>CM076406.1:19024867-19624867 GCA_038363315.1 Mugilogobius chulae | reverse complement strand
CAAAAAAGGGATGAAATCGTTTTCTTGTGAGACTGTGTTGGACGCGCATGAAACAAAAAAGCTAATTAGTCGTCCTGTCATTTAGACCAAAATCGAACTTGACTCACCTCACACCAAAATTATATTTTGCTTCGCTCATTGATTCTGCAGAAATCCGCGAAGGTTGTCAGTTCTAGGTGATGTTTTTTCCATTTTTTAGTTGTTGTAAGCAGCCATGTTGGTTTCACATGGCAGACTTTGATTGTCTAATTAATCTGTCAATCACAGCCACTGAAATTCAAAAGAGGGACACCGTCGCCAGACAATATATTTTTTATGTATTGTTTGGATTTTCCAGGCAAACTAACGAGCCATATTCAGTTATTTGTTATTACTTAGAATTTTATAGTACAGTACAATGTTCAATAACAAACAAACAAAAAAGATATAGATATGATCACACCGTAATTACCATCTTGATATACCACACTTGAGAGGTACGAAGGAATATTTTTGCAAAGAAGAAGTGATCACATATTTCTGCTCAGAAATGTGAGCAAAAGCATTCATTTGTTCATAATTTTTTTCATCTTATTCATTCATCATTTTGAAAATTTAATCATTTATTTCCAAGAGCACACTTTTCCAATTTCAAAGATTGTCCAATCCTTGTTTAACCATTAAACAATTTAAACATGTATATATTTTTGTATGACTCATTTGAACCCTTGAGAATCTTTTGCAGTAGGTGTAAATAGTTTTTTTGCACACTCAAGCTTTGGTGCAGAACAACAAAGTCACTCAAACATGTAAGAATCCATTTCTCAGATCTTTAGCTGGTCAGAAATACCAAGAATCTTTCCTAATGGTTGTGCACACACAGGTCATTAATATTTAATCAGACGAAAGGCAGCTATAGAGAATATTGACGAAAACTGTTGTTGTTGCAAGATGAAAAGTTAATAGGTCTAATCTCTTATAAACTGTATTCAAATGTGTGAAATTACCTTTAGCTTTGGCCTCATGAAACGCGCATGCACCTTACATGTTTATTTACCGACTGTTTTTAATTTTTCATCATCTTTACGTACATAACTGACACAGCCTTCAATCCATTATGGCAGTGTACAAGATCTGATTTGCATTACTTGCCTTAATAGAGCCATAACAGTGCATATTTTATGAACAATTTGATGTCATGAATAATCCAATAACAGCAGGTGAGAACAGACCTTATTATGACAATGCATCACCATGTAGTAACAGGCCATGATTCATTCTTAACAGCAATTGTGCCAGTGGCGAAGAAAGGTGCAGACGGACTGGATGAATAATTAAAAGGAAAATATCAAACCAACACTTTGCTGGACATAGTTTTAAATGGGGTTGCATCAGACTTTATAATGACATGTTGGAAATATCCTTGCACAAAGTTAATAACATCCCGAAAGAGGAGGGCTTGTGTCTACTTTTACATAACAAAATGGCTGACAGAAGTTAACAAACAGATGGGAGCTTGTAGGAGAAACCAAGTGTTTTTTTTTTTTTTTTTTTTTTTTTTTTGATGGAACAAACTACTGTGAAATGTTTGACACTGAGCAATGTGCAACAGCTGCCGATTTCCAGCAGTGTCTGGAGCATTCTAACTCATCTGAGGTGAGCCCAGTGTGAACAACAACAACACAAACAACCACAGACAGACACTGCAGCTACGACACATTTCACTTTCATTTTACTAATCGATTAGTTAGGTATTTACTATTTCAATTAATCGATTTGTTGTCTACAACGCAAAAAAACGCAAAAGTCATACGTATGACGACCAGATTTTTACAAATTTGGCACAGCTGAAGTATTGTCACTTAAGGAGGTTTTGGAGATGTGGGTTGTATTTAAACACTGGAAAAAACAATTGGCTAAAATGAAAGTAAACCATTAGTTAGAGAGAGAAACAGATAAACTTGTACTTGAAATAATCCCATAAATATCAAATTCTATTGGCAAATTTACTCAAATCAAGATCAAATTTGTGTTTACTAGTAACACTGTCTTGTCTAAGATTGTGTTTTTCTTGTAAAAGCAGTAAATTCACAAATCTTGTATCTCACTGTTGCCCAACTGGAGTTTTTATTTTATCAGATTATGTATGTTTGGGAACCTTCATAGACCAGTTAACAATTATTCGATTACTAAATTAGTTGCACTTAATCAATTAACTTGTTGCAACTTTATTATGTAAGTCAGTTAATAAGAACACTTGTCTTTCTCCATTCATTGGATGGCTGCTGTTGTTTTTACTGTGTACAAGCTAAACTGTTGTGTGGTTAGAACATGTACTTTTTAATTATATCATCATTGTAATGAGTTGTTTTTGGATTTGTCTTCTTTGAAAAGAGATATGATACTGTGGAGATGAGTCATGTTCAACTTTCTCCCACATATACATAGTCTTATAGCAGCCCCCTATAGTGCTCGCTGCTATTTCAAGATGCTCCGACGTCTTTGGAAAGTTTCAATTTGATGTCTTAACACATAACTTTTTAACTTCATACCAGGTCTTTGCTAATGATGTGAGCAAGTACAAGGAGTTATCTTGTTTGACTCTGGTGTGATACTTTACATATCTATGTCAACACTTGAAAATAAGGTATAATGTCTTCAAGATTTATGTTGGCCATGACTGACAAGTCCACTAAGCATTCAAAGAAATGTATGGTCCATTAGTGTCAAAACAGAGGACTGATTAACACCTTAGATGTCAACAGAATATGAAGAATGCACTATGTAACTCTGTAGTTATAGAGAACATGCAATTTCTAAATATCAGGAGTATACCCGCATTAAAGCTATCACAAAATTTGAGAAAGCAGTATAACAAATATATTTAAACTGCAACTCGTTCAATATTGAGTTTGCATTTGAATGAAATGATTTGATGTGTGACAGTGGGAATTTCAAACAACCAATAATTGTACAGTGTTCTGCACAGTGCGCATAACAACAGAAAAACTAAATTCATTTTTATTTATTTTTTTTTTTGCAACCAAAAGTTCTGTTGACAAGCATTATTGGGCAGAAGGCATAGAAATAAACTTTATTGGCTTGCTTTTTCATTCTGAATGTGTTGAAGAGATGCCTTCATAACTTGCAAAAAATTTGTGCCAAAATTTGCTCAGTTGTTTGATAGGCTTTATGGACTTGTATGATTTAAAGCGAGAACACATTCTGTGAGATCTAACGGAGTGAAAATAAAATCTGAGTAAGTGAAACATTTTATTTTATTCATCATTTTATTTTATTTCTAACTTTTCATTCAAGGAGATTCAAGTGCCTTGACAGATGGAAAATGTCCATACAGTATAAGTAGAGACCAATTATTAGGATGTTTACATAATCTGTACCAGTTGGTCAAGCACATGAATAGGTCAACATTAGTTGCTAAAAAAGTAAATCAAGGGAACTGTGTCTGCCAAGAGAACATTCATTATTGCTCCCTATAGTACAGTAACCTATTTATCCACAAAACAAGCAATTATTCCAAAAGTTCCTCGAAAGAGATTTCCACTGCGATAAAACCTGGCCTGTGGCGTGGATTATCAATTCCCTATCTGGAGAGGAGCAGGGATGTAGCCAGGCATCGCCCCATGCATGTTTCAATGATACAAGAAGTGCCTTTAGCCAATGCACTATCAAGACCATCTATATCCTCTGAAGGCATCATTTTGAAGCAGAACCACTTTTGGTATGAATGTCACGAATATTGAAACCATTAAAAAACTGTAGCCTTTTCCAACCATCTTCTCTGGTCTATAACCTTGGTCCACAATCACCATCTGTTTCCGTTGTTGCATGCTTATTCAATTACATTTTTGCTAAGCCCCACAAATTTTTATGATGGGCACATTTTGAAGAGGCCACTGCTCTGAGTTGATAATGGCTATTGTAAACAATTGTATTAACTTAGCCCTTTCAGAACTGGTGAATACCTTGTCCGGTGGCCTCCCCGAAAGACCAAAAATGAAAATTAAAAACATCTCAAAAGGAATAGCGGCAGCTCGCTGGGTTTCTTATCAGACACTGCCAGATGCCAGCCCACAACACCATCCCACACACAGCCTGAAGGTGCACAGCAACACGAAGCCATCGCACTGGGGAGCTGCAGCCAGCTATGCACGACCGCAATAGGATCTGGAGGAATAAGACATAAAGATGGGGAATATTCATAAGGAGAAGTGGAGTATAGTGCGGAGGAGTGGGACCGGAGGGAGGCCAGAGGAGTGGATCGCTGAGGCTAAAGAGGAAAGCCTTTCCTTCAGCTCGAGAGGGTTCTGACCAAAGCACCAAAGCAGCTTAGATGGAAACTGACTGTGATCTGGTTCTAAACGAGAAAAAAATATGTTCCATTGTTGCAACATACTGTGGAATATTTAGATTATTTGCTATAATTGTTAGAATGAGTCTCATAAAACATAAGGTAGGATGCTTTGTTACAAGATGTTTCTGACATGCTTCAAATAAAGAGTAGAATTAGGATTGAGGGCAGGATGAGTTGATTGGTGGAATTTCAGAGAAAGTCCAATCTCCACAGTCTCAACAATGACAAAACCTGTTCTCATGGATAAGCGTGTGAATACCACGCTATTGTAAACAGCCTGTCATATGAACGCAACTTCTATTTTGTGCGTGTGTATTTGACGCATTTCTGTCCCAGTTCATTTCAATGGTGAATGTTAAGAGGTGTTATTATTCATGAAAACTAACACAATCCTAACCTTAACCTTAAACAACTCCAAGCCTAAGAGCTAAACTTACCCATTTGTGTAACTTCAGACTTAAATTTCGCCGTTAATCCCTTGAAAAACCTGTGTTTGTCGTCAATCACTAGGCGTGTCCAGACAACGCTAGAAAAAACAAGCGTGTAATTGCACGCCAAAACAGGCAGAGGGCGTCGTCGTGACACGCAATTTGTCATGGCGTGCTATTTTACGCATTCCATGAGAACACGTTGACAATGACGGTTGCTGACAGTGATCAAGCTCAAAGAAAAAGAAAGCAAAGTCCTTTAAATGCTTCCCCCGACACTTAGTAGCAACAGCAAAGATGATGCAAACGACTTGTGAGTAACAAGCTCCATCCATCATCCTTGTTCGTGTTCAGCCCAGCGGCAGAGCCACTCATGCACACAGAGCTAAAGCCCACAGGCTGTCTCACTTCTGAGTGCTCCATGCAGAAGTCTGAAAACCTTTTACCACCACAATACAATGTCTGATCAGGCCTTGTGATTAGATTGTGACAGACTGCTCATAGTGCACTGGTGACAGCCCCCAAATTAAATTTAGTTTCACTTTCTTTGCGTCGCCTCAGAAACGGCGTGATGGCCTCCAGATGAACACAGAGTGTCAGATACACACATTCACACATGACGGCTGCAGCTGCTCCTGCCTGAACTTCTTTCTCAGCTGAAAGCTCATTACCGCTCAGCCTCCTGCAAATAAACAGAGCCAGAGAGATGAATATGTGACTTTTTTTTTTTAAAGAAAGTACTGCAGGTGGGACATGCAAAGCACCAGAAAGAAATGTGAAGGATATTCCACCCATATGTTGTGAATATGTGAGCTAGTCATGACCATGTCTATAAGAAAATATTCGTAAATATTTTTAAAGTTTCTCAAATTAACCTGCTAATTGGATTGACTAACTTGTCTTTTCAATTTTCACATTGAACTGTCCTCAGAATGTGAATGTGAAAGTGAATTTTAATATAATAGTAACAAAAATACAGTTACGCAAAAGCAAAAGTTTGTTAATCCACTATAAATGGCTCTGTTTTAGACAGTGTAATGCCTAATTAAATCTATCACACAAACTTCTAGAATAATCTAAGTAAAGTAAACTTTTTAAACAGCCAGGGAGAATATTTGCAAATGGATTTAACGTTGCCATCTGTAACTCAAACTTTTAAGTACTCCCTAAAACCTCCGTCATCTGCTGCCCTAAAATGAGTAATGTAAACAATAGAAACTGTTAGCAAATAGCTCAAGTCTGTGCCAGCGATAGCAGGTGATTTGACTACATTTGCACAGGGAACCCTTTAGGAGTCGGATGTGTTGATCATGAAAATGGAAGTCTACAGACAATTTTGCAATGCTCATGCATATCAACAGGCATATCATTATGGCCACCTGCCCAGTGCAGCAGACTGGACAGTTCTGTGTATCTGGACATCCTGAAACACTTGAACAATCAAAACTAGAGCTCACATCGTTGCTAGGGATGGAACAATATTCATTTTTTGAGTTGATCATGATATCTGATTAACCGCTATTTGCTGATACCGATATTTATATTTTATCATGTCTTAGTTATACATAAGCATACTGCTCTATGCTGCCTCTTGGAAAACCAGCAATTTCTGTCGACATCTATCCTGAATGTTTCTATTTTTTTTTTATTTTTTATTTTTTTTTTGTATAGGTGTAAAATGTTTTTAATGTACTTTTACTGCCTTATTTTAAAACAACACCAACACACGGTCTAGCGGATCTTAGCACAAGGACAAGTGCCTTTTGTTTCCTTGTGGGCTTGTGTGACATGCGTGGTCGTGCATGTTGTTCTAAGTTGCTAATCCCTGAGCTCTGCCACGCGACATGTTGTGTAAATATAAAGATAAATTTTAGCTTAAATGTTGTTTATTTACTATTTTTACTAGCCTTAAAAAAACGCAAATTTAAAGGTTTGAAGACAAACTGTGACTGAGTGCACACTGAGACTTGAAAAATCCGAACATTGTGCGTTTTTTCGACCATTGACAATTAAAACACACACTAAAACTGAGACTGACAACTGGTCAGTCACAGCCTATTATCTTTCTGAAGAGCATTGAGTCAAAGCAATCAGAGCCAGAAACAATTATGTGAAATAAGACAGACAGTTCAAATGACTGAACCAATAACAGATACTATAAACAACTTACTTTCACCACTTTCAGTGCAGTATGTAATTCTACTCTTCAGAGAGATATAAGGCAGTGACTGACCAGTTCTTTGCCAGATGAAGAAGCTATTTGGATAAAAACTAAAAACAGAGGTTGTCTATAAACAATGACAAGCACACATAACTCAATCTCAAAAATTGTCAAAAAGCACTACAATCCTCCATTTGTTTCTACAGTGACACATGTTCTATTAAAACAAACACAACTAATTGTAATATTTCTCATATTTGCACCACATGTTCATGGTCACAACAGTATATGTAAACCCATCTGACCAAAGAGCATCGTGTTTCTCATTTTCCTGCGCCAAGACTCAAATCAACTGGAAGTAATCTGCTTGTGATTGAGTCAGCCAATATCCCGGTTACAATAATAGGATTAACTTTTGTTTCCTACTGAATATGTGACTTGCTTTCAAAGCTCGATAAGGGCCCGGTTTTTTAATTAGTTTTTGAGATGTTTTCAATGAAGTACGCCAAAGATCATGAAAGAAAAGTGGCAAGTGATTTCGAGATAGTTTTGCGCTAGTCTTTGATGTTCCATGCACTTTGGTGATGCTGATAGTAATGATAGCTTACAGACGCCTGATGCTTAGGTGGTCTTCGTATCCACCAATTAATTACACACCCGACGATATCATAAACATGGAGAAAAAAGAAAATATATGCATAAAATCAAAAGGCATGCACAACAAAGCCACTGATAATCTTGCTGTTTGCACCATCAGGCTAGGCTAGCAGGCGTAGCTCTGATCTCCATAGGCTTCCCTCGCCCACTGGTTTAACTAGGAACTGCCAAAACATACTGCTTGTGTGTTTTATAGATCCCACAGAGTTTCTTTTTTTTCCGTACAGTCCGGCGAGAATGAGTGGGTGACGAGTCCTTTTAAGTGCGGATCAGTCAGAGTTGAACACTAATGTACAAGCGGATACATGTAAAGCGCCACAAAGCCTGTTCTGTGGGTGGGGATGTGTTGGCTTGTATAAGTTGTGGGGGAACACTGGAAAGGTACACTATAAATACAGAAAGTAAACAAACAAAAGCTCTTACAGCAGAGATATGTTATAGAATCTGTCCATAAGAAGTCATATTGCAAGCTGTTTTTTTTTTACTAGTCTGCGAGATATGTCAAGGTTGAAGTGACAGTGTACAGAGAAAATGAACAGTTTGCTGTGGAAATCATCTAACGTCCAGTTGTTTTTATGTGTTTCCCGCAAGTTTGAACACCAGATTGCATACATTTCTGCAAATATAAATGCAGATCACTCGAGTATGTATCTTCAGACAAAGATTACTGGGGAATCACTAGAACTTGCCTAATGCTGTGTGTACATTGCCTGCAAGGCGGGTTCGGTTTGAGACACGTGGGTTTCGTGTAAATTGCCAGTTGCACCAACTACAGTCCACTGTGATCCGTATTTGTCCAAAGTCATGCAGATCCACATGAATTCCCTCAAGAACGCTCATATAATGACCTGAAAGCTGCAACAAACTGCTGCACTTTGTTTGGAGAAAGCAGATTCTCCATATGGTTTTAAGCACTTTTTAAGTTCTGCTTGACCCACTTAAGTCCTGTACTGTGTCTAACTGGCACTCAGTGTACATGGCGTGTTTACATGGCTGAGGAGTCAAAGTTTAGTTTAGATCTAAAAGACATGTCGTAGGATTTTTTTTTTTTTTTGTTAAATGAAAAAAAAAAAAAAAAAAAAAAAATCCACATTGATTCAAAATTGTGAAGCTAATCCACTTCTAATAGTATTTTTTTTTTTCTTGGAAATTTAGTGGGATGTAGGCATAAAGAGAATGTGTTATTTGTTGTTAAATCCACTGTAACCCTTTCAACTTCATTTTCAAATGTGTGTTTACATCAATGCGTTTTTAGGCACATTTTTATATTTTTCTCATCACACTACGGTGATGCTAATAACCTAGCATGCTTTATACACACTTTCAGGATTACAAAGGATAGGACACTGTTTTCTTGGTATAGAGGGATTTTTTGTTTATTAACATTGGCGATGCACATGCACCCGGCGTGCAGAAAGAGCCACCGTACATAGACAAAAACAGTGGAAACAAGTCGATAAAGCTCGTTGTCAGCAAACTACAAGAGTTTATGACTGTGTGAAAACAAAAGTTATGCTGCTAAGTCAATATCTGTGGATGTAATTCGACCCTATGACACTTAAAAGTTACATGAAGGTGAGTGAAAAAACTGTGAGAAAACGCTGTCTCAATCTTCAGGAGACAGATGTCTGTCAGACCGGTTTATACCTGATTGAAACAACTAGCTCTCATCCCGTTTCATCGTTTTGTTCAAAGAAGTTTCCCCTTGTAACCGACGGAGAGCGAAAATCCCTCTATACAGTTGCTTAAGATTGTTGGCATGCAAACAGTTAATGGTTTAGCCAATGGCACCTGATCTAGATGTTAGCATTCGTTTTTGTGTATTTATATTATTATGTTGCATTGAAGACCCAGTGTTTGGTCATTAACTCCTAAATAATACACATATTTTAAGACAATTTATTATACTTTTACTAGCTCCATTGCTAATAATATGTGATGCAAGAGCTGCGTAAGTCCAGCAGCCGGTGCTGTTGACAGACACAAACAAGCACCATGTCAATGGTGTTTTCCTCCCATAACATATGCCTGTAAGCTTATAACACACTGTGCACTGCCTTGTGAATGAATTGCAGGCGTGTGTGCCATAAGGTCAGTATTACTCAGCGTGCCAAGCTGCGAGCTTGATCAGCCTCACTTTGAGAATCAGTGGTGCAGGGTGCAGCGAGCTGACAGGAACCTGATAGGCTCTGTGGTCACCGGGCCGGCTGTATACCGACCGCATACATCCCACGCTGGAGTACATTGATTGAAACGTTACAGTGAAGGCGGCGCTGTGAGAGAGGAGAGTGCGTTCTGTCAAACTCAGCCCAGTGGGATAGCAGGCTCCTGGAATCTATTTATCGACTCCGGTTGGCTCCTCACGGCTTCTTTTGACAAGCTTAGGTGCTACGAAGGACATCTCAGCGGCAGTGAACTTCAAATGCCCCGCAGCTTTGCCCTAAGTAAGACTCAGCTCAATACTACCGGCATCCAATACCACAACAGCCCTTACGCCAATGAAAACAAGTTTGAATCAGAAGATAGATAATCAGAAGCTAATTTCACTGTAAATCAATAGGAAAATGAGAAAGCAAGATTGAAAACAGCGTGAAGTAATTCCACAACAGTTCTATCCAATATGGAGATGATTGAATTCTAATACCCATCAGCAATCATCTTATGATTGTGTGCAATGGTTTAAAAGAAATGGGAATGCTGCAGTTTTACTCTGGTGCTCTTCAAATTTGGGATCAAAACTTTTGTGACTTAAGAATTTAGAAAAAAATAATAAGTCTTCAAAAATACCAATACTGGGGTTTCGGCAGAGCTTATTAAATTGCAAAATGGCTGGCAAAATCTATTGACAAGCTTTTTTCGTATTTTTTTCTTATACATTCTTGCTTATCCTAATTTGACTTTTCATTCTGAATCATACAAAGTTAAGATTTCAAATTAGCTACGTTAAAATTTTGCTTTGAGATTGTGTTTTCATTTCGAAGAGAATCCAAGTCCTTCCAAAGCATCGGTCAAACTTCTCCTAAAGAGCAAAACATGAATCTCACTCTGCTCTGTGCCTCCCAACAGAAGTAAGGACCAAAAGGAAAACAAGAATATTGAATAATTTAGAATTCAATATGTTCTTTTACAATGTCTACAAACAGTTGTATTTGTTCACAACCAAACACTGCGTTCCTTCACTTCAAAAGGCGTTTGATGAACTGTGCTTCAAGTCACCGGCATAAATTACAGAAGCAAACTGTCTTATGTCCGCTTAAAGTTAAACAATAGATCTCGACACACTTTGGTTTCAAAAGTTCCCTTGTGTGCTCTCTGCAATAAAGAGAAAAATATAATGGTCTTAGAGTGATTTAAGGAAGCAAGTTTTTGTTTACAATTTGAAAGTGCTGTGTATTTAACTTTTTTAGCTTTTGGGAGGAATGCAGCGTTTCTTTTTTAATCGCAAGAAAAATAAAATCTTAAAATAAGGTATGGTCTACAATATGCAACCTAATAAAAATAGCTTTTGATAAGTACATTAGCACAACAATTCTTCAATTTCCTTTTATGATTCTTCTCTTTAATCCGTTTTTTACAGTTTCAACACTTGCTCTTAGACAGAGACCTTGAGGTAATGAATTTCCTTAACAAAATATTTCTGAGTGAAAGTAACACTGTTATGATGTAACTGCATGAAATCAAGCCCATTCCACTCAAAGTTTCCCATCTTTGTGCTGTCTACAAAGACTTAACAGATTTCACCTTGATGTAGCGCTGAAAGTGGAGACGCTCCCACTTGAAGGAAAAACAAAAGTTACAAAAAAGAGTGAGCTACAAGGGTTTGTCTGGAACCAAGGTTAGAGTATTTTTCTGTTCAATTTCAGTAGTTTCATAAGGTGCTGCAGGTGAAGAGAACATTATACCACGTTCAATGTGTTCACAACTGCCAAAAAGAAAACCGCTTTAATTTGTGGCTTAGTGAATAGGTATTTCATTAGTGCCGTAATTTGCATAAACAAAAAGCTGTTTTGAAACAACTAAAAAATACTGGATTATGAAATTTTGCTTTGAAATCACGGTCTTTTAAAAATTGTAGGATACATGCTAGACAACTTGATGTCAGTTTTGCACTGATATGTAGCCAAAATCCAAAATACAGGGATTTGTTGTGAAACTTGGTATCCGTGTGAAAAATCTAAGAAGTTATAATTGTCAAAGATCCCATCAGATCTCAGAACCTAAGCGGGAGAGAGTTAGATCACCAGGTGCCACGGTGGGACGACAAGAGTGGACTGTCGTTATGTCCTTGGGCAAGACACTTAACCCACATTGCCTCAGTGTCTGCACACTGGATGAGTGGATCCCTGCTTGTAAACTTGTAAAGCAGGGATCCACAGGGATGTTTAGTTTCTCATCAGGTCCCTGTTCTTGTCCCAGTTTCTGTCCACCATAGTGCAAGGTCAGCCTCCTTTTAAAAAGTGTACAAAAGACATGACAGCAGAATGTTTACAGTGACAGAGATGTGCTTGGTAAGAGACAGATTGTTTCCTGTAAGGAAGCCCCCCATAGTGCATTTCCTGCCTCAGCAAAAGCTTTCTGATCAATGGCTAATTTCACACTTCCCAGTCTGTAGCAGCTGTCTGACAAACAATAATTAGTAGCAAATACTAAAGTATAGCGTTTCCTATAACAGTGTGCTGTTTAACATTACATGTTCCTGTTGGCATGGCTAGTTGTTAGCTTTTTTGTCTCGGCAAGATGTGTTGGCTTCTGCAAGTTGCTAAAAGTGCTTCTAAACTTTGTAGTGAATTATGCAACGTGTTCTCATGGATTTCGTGTAAAAATTTCATGACAGATTGCGTGTCATGACAATGCCCTCTGCCCGTTTTTTTCTGGCGTGGTCTGGACATGCGATGTAGTAGGACAAACTGGAGTTTTTTGGGGGGTTTACCGGCTAAGTTTAGGTCTGAGGCTTGGAGTTGGTTAAGTTTAGGATTAGGATTGTGTTAGTCTTCATGAATAATAACACGTCTTAACATTCACCATTGAAATGAACTGGGACAGAAACGTGTCACATACACACAGAACAAATTTAAATGGTATTCATGTGACACACTGTTTCAAACGGCATGGTATTGACATGCTTATCTATGAGAGCAGGCTAAATTATGAGGCCCCAAACACAGTAGGTAAGTGAACAAACATTAAAACTACTACAACAAGTTAAAATTAAACCGTCAGTCTTGCAACAATTAAAATGATTAAAAGTATTCTGCATAAAAGAGAGTAGTGTTATTGTAAATTCAGTTTTGTGGCAAGATATGCTCACACCGATCAGTCCTATCCACCGATCACTCACACACTGAATCACATAGCCCCAACATAATAGTATTGTACCTAGAAAAGTGCATTGTGCATGTCAAAATTTGAACCCAATACCCCCTTGTTCAGAGTCAGGAGTAAGAACCATAGATCTCTGTCCTTAACTTGATCTTTTTAAACAAAAGAGTGGCATACATCCTCACCACACACACTCAGAAGATAGAGACTTAGCCTCACAGCTCCTCTTCACATCAACACTAACACCGTCAGACAAAAGCACATGGCAGCCAGTGCAGCACTTTAACAGCATTAGTTCAGCTCCAGTGGTTTTGTCACACCGAACTGGGCGAGGATAAAAAAAAAAAGTTGAGCAGATTTAGTGCAGATCAATGCTCCCATTCCAGAGAAATTGTGCATTGTGGAGCTCACTAAAGCGTCAGAGGTGGCCTACTTTACAGAGCTTTACATAAGCACGTTTGGCTGAGGTGCACATTCTTAGGGACTTCTTCAGCACTGGTGTCAAAAGAAAAGTAATGTAGGTAAACTATTAGGTAAACACATTTCAAACTGCCGGTCACAACAGATTCACCATCACATACATCTTATGTAACCAGATTTTACTGATGACAAAATCAAAATACTTGGACTTACTAGAAGTGGACGCTTCAGGACAACAGGACAATCTTAAAAAGTCCAATATCTTCAGTGTATGCAACAGATTGAGACAACTGAAGGATTATCAATCAAGAGACCAGTAAATACAAATGTTGGATCAAAAAGGCGTCAGGAAAATTTGAGTAGACACATTAAATCGTGACAATGTTCTAACTTCCCCACACATGTGACACACTTCTCCTACAACCACAAGCCTGACTTAGAGGAACTTTTGACACATCACACAGACCACCATGTTCCATCAAATTAAGATGGAAGTCACTGTCCAAACATATAAAGGTATAGTTAGCCTACACTATCTCAACTTACTGTATGTTTTAGTAGACAAAAGAAACCTTTAAGATATTTCATGACAAAGTACAATGTTATTTTTTGGAAAAACAAGCTTTTGCCGTTCATCTGGACTTTGACATCCTCACCTTCTGTATTTGCAACACAACCTATTGAAAATACATATTTCATGTAGCAGAAACGTGTTATTTAGTGTCTTTTCCCTGAATGACATGCACATCTTTATCCTGATTGAACCGTCTATGTTGAAGACAGTCCCCTCATTTGACTCTGTCTCTAATTCCCACTGGGCACAAAGACAAATAAATCACGGTGTCTTGCTCATATACTGAATGTCAGCTTAAATCATAAAAATGTCGTCAAAGCGAGCGTGGGCATATTGGCTAAACAGAGGCTCCATGTTCAAAGCACCTCCACACTGGTAATGATTTATAAACGTGTGGGCATGACTGCACTGCACTGACGCTTCAGCTCTCCGAGTCTTGAACCTATACAACTGTTTAATAAGGTTAATAGACAGAAGAGAGTGTAATTACTGATGAATAATTTAGACAATTGCACACAAAGCTCTTTGGAGGATGATCACAATGTCTTTTTCATGTACTCTGAAATGGTTTGCGTGTGGAGAAAGATAATTGGATGAAGATATATCTTGCAGTGTGTTATTCTGTAGTGTAATATGATTTCAGTTTGGATGTAATTAATTTTAGCACGCACTGTGGTGAGAAATGTGGTGTCGTGTCTTTGGCGAGGCCTTGTAAAACAAACAAATGAACTGGAGATGGACATAGTGTGACCAGATTATCAATAAAATATACATAAACAGCATTTTGTGCATGCTGATTTTCAGTTTTCTCTATTGTAGCTAAAGAAAGAATCAATGTATCTGTGAGGTTGGTTTCACTTTTGATGTCATGATTCCAGATTGGGGGCATGATGCTTTTTTTCACGAGTTAAAAATCTGAGGTGACTAGACTCATTAACCTTTTACATTAAAACAAACAACTGTATTAAAAATATTAATAATATCATTCTAAATTGTAGGAGTTTTAACACCACGAGCTAGAGTTTCATTTGTCAGTAATCCTGCTTTTAGGCTGATCACTCCTACATATATCTAAGGCTGAAAAACGCTCTGTTCCAATGTGTCAGTTTTAAGTTGACAACTATTTCTAGCTTCAATTGAGCTCCTTTAATACACAACAAGTGAATATTACCGAAAGATGGTCTTTGTTCGACATAAGATTGCATTTTTAAGAAGTGACCAAGAAAGAAACAGGAGCTCTAGCTTCTAATTCAAGGGCTGTATAATTCATGTGAATGTGTACACAAATGAGTGCGAGCACTTAATGACATCACAAGGTGGCACTTAAGCGTGAATGAAATAAAATACAACTCCAACTATGGCTGTAGTGAGGAAACAAATTTATAACCAACACGGTCTGACTGAAATGTGTAACTTTACTATGGCGTGTTAATAGCGTATCATGAGCATGTTTCTAGACCTTTTTTGTGTCTTAGCATTTCTATTTAACGAGTTTTGGTTGAAGTGTAGATGTGTTTTGGTTGAAGTCATATTTGAACACTTTCATTGGGTTAAATGTCTATGTTTAGTTCTGTAGTTACAACAGTG
This sequence comes from Mugilogobius chulae, assembly GCA_038363315.1. Classification (NCBI taxonomy): domain Eukaryota; kingdom Metazoa; phylum Chordata; class Actinopteri; order Gobiiformes; family Gobiidae; genus Mugilogobius; species Mugilogobius chulae. The sequence goes on along the minus strand of CM076406.1, from coordinate 19,609,367 downwards.
GGTAAGTTTAGGTCTCTGGTTTGGGGTTGGTTAGGATTAACATAAGGGTTTTGTTAATATTAATACAAAATATCAAATTTTTACACCCACCATAGAAATGAACTGGGGTAGCAACGTGTATCATACATGCACAAAAAGGAGAAATTTGCTAGTATACATGCATATTTAAATTTCCAAGTTAAACATACTTATTTCCGTGACATTAAGCTTCTATAAGACAGAGCAGTGTAATATAGACCCATCAGTGACTACAAAGCCATATGGAGGTCAAACCGTCTGTTACTTATTGTCACTTCACACATTCTAATTACCCTTATTACTCTTCAAATATGTGCCCAACACCTCCCACATACTGTATAGACTTGAATGAAACTTAGTGTGTAGTATATTTATTTATGCACATCTCTGTAGCAACAATAGCAGTAGTTTTCCTAGGTCATGTCACTCTCTATCATCTTTACGCCAGATGCACAGAACATAATTGGGTTACTGTTGGCTCCATTGTATGAATTGTGTAAGACTAGGTCAGAATAAGGTGCAACAAATGATTGGCTGCCAACAAGAATCAAAGTCTATTGGATGGAAAACCATGACTACTGAAAAACATTAATATGTATGGAGTGGCGTAAGTTAGCAGATGTACATTTTGTTAAGAGAGATCAAAAGATAGCCTACTGGCAGAACACTTGGAAAAATATGAAATGGAGGCAAACAATGACACACAATAGGAGGACATAAAACTCTAGTCTATTGCCGTGGCGATATTGTAATGTCTCTATTGCGCTGAAAGCTTGGAGCAGTAATGACTAATATAAAAAAAAAAAAAACAACACACACACAAGTGCCACAGCAAATAATATCTAAAGTGGTGCATTTGTACAGATGAGGGAACACAAGCCAGGCAGAAAATGTCTCTTTTGGCAAGACGGCGTCCATTTTAATCACCACATACTGATTCAACAGCAGCACTCACGGTACTAAAGGGAAAAGTCAACACAAGGAAAATGGTGTTGTTTGTCCAGGAAATAATGGAAGGTAATTTGGTTATTTAGAGATTACAAGCCAGAAAAAGAAGTCATTTTGGAAGACATGGCACTTTCTGTCGACACATGAAGAGCAACTTTTTTTTTTGTCTCACACATACTAGTCTGGAGAAGGTTTATTATTTTAGAGTGAGGTAGTCAATATCAGAAACACAGTTGATACACCTTTTTATTCACAATAGATACAGTCGGCAGTAGAGGCCACGCCCACTAACGAACCTCCATGGGGGAAACATAACAGTGAGAGTGGATCAAAACAACAGCTTTAGCAAATGTGAACTTATGAACTATATTGTGTCAAATATAGATACCAACACATGAAGATGAATATGAAGTGATCCAACTGCCCAAACATGTAAATATAGCTAACAATGCTAATGGAAGCTGCAAGCTAAATGATAACATGATGCTAGCGCTTCCTGGCATGTTTTAGCCTCTTTCTGTTGACTTTTCTAACATAACGCCACATCAACAACCTCCATTTAAACTTGATTGTGACATGACTTTAACTAGTTCTGCTAAAAATACACTTAATTCACCAGAAAACATCTTAAATTATGTAAAAAAAGGTTAGCTTCCCATGCCTTAACATAACTTTCAACATAACTTTCCCCCTCAATAAGCTATGCCCTTAAATATGACACGCTGCCGACTGTATCAATACAATCATTTCAAACTTAAAGGGGCTGTACTCAATTTTTTTGCAACAAGATAACTTAAAAGCAGTTTCCCCCTAGCACTGATGCCTTGTTAATGTATCTAATCAGGTGGAAATTAGTCCCCAAAGTCCTGTCTATGTCTAATAAAATCCCGTTTGTGTGCAGCTTTTTCTGTTTTTGTTTTTAGCATTGTGGCTAACTGTTGTTAGCATAGTGACTCACCTCGCTGTTAAAAGCTGTGAAAAACATTAAAACTCATCATGATGAACAATTCTGAAGCTCAGAATGCATTAGCTACGTGAGGAAATCATGTAGCCTGAAGGAAAAAGGATAAAATTAATTATTTCTGTTTGTTTACATTTTTAGGATGCAAAAATCAGGTATAGTCCCATTAACTCTAGAATGTATGTCCCATAAATGATATCTAAAAGAAATATGCAATAATCCAAAAACTATGATTTATTTTGCCATACTTAGATTTTTGGAGACAACATTTTCAAAGCATTGAGTTTTAGCTCTCAAGAATCCACATTCATTCCTTTTTAGTTGCAATTACAGCAAAAGAACAGACATCAAAGTGAAACTGAAGAGGACCATCCAAGCTCAGCCAATCAGAGCACTGCATTTCTCTTATCTAAGAGAAATAAAAGCACTTTTATTCCACTCAGACAGTCCGCATTTACAAATTATGTACTTATAATGCCACACAAATGTGCTCTTTAACTACTTCTGATAAATCTCAAGCTTTTTCTAAAACAAACAAAAAAAAGTTCATCTTTTGTCCAGCTTTTTATTATGGCTTCAACTATTTATTTTAAAGTGACACTGTATAACTCTCTGCAGGTGGACAGTCGACTGTACAACTTAAAGAAAGCAGAAGGTAAAAACTATACTTTAGAATATTTGTCATAAGGAAAGATACATACATATCTGAAAACACATACAGGCTAGCTAAAGAAACACCATTTCCATGGATACGACCAAGAGGAGGCCTTCCTCCTGGTCATAAGAGTCTATCTCATGGCCATGCATGCCCAGTAAATAGACACAGTTTGAGTTTTCTTTAGCACAACAAAATCATCTAAGTTATAAGAGTCTTTTCATGATGGGCCTTTAACTTTACTTTTGGCATAAATACAGTCAACAATTTGTCAAATATGCATAAGTTAAATAACATAAAGCAGTCTATAAATAGCATGCAATGCAGAGATTGTCAGACATAACAAGTATCCGAAAGAGTAGCTATTGAGTTTAGCAAGTATCCAGTAGATCTTTCTAATCATATGAAAGATTTTTGTTTTTTTCTGACCACAAGTTACTGATGAAATATTGATACATCAACCTTAAACTCCATTAACCAGAAGCTCAGAACTGTTGAGACAAGAGCACAATAGCCAAGGCCATCAGTAATTGGCTGAGTAATAATAATATTTAAGGTTTCCAGTCTTAGTTTTAGTGAGTGAATGGAAAATTAAAAATATCTGGGTAGACTTAGCATTACTAAATGTGAACTTTTATGGATTCTGTGTTGGCTCATTAAAAGTAGCACCATCAATCAAGCACTACATTAATGATTTGTCGAAAAGCTAATGAGGCTAATTTGAATTTCAGCTAAATCACTTTCACTCCAAAAATTATGTTGTGTCAGGTGCATTAGTCATCTAAATCTTTTCAGCTTTGAATAAAAGAGTGAAAGAATGTATAAAGTCTTTCAGTGCTTGTACATAATTACATCCTATAGAGTTCTTGACACTGAGAAACTCCACTTGTAAATTAGCATGAGAATAGAAAAGAAAGATGAGCCGACAGACTGTGCATTGATTACATCTTCTTTATAAGACACAAGGCGTCTAAAGCCACATAAGGTAACAGTGCCTTTACTCATGTGTTTGAAACAATGTCACACACTTTTAGGTACATTTGAGGACCGAACCACGGTTATTCTTATTACAGCCTACCACCATCAGGATGGACCAGCAAATTCTAATAAATTAATCCAGACTTTAGTGCGTACTTCTAGCTGACACATTTAGCTATCATGCTAATTATGTGGCTCTGCTAATAAACACAACTATAAATGTTATTTGCTTTCTTACTCTTCTGACCGAGAGCATATTGTATGGATCAGTGGCACTCTCAGGTGCAAAGTCCATTCTTCTGAATGCTCTGTATGCTTTTGATATAACTTACCAAGGCAGGATTTATGTGACAGTTGTGGTAAAACTACACCATCCTTCCCTAATGCATCTGCATTCAGGTACATTGATGGAGTCTGAGGGAAACTATTTTAGGTAAAGCTGTACTTTGCACATTTGTCCTGCAAACAAAACTGTGATCTCTGCTGACATTACTACAGACTAGATGTATAAATCTGCCATTTTGCGCCATCGGCCCCTCCGGCCACCACCAATCATTCATATACACACACTAGATCTATACCAGACAAAGTGGGTGAGGTGTCTTGCATTAGAACACAACAACAAGTTTCTCCTTTGTTCGCCCCACTGTGGAACCTGAGGTTCCTCCAGCGGTCTTCCATCCAAGTACTACCCAGGCCCAACATGCTTAGCTTCTGAGATCTGACAGGATCAATGCTTTTCAATGAGGGTTTCACTATATCAGTTTAAAAGAAATAAATACTCTTTAGATCAGACAGTTACATACTTTACATATTAGAGGAATATTTCACCAGAGGACACTTGTCCTCGTGTATAAAAAGAGACGTGATTGCTAACGCTAACAGGAAATGGTCGAATGTACAGAAGTTAGCTTTTTTGAACGCACTCAAGCCAACTGAAGTTCTGTACACATCCATAAACATTAAATTAGTAGACCCGCAATCAGCATCTCTGCTCTGTTGCTACAACTCGTACAGAGCGACGCCATATTCCTCCGGTAGAGTTGATGACGCAAATCAATTGAACTGAATGGCAGAATTTGCACTTTTATGGATAAAACTTTAACAAACTTTAACAAGCTTAAACAAGCGATTTCCGCAAAACCATCAGCAAAACGGTCTGATTTGTGTCTTATGAAGCTTCTTTAAACAATAGGGATGGGACGGAACAGAATTTTCGCGAGACGAGACGAGCCACGAGATTGGGTCCACGAGATCAAGATGAGACAATATTTTTAAATAATTTGCATGTTTCAATTTAGAATTTAAGGCAAATTAAAATTAAAATCATTATGTGTATCACCTTGGATTTTTATTATTTCAACGATATGAGTTTTGACTGAAATTGATCCGCTCCCCTGCGTGTAGCTCAGGCTCCTCCCCCTTCCCCTTTCCTTCTTCACAGTGCTGCCGCTGATACTTCCATGCTGTTGACAGGCACCAGACACACACAGATGCGGAGACTTTCATACTTTTTACAGTTATTGATATAGGCCAAAATACAGTATCTCTTTGTGGATCTATTTTATTTGTGGTCACTAGAATGATGCAGTGGTCAGCCAATCACAGCGCAGCTTGAGGGTGCACTGTGTGACAAACCAGTCCAGTATGCATGAGGTCAAATGCCCTCACACGTCCAACAAAACTACCTCTGTCGTTGTTTTCAGTAGTGTGCACAGTGAATGTGGAGTTAATGAACACACAGCTTGTTTATGGAAAAAGGAAGCCAATCTGATATCAAAACATTGCAGATTTGTGAAAACTAGGCTTAAGTGGTGTCAGCAACTTGTCAAGCAGATAAGGATCAACACTTCTGTCTTCTTGAAACTCGTCTTTCTGTGCTATTTTTGATGTGAATAACAGCGGAGACAGACTACAACATGGTGGCATCTTCAAAATGAATAACTGAAAGCTATAGGGCAGAAATAAGACATGAAAATATGTGAGTTATTGCATGAGGCCACTAGACTTTGAAGTAATTAGTCTCCAATAGACGCCAACAGTAATGTGATTTAGCACTGCTTTTGTTTTGTCTCGTCAGTCTTTATTAATGAGTGTTGAGTTAATTATCTTTTCAGTCATTATTTGCACTTGGATTTGGCTTCAGACTCGACAGTCACTTATATTGGAGTTTGTTTATTTGTAGTTTACTTTACTTTTAATGACTTAGAACATCCTCGGGACTGGTCATGCTTAAAGTCTTGCTTGTTTACAGTGGCCGACTACATTGACAGTAGTGAGTGTGCATTGTTCTTTGTGGGGACGACTCCTGTAGAGACTCCAGCTGAAGCCGCTCTCTATCTTTCATCACTTTTCTTTTATCTTCCTCGAGCCTCTGCCTGGATCCCAATTGCAGCACTGCATGATATATGACATTCCATCCAGGCACTGTATGAAAAATAAATTAGATTCCCTTACACAGTTTCCTGATCAGCCCCCGCCGCCTCCTCTCTTTCATAATGGTGCTACTCTTCTCTGTTCTTAGGCAGTTTGACATGTCAGCTAAACATGGCTTCACTTCACATGTTACTGTTTTAAGTTCTTTTGATTGAAATTATCTTCTTGATGACATTCAGCTCACCATCAAGAAGCTTTTGTTGGCGCCACAATGGTCAAAGTTGAAAACGTTTTTGTTGTCAATTTTAGTGCAAACTTGGCAAATGAACAAGTTTAAAGTCCAAAAAAACAAACAAACAAACAAAACAAAACAAAACAAAAAACGAGGTTGTGCTTACTGAGAAAGGGCAATGTTATGTCTAGTATAGATGTTACATCATAATGGATTGCCCTGCTAGCTCCAATCACACTGCTCCTCTCCATTCTCACTACCTTACTCTTTTGCTTTGCCAACAATGTCCTGTTTATTAGCAGTATTTTAAATTGGTTATGGATTGAGATTAGCCGTTAGAACCACTTTAAATCATAAACAATAGCCAACTTTAGCTTTCTATAGCAGTCTCATGTTTTGCCCATTTATTATTCTGAGCTTTCTAATTATTCACCACAATGAGCTTAAAAGCACTTTTCACAACTTTCAAAAGTTCGACAACGGGACACTTTTGGCATTCAGAGAATAAACGGCTCTAATAACATGGCAATACAAACAAATTTTGTGCCAGATGGATGCATTAACAATATTTCTTTACTCAGGCCAAACTGATTTGATTTAACCTGTTAAGCCCTAGAGCTTTTTTTGGTGCAAAACACCCAAAGAAACATGCCCAAATGTAACAATGAATTACTAGACAAAAATACTTGTCACAAATATATTCTTGGTGTCTATAACCACCAATGGACCTCAGGAATATATTCCTAATGTCAAAATTGTTTATAATTAATATGATATTTAAGAAAATTACAGCTAAATAAGGAAAAAATGACATTTTTTGTCATTCTCGCCTAGTGATTTTGATATTTAACAGTGGATAACACCAAGCTAATAAGGTTTTTATGCCAAGTTTTGCATTTCTAAACATACAGTGACTTAGGGCGCACTCACACTAGGGCTTTGTAATCGTGCCGCGCTCAAACCCGATTGCAGAAAATTCTCTGGCCCGCGCCGGCCCGCACTCACACTAGCATAAACGATCTGAGCCGTCGGCCGGCGGTGACGTCATCCTCTAGCGCCGTTTGTTTACATGTAGCGGTGAAGAGTGGATCAAGCGCTGAAGTGCTACTGCTGTAGCGTCAAAAATAAGATCAGCGGGCCGTTATATCTTTAATATAATGAGGCAGACTCGAGTTTTACCCGCGATGAGCGCTCCTCCGTCAGGCTTTGGATTAAAAACCACGCGGAGCAGCAAAAACAACAGAAGACGAGAGACTTCACAACTTTTCGCCCCGGGCCATGATGCTAATTCAAGGTAAGCGCATTTCCACGGAGTTTGGTGCAGAGTTTCTGTCTTCTTGTGACAAATATCAGCGGTCACAGTGGGCTTGTGTGCTAAAGTCGTGCGTGTGCGTGTTCATGAGTAACCGTGCCGAGCTCTGGCCCACCTCCTCCAACCGTGCCAGAGACACAACCGTGCCGAGTCTGAGCATGGTTGGAGGAGGTGGGCCAGAGCTCGGCACGGTTACTCATGAACACGCACACGCACGACTTTAGCATTCAAGCCCCTTGTGAGCGCTGATATTTGTCACAAGAAGAAAGAAACTCTGCACCAAACTCCGTGGAAATGCGCTTACCTTGAGTTAGCATCATGATCCGGAGCGAAAAGTTGTGCATTCTCTCGTGTCCTGTTGTTTTTGCTGCTCCATGTGGTTATTAATCCAAAGCCTGACGGAGGAGCGCGCATCACGGGTAAAACGCGGGTCTGCTCATTATATCAAAGATATAACGGCCCGCAGGACTTATTTTCGCCGCTACAGCGTTAGTACCTCAGCGCCTGATCCACTCTTTACCGCGACATGTAAACAAACGGCGCTAGAGGATGACGTCACCGGCCTGTGGCACAGATCGTTTATGCGAGTGTGAGTGCGGGCTGGCACAGGTCTGAGAATTTTCTGCAACCGGGTTTGAGCGCGGCACGATTACAAAGCCCTAGTGTGAGTGCGCCCTTAATGACAACAACTGTGCCAAATTTGAAAAAGATCTATTAAAGTGTAAAAACTCAACTTACATTTTAGTAATGATATTTTTAGGCGGAAATGGCCTTTGGCACAGACTGGCACAGTTTGGCTCACACAAAGCCAATGAGGTTTTTGTATTTTCAATGAAATATGCTGAGTTTTTCCACCCAAGTTCATTATCAGGGCAGATATCCACTGGAGATTTTGGATAGGACCTATAACTTGTATGTTTCATCAAGTTTTACACTTGTGCACAGAATAAAAAGATCATATTTATGACATCCTAACATAATATATACATATATGTATAATTATTTCACATTTATGATCTAAAAACTACACACATACAAACAAAAACTCATACACACAGTCAATTACACTCACACAACACACAAGAACTACACACATCCACACAACACTTGTGTATCACCTGGGATACGCATAAAGTACTTCTCATTTGAGCCACTAGGGGGAGTATTCTTGCCACACAAATCTTCAATTTTGCAATGTTTTCACTAATATTTTGCCCATGTCTAATTCTAGAGGGTAGTTTTTATTTTTTCTCAAATTGTTTCTGGGGAAAAAACACTATGAAACTTCCTAAAAACAAGCTTATGATGTGCGCGTTTAGTGTGCGCTACGTTAGCGGCTAATATTAGCATCCTGACACATAAGGATTTTACATTTACTAGAAATTTTAGTCTGAATGATTTTTGTTATTGCTAAAATTAATAACTTGTCCCCTTTCAAAAGACTACAAACTTGGCATATTTAGTGCTTGAATTACAGCGCTAACAGCTCCCATGTGTGACTGTTCAAGCATTATTAAATTATACATTTTTAACCATTTGATACAAAATTCATCTCTAAAAAAATAAATAGCAGATAAATATACTTCTTATGTATTTTTTAATAAAGAAGAGAGTAGTTATGTTGCACAAAAGCAAAAAATGACCAAGTTTATCAAGTAAATTAATGTTTTTAATGTCTGTCAGTGTCATGTGACAGAATTTGGGCCCATGGGCGGGCCCGTAGGGCTTAAGGGGTTAAAGAACTGTTTTTAAGTCAAGTACTGTACATACAAATTTAACCCATTATTGCATAACCTATGTTCCACTTATGACAGGATTGTCAAATTGCAGTCAGATAAGCTCATTAGAAACATAATCAACATGACAGTTTTTTTTTTTTTTTTCATTCAGTTTGGAGAAAAAAGTTGTACACTTTTGTTACCACTATGCAGTTACGGATACCTGAGAGTGTACACTAAGGTTACCAAAATGCATTTACAGAACAAAAATGAATTAGTTATTATGAGTTTTTATTGGAACCCTCTACATCAAACAGCTATTTTCAATTACAAAACAGAATGTATTCGTGTTTTCAGTAGAAACTTCTGGTTCCTAGACCTGGGTTCTTCAATCATGGTACCACATTTTGTGAGTCGTATGCAAGATTAAAATTATGCTTTGAAATTCAAACGGAAAAGCATTTTTCAGTGCTGAAGAAATGTGTTAACCATATCTGAATATATGGGTTAATTTTCTAGGCATTGAATATATTTTATTCAGTTTTGAATTTGCTGAAGAAACCCACTGTATATCTGCAAAGAAAACGGAAATCTAATTTAAATCCTCTTTCTATCAGCGACATTGGCCTTGGCTTGCATTGATGACTATGCAGCACTCGACTGTAAATATCTGACCTAAAGGGAAGTGGAAGCAATAAAAGCAGTTTTCCTTGTACTTTTTTATAGTGACCTCACAGCAGCTTTACTGTATTTCACTGCCGCTCGCTTTGAGCCCTGGCCGCCTGCATTGTTTTGTAGCTTGTTTACATCTGTTGCTCTCCGCTGGCGCTGTACAGTAAATCTGGAGTGCACCGCCCGGCTACAGTTAGATTAAGCTGTATACAGGACCCATTATATCTTCAAAACAGGTCTTGTCAACTTTGCAACAAGCTTCCACTGCAATGTAAGACCGGAACCTATGCAAGTGTACAAAAGCCTCACAGAAAAGGAAAAGTATAAAGCACTCCTTTAAAGTGTCCATGACAGCTTCATATGATCTACCTTTAGCTTTATTTGGAAGATTAGCTGTTATTTAAATAGTAGTTATACATGAATTTATTTTCAGGTTTTTTTAGTTTTCAGCCTCAGATAAAACTATCTTTATACACATTTAAACTTGTACTTATGGTAAACTAAAAACCTCAGGAGCTACCAGTAGCTCGCCATCACCTTCCAAAAAGCTTGCCAAAGGATTTTAGAAGTATACAATAACTATGCAAATTACTCAACTGTTGCTTATTGCATGCCTATTTCTACTGCAAATGTATCTTTAGTCGCCTATAATTGTGTCCACTTCTATTTAGATATTGGATTCTTAACTATGCCACAGGTGACGTTAATTTATGGTCATCGCTAAAAGTAGTAGGTCGCTGCCAGTTTTCTTTTGCAAACGTGGTTCTCCCGGCGGCTGGAGACCCCTGCCCTAACCCTATATGCAATGTTTACTATCGGCCTGTTAGCTTGTCTATATCACTACAGTTCTATCAGGGGCTGTTGCCAAATGGCTCTAACTTATTTATAGTCTGAACACATTTTCAGAATCTTGAGAGGATTATATTGAACTTGCATTTACTCTTGTTTAGAGTGGGAGTTCTCAACCTGGAGGTTGGTTGGATCACGAAATAATTTCTGGGGGTCTCCAGTGACAATTTAAATTCATTCTTCAACCAGGTTTGGAACTTTTCAAATGCAGTAACAGATGTAGCTTCCAACTTACTGGCCTAGATGTCTGACTTCAGAATACAATCATACACAAGATTATCACATTGCAGGTTCACTACATTTTGTGCTTGGAGGTTTGATTTTTGAGATTATTTTGAGAGTTGTGGCTGCAAAAGGTAGAGAAACACTGGTTTAGGAAAGACATCTGCGCTGGAGGAGGCTCCTGACTGACTGACGCAACATAAACTTTGCAGAAAACTCTAATTTGGACACAGGCACCACAAATGTCAAAACGTTCAAGACACAATGCAGAAAAGTTGGGCAGCCATTACACCTGTACACATCTAACACGTCTGATGCTGCAGCATGAACACAGTGTAGTTAATTTCTGAGCTGAGATGAAAAGTGTAAAACCTTGAGTATGCATCGTCTTATCTGCGCTTGGTTAAAAGACTAGTGCAATTAACACAGCAAAGACAATATGAACAACTGATTGCACATGTCAACAAGTAATGAATTCTGCTTTTCATACAAACAGCTTCCATTGTCTATATAGGTCTGGTGTCACAAAGCTGTAATTGCTGAGTTAACATCTCCACTAAGTACAAGTGTTCCTCATTAAGATATCAGACATGCACCGTCACAGGATGAAAGGCTGAACTAATTGAAACAATGTATGATGGATTCCCGGGACATTCTTGAGAGGAAAGCCAGTTACTGTGGAGTCGGAGCCTGGTGGATTTCCTAAGTGTAGGTCAAGACTGATTTATCAAGCTTTCAGTCACTCTGAGCTAAAATATAGGCAACCTAATCCAATATCTCCTGTTTCCTGGGCCTCCATTTGAACGGTGATAAACAATGGAAACTCTCAGATGTATAGATCACTGGTTCTCAGGCTTTTTTGTGTTGACGTGAAGAATTGTGTCCACTCTCTATTGTGTAACTGTGCTTCTATGAATCTACAGTATTTCTAGTATTAACATTTTGCATTTTCTTGTTTTGATTCATTCTAAAATTATCATTACAAATATTAACTATCTGTATCCTTCTTTTCAAATAATTTTCAATAGACATGAGGCATATAAACTGCAATTATTTGTAATTTGAGAAATGTCCTTTGTTCACAGTGTTACGTATTTAGCTACAGCTCAATAGTTTCCCTGATTGTAGCAAATGACGTGTAATGAACTCTCATTAGGCAAGGTATTAATGAATTAATGTCTTTATGAATTATCTGTTATTGTACAAATTCCTTTTTTCTCAAATTGCTCTACTTTCACAATCAATCTAAATACAACTTTGAGTAAGTTAATTTAGAAAGAAGACAGATAGCATAGTTTTAAACTAGTGAGAAAAGAACAGAAAAAAAGGAGATTTTACATTAAAAGGTTATTTTTAAACAGATAATGCCTGATTTTTTTTTTTTTTTTGTCTTAGTATTTTTTGTCTTGTCTTTAGTATAATAACTTAATGAATATTTCCCCCTACCACAGATATCTTGTTAATTAGGGCTGTAGTTCTTTAGTCGTTTAGTTGATTAACTGATTTTTTTTTTTTATATATATATAAAACAGTTTCCTTTTCATTTTCTGCATTAACTAGAGTTTTTGCATGAACTACATATTATTGTTAATCTTTTTAAGCAAGATTTCTTGCATAGTTGTCACAATACTAAAATGTCCAACTTGATTTTGATACTAAGGAATAAACTTGATTCTCGATACCACAATGAGAATTAGAATGTCCTTTCAAGAAAGTCAGATTTTTATACACTGGACTGACATTTTCAACACAAAATCCAAGTTTATGATCAAACATTTTAGTTTCAAACCAGATTGGATGAAACTCAAGATTATTTTGAAATTGTTCAGAAAATGTGATTTACTTTATTTTTTTTCTACGATTTTGTTAAATTTTTGTCCTGTTTATGTTAACTGTTTTTGTTCAAATGAGAATCTAATTTCGACAATAGTTTTAGCATTCATTTGCAATATTTTTAACAACTCTACTTTTGAGCCTTTGCCATGCCCCCTTTTTAGTCGATTACTCGGTCGATGTTTTTAGTCAACCAAGAATTTCTTTAGTCAACTACAGCCCTATTGTCAATGTATCTATTCAGATGGAAATTAGTCCGCAATGTCTCTTGACTGCGTCTAATAATGTCCCGTATGTGCATCAAACTCCATTAAGTTTATATCCTGTTTTTGTTAGCGCTAACAGCTGTGAAAAAAACTAAGAAAACATCGTGATGAACAAATAGGTGGCCCAAAATGCATTAAGTAAGTCCACAAACCATGTGGAGTGATGTAGGGTGTAATACCTTAAGGTTAGCTATTGAACCACATTACTAGTTTTATTAATGCTAGGATGAATTAGTAAAATATAACCTATTCATATTACAGCAAGACTGGTGTAAATGATCTGCAACAATTCAAGCATCTATGTGTGTCAAGTCTTAGTGATAATTTCACATTTGAACAATTTTCGTACGTGCTATTTTCTCACACATTTAGATACGCACAGTGACTCACTCTGTCTTTGGCTTCACACCTCGTGGTTTTGAGTGAATTTGCTGCTCTTGAAGCTCTTCTCTTTGATGTCGTGTTATACTGTGAGAAGTGTGACGGCGACAGACACACTGACACGCACTCGGCACTTCTAAAGCAGCAACAGTTCGGCCTTCACTGTGACGCTCCAGATATTAAACTTTCGTCAGTGAAGACAGCATCATTGTGACGAGCTGCCACCCACTCATAACATGTACTACCTTCTGTGCGTTACAATGTGCAGCGAAGAAGAACATGTACAAGTAACACATCAGTCAGACTTCAAGAACACAGAGCAGTCAGCAGAGGCCCCAGTAGTTTAAAGAGTTTAGATTGAACCACCTTCCAAAAGAAAATTACATTAACCAGTTTTGTTAAATGTTATATCTAAGTTGAAGTAATTATAATTTGGAAAAATATAACAACAAAAACCATTGAACTGGATGCACAAGCTTGGGACATTTTAGAAAAAAAAGGTTAAATACAAAATCAACTCGACACTGTGGATAACTATAATGTAGAATTCCTACAAACACTAATTTAATGGTGCACTAACTTTTTGGAGGTGAAAAGTCGACACAATTCAAAAGAAATAGAAAGCTAAAACCATATTGAGGCATTTTCAATGGAGATTAATTACGTTGTTTAATTTTTTACTGCAATAAAGACACACAGTATAAAAGACAAAAAAATGAAAATCTTTTCATTTTCATTTTAGAACAAAACCGATAAGCTTCATCCTCGTGTAAGATTTTGTGATCAACTTCTATTGCCGCAGTTGTTTGTGCGATTAAATATGTAGACATATAAGTTCATTAGCTGTTTGTGGTCATAACTCAATTAATGTGTCCTACTGACATGAAAAAAACCTTACTTTTTTAGGGCTGCAATGCGGCACCCTCACCACAAGATAGCGCCATTGAGAACTGCCTAGTTTGCCTATGACTACGGTTGGCCCCAGAATAGATCACAAACATAATGTGAAATTTGAAAAGCACAAATGACATTCAGGGTATGTTCAAATCAGCAGTAATTGCTGTGTGAATCATTCTGTCAGAACTGTGTGAACCTTGTTCATCAAGCTTTTGCTCACGTGCAAAATAGGTTAAGGGGTGTGTACAGACAGTCACTCACTATAAATGCAAAAATTGAGATTCGTATTGGGTCTGTGTTAGAAGTTATACACTACTGTTCTTCCAATGATAAATTGAGTGCAAATGCTCACAAGTAACACATGCATTTAATGTCAAGCAGTATCCAGTGTTTCCAGCAGAACACATGCAAAAGCATAGGAAGAATAGTACATTTTCTTACCTATATCTTGTGGTATTGTGCCATATGGTCCCTTGGAAACAGCTCAAGGCCGGTCACTCAAACCCAGTCAGCGAGGAGAACAGGCCTGGACAAAGCAACAGAAGATAGCCAAAGTTATAAGACCACCTGCTTATCCTTAAAAAAACAACAACTTAAGATCGGATGCTTCTGATCACGGCCAAAGCACTGTGTACATTTTATTACATTGTTCAACCTTCCACAAGCAAAACCCACCCAAAGAGTGTACGTAAGATTATGAAGCACATACTCCTTGCATGATTTAACATTATAGGATAACCACTTTTTATGACATAGAGGGAATCATAGTCTTCTCAAGCAAAAAGCCAATAAAACTGTCCTTACAGCTGGAGTATGGGAGCATAGGGGAGAGTGGGGATGAGATTACTTTATGGAAAATTATTGAAATTGAGCACAGCGGGCAGTTCTGGGCCCATCTGAATGACTAAACAGCTCTCCGTCCTCTTGTCCCTAGAAGCGGTTTTCACTCTCAAGTAGCAGATATCTTGTTTTTCGAAGCCCTTGTATTCATTAATGACTGTGAATATGATTATGTTGTTTGCGCCTGGCCCGGACTCCTAATGCTCAAGGTCATTCAAGTGCGGAAGAATATTTGAGCACTGCTTTCAAAAAGTAATAAAAAGAAAATGTTCACCAAATGATACCAGGCTGTGTTTGCAAGTGAGAAGTGAATTTAAATACACTATTTACCGTTCTATGATTATGATTTTAGTGCAAGCACATTTTCAGTTCACTAAGCAATAAATGAATGTGTTTTTTTCATAGACTCAAGCCTAAAATAACCGAAATAAATTCACTATGTTTTACTTTTTGCAAAAATGAAAAGTACATTTTTATTATGAACCTTGCCATAGATTCAAATACCGGCAAATATTGGTTATTGGCCACAGCACATGGACAATATTGTTACTGAAATCGAAAGTTAAAGCTAAGGTAACTAACTTTTTAGTTTTAAATTAGTAAACTTTGTGTTTTCCACGATACATTTTAAGAGAAATGCAGCATTTTGTGAATAAAATGAGACCTCTGAATGTTGCCTGAACTGAATATTACAGACTTTTAGTTCTATTCTTTGTTGTTAAAAAGATGTTTACCATATAAGCCGTAATTGCAATTAAAATGAATACATCTTGAAATTAACCAAGTGTCAAAAGTTTTAAGAGAGGAAGCAGTCTGATTTAAAATCTGTGTGATGTTAGCAGTGTGAAAATCAGCTACCCCACCTTTAAAACCACCAATTCCTTTTAATCATAGATAGGCTTAGGCCATAGTGTGGAAAATTATAAGGCTAAAGTAACAACATTTCCATAGGCCCCAAAAAAGATCATTTTTGGGGACACACAGAGTAAAAAAAAATCCTTCTTAGTTCAACAAACATATCCAAACATGAACATGTGCTATTAATCAAGCTTGATTTTTACCTAAAGATCCCTTGACAAACAATGAGCAGGCACACCTCTCCACAGATCTGACCTTCAACTTTGTCCAGAGCCACATCGTCATGGATATGTTTAAGTTTAAAGCCATTCTGTGCAGCATGCCGAAGATACAATAATATCATCTCCATATAATTAAAATCCACCAAAATCACACTTAATGCTATAAGTAAGGTGAAGTTGTTCTATTGAACCAATGCATTGTCTTGGAGTTTGCTGTTCTCAACAACACTGACTCATCAATAAGTCACAGTTAGTAAATGATGTATTCCGAGGGGTCTCAAAACAATACACTAATACACTCTTTTTTCCCCACAGCAAACCACAAATAAAAGATGTCAGCATCTTGCATAAACCAGATTCATACACTACACACTCCAGGAGTCTGTGACAATGCCAGAGGATAAAGCGGAGTGAAAATAAGAAAAATAGTTGTAAAAAGGTGTCACATATTTGATACAACCCAGTGATTTTGTGATTTATTTCCGTTTCCTTACCTCCGGATCCCCCTGTAAACAGAGATCTCTTATTCATGTTGTTTTACCTCTCTCCGGCTGTGTTCCGAAAGCCATCTCCTTTTTTATATTCCGCACACTGCTTTCATTGCTTGTGTTTATATGCTTCTGCCTGTGCATTTGCCTTCCCACGCTAGAACAACATGATCCCGTCTTTCTAGTCCACTGGCTCTCTTGCGCGCACACACATACACACACACCAAACACTTCTGCACCTCTCAGTCTGTCTCCAGGGAACTATGATACACCTCATTCTCTCACTTCGAATTCAATGGCGCAACCCTCACCCTCGCCCGCCCTCGCCATCTCTCCCTGCCCTGTTTGTCAGACTGATGAGTGCAAGGCCCCCGGTGGCGCTTTGATTTCTGGGGCAAATCTAGCCTCATCAACAAGCTCATAGTCGACTGGGGGTAGCCTACAAAAGGAAAGCGTTCTAAGACGTGCTTATTTGCTGAGACCCCCGGCAGGAGAGCGAACTGTCAATCCTACGTCGAACAATGGCTTCCACGGAGGATGCGCTGGGATAACCTGAGAGCAAACCGCACTCGCCTCGACTAAGCCTGACTGGAATATTTATTAAAATGACAAACACTGATTGGGGATGCTGCGCTGAGTGTGCTGATTCGATTTACCTGGGGTTTTCTCTTTCATTAAGTTGTTATTAGCTTTTAATTCCTTGCAGCCCGAGAATCCCAATTACTGATTAGCTACCCACTCATTAAAATGTCTCCGTGACTTTTGAAGTGCCAAACATTTGGGATTAAAAATAAACCGCCTATGTTGTCATCACAGTGGATTCAGGTAGACGTAGGTATTTAATAATTGGAGCTGTCAGGTCAGATGAAAGGCATGCGCAAGCTTGTAATAGTTTAGTTATTTCAGAGTTCATTTTGTTATTTTCTATGGGTTTTTGGTATAAACTCAAAACATGACATGAGTTGCACTGACAAATATATTTTTTACATGTTTTTAGGGCTTAACAAAATAGATAAGAACATGTCCTATTATGCATCATATTATGGACCAAGAGTGTTGTCCAAACTCTCAAAACTGTTTTATCACTTTCCCACCAAACTGGTTGTGGTGTTGGTTATGGGCCGGTGCCCATTCCTGTAACAGGTTTTCAGTTTCCACAGCCAAAATGTTGGTTCCTGGTGCAGAACACTAGTGTGTTTAAGGCAGAACTTGATTGTAGTTGAAATAGAGCAAAAACTAATACGTTGGACATTATTTTCTCAAAATCAGACTAGATCTGCTGGACGTTTCATTTCCAACCAAGAGATTGTGACTTCTATCAAGGGCCATTGTAGGTCGAAAAACATATTTTCTAGCAATATGAGACAAGACAAAAGACGCCAGACAGTAGGGGGCGCAAGTTCCCCCTAATGTCTGGCAAAACCGTGTAAGCAGCCTACAAGACACGTCACCATACCAACCAGTGACGCTTCTGAGGAAGGCTACAGGAAGTAGCTGAAACATGTAAAGCAGGTAAAGAAACACTCCTGTCTGACAAAAGAAAAACACTTTTAGAAGCCTAAGACAAGAAGACAGAATCAATCTCTTCACAAAAATATGAGACAAGATCACTAAGTTGTGAAGAAAAAATATTAAATATGCCTGGAGGCAGTTGGCAATTTCCCCATTGTGGGACAAATAAAGGATATCTTATCTTAAATACAAATACTAAAGCAAGCTTCCATTTGCTAAACAATGTGTTGTTATCACCACCATAGCTCTTGCTGGTGGAAAATCAAGCTGACACGACTCAGAACCAGCACCAGCCTCCAGCTCATCACTTGCTCTCAACTTCTTCAGAAGGAGTTTCTTCATGGAAAATCAATTTCAAAAATAAATCTTTTCATTCTAACAAAACAATCATTTGACAAAGAAAACCATCAAGTAAGCGCCTCAAGGCCCACAGACTGATATTACTTACTCACTATATTTCAGAGATGGAAGAAAAATTCACAAAAACACAATGAAGATTTGCAGTGTCCATTTACGATTGCTGAACCACACAACATCGTTGTGAGGAGCTAACCAATTATCATTCTGAGAACAATTAGACAATTAGCTTTTTAGCACAAAATCAATGGAGGCTGTAAAGCCTGAGCACTAATTGTGCAAAGTTTGAAAAGTAAATGAAACAAATTAGATTACTTCATTGCAGACAATGATCGACCCAAATATCCGTTTACTAACAAAAAGCCGGCCATGATCCAGATGACCAGAAGAGTCAGGCTAATTCTGTTGACCATGACTTAATGATGATGTTATTATGTTTAGTGCAGCATTAAACATTTATTTAGATTGTAATTCAGGATGTTTTATTGCTTAAAAAATATCTGAACATGTTTTTATTTATTACAATGAGCATAATGTCCACTCTACAGATCTGACTTTTAAGTTCAGAGTCATATACTGCAACATCCCTTAACTCAAATATTAGAATCTAGAAGCCCAAAATCTTATACACTGTGGGTCTTTAAACAGCATGGAATATGCAAAACCACAATATTCTGTCATACAATGCTATTTTTTGTCAGAGGTTTCATACATGGCTGTTTTATAATGTCCCTGCCCGTGGAAAAGTAAAATAAAGTATGTACTCAACTAAATTAAATGTGTTTGTTGCAGAATACTGTATTCATTGGTTAGCTTGAACAATTCACGGTCTTCAACCAGTGGATTTTTTTTTCTTCTGTTTGAAGGACACCTAATTTTGTTGTACTGGCTTGCAGAAAGCTGTTATTGAGCACACACAAGCACTTTCTACCCAGTGAATGTGTTTACACTGATGTAGCAAGTTTAAGAGATTTACACAATCAAATCCTCAATAAACCAAATCGTCAACTTTCCCAGTCGTACTTTTTGTGTGTTACTAATTCAGCTTCAATCCAAAACAAGTCCAAAAGAGTTGAACTGTTGTAAGTGATTAATTCAACATTTGTTCTGTTTTCTGGTCAGTCTGTTTCGACGCCTGGAGGCAGTTGGCAAGTGTTTTGTTTCTTGGCAAATAGTAAAAAACTTTCCTCCGTGTTTTGTTTGACTCACTCTGGATTTCAATTGCGATTCGACAGTGAGTTTTTACACCAAAGAGCCTCCAAACACATGGTCCTGGCCACATTACGCATGATTTACTCATTATCTACTGGCGGAGGCTCAGAAAAAGAACAAGAACACTGCTCACACTCACTCATCCAAATGCTTTCCATGGCAGCGGGTGCCAGATGAGAGACAAAAATATGGATATGAGATCCCAAGACAACTGCCCCTTAGTGTTTAATTTGGTAACATACAAAAACCAATGGTGTGGCGTTGCTTTTGTTTATTATAGAAATTCAATTTGGCTGAATTTTTTGTCATTATTTTTACTTTGTTTTCAAAGCTCTTGTATGTGCTGTTTTGTTTTTTGGATGTTGCATTGTTTTAACACAATATGCTGTGCACATGGTGTGGGCAGGCTCATTCACAATATACTGTACATATTATTATACAGTATATAGACACTAAGGAAACAGTGAGAACAGTGATACAGTGAGAACCACATTGTTGGATTAAAGCCAGGCTTTATGTTCATTATAAAGTGCTATATTTAATGCATTCTCCTCTGGTCATTTTCTCGACAGCGTTGGTAAGAGATAAAGTTTCTGGCAAAGAGTTTTAAGAGACTTTCATACGCTTTATTTTATTCCAATTCAGCCTTTATTGTCAAGCTTTTTAAAAACAGCCAAGGTGACTAAAGTGCTGAACAAGGCAAGTTACATAAAAAGAGTGAACAGAAAAGTTCTTGGTTAAAAGCAAAAGCAAAAATAAAAGAGTTTTTTAGAAGAGACTTAACAGTGACTTGGCCTGTCTCACATACATTATTCCAGAGTTGAGGATCAGCAGAAGAAATTTCTCGATTTGCTTTGTTACTTTTTAGATTTTGAGAGAATCAGGATCAACTTAAGGGCCGACCTGTGAGCATGAGAAGCTCTGTACAACTGTGACCTGTGTTATTATGTGTCTTTTGTTTCCTTCACACAAACAGACTTCTCTCAAACTGAATTCCTCCCGAACGTGTTGAAGTTCAAGAGAAAGTTGTAACCCTCTTGTTTACAGTCAAATCAACCACTCTTGGATGAACCAATCTCACTTTACACTTTAATCTGCAAAAAAGGCATTTCAAAGGACTCTCATAGGTTTCATGGGACTTTTCATTTAATTACAAGTCCCTAAAACAGGGGGCTTTTAAATATGTGTAAACAATACAAAACAGAACTCTGGGGATAACAACATTGAACATGGCTAAAAGCTCTCCAGGGTCAGATTGGCGTGCAGAAACAGTGCAATTCTAAAACACAATTTGTGATCATGAACAACAATTGCATACAAACTATATGTCTTCATCTGGCAGTGATTTAACTGGTGTATACTACTAATCGTGAGTCAAAACAGTACAATTGTCTCCTATACTAACTCCTGAATGTCCTATACTCTTATCATTTATTTTGATTATGACTATGCAGTATGCTAATTGTGTTCCAATGCAACTATGCTTTCATTCTGTTTACAGCAGATTTTGATTACATATATAAACTAATGCTGTTCTAACTGCTGAGTATAACGTCCCAGGAGCCTTGTTTTACTTCCTCTACAGTTCCCATGTTGTATAATGATGTGGTACAGCTATACAAGGCTATTCATGGCTGTAAATAAATTCTTCATGAGAATATTTTTACACGCTCGCCTCTCTCGGTGGATCTGGATCTTCTTCCTCTGTTCCCATCCCAGAAGTGGGTTAAGAAGTTGTTTGGCCTGTTTAAAGTACAAACTGTGTCACCCGCGTGAACAACCACAACCACGTTTACTCATGGTTCGGCAGTGCAGGCACAACTGCCATCTGGAGTCTCTGTTCAGTGAGTGGGAGAGGTGTGAGCCCATGTAGAGTAGTGTGACTTTAGACAGACCTGCCTGGGATGGTAGTGGAATTATGTTCTTTTAACATGAAAGACGATTTTGTAATTTCTAGTTTTAGCTTAAAAAATGTGCTGGATTTTAGAAGACGTCATTACTGTGTGGATGGTGTAATGCTTTTGAAATTATACAAAGATTTGATTGAGTTTAGTTTAGTCATTATTTTGAAGGAACAATGTCAAAGAATTTAAAGGTGCTATGTGCAATAATTCATGGAGATCTTCATGGAGACAAGAATATCGCTACCAAACCAAGAAGGTCGTCTATTCATGTAAAACACCCACACTGAAAAAAAATAATAATAATAACACTGTACTAGAGACATACATACTATAATACTACATACTAATGCCACTTTATCTATTTATCCTGTCATATTCTGCACTGTGCACTATCATTTACATTTATTAGAAATAATAGTTTTTAAACTATTCTAACTGTATATATATATATATTTTTTGCTTAGTCTATTTTAAAATATCTTGTTTGATTGCATGTTTCTATTTCCCCTGCTGTTCTTAAACTGTGGGTTACAACACTGGAATTTCCCAATTGTGGGACAAATAAAATATATCTTATTTTTAGCCATGACATCACCTTAGACACAGGTATAGCAAAAAAAGGAATTACATACAATAAAATACTCAATTCTGCATTTATATATCCCACAGTATCTCACAGTTTGCTGTACTGTATTGTTTTAGTTCAGTCTGGCTTTTTCACAACCATGTTGCATGGTTTGTTGTTGTTTTTTCAGTTCAGTTGGAACACAGCTGTTTTCCTTCAGTGCATTATAGGAAAAAGATACTTGAGTTTTGGTATAATACACCTTTGGAAAATCCAGATGATAACTGTTCATTTATATATAGTCTGGCCAACATGTTCATCTCCCGAGTTTTAGTGGGCTTGACTGACAGATGAATTAACCAATCAGGAATGTACAACATGCATCGAAAACAAGCATGAGGTCCTGAAAAAACAATGCAAATCTCTACAGACACAATGAACAGAGAAAAACACTATTTTAGGTGAAGTAAGTGAGGCTGGAATTTGATCTGACAGTCAACCAATCATATGACCTTTGTTTTGTTTGTGTTAGAAAAAAATTTATTTATTGCGCAGTATTTTAGCCATGCGGCAAGGAAAGTAGAAGTGTAAGTTCTGTGAGCCTCATGCACCAGCTCCTGATGGACGCCTATGTGATTCTGAGAGTAATGATGTGAGAAGGACAAAGTTTTAGCAAGTAGTAGTGCATATTTTAATCACACAGATTGTTTTCACACATCCACGTGTACTCAGGACCAAAAATATCACCAAACTTAAGAAAGACACAACGTTCTTTTAACGGTCATTAACTGCCTGCTCATTTGTTAAATTTCCGCTGTTAAGTACTGCATAAAAATGTAACATAATGTGATAATTTTTAGTGCCATTTTGGAACAGTGTTTTGCTTGAAATAATACAAAGCTGGTCTGGTGCCATGTATCCAAATGTTGACAGCATTAATGCATCGATATCAAAGTAAATGTAGTGTAAAATTGAAAATGTGTAAGGTTAAGTATATAGGGGCTTACAGTGTCCTTTGGGAGACCTGGACAAATGCCACCAATCGATTCAGTCATTTGGCACGAAAACCTCTGGCACTGAAACTAGGCCAAAGACTACTACTTTGAAGTTGAATGAATAAATAGAATCCACAGTGCTTGCCTCCAATGCAACTCCCCTGTTGGTCTCAATTGATTTCAAGATGTAGCTATAGGCTTTTAATCTAAAGATATGGAGATGTGGAGAGGTTTACGGCTAGTGCAGTTGAGTTAAGTGAGGTTAAAACCGATCCCCTGGGCAATAGACGCACTGCCACAACCCTAACACAAGCTGAGGCGCTAACACAATTACTGTGTCAAGAGCGCTCCTGGCAACCTTCTGTCGTCAGTGAGCAAACAAAAACATATTAAGCAGCAAGATGGTGGCTTCCCTGAGGCTAATGCTAAAGCAACAAACACTGAAATGTATATTTACACATATTATCTTTCTTACATTACTGGTGCTAAAAACTGAGGTGAGGCGAGAAAGATCTGAGCCTGTGTGCAAAGTACTGTGAAATTAGTTAAAAAATGTCACATTTATTGAGTTATAACCTATGGACTGCTTTAGAGGTTGCTGCTACTGTTGGGGGACAAATTCTACCAACTATAACAGACTATTGAGTTTGTATCTGACATGTATAAATGGACCATCAAGTAACCAAATGTACAACAGAAACACTGAAGCGTCTTTAACATTTTCACTGAAACAGACTTCTGAATCACATACATTTAATCTAACTGCCTTTCTGCTCTTAAATAATATGTTTCTGACTGTTTGATAAGGAAATTATTTGTTGTGTAACAGTTAAATGTCCTAAATCTCAAATTGGCAAACAAAGTACTTAGGCTCTGCATGGTCGCAGGTAATAACATTAAAGCAATCATACTTAGTCAATTTCTGTAAAACCAAATCTCCATGGACAAAAAAAAAAAAAAAACTTATCAAAGAAACACATTTTGTCAGGTGTAGTTTTGACACTAAATTTTTGTATATTTTTTCAAATATCTCAGTGCATAACCTCTATTCAATTCAATTCATTTTAATGGCTCCTTTTCCCTCTAATGGTTTCAAATGTCTGAGATCTGATTCTAAGATAAATGTGAATTGAAAGTAGCAATTCTCATTCAATGAGAGCTGAATCTTCAGCTGCTTCAGATCCACAAATCTAAGCAGGAGCAGCCAAACTGCAAGAGCTGCAATCACGGTTTGATGCCCATCAGTCACTATAGCCAATTATCTCAATGCTCAGAATGGTAATACATGTGTGAGCCATGGGAGAACATCCAATAGAACCAAATTTATCAAAGACTCGACAGCTGTGTTGCTTCCTATTGTAACTAGACACAATTATACTAGTTCCCTTTGCCACATGCATTGTTTCTATCTCTTAGATTGTTTGTGTTTTCAGTAAGAAAAAAAAAACAAGTCAACTGATTTATGTTGGTAAATTCTGTAAATAGCAACACACAAACAGAATTTGGCTCTCCCGTACAAACCACAAGACATGCTATTTCCCTTCTCTCTGATGGAGTGGAACAGACTCACAGCCATGCTATCTTGTAAAGTGCAGTTGACAGAGACATCAAAATCCTGCCACACGTGTGCGACCAATTCCCACCAAAGAGCACACGCTAGTGAAGATGAAAGTCACCACGGTTCAGCATAGAGCTGGGAACAAGGCGAGTGGTGATGGATGTACAGTAACAAGAGCCTAGGGGCTGTCCTTAATGAGGAGGATTAGTGAACCATGTGGGAGCTGAGGCAGAGGTGGGCGAAGAAGGCACCTCACTGGGGATGATTGGATAAATGAGAGAGCGGCCATTGTGGAGGAGAGAGGACAGGCTCACCTCGGCTCCTGGAACTCTATAAGGAGACGTGTGCTACAAGGTTGGATTGTGAAGGACCAATGGGTGACTCTTACAGCAGGCAGATGGTGCAGAATAAATATGCTAATCTTTAACTATGCTGTAATCCATATTATGTATTCAACAAAGACTTGGGCAAATGTACTGTATGTGATAACTCTGTGTTTTCTGGACCTGGTTATGCCCCCATCAAAAGGAGCAGTCATTTGTGTTTTTGCACCTTCAAATGACAAAGAATTTGAGTCTTTTGAGTAGAGTAACTACTTACTTATGCAAGGTGTTTCACCCACTATCTAACCTGTATAAAAAAGAGAAGTGGACGGTAAGGGGATAAAAGAATATGCATTAAAGAAACCCTAAAGGAGATACTTTTTCTGGAATTTAAAACTTATTACTTCAGATAAACAGAACAATGTTCATTATAAAATACAATGTTGAACTGAAATTGTTAGCCCTAAGACTGTTCAAGCCCTCAATAATATTTTACACTCAATTACATATAATATAGGATAATGTTTATTGACTTAGTATGGACTCAAAGTAGTAAAATTACGAAAATTATTAAAATATGTTCATTTCATACTTTTGGAGGTCCCAAAAGCAGAACCTCTGAGGCCCCAGATGTTAATTTGGGAACCACTGGTGTAGACTTTTAAATGTAATAGTGACCTTAGGCTTTGAATGCACAGATCTTTTTTTGTTACTATGTGCATAAGAGTTTTTGTACTTATTAATATTATTTTTCTGGAAAACCAAGTAAAACTCTATATGAACTTTAACAGTGTGTCTTTATGCATTGTAAACTTCTTAGTGCACCTGAGAGAGAGCCAGAGTTGGATCGAAACTTGTAACTTTTCTTGAGGCTGGTTTTCCCGTGAGGGTTCCAATAAGATCTATCAGTGTTGGCTCAATGCATTGCTGGGAAAAGAAAACTCTGTTAACATATTAGTCTGTTGTGTGCTGGTGAAACAGTTGTTTAATAGGTTCACATTGACTGTCTGTTTCAAACTACTTAAGATGAAGCAGTGATCCATACTGCACAAGAAGGGAAGTTAGGGCAAAAAAGGTTAAACTTGTTTAGCTGGATAAAGTCTCGAGGGAGCAAGAGGGTGGACTGAGAAATAGAAATCAGCTCACAAGTGTTTCACATCAAGTGCAATCTAATGGTGTTTACACACTAAACGCGTCCATGCGAACAATTTCTATGCTAGATCTATGTCAGGTGTGTTGTTATGTGACCAAAGCTACCCAGCGTGAAAAACGACCAATACTACAACTTTAAACATGGTCAGACTTTTGAGTTAATTAAAAACAGAAACATAAAAAACAAAGAACATGTGTGACTGGACTTACCCTGTAGCTCCACAAGAGAAAAAAACAACACAACTTATTCCAGGGATTTCTCTCATTTGCACATCTTGCACATCATGTCCATAATTTTATAATTCTTCGATTCTGGCAAAAATACAAGGCCATTTTGACCATACAATACAATAAATGAAGTTTATGTTCACAGCAAAACATAAAAATAACAATATAAATAGCCTTGACACGACTGAACAAGGATCATATATTGTCATTCAACTAGTCTTCATTGACTGCTGCGATGGCGTAACTTGTAGATAATAGTCTCTCACCTGGGAGATAGGGTCCAACTCCCAGGTGGGACAAAATCATTTTGTTTCTTTTCTGCATATACTAACATTAATAAAGGCACAGGTTTTTACACATTGTTTTTTTTTTTTTTGCGTTTTAAAGTGATAACATAATGTGTTTGTAAAGAAAGTTTAAAAGTACAACATTTGAATGTTTTTGCTACAGCTGTAACTGCCAGGAATCAAACGTACACACTCGCTGTCTCTTCACACCAGAGTCTTGTGCGTTATCCACTCGACCACCTGACAGCAGACATTGCCGTGCATTCTACATGAGTGTCAGATAATGTAGTTGCATTTAAATGCCATGGTTGACGATTGAAAGCTGGTCGTGTTTCAAGTGACTACGTGCGACCAATTTCAAATGATCAAGTGACCAATGCCGTGCGTCTGGCGCGACTTGACCCCTCCAGTGTGTAAGCATCTTAATAATGCATTTTTACAGATTTACAAAACTAAGTTCATTCATTCATTCATTTTCTACCGCTTAATCCCATTTGGGGTGACTGGAGCCTATCCCAGTAACTTTGGGCCTTAGGCGGGGAAACACCCTGGACAGTGGCCAACTTGCCGCAGGGTTAGACAGACAAACATTCACTCTCTCATTCACTCACTAAGGGAAGTTTACAGTGCTGCCCAATTAACCTAAACATGCATGTTTTTGGAGGTGGGAGGAAACCGGAGTACCGGAGAAAACCCACGGTGACACGGGGAGAACATACAAACTCCACCCAGAGAGATCGTGAGATGTTGATATGGTCCGACCCGGGAGTCGAACCTACGACCTCCTTGTTGGGAAAACACAAAACTAAGTCAGATCCAAAAATGGTGGAAACCGATTAAACTGTGATTTAGGTCATTAGTGAGCACAATCCCTAAATATAAAATGTTACAACTACAAACTAGTCAAATTGGACGTAGATTGAGCATCAAACTGCATATGTTGCGTTCATGTTTTTAGAAGATGATGTCAGGCCTGGTGGTCGACAAGAACCAATTTTAATTAATGACATCTTACTTTGCCATAATATATCAAAAATAAATTTGACACATTTTCAAGTTTGCAATTTATAGAAGTAACTAGACCCTTTAACTGTCAAATTACATTTAATTGTCCTATAGAATTTTATGAAGTTACATGAACAATATTGCCTGCTATACTTTTGAATTGAAAGTGTAAACTAATCATCCCATCTTTGGAGAGCACACTGACTGACTATTTTCCACGCCTTGTCTGGAGTGTTCCTCACACTCATCGATGACATATACAAGCAGCTACGTTGTCTCTGCATGCCGTGGTTTTCTCACGCACAGCTTTCTGTTACACACATTGGTGACACCACTCTCAGACAGACACAATCATTATAATAGGTTTAAAATCCTCTGCCAAAAACTAATCTGCTACAATCACTGTCATATTCTGTGGACATATAAATTTCTGATTTATCTTATTTTGTATTATTTGTTTTTTGGTAACTAGAATCACATCAAATTTGGATATGTGACATGCAAACCACTCCAATGACTAGTAAAGACACTCCTGACAGAATAAATGATTGGTCTGGTCTGTGGAGAGTCGAGCCCACTAACATAACGTCAAACTAAAACCTAAAACTTGACATGTGACCATTACAAGTGATACCTCTCCATCACTTCTCCTTGTTTTCTTCCCTCCCAAAGCAAAATTGAAACAAGTGCGGATTAGCTCAATGTCACGGCTGCTTTGTCCCTGGGATAATGGCGACAATGTGCTCCACAGTGACAGCAGTAAATGATGCCAATTCTGCAAAAAGGGAATTGACAGAGTTGAGAGTAGCGATAGCTTAAGACCCTAATCCAACTTTGTAAATCAGAACGCTTGTGGGTTTTTGCTGGGTATTTGTCCTGTTCAAGTGATTTATACCCTCTATTCAGGTGTAGTCTCCACAAACGCTGACAACAGATATGCCACGGAGAAAAATGATTAGGAATTCCACATAAGTGCTTTGTCTTCAGGGATAAAAACTTCCACTTATGTAACAGTTAAACTTTGAATGTAAATTTGCTCACTAGTGCATTTCCATATGGTTGAATTGTAGACGTTCTTTCCAATTCAACGACAGAAACTTCGAAACACAATAGCTGGATCATGTTCTGAGGAGCTAATACCTACGGTGTGAAACATGCATGTCCGGTATAGTCCTGGGAGTGTGCTGGCTCATATAAGCAGTGGTTAATCCTATATATCATGGATGCGAGCTTACTTTAAGTATCTTAGTCACACACAACTCGCTGATGAGGCAGAAGAGCGCCGTAGGGAAACAATGTGTACTCTTCTGAACGTTCGGAATCCACAGTGCTTATGCAGGGAGTCAAATGTAATACTGTTTAAGGTTTTTTAATACCCACATAATGCTTAATTGCAGGTAAAAACAAGTTGAACATTTAACATAGTTTGTCTTTGAATGACTGAAAGCAACTAGCTAGCAGCTATCCAAGAAAGAATGTTTTAAGGACACATACTGTATTATGCAAATTATGCTTTTTTTTAATCCTGTTGCTTCCTTATCCAAAACGCAGCTTAAGTTTTTTCTATGAGATCTTTTTATTTACCTCTGAGCTTCAGAAAACAGCTTTGAATGTCTCTGATTTGTGTCATAGATTCATCTCTGATAGCACTGAACACCATAAATCAAGTTTAAGGCTCATGAAGCAATGATTACCCTGAAAATAATGAAACATTCCGCCATGTCTGATGGCATGTTTGCAAAACATATTGGCCAAAACAATCTAAAAAAATGGCTAGGGTTACAAAGAGCCGCAGAACAACCCAATAAACTGTTTGGTCAGTCCTGAAACATTTATCTATCATACTGTAGTTTCAGAATACGCTTTAAATTACACCATGTAACTTTTTGTTACTAGGTGTAAAAAATAAAAATAAAAAAAACTTGAATAAAAGCATGTTTTTCTAGTTTAGATTTCTAAATATCTGTCTAAATGGAATTTTTTTAAAAAGAAAGTGGAATTTTCCTATGAGCGGAAATGCATGGCCACAAAATTAACTATTATTTGGTCAAGAGGAGGGCCTCTTCTGTTTATTTTCATGGGAAAGCAGATCCTTTTGCTATATTTTCACACATTATGGCATAAAACATCTTTATTCCAAATAAAATTTTTCCAAAGAATGATTTTGTCTTTCTATTTGTGTTGAATTGTGAAGTTGAATAATCAGAAAGTTACACGGTGCACCTTTAATAAACCCTGTTTAGCTAGTTAAAATCTCCACTGGTTTAATATTAGACAAATGAACAATCTACTGATGTGACATTTCTGAGCCTGATACTTGATTTGAGCATTTCTGCACCATTACCTTATCAGGCAGGATCTCTTATGATTGAGTACCTTGTGTAATTCTTTTGTAGACAGTTGTTGGAGCTCTAAATCTATTTCTGTTGTGGGAAGCACACAACACTCATTTGAGCTTTGCTACACTGGTTGTATTAGTTCAGGTGCTCAGGATTCCAAAGTGTTGATTTGGAGCATTTTTGAAGCAAAACATGCATGAAATGTCTTTTACACTCAATGTAAAATAAGTGATCTCAAAGTGGAAGATTTTATCCTTATGCACGCAATGTTACATTTTAGATTCCAAATAAAACTCAACACAGTAATGCTAATTTCCAGGTCAATAGTTTAAGTTCTGATTTGAATGTGTCATCGAATAAAACTTCAATACTAAATACTGACAAATCAATCTATTCAACACTATACGATTTAAAGTAAATCAAATGACTAGCATGAGGCGTGAGATATATATTTTATTGTATTCAACTGATGAAGCTACTTGCTTGCGGATGTAAAAGCTGCAGTCTTCAGATAAACCAACCTCGAGGCTTCAAAACTACATCTGTCTATGCAAGCGAGAATTTTCAGCTCTACAAAACACCTGAAATGTGCTGGTTTATGCAGAAATGGAGAATGTGAAAATTGCAGAAGCATTGTGAAGCATCGTTATTATAAACTTACAAATCTAACTTCACTGCAGATTGTATCATATCAAAAATGTAAAAAACAAACAAAAAACATTTATTAGAGACAGTAGTATAGTGCAGTCTTGGTACTTACAGAATTTTCAAGTGTCCAAATGTGCTTCATGTCAAGAATGTGCCATCAAATCCTTCATGTTTGAACAAGTTTGAGCTGCTCATGCCATAAACCTGCAAGACACAGAGGAATAGACCCAGTTATGGTTTGTGTAATGACTCAAAAATAATCAATATTTATTATTGTACAAGTCATTATGTAACCACACAAACTAAAGCAGAGTAATCAGAGAGTTTTCAAAGCAACATCAAAACATTTCAATTAGGCCTGCATGGGTAATACATCACATTTTAAACCATTTTGTGAATGTTGTTTTCAAGATATCCAAAAGTTAATTATAAAGTATGTTGTTCTGTGTGAAAAAACTACAAAAAGAGAAAGTGATGCTGTAACCTTTCTAAATGTATTAAACTGACATTTCACATTTGTTTGACAATTAAACCTCAACCAGTAATTGTGTTAATTGTGTTTAAAGTTTGGGGGTTTATAGGAGTATCGATATTGATTTACTGAAGTATTGAAGTATCGTTATACTGAGTCCTTGAATTTTCTATATTGATACTATGTGGCACATTTTACAAACTACAAACTAATGTTTCCAAAGTGCTGCACAGAAAATACTAAACACAAACAAACGGTACTCATAAAAATAAAAAATGAAATGAGATGAAATGAAATGTGAACGAGGTCCGAGATATATTTTAAAGGCAGTCCATTCAACATTTAAAAAAAATCACTTCCAGCAGACTAACTACCTGTTTCTACTGATTTGTTTGTCCTTTTAGAGATTATTTGAAATAATTTTCATACATATATATATTTTTGCCTTTAGTAATTTTGTACAGCCGTTGAATATTGGTAATAATATTAGGATAGGTGTAGAAAAACATGATATTGTGACAATACCCAAAATTGTGCTGTCGACCCAAACTACAGCTTCTCAAAAGATGTACGTAAGTTATCAGTGATTGATCCTTTTGGTGTGTCCAAGTCAAATGCTCTATTTTTTTTCATAAAGCTGGTCATCTTTGAATAAGTGAGAAGTAAAGTAAGAAAAATACGAATTTCACAGTTTGATTTGTAATTGCCAATAACAAAACTGTGACGCTTCACCAGTCTGATTCCATGACAACCTTGAACGGCGTCCGATGAAAATACCATCTTATAAATTGGTGTGCGCCAAATTTAAAATCCCAAGTCAGATCATTAATAGCAGTCCTCATTAAAATTTGGCATTGGTGTCGGAGCATATGTGCTTGGGTCCACAGCTGCCTCTGCTCAGACTAATGGTACAAGATAAAAGCTTGCAGAGGTACACAGCACAACAACTCGATGTGACATTCATTTTGAGAAGAAAGCCAAGAAACAAAACCTCTCTGTGTCTCCGGGCTTTGGCGATCACAACAAATAAACAGCAATTTCAAAGTCTCCCACTGCAATTAGCTTTCTCTTTGCACAACAATACAGCTTTCTTTTCCCAAAACAAGGGTCTTTTTAAGGCCCTGAATCTGCCAGACGCTGCCTGTGCCAACTCAGAGAGGCAAGCCACGAACGCTAAATGACACAAAATCCTGCGGGCTGAAAGAGAGAAGCTGCCGACTTATGGCAACAGACAAGAGCAGCACAAGAACACCAAATTAAACGGTGACAGTGGGTCGCCGCATAATAAGCATTGTGTCACCAAAACTCAGCGTTACCCAAAACCATTTTACTTCATTCCTAACAATGATGTTGGCTTCACCATTACCAAGCAACAATGTAAAAGCTTTAATTGTGAGTTCCTAAAAATATATATAGAGTTTTTTTTAAGGCAAGAATGTTGTTGTGGAAGTCTCATTATAGGCCTTGAGCAACTTTCAACAGAAATGAGGGCAGCCATTTTCTGGACAATAATCAAAACACATAAATCTCATTGAAAATCACTGAGAGACACCAGGCTGTTGGTTCAAGATGTCGAAAGTAACCGCAACTGTATTTTACTTGCAGACAAACAACAGATCAACAATCATTTATTTTTTTATGGCCGTTGCTGTTGCTATCAATCAGTTTTGAAAACGTTTTTGACCAATATGTCGGGTGGATTTTATTTTCTCTAATTGTCATCATTTAAATTGAGTCTAAGCTCTTTTACATCCCTAACGCAAACAAGACAATATGAATAGCGTGTAAAAACCACGCTATTTGATGTTGATGCTATTTGACCAAAACATGTAACGCCTCAGGGAAATTAGGTCAACCGATAAATCAAAAAAGAGCTAAAATCAGCCCACTGTATTACTATCTCCACTAATAAGTAAAATAATTTGACTTTTGTATAAAGAAAACATACTTGTTTAGCTTCTTTAAAGATATCTTTGAAATCTGTTATAACAGCCCATTGCTTAATCTCGATCACTGGGGTAACTGATGCTACCATAAGTTAATATTCCTTCACATACAAATAAACGATGAAGCCTATTCCCATGGTAACACATAGAATGTATGTATTTTATGATATTTGTTTTATATATTCATTCTCCTTGTTAATAAGATGTAGACGTCTGTCTCGCTGTCCCTAGTTACTTACCAGAAGCAGCTTCAGCTTGAATGCCACTTTTAATTATCCTCCAAAATAAAGCACCAAAACTCAACAGAGATTTTTAATGAAGCTATTTTTCTGTGTTTATCACTTGTTTCATAAGTTGTTTTTGCAGACTAATGCAGATAGTGGTTTATAAAACCTTCCTTGGTGAGTTGCTAAGTGATCAATGGCTTGAGTATTAAACGCTGTGTGATTATGTCCTATGCATTTAGCTGTTTTCTCTCTCTCTCTCTCTTTCCAACAAGTGGTCAGTAAGTGTTCACGGTCAAAAATACTTTCCACTTTGGTGTAGTGTTTGAGTTCTTTGCTGAGGCCATGTTGTGCTTTAGTGGCAGGGTCAATATCGAAGGTTTTACAATGTGTACCAAGTGTCATTGGTAAACACAGAGGAGTACTCATTCTATGTGTGCACTTCAAAGAGTGTCTAGGGTCACGGAGAAGTGTGTTATAACCTGCGACATGAAAACACATGGGCTGTGCACTGAATACTGGAAAGCTTCAAACATCAGCGCTGTAGGAAAAAGTGGCAACACTCACAGAAATATAAAGCAAAAAGCATGTTCCATAATGTTTATTCCAATTATTGCCTCATGCGTAACTTTATATGAATCTATAATCTCTATCTGGATCAATCAATACCCATGTGCTTTAAAACTGATTACAGCATCGTTTGCTTATCATCTTGCGCAGGCTTGGATATTTGCCTGATTCATACATGTTTGAGTAATCCTGTTTTGTCCTGTTGCTGAGGTTCAATTGTTCAGGAATGTTCTGTTTTCACCTAAGCCTCTATCCCAGTCACATCTCTCTTCTTATTATGATTTCTTTAAAAATAGCTCTGAATAACAATGAAGAAATGCTTGAATGACATAAATGACAATGTTCTGCCTGTTACAGTGACATGTCACAAGGAAGAGCAGTCACCGCAGGCTTTCTATATCATTAATAGTGTGAGAGAGCTACTTGTGGAGGTGCTCTGGTTCTCTGGATTTTTCTCATTAGAATAAACTTTCACCAAGTCGTCAGTGATGGCTGCAGTTGTTTTCCATTGACAAGTAAACATTAACTGTAAGTCTTGTGAGAGTTGTGATCAAAGTAACATTAACAGCGCAGTGAACTATCGTCTAAGTCCAGGGTTATAGTCAATGTTAAAAACTTTTAAAAAAGCATCATGTGTCTGCTTTAAGGCTTCCCTGTCCATAAATTCAGGTCATAACTTAACCTGTTGGCATCAAACAGCCCAGTCTCACAAGAATATAGCAAAATGTCAAAAACATGCTTTCATGCCTTTTTTTATGCCAGTATGTTGCGATGTTTGACCTACCCCAAGCCCCAGACCTAAACTTACTCATTTTAGTCACTTGAAGCCTAAAATTACTCGTTAAACTCAAAGAAAATTGTGTTTATTGTACGTCAGGGCTATTCAATTATATTTACCAAAGGGCCAGATTTTTCCAAAAGCCGGTCTACAAATATGCGTTAAATCCAATTTCCACAAACAACTGAAAATAGTATTTACTAGAAATTAATGTTTTACTCTGATAAATAAAAAAAAAAACAATAAGGCAATATCACATAAAAGCAGGATGAAAACTTGACTAAGCCTAATCAAACCCAGTGACCAAGACTAAACCTTTGGCTTATGTAAACCACATCTTGAACAGGACTAGAGCACAAACTCTGAACAAGAACTAAGCCAGGACATAAAAGACATAACAGAATCTAGTTCAAATGTCACACAAGAAGATACTGAATAAGAGAGCTAACATTGTGCACTAAAACAACAAACACAGTCAATATGATTCTGTCTATGGCTTATTTTTATTATGCTGGGCCAAAACATACTGCTCAGTGGGCCGCATTTGCCCCTGGGCCGCCATTTAAATAGCCCTGTTGTACGTTTTTGACATTTCGTTATATAACTCCGTTTTCCTCTGTGCTTGTGTTCATCAACTGATTGTCTTCCGAAAGATCAGTTTAGCATCATTAGGCACACCAAAGTCAGGTTCTGTACCTGTTCAAATTCTTCACCATGAGTTTAACAGTGCTTTTCATAAATTATGAAGCAAGCCACATGCTAAAAACATAACAGACTTCTCAAGTTTTAGAGAAAAAAATGCTTTAGAAATAAACAGGACAGTACAATCATATCTTCCCCTGAACACTTTGAGAAGTAAAAAGAAGCAATTGTGGTCAGAGCCTGTAGGGAAATAGCATGGAAACAAACAATGGCCTGACCCCAGAAGAATTACTTAAGAGGCTAAAACTTTTTTCCTCAGAGTAACTTTCAAATAACATTATAAAGGGGATCTTCTAATCTGAAAAGCTAACACAAATTAAGATTCCTTCTCTCTCAAGACTGTCACACTCCGGTATTCCCTGAAATCCAATCGACATTCTCCTCCTCAGTGGACGCTGTTTCTCAGACTCCTCTCGCGTTGCCAGAATCAAACAGCTGTTGCCAGGTCCACCTCTGCTTTGAGTCTGCTGTCATAATGTGCCTAACGAGATTCCACCGGCTGCATACAGTCTGAGCAAACATCCACCTACATGCAGCAGCCCCGAGGCCCACGACTCAGCTGTGAAGTGGGCTCCACAATGTTTTCAGCACTACCCAAACCGTGGAAATG
This sequence comes from Mugilogobius chulae, assembly GCA_038363315.1. NCBI lineage: Eukaryota > Metazoa > Chordata > Actinopteri > Gobiiformes > Gobiidae > Mugilogobius > Mugilogobius chulae. Next base: position 19,573,255 of record CM076406.1, on the reverse strand, counting down.
CACAAGTTCAAACGGAAATTTAGTCTGATACAGTTTGGTGGCACATAATTGCAGTGGTGGGCTTGCACACACATATGTCATCAGCAGCTGTCAGCGGAGATAACAGCTGATGCAACGCAGACTTAAACGTGGCATTGTGTTGCTGTTTTTCCGTGTTGAATATTCCATTTATTGATGTGACTCATAAATATTCTATAGGGTCTTGTTAAAAAAAGGCATCCTGTAATGCTGAAGCCTATGAGTGGAGTGTATGCTTTCTGTGTCTGGTTGGGTTAAGCTAATCCTTCAAGCTAGTTCTGAGAAATAGATTGTGGGTCATAAGTGCTTATTTATTTTTGTTAGAGCATAGTATAGGTGTCCATTTAGAGAGGACACACTAATTAAAATCTATACTTTGCATCTTTTCAAGTAAAGAACCAATAGCAAGTCTTATAGTTTGACAGAGAACCAATCAGTGAGCAGCATTGCACAGCTGATCATTCACAACGTAAAACAAGCCTTGTGAATATTCTGTGTTCATATCGGAGGACAAAATCAATATATTCACAGGGTTCTGAGTTGAGTTTTCAAGCTGTTATGTTATGGTTGAGAGCAGCACCAAAGTTGAACAGAACATTTCCTCAAATGCAGTTGGCTAAAAGCAGAGGGCAAGTGACACATGGTGATAGCTGTTTTTACAAATACAAATAATCACAACAAGACATGACAAACACATTTTTTGCAAGAAATATGAGTGGTGACAAATTAATGTAGATGCCTTGATAAATGTAGATCTGTCAGCAGACTGTTGGCTCCATAGCTTAAAAGCCTTACTGATGATCTGAAAATGAATCCCTGCCAGCCACAGTCACATGTATCAAAACATGAGGCTGAGTATAGAGAAGGCAGATGAGGAAACACTCTCAATGGAGCTGTCAGACAGAATTCTACAATTGTATAAAGGGTCATGTATTTGCTAAAACCAATGCAATCCGTTTTATTGTTTCTGCACATCCAAATTACCAGCTTATGACAAGTTATAGTTCAAATCTTTTCTGTTAAGAAGCCTCACTCAGACAATTCTTACAATTCACACAATTTGGACTTGTTATGGCAGGTTTTGATAGTTGCTTTTGCAAGACCACAAGTATTGAGGCTAATGCCTGTTCAAAGTCTAGCGAAAGAATCCAGAGCACTGCAGCACACTTTTCTGGTGGAGAGTCTATTTCCTGGTAGGAGATGTTATTGCTAGTTTGTGCAGACCTGACAGGGCGACAAGTGCGTAACACAATATGTACTTTTAAAGTTATATAGGAACACACACACACTTTCAGTCTTCAACAGTCGTGAGACTGTTGGAACCTAATTGCTTTGCCTGGAATTTTGACTGTGTAACATGAAAATCATCTTTTCACACTGCAGGTAACCAATAAATCAAATCACTTATTCATCCATGTGGCGAAGCTGATATAAACAGTAACTGGTTAAAGCCGTGACAACTGACAACCCTTTATTAGAAATGCACTCACTTTGAACAGTCGAATTTAGACCTTAAAACATGAAATCAAACAAACACTACTCCATATAAGATAACTAGACATTTAAAAACGCTACACGCAGTTTTGTTATGCCTTATGCCTTTCGTACACTGACTGCAAGGTGGGTTGAGTTTGGGATATGTGCAGATTTCTTTCGAAGTGTCTTGAACACCAGCACCAGACCTCTACAGTCCAGATTTGCCCAAAGTCACGTAGATTCCAGCGTGAATGCTTGTTTTATGACTTAAAAGTCAGATCGCTGTGATTGTCAGGAAAAACAGACACAGATTCTTTTCGCACAAGCTAGTGCATTTTCACAACTTTCAGAAGCTAGCACAAGTTGAACTGACTAACTCATGTGCCAGCATGCTAACACCATGCTAGCAACATAAACAAAGGCACAAAACAAGCTTTGTTATTAGATATACTTTGACATTTGTGTTGAGAAGACACTGATTTTAAGTTACTTTATTTAAACTTAGTGACTTTAGATCACTTTTGAGTAGGCCATAGGGACAATAAGCTCACTTTTTACAACCCGTATGTTGGATTCTTTGTTTATCTTTCTTTTTTATAGATGCACTCTATGAAAACTTACTCTAACTCCATAGTTCCCAGCTAACATTGCAGCTTGTGCCTAATAAAAACAAGAACAAGCCGTCTTATTTACATTCCTATGAAGTGTTTCACCTCTCCCTGAGCTGAATCTTTAGCACTCTGCAGAGAGCCACAAACACGCTGCTGAAAAGACAGCTGCATTAAGCATAATAAATGTCTGTCTCATTCCATTGTCACTGTTGCCATGAACCATTTGAGCAAATCGCACACTCAAAGGAACATTTTCCGAAGTGAAGCCTGGCGTACATGGGCTGGTGTATGTGCCGGGGAACGTCCTCAGACTTAATACTTAGTGAAGGTCAGAGGAGGTGTTATACAACTGTTTCTGTAGGCTGAGCACTCCTGCCTTTGACTGGTATGTTCTTTGAAGCTTAATATCCATGCTGCAGCCCTTTTAACTTCACCTTATCACTGCCAGAAAAGTTCACAATGAGTCCTGAGTCTCTCATTAGTCATAAGAACACATCCACCAGCCGCCACAGTTAACAGCAGGGAAAAAAATCTATACGTCCTCAAAGCTGCCATTGACTTTGTCTTGTCTTGCTTACTGTTGCAAGAGAATAGTCTGGCTTTTAACACCAGTTTGAGAGTTTTAAAAGAGATTATATAAGGGCCGTCTTATTTTTAAGACATGTGCATCTATAGGTTTAATCTTTCAGCCAAATATTTTTTTATGTTTTGTTGTTTTCAATTCAACTCAGTGCAAGACTTTGACATAAATTATGCAATTTATAACATAACATTCTCACAATATTGAACTCACATTTTTTGGAGCTATAGTCGAGAGCCCAAACTTTTTTTTTTTCTCAGCAATCCAAAACTGCCTTGAAGGTCCAATATGAGTGAGTTTGCAACATGTCATAGGCTAAATCAGATTGTATTTTGCTTCTAAAATGTTTAAAATAGGATAGTGATTAAATTGTACTTTATGCAGAATTTAGCAGAATCAAATGTACGTACTTTGACAATCTTTTGCATCAGTGCATCATGTGACCACTGAACTACCGCGGGAAGGCTCCGAAATCTCACGTGAACTCAGAGCAACTTATTCATAAAACAGGGCAGAGTGATAATTATAATACAGTTTATATTTCTCCTACTTGCAGGGGTTACATAATCAGACACAGATTCTTAACAAATCTTAGTATCTCTTCTCTGGTATATTTTCTTATAAAGCTATTGACTTAGACATTTTTCTCACATGACATCCTGTCCCATTTCCAAACATTAGACATACAGGATTTACATAAAAAGTTTCAATAAGTTATCTTCGAGTCAGACAATTGTCCTAAAAACACGCTCAAATCTCTCCAAGAGATTCTAGATAAGATAAAAACTCTATCTTCTCCGGCGTGCTGAGCTTAAACCATTTATACCAGTGTTGCGGCAAAGCTGTGGGCGAGGTTTTCTGAAAGCAATAACTATAAACCTCTTTGTGACAGCAGAATGTAATGTATGCTGATTTGAATGGATTATGTAAGCACGAAAAAGATTTCAACCTCATTTTCACCATCGGTTTGACAACGAGCTAGTCCGGTTTATGCAGCATTTTCATCACTAAACCTTCAGATTGATCTATGGGCTTCGTCAGTCATTACCACCATACATTCGCTCATGTGTTAGTTACTTTATTGTGCCCTGAGGTAAATTTGTCTTTACAGTTGTCTTCACATTTACAAGAAAAATGCTGTTCCACTTAACACACATGAAAACACCACATTTATTTACCATGACACACAGAACTAATGGATGACATAATTCAAGTGCATAATACATCACAAGGACACGGCTTCAGAATGATGTTTTTAATTGCCATTAAAAACAAGTCATTTTTTTTCCCCCTATGTTAGTTATTTTTGTAAAAGAGTTGTGATTTCTAAGTGTGAGCACTGTCAGAAAACAGGGTGAGCAGTGCAAAAGAACAGTCTGGATCAGTGATTTTCAAACAGTGTGCCTTGAGATGTTGCCAGATGTGCTTTTACAAAATCATCCGTTTTCAGTCTATGAAATAATTAACAGTTTTAAGTGTAAGGAACTTTTTTTTTTTCACTGTATGAGGGCAAACCAATCACCATTTAAGAGTTTACAGAACATATGAAAATGTGAAATTGTCAATACACATTCCAACATTAAATCAGTGAATGTTTTAAGGAACATTTTAATAGTATTTTTGACAACAATAATGTATATAGGACATCAAAATGCCCATCTAAAAAAAAAACAAAAAAACGCAACCTGTGATTGTCAAAGATCACAAGGCCATTTTTCAAAATTTTTATAAAATGAAATGAAAAAAAAAAAAAAATAAAAGCCCAATGTTAGAATACAAAAGCAGATTTGGCAAATCTACATTAAACATTTGTCTCTTAAAAATGACTATTTGTGTGCCATGACTAAAAAAAGAGTTGGGCAACACTGGGCTGGATGTTACTAGTTTCTAACATAAGCAGTGATGAGGTGAACCACGAAGTCCCCACACTTCATTTTGATTTCTCCATAAAATAATTTAACCACTGTTATACTGCTCCAGTACAGGTATACTGATATCAAGTGTCAATGCACCTGCAAATGAGTTTACAGTCTCCTGCTATGTCTAATAAAAGAATATTTTATCACCTTAAAGTTTTCTTATTGTGCTCTGCCTCGCATGCTGTCATGACTGAACTCACTGACTTCTTATAGTTGCGAAAAGGATTTCTAAGTACATTATTGTCAAAAATGGTGAGGCCCAGAATGTATTTGGTAAATGAGCAAAACATGTGGACTAAAAAGTTTAAATACCACATCTGTTTGTTAAAAATTGCGTATGCTATAGTCTTTGATTGCATTTTTATGTCCAGTGTGTCAAAGGTGAGTTTATTGTCAGCTGTGAGTCCAAGGTATTTGCAATTTTCTGTTTTCAATAGAGTTCCAGGCAGTACAAAAGGTGATGTCGGAGCAGAGCATTAGCTACAATGGTGAGTTGTCATTGAATTCAAACAGTCATGCTTTTCCCACTTGTCTTCATATTACCTCCTGCTTTGAGGACTTTTAAAGAACTGTTCTTCTGTCCAACCCAATCACATCCAATTTCTCAGTGCAAACTCCTCTGTCATTGTAACATGACAGGTCGCTGAGTCTACTATGACATTATCTATCTGAAGGGATTTGCACATGACACCTGCCCAGTACAAGACCAGGAGAGGGGTCAGACAGAATTCAGCACACGTCGTCTTTGACTAGCTGTTGGCAATGTTTTGATCCATGTATGGAGCAAAGAGACAGCGGTTTGTCCCACGAATGCTAATGTAACCAGTCTTCAAAGAACGCCTTGCTCCTAGTGACCTTACACATGGTAATACACTGAAATATACAGATGAAAAACACATTAATGATTATGTAAAAAATACTGTATATTGTACATCCTTTTAATGATTGATCTGACCTGTAGTTCATTTTTTTTCTACCTAACAGTGACTTTAAGCTTACCCTGTGGTGAAACATGAAGTCATGTTTTACTTAGTGGGATTAGCATATTCCTTTCTGTTCTGAAATCTCCTGCCTAGATTTTATAATTAGATTCACATGGTACTGCAAATGTATGATGTGACCCATGAACATACAGTATAACTATAAAATAATTACCGGCCTACTGAACCTCAAACTCCCCACCACATCTCTTGTACAGTACACCATTATTTAAGAAGCCCTGAATCAACTAATTTCTTCACTAATTCAATTTCTCTGTATTATTCTATACAGCCACAGTACAGAGTTGAGCTTGAGTTTTTCAAATCTATTGAAACTTGTCATAAATGATTGTTCCAAGCTTACCAACCCACACCAGATTGATTAAGTACTGTATGTGTATCACTCTGAATGGATTTGTAAAGTACAAACGGACCAATGACATGTTCATACACAGTTCCACACACTACTGTCTGGACTTACTGATAACTCAGTAGCTATAATGTACAATACAAGCTGCATGGGGCTGAATCTGTCTTTTTTGACGTTTGTAATGTGTCATGATGACATTTTTTCCATTTTTTTTTTTTTTTTTTTTGCATGTCTCTCACACAACCATTTTCTTGTTTTGCTTGAGGCCGAAAAGGAGATGTTATTTGAGAATAACGGCTAAGTTTAGGTCTGAAGTTACAATAATGAGTCTGAGGCTTTAAGATTAGGATTTTGTTAATGTTCATTCATAATAAGAGATCTTTACATTTACCTAAAGAAATGAATTTGTCCATCAGTGGACATGGACATTTCATGAGACCAGGCTCACATTCTTTTGTACATTTATTATGATTGTGTATGTCTTTCTATGTTTTCATTTCAATTGTTGCATTGCTTCTTGATAAAGCACTTTGACTAACCACAAATGAACTTGCCTTCACTTATACAAGCAGGTAAAAGTTACATAGAACACTTGTACAAAAGAGAGTTGTAATAGTCGTGCATTCTTTTATTGTTCGTGGAACAATAATAGCTCTATTAGAAGTCCTTAAGCCTCTGTGGTATTTAGTGTATTGTGCTTGCACAGTGTCAAGCACACAGGGCTGTGCTGCAACTTAATCATTATCATAATACTTAATGCCGCCGACCAGTCCTTAGTCCCTGGACAATAGTGGTAAGAACAAGGGCTTAGTCCAAAGGAGACAATGTGGGCGGTCAATATAGCACAATGGTAACAACTTTCATCCGGTGAGAAATGAAGTGTACACGACATTGGATCTTATGACGGTCACACATGCAGCAAACAAACAAATAACATGTAGATATAAACATATAAACATTATAAACATTTTTATTTCAGAAAACAACTTAAAATCAACTAATAATAGACCATTTGTGCAGATCAAATTTAGGATGTTTGCTTGTGTATGTTGTTAGCATTTGGCTATAACTGGAGCAACTGCAGTTTACTAGCATGACAGAACTCTTTTGAAGTCTTAGTGTGAGGGCTAGCACTAGCTTTTTGCACTATTTCAGATACTAAAGTCTGATAAAATATTTTTAGAACAAAACAAAGTCTGTGTGCTGTCAAAAAATCATGGCATCTATAAAAAAAAGGGATTTTTAGCTTTGAGCTACGAATGATATGTAGACTTGGTACATTTTTCAGCACCCTGGACAGCTCCTAACACAGGCTGGGCCGAGTCTAAATTTCAGTTTTGCAATCATTATTCAGTCTGAACCTTAGTCAATCATCATTAACTTCAATTGCTGCATGTTACTGCTGAAACTGCTGTCTTCTTTGTATGTTTATTTTACTTTTTTTATTATTGCTTCGCCTAATTCACAAAAAAGAAAGAGCTTCCAAAACCAGAACACACAACTTCAATTAAATTGTACATTGTTCTGATGGATAAAATACATGAAAATTAGTTTGCACAACACAAGCATTCTTAATAAAATACAGACAAACAAGACTGAAAAAGTGAAAAGTATTGCACTAATTAATCTTAGCTCCATAAATTCACTTAGCACTTCCTGCCTCGTGATCTTCATTCTGTGCATGAAAGTCACACCAATTAAATGAGTGCTTTGGGTAAGTTCGTGGAAGAGCGGGGTGCAGAACAGTCCACCTTGTGCAATGAAGAGTTGGTTTTAATAGCTCATTTGTCCCATATTTACTTTTGGGAGGCGTGGTGTTTGCTAATGATGTACAACTATGTGTGTAACGACAGCAGCAGTGTGCGCAGAGTAAACGTCCTATAGAAAGCCTCACTGTGCGACATGGTGATAGATCTAAGAGATGAGCGTGTGTATTTATAGTCTCATTTGCATGCAAGATGTATGATGAAGCAGCACAGTGTAATTGCCTCAGTAGGTTGAGCCTCTTGTGTAGTACAGGAGGAATAATGTTTTAGCTGTTCATATGTACTCAAGGGAGAGCTAATGCATGTGAGGATATGCAGGTAAATTCTAAAGTCAAGTGGGGTAGAAATATCAGCTTTTGGATCACGGGTGAAATAAAAACATCTTTGGATATTAACTGAATGCAAAGCTGCACTCAGCAAGGTATTTAAAGGTCTATGTTGTTGTGTGAGCTTTTAGTCATATAAGAATGTTGTTACCTCAGCAAAAACACAATGTGCGAGTAATTCTGCTTATGCAAAGCTCCAAATACTTTGTTCCACATTGTGAAGTCATGTGGTAGTTTCCAGAACGCTGCAGCTCGAGTCCTGACTAAGACCAGGAAGTACAATCACTTTAGTCCTGTGTTTAGGTAGCTCAGAAAATGGACTTTAAACAGCTCCGCTTGTGTCTATGTCTCTCCATGGAAGTACATCTCTGACATGTTAGTGCCTTATGAACCATTTGGACTCTGAGGACCTCAGAGACTGGCCTCCTGCTGGTGCCAGAGTCAGGACTACACATGGACCGACTGGTTTTATATACAAATAAATGTACAAATAATGTACAAATAACTTTGCCTTGAAACATTGTTATTGCCAAAGTCTTGACTAAACTGATTTGTGCTATACTAAACTAGGATAAAATTGTTATATTGTCTTTTTGTTTTGAATAATTGTTTCAGCTTTGTTCACTTGAGTTTACTAAACTGTCTCCACTATTTATTTATTTATTTTTATTTTTTTTGTCAAGCAATCAAGCAGTTTAACACAGGCTAAACATTTGCTGTATAGTTGCAAAATTAGACATATTCAAGGTTGTGCAAAGTTAAAACCCAAAGTGGAATACATTTTTGTTAATGAATAATTTGTTAATGAACTATACATTATATATATTATATCATAAAATATAAAATACCATACTTTGGCCATTCAGTGGATTTTATGGCAAAATTTGAAAGATGTACCACAATAATATGGTCATTTAAAAAATAGAAAGTAAGAATATTATTGAGCTCCTAGTTTTGGCAATGGTTAGTGGTTTCTGATCAAATAAGCTCATTACAAAGTAAATTAGCTTAATGCCTTGTATCCAAAAGCATTTATCGTTTTACCAGTGAGCTGTGTGGATTACTGAGATTGCATTACAACTAATCTCTATTTGATAAATGATCTATCATTAAGCAAAGTGTAAGCAGCCCAAATAGCAGAAATTATCAATAAAGTGGATGATTTGCTTGAAGAAATATAACTATGCAGGACCTCAGTTCTTAAAGGGAAAATAACACTAAGGCAGATTATCTAGTTTGCTCATGTGCAAACATGTAGGAGAAAACTGACATTGTCTAACACCTAAGATGCAGCTTGAGGTTTATCTGTTTTTTTATTTATTTGTATGTGCATCTTCCAATATTAAAGTTTTTTAAATGTCATTAATAACACTTTTTTTTTTTTTTTTTTTTTTTTTGCACCCGCATTCAGCACCTAGCTTGATAAAATAGGCCTAAGATCAGGGCAACAAAAAACAAACGACGCTTATACATTTGCACTCACACATAATAAACATTTTCTCAAAACCATAACAATTAATTTTGCTTTAATAGTGTCTGTGTGAGACAAACATGGCAGATTGTCAGGTTTTTGCTCATCTTAATTCATTAAGCTCATTAGTAAATGTTTAATAAATGCTGTATATAAGGCCCTAAGTCAACTTTTCAATTTCAGTATATATTTTTCTACTATATAATGTTTAGATAGCATAATCTGCTGTTACAAGTCCATAAGCAGTTTATATGTGGCACCATGATGGACTTTCAACCAATCGCACTGCTCTCTCTCATCCCCCTCCTTTCACCCCTCCTTTTCTTTCTAGCACTGCCAGGTTACCAGCTCTTTATGAAATGTGTGTTGGGGTTTAGCATCACTTTAGACCACAAAACCAATGCCATTTTCTCACCAAAATTTCATAGCAGCTGAGCATTTAACATTACCAAGAGAAAAATATCAAGTGTAAGAAAGCTGTTGAAGTGTCTGGCATGAGAGATACAGCACCAAATATGCCGTCAACACTTAAAACTCAAATCACAGTGTTTTCTGGTAAGTGTGGCACGCCTCAGATGAAGTACCAAATCTAAAAGTATTCATTTAGTTTCTTTGTCAGGTGTAAAAAGCCTCTTGAAAACCACTGGGAGACTATACACCTGAGCTGTGCAGGCTGTATATGTAATTACCGAGATGCAGTTAAAGTTGTTCTGGCACACTGCTATAATGGCTCGCTATTGTAAAACCTAGCAATTATGTTGTCTTTGTTGAGCACTGCGTGTGACACAAGATTGTTCATTTTTAATTTTTATCCAGCGATCAACAGAGTGAAGCGGCTGGCACTTGGTAGGTTATTGTTGTCTTGAGTTTTTTAGTTTAGCAATGAAATTTTTCTAATTTACAGGTAAATTTTGCATTTAGCTACACCTCAGTTCCACTTAACAAAGCATGATTTTAGATTTAATGAACAGATAGTGGGATGATTATGCTGTTGTGTGTTATCGTGTACTGATTTGTAATTGTCTTGCGTGTTACCTGCCATTGCGACAGATGGGGATTAGCATATTTGCTATAATCAGGCATATTTACAGTGCTACAGATGTTCATAAATATGCACTGTCCCTGTCAAGTAAATAAACAAATATAAACCAAGTTTTACGCCATACTGCTTATTTGGCTTTGGAGTTAGAATTCGGCTGCTTTTTCCCTGATTTAGAAATTAGTTTGTGTGGTCCTGGTTGTTGTGTAACCTTTAGTTCCAATAGTTTGTGTTCGGTGTAACCATCACCATTCATTTATACAGATCAGTAGTAGTATTTCAATCAGACAGCTAAAATAATGTGTAAATGCATTTTTGTTATTGGGTCTACCTTCTGATATTTATGGTGAAGTACAATGTTATTAATAGGAAAAACTGCATCTTAATTGCTCTCCACCTGGACTTATGATGCTAATCTAAAGCTATGCACCTGTAGAGTAATGACATTAAAGTGTAACAAGGACAAAACTAAATAGTCAGGATCTATAACAATCTACATCAAACTAAAATGAGGCATGATTTCTAGCCTGATTTGGCACTACAGTTGCATGGCCTGAGAAATGTCTTTGTTATAGTGTGATTGTTAATACTACGGTATTTGTCAGACTATATGGTTTCATTACAAGAAATTTTAACACAGCCAATGAGAGTGTTGGCTCCACTGCCAATGGCAACTTTTCAAACTGAACACACAGAGTCATGTGATGCTTAGAAACTTGATTTAATCCACTCGCGTTTCATGTTGTTCACTTTTACAACCACGCACGTGAAAAAAAGCTGAGCTCTCCAAGTCGGTGTATCTCTATTTTTCATGCGACTATGAAACAAATAATTATTGTAAATGTCCTCATGTCAGTGGCCTCTTCAATAGATCCTATAGTGTGCAGTCGCCTTAAGTGTGCAGCAGGCTTTACACCTCCTGTACACTGACTACAGTTTCTTGCGAAGTGTGTTGTACACCAGCTCCAGTTCACTGCGGTCCATGTTTGCTCAAAGCCATGCAGATTCATTTGGATTCACACCGCGAGAATGCTCGTATTACTTGTCGAATCAGACTGCTGCGACCTCAGACAAAACTAGACTCTCTGCAGATTCCTTCCACACACTTGCACAACTCTCGGACATGCACTCGTACTGCTCTGAGTTCTGTATACAAGAAAGAGTGCATTGGTTTTAAGCATATTAAAAGTTTTCGGGAGTCGCACAAGTCCGCACCGAACTCGCTCTCAGTGTACGACAGGGGTTAGCATTAGTATTGATACAAAGCTAAACCCTAAACTAATCTTAGACTAGATCAGGACTAAAATAATCTAAATCAAAGCCTGAATGTGCTAATCTTGGAACCACAAAACCAATATAAATGCACTCTTAGCCAGATTCCTTTTTACCTAGTTTGTTCAAATTGAAGTTTTGTTTATACATTTTTAACGTTCAAAAATGATAACCAAAACATATATTTTTGCAAACAATTTCTCAATATTTTAGATTTTTTTTTTTTTTTTACCAATGTCTGAATGCAGAAGTTAAAGAAACAAGCTCAAACACTATTCTGCACTGATCCTTGAAATGATCAGGGGTCGTACGTAGTTGTTAATGTCTAATCTTGTCACATTTCTGAAGCTAAGCAAGAAAGAACCTGGTCAGTACACAGATGGGAGAAAGTAGAAACTCTAGAGAATTATTGTTAACTTCATACAATAACGATATAAAAATGGACAGGGTTGTATCAGTGTTTGAATGAAATGGTTTTGCTTAAGTCTTCAACATAAAGAGAAATAGACTGACGTCCCAAATTACCACACCCTTTATCTCGCTCACAGTTCAAAGTCGTACACTAACTGACAGCACACATTTCAATTACCAACCGCTATGTTGCTTTCCGCCATGACACATAAATACTGCTGACTCCAATTCACACTTCCTCTTGAAGAAATCATTACGAAATGTAATTCTTTTAATACGACATATCTTTTCCCCCACTAGCTTCCATTTGCCGGATGTTGTAAATGTGCAGCTGATGGAAATAGAAGAACAAAAAGCAATACTAAAGACCCAAGAGAGGCGGTTTGAGGCGTGCTGAAAACAGGCCTGGGTTATATTTAGCCTCTGCAGTGTGGAGTCGTCTGCGTGAGGAGGAGAGAGCGGGGAAAGTTGCTCTACATTTGCATGATGTGGGACTACTTTGTTGTCTGCCCGTACAATATATGTCATCAGTTAATTAGCCACAGAAAACACAGCTGCCAATCACCACGCCGCTTTGATCAATTAAACATGGAGGGCTTTGTCAGCGCTGGCTAAGTCTGACACATTCGGAGCGTTCAAACGGCTGAAGAGGCAAAAATAGTGCTAAGGAGGAGTGCTGCATGGGGCGCTTTTCTAAATATAAACAATGAGGAGTTTTGAATAGGTATTGATAGCACAGATTTACAAAGGCTTGGGCCCAAAATGCTTGACAAACATGGCAACCATCAGTCAGCTTATTATTAAACCTGTTTATGCCAAAAAAAAATACTTCTAATCGTGAGAACATTTTTGAAGAATATAGCTAAACCTGAAAGAGCTATTTATTCCACTATTCAGTATCTCAGTTTGAAACACGGTCCAATTTGATACGTTCTTCAGTTATTCTAGTTTAATTTGACCAAAGCATGTTTATTCTGTGTTTTGTCTGCTCTGGCCTAAAGCAGTATTTTAGTTTAGTTGCAGATATATCAAAGTTGGACTATGTGAATATACATAAGTGATTGTTGAAGTCATCACATTATCATCTAAGTGAACACTTTTGCATCTGAAATCAGAGTTTACTCAACTTTGCTATGATTTCTAATGTTTTTCAACTGTTTAAAGATCTGAGCATGGTCAGTAAAAAAATCAAACCGTGTATCACATGGTGTCTTAAAGCTATAATAACTTTTATTAAAATGCAAAATATAAAATAAGCAACACATTCCATTTTGTTCACTTAACAGCACAACATTCTGCTGGCCAATAGTCAGCATCAGAGACCACGCCCCCTAACAGACCTCCATGGCGGAAACTTAACATGGAGAGTGCATCAGAACAGCATCACTCACAGATCAAAATCTACAGCCAATGTGGACTTAAGGACTTGTGTCAAAGGTACAAAGACATAGAGATGATTAAAGTGATCCAGTATGTAAATATATCCAACAATGCTAACGGTTGCTGCCAGCTAAAAGCTAACAAAGATGCTAGCGCCACCTGGTGTGTTTCAACATCTTTAAAAACTCTGTTTATTCTTCTGACATAATGTCACAGTTAGTTGTGCTAAGAAAGACTTAATTCAACAGAAAACGTCTTAAAAGAGGTAAAAAGCTTAGCTTTACATGCCTTAGCATAGGATTTCCCCCACGACTTTCCCCCTCAGCAGGCCACGCCCCCAAATATGACGCGATGCAGACTGTATCTGTTTTTTTTGTTTGTTTTTTTTTGTTTTTCAATAAGATTTAGAGCATCTTAACTTTTGAAATACAATAGGCTAATGAGTATATTCATCTCACAAATCAGCAGACTTTAATTTTGTAATTTGTGTAAAAAAAACATTTTAAAAATAATATATAATATAAATATCTTTTTGTGTGCTTCAAATTTTCAAGTTTAGTTTCATCTAGTTTGACTACATGAGATAAATGTGCTTCCTTATGGTTGGAACATATCAAGGGGAAAAAAAAGTTAAATGTCTTGAGTAAAACTGGGACAAATCCATGGTTTTAGTATAAATCTGCTTAGACATGGGACATAAGACTCTGTTCCAGGAGAATATGGATACAGAGATAAAATCACATGTTCTGACCAATGAGCTGGCCCAGAACCATTGAAACCATGCAACTGACTAGTCACAGAAAACTACACGAGCATAACACAATAGATTGTTCTTTCCTTCTATTAGTATTTACAAGACACTGCCTGTTTAATAAGTGCAATAGATAAATGTTCAGTGGCATTCAGTTAATCCAATCCAAGAGCAATATATTGTCCAGGTAAGTCAGTGCATTCTAGAAAAGGCCTTTTAAGACATAATCAATAGTCTTAATACAATTCTATTAACTAGCATAGTCAGTAATGGGGAAAGGGCGCCTGGACCTTCAAAGAGCCTGAGAGACAAAAGCATTCTGTTGTACAAAAGAGCACAAGGTTTTGTCCTTCTCACTGCTTTGTTGTAACAGAGGTTTGGGTGAACGAGGCTTTAAAAATGCAGATGTGACTGTAGACTAAAAAGAGTTGTGAGATAAAAACTACATCAGCCTTCAAAGTCACTTAAAATATTACAATTCAACAATAAATCATCTCTTTGTTTTTATTTATATTCAGTAAATTTGGACTTTAGCCTGGATAATCCAAACTGGTATCTCTCTTTAACTGGTAGAGTTGAGACTAGAATTTTCTACTGAAATGTAACAGAAATGAAAAACCTGGAGAGATGACTGGAATGGTGCTGAAAGGGTTTTATAATAAATTCCATAAATGAAACTTTGATTTTGTTCATTTTACTAAAACATATATTTCATTCCTTTATATTCAAGACTTGTGAGTCACACTCGGACCGTGAGTAGATTATTTTTCCCCCACGTGACAAAATCTAGTTTTGTTTTAGAGTTAGTCCGCTGGTATATCGCACGCAACACCATAAAACTACTAATCCCACAATGCACTGCTTCAGCATATCTGCACAGCTCATTCATATTCAGCTTGTGTTAACATACATTTAACCGGACCAAAAATGTCCAAAGGGAAAGTGAACTTTGAATACATTTTCATTTTTTTCTTAATTTATTTTATTTTTATTTATTTATTTTTTTTGCAGTCAACTTTGTCGTTTGATTGAAACAAGATCTAAGATTAAAGGTGGGGTAGGTGATTTTCACACTGCAAAAATAATGTAGGTTTTAAATCTGACAAGCTTCTCTCATAAATCCTTAAACACATTGTTAATATCAATATGTATTAAGTTAAGTGCAATTTTGAATTAAAATGTTTCTTTTTTTGTCTTTTAAAGTGAAACTGAACAGGACCACCCAATCTCAGCCAATCAGAACGCTGCATTCTGCTCCTGATAAGAACAAACATTCTGTATTATTAACTGAGAGAGTACTCTGTGTATTAATTTTTTCACAGAATGCTGCACTTATCATACTTTTTGGTAGAAAACACAAAGTTTACTTATTTACAACTAAAAAAGTTAACTACCCCAACTTTAATTTGATTCTTTCCTTATTTTGTCTTTATAGTTGTTTCATGGACAATATTAGCTACATGTACAACAATGGCTGTTTTCATAGCGCACTTGTGTGTTTGCTTAAATATGACATCCTGATCAAATGTTTTCAGTGTGTTCTTTCATCATACTTTGGCACATTCTCTCAATCAATAGCATTAATAAAATTCCTGAATGGCGTTGTCAGAGGCGAGAGTTGTACTTGTGGAAAGGTCGGGAGCCCAAACGACAGAGGATAAAAGTTTTGAAGGCAGCTGCTTTCCTTCTCACGTCTTTAGAGAAATACCACTCTACCTTTCTAACTTAGATCAATACTTTTTAATCAAGATATTTTTTGGAGCCAATTGAACTTTTTTTTTGACACTTTCAGAGCCACAGATCCCCTCAGAGTTTTGATTGATGATGGGTTTGAGTTAGGAGAAATTCTTATTTTAAAAAGATTGGCTAAGCTTTTGTGCTCGGTTAATTAGATTCATGTTCAAAATGAAGGTCTGTTTTCTGTTGAAAGATTCTGTGTTCTACAATAAAAAAGACTTGTGCAGAGTTGTTTCTCATTAAAAGATTTTCTAAAACATGATCGGAATAATGAAAATAGTTTCTTGTGGAAAGTTGTCAAAGTTTATTTGATTAATTTTATACAGGTTTTGAACACAAAGTACAATGCTCAAGTATAATTTTATGTTTTGTCACAACGAAGCAACTCCTCAGGGCTCAGTTGTTGTGGACTCATACTGAACATGTATTTAGATGGTTATTGGGATGTGCACTAAAGCTTGGTGGGTACTCTGGACAAAATTTGGGGAATTTAAGTTTTTATAATGTATTTTTAGTAATAGGGATGTCAAGATTGTTAATCAATAAGTGTGATTATTCAACCAAAATTAAGTGTTATAGTTATTTTATGGTCTAGTGTGGCTGGGGAGTAACAGTACCAGTTTTTGGCAGCCGGGTTTATACAATTTTATATTCCTTTGGAGAAAAAAAAAAAGATTCTTAATGAAAAGTAAGTCTGTGACAATTGTGTCACTGAAAAGGTTGGTTTTGATGGTCACACATTTTAGAAAAAGAAAAAAACACAATTTGAGATTTTACAGTTGTTTCATCACTAAATTGTGAATCATGAATAATTGCCAAAATTAGTAAAGTTAATTTTAGTTACAACTAGCCCTTCAAGGACAACCCCCACTGTCAATGTGGCTTTAGTCAAAACGAGCCCAACACAAGTAAAAAAAAAACTTTTTGCTTGTGTTGGGCTTTTTATTTTTTTAACTAATTAAACCTTTATAGTAGGGATGGAAAATCAATTGAAAACATCAAAAATTGATCGAAGTTTGCAGCAATCAAATCGAAAGTCCACAATCGATCAGTTTTTTTATGCAGCCACTTACACACACTCTGTATTTGTATAATACACACAATAATACAAGAACATTCACAATGTTTGAAGAAACAAAGCCTGACCGTTTGAATGTTGACAAAACACTAGTTCTAGCTCAAACACCAGTGACTTTGTTCTAAATGTCACGTATTAGGGTTTATTTTGTGTCTTAAGATTAAAAAAAAAAAGTTAATATAGATAAAATAACATAATCGAACAAAATCGAAAATCGTGGACACAAAATCAAAAATTGAACCGAATCGTGACTTAAGTGAATCGTCCCATCCCTACTTTATATATAGTTTAAGTCTATTTTAAAATGATCAATTATCTTGTTTGATTGCATGTTTTCTTTTTCCCTGCTGTTTTTAAATGTGTGTTGCAACACTGGAATTTCCCCATTGTGGGAGAATCTTATATAAAATATATCTTATTTTATCTTATCTTATCTTAACACCCCTGCTCTAATTGTAAAAATGTAAAAGTTGATATTGTGTATGTATAATGTTATTTGTTTGTTTTTCATCTTACACAGTTCTGATGAACCGCCACACCTTTAATGAAGCTGGAAACAATAATTGAATGTATTTATTACATCACAAATATTTTCAAATTTTCAACCTGTCTTAATATAGTCTGAAAAGCATTGTTGACATAGGCCAATAACAATCAAGCTACTATTTTTCTAACTATCGCCAGACCAATCACATGACCTTAATTGTTCTAATATTTCTGTAAGGACCATCTCACACATGATCAGCCCATTAGTGACTCTGTGCATCTACAATCAAACTCAGTCATTACAATAGAATGTAAACAACAACAGGCCATCTTTATGCACGAAGCAGGCTTACCACTGAGCTGAATCTAATTAAGGACTTCCTGTCAGTTTTAGTGCTCCTCTTTTGGGAGACTGGTTTGTTGTCTCCAGTTTGAAACGCATCAGCAGTAAACATTTTGGCAAGCACCGGCTCAGATGGCAAAACTGATGAGATGACAGAATGAATATTTGATGACAATGGCTGTTAGCGCGGCTGCGTGTTCTTATAGTGGTCGAACTATTTACATTTCTTTTATTACTCTGAAAAAGTATATTTATGCAGCTCAGACATTTATGAAGTGCAATTCCTGTTTAAGTCCTGTAATATAAGTTACTATAATGATCAGTCTGCTTTCTGTTTTACATGATCAATTCCTCAGACCACTAGAGGCTAATTAAACTGAATCCATATACAGTTAATTGGTGCTAACTGCATGGGCAAGCACGAGGTACATTTCATCCAATCATGCATAAATAAATACTAATTTTACTCCAGTAAATTATTCATGGGCAGTTAAATACATTTATAAGCCTGACCATTTGGCATGGTCAAGTTTAATAAAAGTGTGCTTTCAAAATGAGCCTGTCATTTCCAAAGGAACATTTTGTACTAATGAACAATCAAAGCTGCCTCATAGAATTATTGATGAACAGTAAGCCTGGTTCAGAGTGAGAGCAGAGCAAGTTAGAATGTTTACTGTTCTACAAGCATGCACTGTGCACTGTGCAATGAGGCAATGATAATTCTGCTGCTCTTATGGAGAGTTTTACTTCGGATTAAACTTATAAGTAAACAGAGTCTGATTTAATTGTAACTGTCACATTTATAATAAGATAGAAAGGGAAGGTGTAACAAGCATTTGCTTAACCTTTTCAATAAGTCAAGATATTGTCATGTTCGTACTTGTGACCAAAATAAACACTACTACTGTTTGTATTTGCCCTTTATCAAATTATTTAAGCAAAACACTGGATATCACTGGATCACTCAAAGAAATTCTGATCTCCTGGTTAAATGATGATCTAACAATAAACTAGAGAACAATCATGTGTTAACTTAACTTTAAAGTCTTCTTTCAATCAGAATGTGTGGTGTGGAATACCTTTGTGTAGATAATCATTTTAGAATAAAATGATTATCTAAAAATAATCACACTGCGTTTGTTATGGATGCAACTAGCAAATCAAAAAGAGTGACATATAATTTAATCTACAAACTGCAAAATAGAAATAGATCTGTGCAAACAGTTCTCATTTTGTCATTGTAGCCATGTCTGCCCTGGAGTGGACTGACAGAAGAGAGGCTGCCATTTAGCGCTATGTGACCAACACCAACCATTCACACAAGATCCATGCTAGGCCCATGTGGGTGAAGTGTTTTGTCTAAGGACACAACGACAATCCAAGAACTGCCCAGACCCAACCTGTTGAGCTTCTGAGATCAGGCATTCACAAGCTTATATGGCCACCACAATGTTGTCAAAAATATCACAATTACATATTTTTCTCAAATCATGCACCTCATATTGTTATTTATGGCTTCATTTGATGATTAAAATGACCAAGAAAGTCCCCTTGACATCGGAATTTCTTTTTCAGGTTAGTCCTGGTGGAAAGGGAGGTGGTGCCATGTACATGTTCTTAGTACAAGAAACTGGAGCACCCTTTAAAACCTACAGGACCCATCTTCTTGCTATGAGGTCAGAGTGCTTTAGCATGTTATAGACATTTTACAGAGACTGTTCTATATTTCAGACTTAGCTCCTAAGTTGCTTGTTACTTATTAGAATACAGAGAATCCACACTGTAGAAGGTTAAAATATGCTGTTCTTGACCACCTCAACCTTTAAGTGAATGAATATTTAAAGCACCAAGCAGGGGGAGCTTGTAATACATTTTTTACTCTTCACCTTTGTGGTCACATACAAACTTGGGGACTCCTCTTTTCACCCGTAAAAAATTGTATTGGGTTATTAGAATTTTATCATGACTGGACAGAAGATTTAGCATAGCAAATATGTAAAGTTTATGCAATTTGATGATATTTTGTGGAAAAATCTTGAGCCAAAAGGAACTAGTATGATGATCGAATTACAATCAGGTCAATTTAATTTAATTTAGTGCTATTTACAACCCTTGCATCATTATTCTGACCTTGGGCTCAAGCTACACATCTCTAAACCAATATCATTTACATACTGACGCAAGTAGAAGAAACGCCACCTGTCTCCATGGCGACAAGAGGCAGGTATACATATATAGCTTTAAGGCCTGAATGATTGATGTTTGGAGAAGGTATGCAGACTTTAAATGTTCCCTAGAAAGATCTCTGTTCTCCAGCTCCCTCCTCACGTTTGCCACACGCGGTGACAGTTTTAGGACGACTTCATAAACACAAGCTGTTGGGAGCTAGAGTTATTCAAGGAATCTTTAGCATCCAGACTTTTCCTGATCAAAGCCAACTCACAAAGAAAAAAGGAACGTCGTGTTACAATTTGCGCCTCAGTTTCATCAGCGAGTTTGAAATAATCTGTATGACCGTGAAAGAGGCAGATTTTGTTTGACTGTCAAGTGCTGTTTCGCTGTTGTTGACTCAATTGAAAAAGAAAGTACAGTTTGTCTTGTAAAAAAAAAAAAGATGTTCTGTAAATAGCTGCCAAGAAAACAAGCATGTTGGGAAAATGGGTCACTGTAAATCTGATTAAGTGAATGAAGATCCAAAAGTTCAGCCATTGAGAAAAGAAAAGTTTGTGACTTGCACAGAGGAGCAGGACAAATATTTGCAGTGTTTTTAGATTGTATTTTACTGGCCAATAATATTTCATACAGATGGGGATGCAATTGAAAACTGCCAACATTTTGTTACAATACAGAACATGATAAGACCTTGTCACTAATATCACATAATGTTTTAGTCGCTGTGCAATAATGTAATTTAGTTTTATTAATTTTGTTGACTGTCTAGTTATGCTACAGCTTACCAAAAAATGGCCTAACAGTATAAGTTAATCCATGCCAAAACTATGAATACCTCTCTGCCTGATCATTTAGGAGCATGGCATCATCAGATGCTAGAAAACCATGCTGTGACTGTTACATGAATAACTGTAACTTGTCTTTGTGACCTCTTGGCCAGGATACTCTTGATAAAGAGATTCACAGCGAGACTTTTCCTTGTTAAATAAAGGTTATAAAAGTAAAAATAAATTATTGTTTGTAAGATTCATATTGGATCGTGGCATTAATTGCCCATAAACAAAACTTTGGTTTGAGCCCAACCATTTGACAAATGATATTGTCTAGGGTGAAAAATTGACATAAGAAAATGTAGAAATGATTTTGTGTCATTTCTGATTTCTTTTAGATGTAGTTGTTAACCGTAATGTGATAACAGTATATACAGATGATGCAGACTTCTGGATGGATAGTTATTTAGACCCAGTGGTTGTTATAAAATCATCATTCAGGTGTTTTAGCTCAGGTCATCTCTAGCAAGATACGTACAATATTATAAATGTAAATGATGAGTTCAAACAACTTTTTCATTTGGATAAACAAAAATCCAATGCAGATGTCTTGGGATCTAGTCTATTAGCAAAACCTGCAGAGTAAACAGAGTAGTGTTGTTTGTGAGCCTGGACCATCATTATATCACTGTAAAATGCTGCTGAAAGTTCACTCCAGGCGAAGGAAACTCTAATTACAGAAAATTAAGTCACCGACAAACAATAATCTCCTGAGAATTACCCCAATTCAAGCCTTTATTCGACTGTCGCTTTTAATTTGGATTTTTGAATCAACAAAGCGCCGTGGCCTCTTTTTGAAAAAGGACAGTCTGACTAGTGCTCATTTGTACGCTGCAAATGTTCATTTGTGCTGTGACAACACAACATTTTATTTGCTCTCTATGTAATAAAAACAAGACAAAACAAGTCTATTATCCATGGATAACCTTTCAGGGAAGACTTTGGGAATTCAAATGTATTATTTTCACACATTTTTGTCTTTTCATTCTTCAGCTATCATTGTTGAACCAAAGAAATATAAAGTACAATCCACTCAACATTCCCATTTCTCTACCAGATCAAGTACTTCATCATCTCTACGGTTTGGATTTCAAACCTTTTCATTCATTTTGATATCATGAGTAAAAAATGCAAGACATAATTTAACACAAAATACCTTGTTCCAACAAGTTTGTATTTTTGTAAGTGGAGTACCTGTATTAGTAACAAATGTTTCCAAACAAAAGTAGCTACATGACCTAAGCAACTTGTACTTAAACAAATAATCTAATTAAGATTAACTTTATGAATTCTAGTCTTTTTAACCAAAGACTTTTTGCAGTCTAAATGCACACATTATGTAAATTCTTCTCACCAAGAACTTCTAATTTAGATACAAAACATTGATATATTTTATGTTTTAAGTTCAAACCAGTTTTCCACTTGACTCTTTATTGTGCTTGTCTTGTTTACAGTAGTTGAAACGTGTTATTCTAACTCGTGATCTTTGCCAGTGTTGTTATCTGTCAGGCAAGCAGCTCCAAAGTGAAAGTGAGCTCAGACACAGTCTAATCCAATAGCCCTGCCTCACTACAGCTCCACACACAGGTCCACAGGGAGCAGCCTCACACTTAGCCTAAATGTTCTGGAGTGACATATTCAGATCACATCAATATTCTACTGACTATTATTAACATTCATGTGAAGCTGATGCGTTTCATGTGTGGGAGGAGGGCAGGGCGCGCTCCGAGGAGGTTTGTTTGGCATCACTTAATCACTGGTAAATGTGTTCTAGGAATGAAGGCACCAGAGAACATGCAAATGTCTTAAAACTGATTTGCACCGACCACAGAGTAACAGTTGTGCATTACCAGACTGTTTATAAAGGTGCAGAACCCAGGAATGCTGTGGTGCACTCCTGGTCTGCTGCTTTGACATGTTAAGTAGGTACATGTTGGAATTAAATTATTCACACAAGTCAATTAGAATTTGGGAAGAAAAGCTGATTCTCATTAACTTATTAATTTTCTACCACTTCTTCCCATTTGGGTTCGCGGGTGACTGGAGTCTATATCCATGGGGAAGGAACGCCATGGACTCTGGCCAACTCATCACAGGATTAACTCACAGACGAACAGACAGTCATTTACTCTCTCATATACTTACAGTGTTGCCAAGTGACCTGTGCATGCATGGGTGAGGGTGAGAGAGAACCTACAGTAACACAGAGAGAACATGCATATAATCCTTGTAGAAATGTTGATTTGGTCAGATCTCAGATTCAATACCACAATTTAATGGGAAGCCAGAGCTTTAACTGATACTGTGCAAAGATGATATACACTATGTAGACTCAGATAAGTTATCCAAAATAATTTTAATAAAACAAAAAAAGGGTATTTAATTAGAGTATAGAGATTTTTGTGCCTCAGTGTTCAACATAGTTAGCTATGATGTCATCATTAACAAATAAAAAATAAACAAGAATACATTATGTATGGATTTTTTTTCTAAAGTTATTATAAGTTAGTTGTCTGAAATAATGCCAAAAACATAATGAGACAAAGTAAGTCCATCGCTCATACTATTTGTGAATGCTTGCTGCTTACTTAAAAAACACACAGACCCAGAATATCTTAATTTTACCTTAAAGCCAATAACACAACTCAATCTTAAGATTATGCTAGCTTTTTATTTGTGCTTGTCTTATGTGACATATAAAACATTTTTCAGCCTAACCAAAGCTGTCATCCTGCATGCAGGCACAAACAGGTTGATAGAGTAGGAGAGTCTCCAGCACCAGTCCCTGCCATTGAAACAATACGTTTGGTAGATAGAGTTGACCCTGGTTGTCCTTCAAAGTGCCATGGGATTCTCAGCCTATAAAACATATAATAAAACTGTTGGAATATTCCTAGAGGGAGTGTCATTGGTCTAACCTCATCTGCTGCAATGTCATTGGTTTTGTAAGTCATTGCCATGAGGATGAAATATGTCCTAGAGAAGAAATGAAAGTGATAGAAAAAGTAGAAGGGCACAACTCAAAAGCTTTGGACCCTCCTCCCAATGTAATGTGCGACAGGACACAACAAGCTTTGGGTTGTGCCTTTAATTGGACATAGTAAGACTGGCCAACATTAATGCTTAAATAATGCTTAAAATTGTATTCACATAAAGTCTTTTAAATAGTTTTTGCACAATAATTTATGATTACACAATACAATATGACTTATTTTCTAGCAAGTTCAATGACTTTCAAAAATTAGAAAATGGCAAGTATCCACAAATAATTAACAAAAAGTAGGAACGGTGTATCTTTTAAAAATGTACTGTTTTTTCTCTAGTTGTTCTGAATGTGAATGTTTAAAAGAAAAAAGAAATCTCACAATTACCATAACCATGTATGTAGAATATGAAATACTTCATAAAAGTGCAGTTTGCAGGTCTGCAGATACTACTGAGTGTTTGTAAGTCACGTATCCTAAAACTATGATTAAATGTAAAGTACTTGTTTTTGTCAACTTTTGTAGCTCTTTCAGGCAGGTAGCTTTGATAAATTGAAGAAGAATGGTAACATGCTAAGACAACCAAAGGTTGTTGTGAGAATAATTGGAAAAGCATGTTTTTGTTTGTTTGTGTGCTGCTTGCTTTTTCACATTCATCATCATCATCACAGTAAAACTGGCTGGACATTCCTCACTTGATATTCTTCTAATATGCTGCCCATAAGTTTCATAACTATATTTGATGCTTACAGTCTAGCAAACAACCACCAAAAACCCAACTTCTTGGCAGAGTTTCAAAAACAAAAATTGAAAACCACACATTTGACGGATGTTCCTGCGAAAGGTCGGAAGAGCGGAGTAAACAAAGTGTGGTTGGACTCACAAATGCAGCGAGATGGACAGGACAGGGCGAGTACTGAAGGGGAAAGTTGAAAGAGAATACAGGAAAAAAAAATCAAACAAATACTTACAAATACGGAAAAAAAAAAAAAAAAACACAAAGTTTAAAGGTGCACATGTAACTTTTCTGTTTTAAGCCTTGGCTGTTTGTCTCCATGGAGACGAGACAGGTGACATCAGAACAGATCTATGAAAAAACAGCCAAACTTACAGCAACTAACTTCTCTAATGTAACAAGCTTATTTTACTTAAATCACAATACTAAACCACTCTCATTGTGTTAAATTCATGTTTACAGGGTCATAACATTTATGTCATGTTCTTGTGTCCCATAATGTGATCGTGTCATCAGTTTAGAACTCGACTGTTATTTTCAACAGATATGTACAATTAACATTTATATTTACAATCAAGTTAGGTGAAGAAAAAAAAAAAGTAATTTGCACGTTAAAGGAGAAATAAAATGCATTTTTTAAATTTTCTTATCCTTCAAGCATACTAATTCTGGGCATTCCACATTGGAATCTCAGGCAATAGAACCAATAAAAAAGTGTAATAAAACACACATGACAGTCAAGTGTTTGCCACATCAACAATTGAGTTAGAGTTCTATCTTGTGACTACTGACTGTAAGGGCAATTGTCTAGGGTAAGCTATCAAACCAATCTTCCCTGATGTGCTTATGCTGCAGAAATGCTCAAAGTGAGTCTGGATGATTTATAGACTTAAAAGCAGTGCAGAAGATACCAATGACATCACAGATCAGGGATGTTCAGAACTGTGTTTTGGGGGGAATGAAAAAAGCTATTTTAGAATAGGAATAAAAACAAAAACAAAAAAGTTAGTGGGGTGGGCCCTAAACCCAAAAAGCTACATAATGCACTGTGTAAAGAAATATGTCTACTTTTAAATGAGACTGTTTTTTTTTTTTGTTTTTTTTTTTTACCTATTTAGTAGTGATGGGAATCTTGGATCTTTGTCCGATACGATGTGCATCCCGATACACTAGCAACGATACGATTTTTTTAAGATACATGTCTTACAGCTAACGATCGATTCGGTTCGATATGCCCCCTGATCACGATGCATCTCGATTCACTCAACATTGTTTTTTATTCAAATACTTACTAAATATTTAGTCTGTTTAATCATTCATGGGCCTCTTAATACCCCAGATAAATTCAAGCCATGTAAAAGTATCTTTCAGTCACTTGAAAATTAAATTACTAACTTTCTAAAATTATAAATAATAATATATTATTATTTTTGGTTTGGATTGTATCATGTTTTTCACAGTGCTGTGTGCATTAGGACTTTATAAGTAATCAGATGTAGCCTACATGTGTGAGACCCAGCGCTCTTATTGGACAGATCTGCTGTGGAGGCGGGGCCAACATGTTACGATAAATATGTGGGGAAAAGCGAAATAACAGGTCCATTCTGGAGTGCTTTATTTCGGTCTACTATCAAACTGCCCCATACAGCTTATGAAAAGGTCTGTATAGTTTGTCAGTGCGGCCCGGGAGAGTGAACGTGGGACGCAGCTACGGCCCAAACTCACAACGATAGAGGAGCAGCATCTAACCCGCACGAGGGGCAAAGAGGGACGGTAGCGCGTGGAGAACCAGTGCGCACAGAACCAGTGCACAGAAATAAAACAGCGAGGATGAGAACAGCGCGCGGGGAAAACGCACATCGCCTGAAACAAACACGGACAGACTGACCAGCGCGCTGGGAAGACGCAGACCGTCTAGATTTGGACATAAACACGGGAAGGACAGCTCTCTTACTGGGCACAGACGCACAGCTTTCCTGCACGTTCACGGTGGAATAATAGCTACGTGTTGCGGAGCGAATCAAACTACTTCTTCTTCTTCTGAACGCGAGTTTCAATGGACTACGTCTTTTTCTCTACAATACACAGGTAAGGCACACTGGACACTGTTGTTATTACGCAGGCTTTCTGAGAATGACAGTTGCTTGACTGAAAAGACAAACTAGGATGACTATGACATCTCAGATGAAAAAAAAAAACATTTATAAGAATCAAAACAACAGTTGAGCCAGCAGCGTATTGGTCTGGAAAAACTAGTAAGTGAAAAATAAAAAAATAAAGATGAGTAAGAAATAATTAACAAATAAAAAAAAAACAAACAAATATACTATGACAAACAGTATTTAGACCTAAAACAGTTACACATATTAGCTGGACCACTGACTTCCTGTTCAAACTGCAGAAGAGTCAGCTTACTATGACAAGACTCAGATTTTGTTCGGCATTTTTGGAGTAGAATTGCAAGTGAGCAGGGCTATTTGAAAACTCAATTTTCAAAGCACTCGAGCATCAGCTGCAGAACAATAAAGGACAACTCAACAAGCATGAATCAATTAAATCCAACTGTGAGTAAGCTAATGATATGAGCACAGTTATTTTACAAAAAGAAAAAAAATAAAAGATGAACATTTGATAGAAGAATCCATTTTGGAAATAAGAGAAGGTGAAACGGCATCACAGGGCACGTTAAAAAGACAGAATGTCAGAACAGGACTGAGTAAACAAGCTGAGGTCAGTGAGGGGCGGCGCTCAAATACTGCCTGGGGAAGACTTTGGGTTGCCAGGTCACACAAAATCCCAGGTTAGTTAGTTTGTCCTCTGCCACTGCACAAGACCATAACAGTCCAAATGAAAACCTGACATTTGAACACTTATTTGGAACAATCTTTGAAAACAATTTTAGGCAGTTATAAAGCCAGATGGAGTGGAAGAGACAATATTGTTCATTACCTCAAAACATCAGTGAAACATTGTTAGACATACATGTACCAAAGTCACGTCGAGGTCACTAATGCATCAAGTTACAAAGTACAAAGTTGTAGTGCTACTTTAGGCTGCAACAAAATGCTACCAAAAAACTCTCAAATGAAATCCCAGCCTGACTTGTAAGTAAAATATCTGGACTTTTCATCTTGGATATCAAACTGAAAGCCGCTGGTGCAGTGCTATCATCACAGCACCATACGTCTGATGGCATGACACATAAGGCCAAGGAATTACACACAGAACCTGATCCTGTCGCGGCGCCGCGGTGGGGAGTGACACTTTAAAAGCCTTTTGATACTTATGTTGACATTTTTATAAACGGCTACATGTCTAAGTTATCAGCGTGGTTGGGGAAATAAATAAAGTGAAATTGCGTCAGTAGTGAGTTTGTGATGGAGCAAAGCAGATTTTTGTTGTTGTTATTTTTTGAAGTTTCTTGTTAGCTCTGACTTTTAAAGCAATAAGACCACATTTTGAAATAAATGTAATTAGAAATAAAATGCAATTACTGAATATCTTAGCAAACTAAAACTCGGCAACAGAAGAAATATGACAAAATAGACTACAAAAAAAAATTATTTCAATTTATTTTTTAAAGCTATCACTTTAAATGAGTTTTACACCAGATTTATTGTCAAAGCATCTTTTGGGTGAAAACTATTCACAGTCTCAAACTCAAATGATGCTAGGACCAAAATGATATAAGTCAGAGTTGGTCAAGGGCCACATTTTAAAATAGAGGCCTAACTATGAAATATTCAATATAAAAAAAAGCTATTAGGCTATATAAAGCCTAAAATCCACATCATGCATGCACAAGTAATAAAAAATAAATAAATTGAACTGTCCTCTCCAGGAAAATATTTCGATAGTATGCTGTATTTCAGTGCATTGTAGAGGTTTTGCTGATTCATCTCAACACAATATTTGATTGGTGGGACACTATCAATAATAATCAGAAATAGTCCCAGGGGCCGCATGAAATCATTTCTGGGGCTGCATTTGGCCCCCAGGCCACCCTTTTTGAGACCTCTGCTCTAAAGCTTTTGAAACTCAAAAAGCATGCTTGCTTGTTGTTGTTTTTAGCATTAGGACAGAGAGATACTGTACTGCGATGAAAATAATATGGTGAACTCACCTTTTCAGTGAGCTGCTGTTTTAATGAAACTGTTATTGTGATTCACTCCTTCTCCATTAGCCTAAATAACCTACCACTTTCACTTCAAATGCACATATATATTTAGATTTAACCAAGTATGTACATTTTCTGAAGAAGCAGAACAATTTCTTCTGATTGAAAGATTTAATGAGAACCATTTTCCCATATGCATGAAGACATTCATGAAGAGCTCTATCTCTGTCTCCTGCAAACTCAATGACTGGGCTAGCTGATGCTAACTGCACTTGTGTTTCTGATTCAGTACTCCTTTACATGCAAAAGTTTTTGTTTCATGCGTGAAGTCAGTAACAACCAGTAAAAAGAGACTGTTTAGATTATTACCAGAAGTTCTTGAATTTGAAGCCATTCGCCTAGTTTTATACCAAAAGGTTCAAAAATGGCTTCTATTGTGGCTCTGACCTCTCTTGATAAGTTTGCACCAGCTCACACACTTTAGATTATGCAATATGGACTCGAACTTTATAATTGAATTTACACTGACTAGCTGAAATGCTGACTGAAAGCAACCAAGTTGAATGCTCTCTTTAGTCTCTTTAGAGTTGAATTGTGCTTGTTAAAACAAGATGGACTATGCCAAGTTCTTCTTAATCTGAAATCTATGAACATGAAAGAAGACAGTGTAGATAAATTATAATGAAACTGAAAATGTCATTTGACTCCAAGAAGAAAATATATTGTCAAATCTAGCATAGCTTTGTTATTAGTTTTCAAGACTGAAACACTGTCTTCTGAAATGTGTGAAAAACACTTCTAAACTCACTGAATAATGTGGATTTGAATGCATCTGGTAAGTAGGTAAAACAGACTTATAATAAAAGTGTTCATACTTTTGTTTTAATACAACATACATGTGTATAATGATTACTTCATTGCTTTATAGCTTGAACTGTCTTATAATTCCTAAAAGCTTTTAAAACTGATCTTGTACCAGGCTATTATATTTAAAAAACACGTGTATAACACCATGAGAGATATGAAAGTGCATTACTTTTCCAACCAAGCGTAAAGTGCTTTGTACCGACCTTGGATTTCTCTTGTAAACAACCATAAATCCCAAGTCTTCCTCTCCCTGGTGAACCTTGCGCCGGCTGTATTTGTGCTGTTGAAAAGTCCCTGACCTCATCCGTTCACTCCTTCACCTGAAAAACAGAGCAGACAGAAGGTTGAAATGGATGAAAGACAAAGTTTTTAAGGTCCGTTTGTGAGATGTGTCGGCCTAAAGTATAGTTGGCAACCACGAAGCGAGTAGCCCGCAGCAGCCCCTGAGTATGCACTTGTGTTTGGAGTGGCCTGAGATGGGGATTTTGTTTGGAGTATGTTCAAATGGTGCTTGAGATAAATGGCTGGACAATCACAGCTCCTATAGTTGGAGAGTCGTATTAACAAGTGACGAGTGGAGTTGTTATGGATATGTTATTGTTATAATTATGAGAGATGTCCTTGTAAAAAGAAAGAAAAAAAAAGCTTGTCTGATTGATGTCTGATGAGTTGCGCTGCATGTATTTGCTGAAAAGGCCATCTTCTGTTTATGAACTCTATATTGTGCTATAGTGACTTAAGATACATCGTTGGCGTTACCGTGACTGCAAAAACGTTGTGAAAATTACTTATAAATTATTCAATGTACACATTTAAATGGCATGTTTAAATTGTAAGAAAATACAGCCAGTTGTGGACATCTTATTTTGCATCTTTGATCTTAAATGACTTGTTTATCAGTTTGTCCCCAAAATTATCAACTTAACAAAGTGACAGAAATGCCTTTGGATAGCTAGATCACAGCCGCGAGCAGTGGGGGGAAAATGGACTAAAATGACTATGTGACACTAAATCCTATGAATATCAAACAAACTATATAAACACAAATACATTGGAGTAAGAAATAAGAACAAAGTAGCGGGAAGGAAGACAAAAAATGAATTTTGTCAGGGTCTGAGATAGGAAAACAAGTTGTGAAATTGTATCAGCAAACATATTCCCAAAATATAACAGGCTCCCCTGTTTACATTCATTGTTTTGTTGTGCCAACAGCACAAAACATAGAGCTATAGAGAGCATGATAATGATTCAAACAAAATCCATCATGTAAGTAATGAATGATATTAGCCACATTTCCATGGTCCTCAGACCAGCTCACTTTGGAGTGGTTTGGGTTGCTTAAGTTAATGATGGTGAGCGTTTCCACTGCAGGTCCAGGCTCCCAAGGCTCTGCTACGTGAGCAGCTGACGTCACTCACACAAAAAACAAGTACAAAAATTTACTTAAATTATACTTTTTCTTACTGGCATCAATTAGAGGTATTCACAAAAAGACGTGTAATAATTTTACGGCTGTGGTGCTGTGACATGAGGGTCAGGCTCCAGGGTCCATGGTAAAAGCAGGGCCAAAAGCGGCTCACTATGGACCCAGCAAGCGGGTCGGAACGGTTCGCTTTGCCCCCCGGAGTTGAGCCTATGGAAACAGGGCTATTGTGAAATGGATACCGTAACATGACACTGTCAGATTTGCAAATTGTTTCAAATTTAAAAGCACTTAAAAAGTTAATTTCGCAATCTACATTTCCTTTAAACTATAATTGTAATTGCTCTCACCACTTCTGAAATGTGGGTCCTTAGTTGCACCTCCTTAAAAGTTTATCAATAGTTATTTCTATGATCTTAAAAGTTTTGCAGTCCTTGACTCCTTGTTGCCTGCCCAATTCTTAACAGGTCACTAAACGAATTGGCCACATGTCTCTGCCCTGGGTCGCCGTGATAATTGGGGCCACTTCTTTATGTGGCACTGACTTTGCAAAAATCACTTGGCGTTTTGAAGGCAGGTGCCCGCAGCATACATCACTCAGCCCTCTCTCCGAGCCGAGTGCTGTGCCAATTATTGCATGACACCACCATCCATATCTGTTCTCATGGAAATTCATAATTTATGACACATCCCTCTGCAGAGCCTCTGGGGACCTGGCTGCTATTATCCCGCTAAAGTGAGATCTGATTGGGCAGCTGCTATCTCACAGACCTCTTTGAAGTTTTATTTCTTCAAGTGCCTTTTCTATACAAGCCGCAATGCATTATGGTCCAGCAGATCACAAGGACAGTGAGCCAATCAACACCGGACATCTCTAATGGAGTAAACATTGAAAGCCACTCATCCATAAGACTGGACAGATAGATTATATATGGTATGTACATTGGCCATAAATATAAAACAGCTTTCAAAATGAACAAAACAATATATACAAATTAATAAATGACTAAAAAGGTCCAACTTTTTTTTATAGTGGATCTTTAAAGGAGACCAATTGTGATTTTTTTGTTTCTTTAGGATGAAATCATAACATATGCAAATAGAATTCACATTCTGTTCACTGTAAAACACAAAAATGTTCTAAAATGGCTTAAAAATAGAGACATTTTCATTGACTTTCTGTTCGAAACTGCATTACAAAATTTAACAAGCCACACATTTTAAAATAGACTTTTTTGTTGTTGGTGTTTGACTACATGACAATTTTGAACTTAGAATCTAAATATTGTCAGTAATCACAAGTAAATA
Organism: Mugilogobius chulae; assembly: GCA_038363315.1. Lineage (NCBI taxonomy): Eukaryota > Metazoa > Chordata > Actinopteri > Gobiiformes > Gobiidae > Mugilogobius > Mugilogobius chulae. The sequence continues at coordinate 19,540,804 of CM076406.1, read as the reverse complement.
GTGGTAGGAGATAGGTGGTAGTTGAAAACAGGGATTTTGTGACCACCGGAGCATAAATGAATCAAACCAAATAGAACTTTGGGTAAACTAATGGTAAACACTGCTGCAACATTCAGAAATAGATTGTACATAATAGGTTCCTTTAAAGACTAATACATGAATAAATAAAAAAAAAACAAAAAACAAATACATGATAATGCATAAACATCTGCATCTTTATTATACAAATGCAGTGAAACTTTTGTGCAATGCCAACATCAGTTGCCTCTCACTAAATGCTGCCACAACTCCTCCTGCATGCATAGCACGGTTTGTTTATCTCTATCTGCCAGCAAAAACATTCAAAAGTTTAAATGATCTGTTAAAAATCGTACAAACGAATGCTCTGGGATTTGAACTGAGCTCTGATTAAACCATTGTGCCTCTCCTTGCCTGCCCTTTTCTAATTTAATTGCTTTTGTAAACATCTTTGCAAGCACCTATCTAAGCCGTTCAGTCTGCCGAGAGTCTTATTAGTAAATGAGAGCTGTCTGTCACATTGACTTTGATCCCGACTACAAAACATTGTCCTTTTTCTCGGCTGAATCCACTATTGCACACACTGACACAATGAAATGTGACACCAGACAAAGCTCTTTAAGAGAACGGATTTGAACCTTCATCTTAAGGCCTGCTTCAGCTAATGAAAAGGGCCACACCAGAGTCGCAACAACTGAAGCTGTTTTTGATCTCGGACCATATTTATGGCAGGAGACAGCCTGTGTCTGCTTTTTTATGCATTGGGGACTTAAAATGCACTCGCCCACTACTTCTGAGCGCCCGCTGTGACACATAAACACATCAGCTGGAGTCCAAGCTTCTCTCCGTTTCTTGTGGTTTTTCAGTCCAGTGCCTGTCATTCCCTTGTCTCAATTTAGTCTGTGTCCGCTCTGCAGGCAGAAAGACACGGTTGTGTTTTATATTCCATTTGTGCTGGTCTACAAACATCACTAATCATAGACATGGACATTATGAGTAAAAATGTAAATGTGTATTTTATTAATTTAAGCAGCAATTTCTTGGCAAATATTAAGGACTTATAATGTTTTTTTGTTTGTTTTTTTTTATTCAGCTTGCCCTTGACATGCTAATGCAAGCACACTATTTTAATAGGACTGATCTGACCAATGCAAAGAATAAGTCCGATAATGGTTTGTTGACAGAAAACCTCAATATTTAATCATTAAAATGGAATATGCTTTTTGAAACTCACAGGGGAAATGATGTAGTAAACAGAATGTGTTATGTAAGTGTGAACAAAACAAAACTCAAGTTATAGTTTTGATCAGAAAAAAATGTCATAACATATTTTTTGCATATTATAGACACTATGTAAACCACCTGCTTGTTTCCATGCCGATTTGTTCATTTTAGCCTGAAATATTCAATGATATGGCTTTACACTAATGGAAAATCTATTCACTTTTTACATTACAAACTAACTGCCCTCCATTTGAAATAAACAATGTAGGCCTATAGAATGTTGCAAGTTCATAAGAGCATAGGTATCTCTCTCCACAGTGACAAGCAAATGAGACCAAGTTATAGGTAAGATCTGTGGAGAGGTGGACGTGCATAGTGTAAAATTATGACAAGCAGGTAATTAGACCCCACCAAACGTTGTTCTGAATCATTTTACATTAATCAAGTTTATTGTGTCTCAGAATCAGTGTGTTAGTCCAAGTTATAGAAGCAGATGCACCAGGTAAATATATGACTGTTTTTCAGCTTGTCCCTTGTAATATTTACGCAATAAAACAGAATGATAAAGAGCAGTGTTCGTGTTATGCATCTTTCACACGACATATTGTCTTGTGCCGTTGATGTCACTAACAAAGTCTACCACACTGGGTGAAAGCTGTGATGTACTGACACAAGCCGGCTGAGGTGGGACAGACAATGACTAATATGGATATATCAGCAGCACAGGGACGTGGCCATTCTGAGCAGCTGGAAAGTCAGTCCTGGATTTTAATCACCAAAGCATTCACATTATAAAGCAACGCACTAATGAAATGTCTGCTCATGCGCTACACTTTTGTCCTTTGGCCTTTGCAGTGAATTAGCTGGAAAGCATTTGTCTGGTGGGGAGGAAGAGAGGGCAGCTCATCCCAGTCCGTTTCTGTGTAGTTTAGCAAGATATGTAGGTCTGATAGAAACTATAACCATGGATGCACCAATCCATATTCACCCATACTGCACTGTATCACTTCTCCAAAAACAAACAAACAAACAAACAAACAAACTCATATTGTGCCATGTAACTATTTATAGTGTAACTAACAGTTTTGGAAAATCAATGGAACACATCAAAAATTGATCAAAATATGTAGCAATCGAATTGACCAGAGTCAGTTTTGCTCATGCAGCCACTGACTTACACAACTCTGTAGTTGTATAATACAAATAATGACAATAAAAGCCATGTTTGAAGAAACAAACCATGAACCTGTGCAAGACCTGACTGAAAGTGCATTATTATGTTAACAACTGATGAGTGGATGGACTGCTAAATATGGACACTAAATATGACTGTTGTTTACTGTTTGAATGTTCACAAAAAACACTAGTTCTAAGCTCTAACAACAGTAATTTGTTTTAAATGTTATTTATTCCAGTTTATTTTGTTTCTACAGTGAATATAAACTAACAAAATAGCAGATTTGACTTTTTATTTCAGGTAATATGTGTTTTTTTTTTTGTTTTGTTTTTTATTGAATTGCCCTAATGAAGACTTGTGAGAGTCGAAACATGTTGGCGAGGACAAGTTAATAAAGGCCTTTTATTTTACTTCCTTCGTTTGGCTAATTATTGTTTTGGAGAGCCTGGATATTTGAAGTTTTTTTCATAACGTGGTTTCTTTTCTTACTTAGTCAATCTGCTGAAGCCAAAATAGTATGTTCTTAATTCAAGAAAGATATGTTTTTCTACCAATACAATTTAAAATAAGTTAATTAAGTTTAAAAAAGTAATTGAATTAATGCTGAATTGAGTATATTTTGACATTAAAATATGTGCAGTAAATATGTTATACATAAACATATTTTTGTTTGTCTTTGTAAATCACTTTGAATTACTTTTTATGCAAGTTGTGCAATTCAAACAAACTGGCTGTGCTTTGCTTTGCCAAAGCTGATTAGCCCCGAGGTTTTCAGAATCCCTATGGAGAAAATGAGCAGATCATTTACTTCTGGAACCAAACAGTGAGTGGTCACTGTTATGGACAGGCTCCAAAACACACAAGCTTTGTATATATAATATGAGTATGTACGACAGCATGTCAAAAATATAACAAACAATTTGGAATTTTCTTCAGTAAAAGTCATTATTCAGAACTAATCTGTATCTAGAAGCCTTCAGTCACCTAATTCAACATTTATTTGCTAAATAAATGTAATCTCACTGTCATCAGGACTGGGCAATAGATCAAATATATAAGATAATATAATCACTGCTGTTTTCAAAATGTCAACAACAAATCAATCATTATTGTAAGCACATTTGTAAAACTTTTTTTTTTAATTTACTTTTTTTTTTACCAATTTATTGTGATATTTCTGGGGCAACAACCAATGACACATGCTCTGTAGCCAAGTCAAGCAAATAAAACAAATATAATGAGTAACACTTAATCTCCAAAATCTGCCAGGGGCCACATTAAAACAGTCCAAGGCCCTCATCTGCCCCCTGGGCCGCAGTTTGCCCAGGTCTGTCTTAGTGCATAAACATGCATTTTAAACTTGTGTGATAAAGTTCACATTTCACTTTTGTCTTTCAATAGGTTTCATTCAAATCACAACATTCTCCAGACCAATATATTGAATTTAGATGTGTGGCAGCTAAAATATTAAAAAATAACTGTTGAAATGATTTTTTTTGTAATAGAAAATGAATGTGTCTCGTCAAGAAAACACCAGATTTAAAATGTGTGCATTAACCATGGCAAAGTACAGTCTTATTTTACAGAAAAGACGAACTTAAGGCATCATGATGTGCAACACAAATACAACCTATAAAACATAAACAATGTTAAAGACTTTTTTTCACACATTTCTGTTGGACTGAATTATTATTGTTATAGGGAAATGCCAAAATTCTATCCAAACATACATTTTTGTCAATTTGCCCTATCATAATGCATTATTTTCTTTCATATTAGTACGCTAAGCAGCGACTAGCATACAGCCTGCAGCTAGTTGTTAAAAAAAATCTCCAGCAGCCGGAAAAAACGTAACCTTAAGGCATTTGCTTATTGCCCAAAAGCACCTGGTACAATCCGAATATTCTAAAGATAGACTGGTGAAAGCGCTCCGTTTCCTCAGCTCAATGGAGCATTTGTAGGAAGCATTCCGAGTATTCATTTTCTTTTCATCCTGCACCTGTCAAGTGTACACCTGACTAAAAGCATACATTCCACATTTTGCGGACACGTTACTAGATATCAAGCGTTTACCATTAGACTTTAGTTCACACTGTCTAAGCTGGTTGGCAGGCCATAGAGAATCGAATCTACCATCTTGATTTATGAGGCAATATCTGAGGACTCCGGCGCAGTTGTTTCATTCTCTCGTCTTCAGAGTGGTGAAGTCTGTGTGCAGGGTTTAGCATGTGATGTCGTCTTTGTTTGGCTTTTTGTGTGTGATCAAAGAAGCTACAAACTGCCTGCTGAGGTGTTACAGCGAATCTAGAGTAATGACATGACGTGTGGGCTGTCGGAGCTGCCTGGATTTACTGTCAAAAAGGCAGGACTACTTTGACCCTGTGCACGTCGTGTCCGTCAAAGAGAAAAAGAGAGTATAGGTAAAGGATGTCATGGGAGCTGAGAGGCAGTGGTGACTATGTTAACATGTTAGGGATCTGTTCATCTATTGGAATCCGTACCTGCTTTATTCTCTTCATAAAAGAACTTCAGTTCAGTTTTGCCCTAAACAGATATACTGACAGAGTGAAAACTAAACTCATCATGTTCACATATTATGAGACTCAAAATGCATTTAAGTAAAGAACAACATGGGACTGTAATAAAAAGCTGAAAAGTATGTTTTCTTAGCATTTGAAACCTGGCTGTATTATCTTAAATTTGTTCAAACATTTTATTCTGCAAAGATTTTAATTTTAAGTTTTCGATCCAAATTACTTTTTACACTTTTTAATTGCACACTTACTTTGATATAAGTAGGTGATTATCAGTTGATGTCACTTACAGAAGTTATGTTATCTGTCTAGTAAAACGTGACAATAGCTAGCTGTTTCTATCAGTTATGAACCAGCATGACGAACATCTGGCTCCTGAAGCTTGAGGCAGTGTTTTTCTCATCATTTTCACACTCACCTATGTGACTTGTATGAGTCATAAAGTTGAATTTCATTCACAAATGTCAATTTAGCAGCATCATTTTGTTTTCACACAACAATAAACTCTATTAGTTAGCTGACAACAGCGCTGGCTAGTGTCGCTGCTACAGCTGTGACAGGCAGCCTCAGCTCCTTTTACTTGCAGGTTGTACACGCATCACTTGTGTTGATAATCTAATAATCCCCTCTATATATGAGATATGAAACTCTGATTTTTAGATTAAGGATAATGTTGCAGATAATTTCCATTGTTGTCGTTGGGAAGGGGACATGTTTTTAATGGCAGGGGAAATCAGAGGACCCAGAGGAAAGTAACACATACACCTGGAGAACATGCAAACTTCACATAGAAGTGTCGTCTCTGTAGGAGACTTGATTGGTTTACAAGAGCTTTTAACAATCACACAACAGTGTTTTCTCATATTAGGCATACAACTTGCATTTTGTATTCTGTCCACAACTGTGCTTACAAATGTCTGTTTTCACCTACCACCTATCCCTGCCCACATCCGAATATTCTAGAGGGGCTGACACCAGATCAAATATGATTCAGGAATATTGTGTAGCCATTTTTCAACAATAAATCCAAATAAATTCAAGTTGGCTGCTAGCTATGGTAGACAAGTATAGAGGTAGAGCTGGTCAGTTCTGCAGTTTTCGATAAGAATTCTACTGACTATTTATAACCTTATTGTGGTTTATAATGGACAAAATGTAAAATGATAACCTATAATTTAATACTTTACTAACACATGGCTCCGATTGCAGCTCGACTGTCTGCTCTGGGTGAACAGAGAAAGCGTATAATAAACTACTATTTTCAAACCCCCAACGTGAAGTGCTCGGGGACATTCTGCTTTTGAATGCAGAGAAGACTGTGAGCTTTTATTGATAAAAGGGAATGCCTAAAACACCACATTTCACTCTCTATTGTCTGGACTTGTAGGGCCCACTGAGTTTTCAATTACAACTGCTATGAACTTGCAGAGATTCGATTGCACTCCCACTCTCAGTCAATCCAGCCAGCATGTTCTCAGTATGCAAATAGCAATATGTCCCTCTGCATGTGACACCCTCCAATTCATCATTCCAGCAAAAACAAGCAACAAAAGGCTTTGGCGGACTGTTTTATGTAGTCAAAGTGTAATTAAAATGACAAAAAAGTGAGGTATTAATTATCACTAGTTCTCAGAAGTGTCTGCTATACATTTTATGGCTTCACAACAGAAAAGATAAGGCAAATTATGCGTTTTAAAGAGTGACATTGGGCCTGTATTGAAGCGTTTTATAAAAGTGAAATGAAGCCTAGGCAAGTGAAGTTAATTGAAATAGATCGGCGTATAGCTAGAACTTCATTATTATGCAGTCTGCTATAAATCTACGATACGAGAGTCAAATCAAAAGTTAAAACATGAGACAAAAATGAATGCTAAAGCTGACAACGCTCATTTGAATAGGTCTAGGCCTATCAGTGGTAGAAACTAAGCTAGCAAAATGGATTAGGTGAACAGTTTTAAAATCATCGTGAGCTCTGTGAGAGGTCGTGTAGGCTACAACATAGAAACACAAAGGTATTTTTTATTTGACAATGCTCATACTCGTCACAACAAAACATATTTTTAAAAGACATAATAAAAACCGCTGTGGTATTTAAATGCATTTCATGAGAATATGAAATGTTGCTGAATCGGGTATCGGCTTCATGATATTGGTTCAATCATATCATAGTTGTGCAATTAATTGGACAACGATAATAATGAGACTATTTACTGGCTGATGTTGATCCAGAATGTCTCATAATATTGGGCTTTTTGTTTAGATTAGGTTAAGTAGTTACTTGTACTTTAAATAACAGTTACTCAACACAATATGACCAAATTTATTATGTTTTTTATGGAATAAAAAAAAAAATTCAGTCCCTACACTAGTATCGGTTGATATCAGGTATCTGGAGATAGTTAAAGCCAAAATATCGGGATCGGTATCAGAACTGAAAAAGCCAAATTGGTGCATCCCTATTTTGTTAATATTCATAAATAAGAACACGCCTTAACAACCTTCATAGACACGAGGAGAAACATGCAAACTCCACACAAAAAGGCCCAGGCCGCACGGGAGTTGAACCCACTACCTTCTTGCTCTGCAGAGTGCTATCAGCTCCGCCACCGTGCCGCCTGCTATCTTGTTAATGTATCTATTCAAGTAAAAATCAGTCCACAACGCTCTGTCTATGTCTAATAAGGCCCTGTTTGTTTTCCAAACTGTTGTTGTTCTTGTTAGCATTGCAGCTAATTTCCGTTAGCATACCAACAGGTACATCGTTGTGAACAATTTGGAGGCTCAGAATGTTTTAGGTAAGTGAGCAAAACATGCGGACAAAAGCATTCAAACTGAAGTGAGAAGTTGAAAATAATTTCTGTCTGTAAACAATAAACAGGAAAGGTGAGTGTGTCAGTAGGTTAGTAGCCTATGTGTAGAGAAGCCAAGTGCTGTGCCAGCATGTTCTTCAGGGCATGTTGATTTTTTTTTTTTTTTTCTAAGGAAGCAAAATTTGGTATTGTACCTGTAAGTCACACAAATGCTGTCACTGATCACATCCTTTCTATGTCAGTGCAGCCCCCCCAGCACATAGACACAATACAGGCCTGGTGCGCTTGTGACCGCTTCTCCACGTGAGGTTAGCACACGTGAACTAGATCTCCTCATTAAGCTAATTCAAGGCTTTGCACCGTGGCCATCGTTAAATCTAGCAGATTAAGAACACTATGTCGCACAAAGAGGTAATGAGTGGTGAATGTGCTACGTGATGCCATGGCATTGCTCTCCGGGGCCGTGCCAACATCTTAATAATGCACACCTCTCTTTGGCAGATATGGCTGCTGAACAGGGCCGGGACCCATATGCCACCTGTTTAGGCCAAAAGGTGGCTCAGTGTGAACAGGAAATCTGCCTTCTTCTCTCTCTGTGGCACAGACGTGAACTGAGACTGTTAACACGTAGAAAGAAATAGTTGCAAATGATTCTACACATGATGTAAAATGTGTATGAATAAAATCACACACATTATCACACTGAGGTTAGGAGTTTCATTTTTACATCATGAAGTGACTTTTTACCTCTTTGAAGACCATGCTACCTTGTTTGAAATATTTAAAAGCCTGGCCAGTGTATTCAGGAGGGAAATTTAATACAAGAGAACAGTGCATGGGTAACAGCAGAGAATCCCCAAACACATAATGCCAAATACTTCCAAATCTCTAATGAACAACTACATAAAAAGCTACTGGAATAATGTTATTCTATAATGGGGCCATTAATAAAACAAATTAAGAGATCGAGGTTCTGTCTATTGAATGCTCAATATTTGTTTGGTGGGATTTGAAAGATCAACGATGTCAGTAGTCCTATGTCAGTATTGGTAAAGTATTATGACTTTACTTCTGTGGAATTAATCATATTAAAATTCTGTTTAATTTATGTTCATAAATTCATATCAATTAAATGATTGATCACTATGAATTGATTGATCTATGAATGATAAATTCCAGATTGCCAGCTTTATATATTGTACTCTATTTGCAATATGTACATGACACATACATTGTTTATATTAATACATAAAAAAGAACTGTATGAAATAGAGTAGGATGATGAAACAAGAATCCTGCCAACTATTTCTCCTATAGCAAAATAAAATATATATATAACAACTTTGAACATATGTATCTCCACTCACCAGATGTTATTAGAGCCTTATGGGATCAGAATGTACTGTTTGGAAGTAACTAAATACTTGAACTGAAAATATTTATTCATAATACTAATTTAGATAAACTGTGTTTAGTTATAGTTACTTTTTTCATTTGGAGGTAGCTTCTTCCCCAATTAATGACACATGTTCTCCAAACTTCTAAACAACAGCAAAACAAACTGTATCAAAAAGCTGTTTTTTTTAAGCCTAATGTAATTCAGTTTGAAAGGATTATAGAGAATAGAGTACTCTGTCTTGAAACACTGAATATATTTTCTAAGTCTTCATCCCAACCCCGTGCGCTGGCTTTTTCTTTATTCACTGATAATCATTGATACATATTTTGCTGTAAACCTTGTTGTGTCCTGACTTTGCTCGACTTTGCTCTTAAGAAAAAGTTGTTAGGGTAAGTTTGGTGTGCATGTTAAGTTGAATTGCCGCCCTGTCTTGTCTTTGTCTGGTATTTTCACTTGACTCTTCCCCGAAGCAGCCCAAACTGAGCCAGTCTTGGCAGTCAGAAAAGCAATTTGTTAAAGGGCTGCAGAGTGCTCTTGTCTAATGTTTCATTAAATTATCCCTATTCATACTACGCCTGCAGTCAGTACTAAAGCCTCTTATGGCGAGCCTGGGATTTTCAAGTGGCCGTAGGTCAGTGGAAGTCTGATATTTCTTTTCTCCCGAGGCAGAAGGATGGAGGGCGTTACCAAGGCACCAGAGGTCAGGCTGTGTTTGTGTCTCCGACGTGACACTGTGTCCTTGCAGCTGTCCAGCCAGGACATACAATTAAGAGGCTGTTTGTTTGTGGTGAAGGGGGATGTTATTGGATTGTATTTACTACTAATGTGTGTGCGTCATCACCGCTAAGGCACTGACTGTTGTCTTTACAGTTTACATGTTCAGTTATTAAGATTGTGTCATGCTCTGTAAAGGCATTTGTGTTTAAGAAAGAAGTGCCTAAGCTTTATCACATCAATGCAAATATCTTTACATTCACTTACTTATCGATAAAGTTACTAGATAAACATGTCAAAATGTTCAGAAACCATAAAAAAACATTTTGTTTAGCCAAAAACTAGACCAGTGTCAGTGTAAACCTTAACCCTAACCCTACCCTAATCCTATTATTGTATTAATATTTTCTATACTACTATATTCCTAGCAGCATTAATTGCCCTTCAGTGCATTCCAGCCTCCACAGTTGCTCCACTGAAGTGTACACATGCAAAGTTGTCAACTCCAGTCAGCTCTCTTACACAGATGTGATGTGACTAATGCATTGTTTCAGTTCAAATGAGTGCATTTCCATCACACTGTAAATGATTCCTTACATTGCACCCACACTATTCTACTTAACACTCCTGTCTAAAAGCTGTAAATCTTGTGCTTTTGCTTGGATTTGAGCTCCATGTTTGTTAGAACATAGGCCTGTTTTCTTCCGTCAACACTTCACTAATCAGCTAATCACCAGCACTTCCTCTAAGCAGCTCAGAGAGGTTTCACTGCAAACACAAGAGGAGGGTGTGGAACTTGAAGAGCGAGAAACAAGCAATTCAGAAAAAAAGCAACTTTGGTATTACAACTTGTAATGTCTTTTTAGTCTCAAGCAAATATGTTTTCAAGCTGTAACATTGTTCCATCATAAAACATCCTCCCATAATTCTTGTTACGAAGTCATCTTGTTCTTGTTCGACATTGCAGTTATTATTATTTTTACATCTTTCCTAATAATTACTTTCTTATACATCTCATATGAAAGCAATTAGCCTTTTGTTGAACCACTAACTTCCCCCGACCGTACTTTTTGATCTTCCTTCTAAACGTGTAATGAATGTGGTTCTCTTGACCAGCCTCTTGTGGTTTGTCTGTTTTGCCCTTTGCTTGGTTACTTTGAAGAGCTGGACTTGCCCTTCAAATGGCACTCCTTCTGCACACTGCTCTCTGCTATCTCCTGACCTTTCTCTGCATGTGGTGGAAGGACTGTGGAGTACATGGCTGTGCATCCGGCGCTGTGCTGCAGACCTGACTGACACTAGGACAGCTTTTGGGAAGAATTTATGTGCATTTATCAACCAGATAAATGCACATAAATAGAGACTATGTTGCTTGCATTCTTACCTGAGCCTGTGAATGCAGGTCAAAGAGTTAGAGTGTAAGATGACATGCTAAAAAGACTCTAAACAACTAAAAGTTGCATTCATCAGTTACCAAGTGATTTATTAATTGAACCATTGACAGACAAAAGAAAAGGTTGTATTGTGTATCGTGGTATTCCAGTTTCTAAAACCATAGCCGTCTAAAAATCTGACTCTTAAATCCTATAACACCTTAAATTGAAAACATGTATTTCCATACCACACATGCATAATATTGCCTTATAACCTTACACAAATATCTATATTATAACAGGCTTTAGCATCCCACATCTTTGACTCATTTTTACACCACAAAATCTTTACCGCAGCCTTATTTAAACCAAAATTGGACACAAAAGTGCCATGGAGACATACGCAACATGTTGCTTCCTCTCAGCTCTCACTCACTGAAGTGTGAGAATTTTTTTGGCAAACTCTAAATACACCACCCACACAAACAGCATCTGCTGCTACATGTTCCAGTGCCACACTGTGAAATCGAAGTCTACAACCTTCTCTTCAGCCTATATCACATTTGGATTCATACTCTGAACTGCTTTAGTGGACAGAGGGAGAGCTGCAATGCTCTGTAGTTATTTATGACTTCTAAAAAGATTTGGGTTTAATTGCTGTTGTTGCAATATGACCCACTGGTCTGGTAGTGTACACTTTTGTACTGAATGATTCAAATGGTAGAAACTACAATGAAATCAATTGGTTCTCAACCTGGGGGTCAGATTTTAATCAAGGTTTGACAGCTTCAAATGCAGGTAACCTACATTTTGTGAGGAGACTCAGGCGTAACTGACCAAAACAAATGCAATTATACAAAAAAGTTTTAATTGAAAGAGCTTTGTTGATGTTTTAAACATGGTAAAACTTTAATACAGCATTACATCAAAACATACCATTAATGAGGTTTACTAAATCTATTTGTTTACTTGACTCCAAACTGCAAACGAAATTAATGACATCAGCGTATAAATGTTAACTAGTACTCCATCTTCTCCTTTTGCTTACTCTATAGACCAGCCACAAATACCATGCACCTCCGTTTGATAGAAAGGTCATGGAACACACTTGAAGCTCCGATATGAGCACGATTGTAATTTGCAGTTGGCCATATGCTGAATCTTCTCTACAGAGGCCACACACACAATGACACATGAAGCAGCAGAGCGTCGAGTGCTAAACTGATTACAGCTGGCCTCCTAGTGCCTCTGCGGAAATAGATCCTCCATAATTGTGCTATTATTCATTCTTACTCATCATTGGGCCCTTCCCAATTCCTGCCATGTGATAACCTTGACACTCGTGCGTAAATACATGTGACCTTTCATCCAGAGATTCAATGCTATAAATGTTCAATCACATAATGAGGAAGCCAGCTACTTGATACTGGCAGTCATAGATCTCGTTTAGCAAAACTCGCAGCTCGAACTTATGGAAAATAGTTTTTAAATGAGCACACTCCCTTGTGATTTGAATGTGTCTGTGTCGAGCCGACTTAATGGAAATCCATGGCAGAATGTATTATGCTCACCGGTTTTACACCAAAATGATGCGTTCCTCTTACAGTTGGTGGAGCAGAGGGCCTGTTGGAGCGTATCATGGTAATTTGGGTTTATAGCCTCCCCAGAGCCTTGACACTGCTCGAAATGAGGAGTGGCTCCATTCCGGGACAGTCTTATAGTCTACTGTCCTAGCTTTGATTCTGTCGGAGCGGTGAAGTAATGCTACAGCGGCGTCTGATGTTACTTGTGCCATTTTCACAAGTCTTTGAAGATGCTTTTCTGACGTCACTCTTACGAACTTCAGAAGCTGTTTATTGCTGTTTCAACTATTTGCAACTGACAACTGACTAAAACTGTCTAATTTTAAAATGCAAATTGTAAGAACCACAATCAGAAGCGTCAAACTATGAAACCAATATTCAGCAATTTTAGCTTTTAGTGTAGCAAAGAAGGATCCTTTGCACATAAAGTGTTTTGTATATAACCTATTGTACTTTGTTTTGTTGTTCGATTTTGTAAAAAGCTAATATGAGGCTCAATGTTATGTATGTATTTTGCAGATATTTTTTTCTATCCTAGTTCTTTATGCTTGGGGCCAGCACATGAAGCAGTCAGGTTTACTCCCGAGGCTGAAGTAAAGCTGGAGTACTTCCTCTTTTGAAAACACTCAGAGCTACTTTCCAGCATGGTTTATTATTCATTCTCTCCTCTGTCACTTTGGGTGTGTTAGTGCCTCTGTTGCCATGACCGCCCTGGGGCAGACTCATGTAAACATTGCTCTAAGTTTGCACTTTACTATGGCCACTCAGTCTACCACCAATCACACTGAGATAGTAACAAGGTGAGAGAAAATGAACTGTGTGATCAGGAAACAAACATTTCAGCTGTCAGTGTTTTGGTTACATGGCAATCCAAGTTCAGGGAGGTGTGGCCAGAGTTCGTAAAGATCTTAAACTCTTCTAGTGTGCAGCTGGCTTTTGAATAGGTTCACTTCACAGCACAGTATGCTTCAGGCTAACAATATTTAATATTATTAAAGTTCAGTTAAGATGAAAAGATCAGTTTTTAACTGTATTATAAAAAGTGAATAGGTCTAGTTGGTGATAGAAATCACCAGAATTAAAATGTGTGAAATATTTTAGGACAATGCAGTCAATGCAAAAATAACTTTTTTCAACAGTCACAAGAGCAAATGCAGACTTAGAGAGATCCATTGTGCCAAATGCAGAAAGGTCATAGAGGTGAATTCAATAATGGGATCCAATGGCCCAGATTTTGATACATTCTGTATCCAGGAATGCTAAAAGCAGCTGCAGGCTAAAGGAACAGTACTAGTACATTGCTAACACTGACTGCATTTTAACTGCGGAACAATCGGTAAAGTCACATTAACAACCTCTATTAAGAACTAGTTGTTACTCAGCTTGAATCATTTGCTTTTAATCGACATTAATTCACCACCTTAGAAAAGAGGAAAGAAAGTTGCTATGTTTCCTGTGAAATCCACTGTTAATTTACCCACACTGCAGACCACACCCACATATATAATCCTCCACTGACTGTGTCAAAACTGGCTCTTGTTCACCAACTAGTTTTATGACAAAATCACATCTAATTAGTCAGGTTGTTCATAATCATTACTGAGATAATCTGCTTTTTCGGGGGTGAAATCGTCATATCATATTTTCCCATTTCTCTATTTGACGCATCTGTTTGTTCAAGGTCTTTTTTCCAACCTTTGATCCAAGTTTGATCTATTTCAAAATATATAAATTTAAGACTGAAAAATGAATTTCTAGCATATTTTCATGTCTAAAAGCTGTTATTAATACTTTTAAGATGTCAAGGTATTAACACTTTTAATATACAGTATATTGTACTGCAGAGATGGGGTTGTTTGTTTTGGGATTTTTATTTTTTTCCATGGCTTTGTCGCTTTTTTTTTCTCTGAAAATCTGGCCTTTGAAGGAACAATCTGAAAAAGCAGGCAATACGAAGTACACGACCATACAACCTTCCCTCTGGCCACAGAAGTTGGTTGGTAACAGGTTGGGAAATCGCTGACAATTATAATACATTTTTTGCCACATTGTTTTTCAGTACACATAATTGATTCAGCCATCTTTTAAACATGATAGTTTGTGAACTGAAGACAGAAAGTTTCTCAGACAGGATAAACACTTCCCATGTAGCACAGTTAGCACTAATCACGCACGCTGGGCCGGTCCTGACTCTGACCTTGTGTTCCCGCTCAGATTGAAGCTGGGGCTCACTGCAGTGTGTGAATTCAGCCTGTCAATGAAGATGGATCAGGCGTCAGTGTATCAGTGGGACTACATGCCCTGCGGATACATGGAGCTCACTGCCTTTAAATTGCTCCTGAAAACACCCATCCATTATCCAAATCTGCACAGCTCGATTGTGGCACCAGCAGTTTACAGCTTTACTGCGCCAGGCAAGTGGAAACGGGAGAAAATGTGGGCGTATTATAAACATAGATGCAGGGAGGCAAAGCTGTCAAATGTAGCCTACTTACTGTAAGTGCATATCATACATGCATAAATACGAACAAACACAAAGGGGGCGAGTTTTAAGCGTGCATTTTAATGACATTCGGAACTTTAATCATGTGAGGCTTGTATAATCACAATATTATCAGCATCTGCAATACTGACAAAAAACTTATTTTCATTGTGACAGCAGGCAGTTGCAGGCATTATTATGTTAATGCCAAAAATGTGCTAAAATATGCCTGTAATTGTGATAAAATGCCCAAAATACTCCACATAGCACAAAATAACAAAAGTGCAAATGTATCACCTCATAAAATTAAGTAAATAGAAATTACTTGCAATTGCAAAGTGAATCATAAAGTGCAAAGATGCATACAAAAAAATGTTGTGGAAAAAAGAAAAGAAAAAGAAAATAGAAGTATTCAAATGTTTAAAATTTACTATTTATTATCTTTGTTATGCAAATGTTATGATCCACTTATATTGGACTAAGCTCTTAAAACTGCCCAATCACATTTCAGTGTTAAAGTGAGCTGTGCATGGGGTACTAAAGGGCGGAGTCTCCCACACAGGAACAGACAGTGTGATTTAAAGGAACCATATGTAAGATGCTCAACTTGCATACGGTATAACAATCACATATGAACTTGGGTTGCCAGAGTGTGGAAAAAAAGCCCACAAAAAGATGAGAAGCAATCAGGAATAAGTTTCGTTATGAATCATGGGTATTAACCAGAAAGATGTGGGAGGGGCCTAATGAGAACTGTGTGGAAACAAGTGCACGAGCCTATCCCAGACAGTTGTGTGTGTCATAGTTCAACATCAGTTTAAAACTCAAACATGTTCCTGACTCTTGGTTCAAAATTAACTTCAAGAAACCAAACTGGCAACCCTAAATGAGAGAGTCGTGTGAGGCTCATTCTGCTCTCTGGTTGGATAATCCTCTTGAGAACCAAAACACCAAATGTCAAATCCAATCAATTTATTTTTGTATAGCCCAAAATCACAACAACAGTCGTCTCTGAGGACTTCCAAAGATTATTATTTTAGCAAACATGAATGGTAAAAAATAAAACTAAAACAATACACATTTAATAAAACAATAAACATTCAGAAGCAGTGCTTGATCAAGCATGTCAAAGCAGATTATTAGTAAACTAGCAAATGAATAATTGTCCAGAGCATCCCCTGTTCTCTCGGCAAGGAAAAACTAAAAAAACCCTAAGGGGAAAAAGAGAAACCCCGAGGAGAACAAAAGTGAAGAAGAGATCCACTCACATGGACGGACAGGCTGTAGATGTAACTAAGGCTAATGCAGATCTAACTGCAGATATAGAGTTTAAGTTTGTAGAGCCAGAGTCCATTAGCAGAGGGAAACGACTCGTCTAGCAGGACCAGGACAGGCTAATCCAATGTAAACATCGACAAATGGACATGGCAAGCAATTTATGCAAACTTTAATATTGGAAGATGTACATATCACATATTATACAAAAAAGATAATGCACCACCTCAAATTCTACATCTTTAGTGTCTGTGTGAAAGAAAAAAGGTTTTGCCCCCACTTACCTGTTTTGCACATGAGCAAATGCTTGACAAATCTGACCCTAAGTGTGTTATTTAGATCCATAACTGCCTATTCTTATCAATCCATATGTTTTAGAAATAATTCAATGTAGACAAATCAGACCCTTGGATGCCTGGTTAAGCCTTTTTATTGGATGTAACACTGTTTACTGACTAATGTTGACTCATGTTATAAATTGTATTCACACAAAGTTGTTGCAGGATAAATCACAGCTGTCACACAATTTGAGCAATTACTGACATTCCAGTTTCAATACACCTCCATATTAGCAGCTACAATAGTTCTAATGCACTTCCTAAATAGTACCCACAATGCACCTTTATACCATTGTGTGCTTAAGCCATACATTGTCACTCTGTCTTTTACTTATGCGGCTTCTATTAACACTATTGTGACTTCTCAGTGGGCATCATTAAACGTTATAATGCTTTCTATTCACAGTCATCTATAGAGGCCTGTGAAAGTGCACTGTGGCTGTTACAAAGCCACAATGCACTTCCAGCCCTATACAACTGTGGCTATTATAATACAAGTGTGTGCAAGCCCTCTGAAATGACTGTATGGAAAACTAATTCAAAAGATATTTTAGACTCGAGAGAAAAATACAATGTACACATTTTGTTCTTTCACAAATCACCAATGAGTTCTTAAAGACTACTCTGTACTAATCCAACACACATTCTTTTCCTACAGTATTATGCATCCACTGCTCAAAGAACAGGGTGGTAGATGAATAATTAAAAACACTAGCTGTTCGACCTCAGCTCATTAAGAAGAAGAAAACAATGCCTCAATATGACAGGCAAGGAAAAGGGTCAGAGGGTCAAAATCGATTAAAACATCTGAAAAATATAGCACTTTGAATAGAACATCAAAAGATGTAATTATGCCCTGATTAGTGTCCTGTGTGCAAAGTGTCTTAACTAAGGAGCTAAAACAATCTGGTCACGACTGGTAAACACATTTATCACTTTATAGTGTCAGAAAACTCATGACAAGTTGCTGAGATTAGTATGTATTAAAATATCTGTTGGTTTAGCATTAGGCAGACTGAAAACTCTATTGACGTGTCATGTGACATCTCTGAGCTCCACATAAAATGTTTGGTGAATAGGGTTTTTACAAGATTTAAATGTTCTTCTCTCTCACACATCTTAGTCACATTTTTGCGCTAAAGATACACAAAATATTTGGTTTTCAAAGCACCATGAGATCTAAGCCATGGATAGGAAATGACTGTTGTAATCTTCTAAAACAAACCCAAAGGAAGACAAGAATGTGTGTTTAAATTGACTTTAAATTCAGAAAAAAAAACACCAAAACAACTTGTCATATGACTTTTCCAGAGCAGCTATAGTAGATTCAGCAACACAGTGTGTCAAAGGACCAAAGATCAGCTGACTACTTAAGCATCTTAAATGACCAGTCTCATCTATCAGTGGATTTCTTTACACAAAGGGCAGAATCCATCATGACAATGGCAGGATTCATAGAACCCACATTGTAAAAGCTCAGTACATCATGTTCAGACATGGATTGACTTCAAAAGACAGATATTAACTCCAGTTAAAATCTTTGGTATGCTGCAGAATGACATTTACTGTATGGATGCACAATCCAATAGTGGGATATTATATTGATGCAGATCCATAGAATTTTTCTGGAATGGGTACAGGCTCCATATCAGTCCAGCCAATATCTTGATTGAGCCTTTAATTGTACCTAAAGAGAGTAATTTACTGGCTGATGTTGATTATCCCAATTATGTTTGAAACATTTTCAAATTTGCTTGTTAAATAGTCACTTGCACTAGTTACATATGAGACAGTGTAGTCCCTCATTCATCAAGTCGGATGAGAGTCGAAATGTCTGTCCAGATACTTTGAAAATAATAAATAAGCTATTTCAGTCCATATATTGGTTGCTATCAGGTATTGGCAGACAGTACCTGCCTAAGACAAAATATCAAAATAGTATCAAAACTGAAAAAGCCTGATCAGTGCAACAGATCTCTTTCTTTGTCAGTACAGGCTTTTGAAGAAAAATGAAAACAACACTGGATGAAAGTCAATGTTTTGATCTTGCAGAGGAACTTTTCTTGGATCAGAACCACTTTAAAAAACACTAATGAAGTTGCTTATTGCTTTGGTTACATGCCTTTGCAATTACTTCTTAAGCCATAGTACTGTGATAAGTAAAAAAAGTTTAAGCTTCTCTTTCCATATCTTGCTGTAACACAGTGTTCTTAAAACTATTTTTCCATTGTCTTGCTTGTTCTGTGTTGCATCAGCGAGTCCGTGCATCCTTGGCTTGACCTCTGAGCTCAGATAAAGCTGATAGAGGCGATAACCCTGAGTCTTCTCTCACTCCACTGCACCGGTGCATGCAATCACTTGTGAATTAAACATCTACTGTGCTCTATTATATCGACAGCCTAGACCTTATCAGCTCCAGCACCAGCAGACTGTGTATGTGCAGTTCCCTTAGGGCTCTATTTGTTCATTCATAACGCTTTTAACCTCAATTAGACATCTGCTGACTGTAAGAGCACATATAAATGATTTTAAATGAGCAAGATGGTGCCCAACAGTTGAATGAAACACTGCATATGTGCCCTGAAGGTCTTCCTATTCACAGTAGAACAATAGTGATAAAAGATACTTTGAAGTCTGTAGCCTAGGAGCGCTCTTTTCAAGAAGACAGAAAAAGACTGTTTTACCCACTGTGTTAGATTCTAAAGGTCACCAATTAGTAAAGAGTAAAGGAGCTCACCATGTCATAATTCAATTCTAAATTCATTTCCAAAATAAAAAATATATACTACATAGCTTTCTCAAAATTAATCAGCTATGCATTTGTAACTAATAGCAATAAGACCCAACAAATAACACATATATATAAAGATTTTGCTAAAAGTTACTGAACGTAATTGTGCTATAAGCCTTAGCTCTTACATAGCATGTTAGCATTACTCATAGTTTAAAAATAAAGTATTTAATAGCTAACAAAAGTAGTGGGAAAAAAGAATGAGGATTTTCTATTCAGGAAGCGCAGCCAAATCCTAAGTGGGCGGGACTGTGGAGCTCTATAAAGGCAGCTTAAGCGATGTAGTTTCTATGTGTGTGTGTACACTGAGCCCAGAGGTGAGACAGCAGTTAAGACTGGAAATGGGCTGCAACACAATCCCTTTGTCTTTGCCATTCATCCTACTTATCCTCCATGGTGGATGTGCCGAGTGCCGTACACGTCTGACCTCAGGCCAAAAGGACAGCTGGAGGACAGTACTGTACATGGAAGTGTGATCACGTTTGGTTGATTTGGATGCATCATGACACACTGAGTCCACTAAGATTAAAATATAATTGACTCCTAATACCAAAAATCCTCCCTTTCTCTCTTTCCCTCTTTCTATCTCGCTCTCTTCTCTCTCTCTCACTCTTTCTTTCTCTCTATTTCTCTCTCGTGTTCTTTCTCTCTCTTGTTCTCTTTCTCTCTTTCTTTCTCCTCTCTCTCTGTATCTCTCTCACTCTCTCTCTCACTCACTTTCTCTCTTACTCTCTTTCTATCTTGCTCTCTGTATCACTCTCTTCAGTATCGCTCTCTCACTCTTTCTCGCTCTCTGTATTTCTACCTCTCACTCTCTTTCTCTCTTGCTTTCTTTCTTTCTCTCTCTCTGCATCTCTCTCTCATTCTCTTTCTCACTCGCTCTCTGTATCTCTCTCTTTGTCTTCTGTTTCTCTCTCTGTCTCTCTCTCTTTATGACTCAGGGTCTCTCTCTCTCTCTCTGTCTCTGTTTTTCTCTCCCTGTTTTTCTCTCTCTGTATCTCTGTGTGTGTGTTTGTCTCTGTCTCTTTCTCTCTCTGTGTATCTCTTTCTCTGTGTCCTCGGTTTCTCTCTTTCTTTATTTCGTTCTTCTGTTTCTGTCTCTCTGAATCTCTCTTTCTGTGTATCTCTTTCTCTCTGTCTCTATATCTTTCTGTGTGTGTGTGTTCTCTAGCTCTCTTTCTCTCTATGTGTCTCTGTCTCTATCTCTCTTTATGTCTCTCTTTGTCTTCTGTTTCTCTCTGTCTCTCTTACTGTATCTCTCTCTCTCTCTCTCTCCCTGTCTTTCTCTCTTCTCTCTCTTGTGTATCTCTGTATCTGTGTGTATCTATCTCTCTCTCTAGCTCTCTTTCTCTCTGTTTCTCTATCTCTCTCTGTGTCTGTCTCTGTCTTTCTATTTTTCTCCTCTCTCTCTCTCTCTCTCTCTCTGTATGTGTTTCTGTCTGTCTGTCTCTCTCTCTCCCACAGACTCTCTCTCCCATCATTACAAGGACAATTGTACTTTAAGTTAAGTTGTTTTACATCAAAATTTAGTTTGCACTTTGTTGCTTGGTTACTAAAATGTCATTTTGCTGATAAACCACTATTCCAATGAAACATGTGCGTACCATTTAATAGGTCATTTATCTACACTGACAATGCAGCGTGAGGATAAAAAAGGACCCCTACAATTAACTATTCAAAACAAACTATCACACAAATGGTGAAAGATCGTCATAATGTCGTCTATGACAGGAAGCAGACGTGACAGCTCAATCCCATGAATAGGTTGCCAGCTCATATACTATAAATAGCACTGAATCAAAAACTAGAGCTATCAATTAGTCAAAAACATAAGCAGGGAATGGATGAAAGACTCTCTATCGTAACTTCTCTGGAGGTAAATGACAGCGAGGTTACAAAATAAACTACAGGAGGTCAAGTTTAAACAACCTGTCCATACATTTATCTTCAGACTCAAAGCCACATCTCTGCTGACAATTGTTTGCAGCGCTAACAATCTGTGCAAACAAGGCAAGCTTTCTCTACAAAGGCAAATTCAAGCATGCTGGTGGTGACATCCTCCTCCTGGGACACCTTTAGTTAATAGCTGCCCATTATGGCTCTGTGCTGCGACATCAAGAGGTAATGAAAGCGATCATAAGAGCTTCGTCGTCGTATTCTCGGTCCTCAGCTCCTCTCACTCCGAGCTGGTTCCATTTTGTTTTTCTCCCAGGGGAATCTCCCACAGTACTGCCAGCCTTCAAATGGAATAACGAAAACAGGAGCAAAGAGGAGCAGATTGGCACCTGTCAGCTGTCAGGCGGAGAAGACCAAGTTTTCCAAAGAGGTGTACTTCCAACAACACTTTTCAGCTTTTCTACTGTTAGAAAGACTGATGTTCTTTCCCACATCGAGATTTCTCACTAAACAAAATCGCACTTCCCTGGTAAATGTGGAGGTTTAATCAAGGGTTCTTCTTGTTTGGTGAGAAGTAACAAATGGTATTTTTCTAGTGAATGGAAAGAGTCTGCGCTTTTTGTGGAAATTATTCTCATCTTATCAAGGGCCTTTCAGTTTTGAATGACTGCAAGAATCCATTAATTTTTCCAATTCCAATATTATTTATAATGTAAACTACAGAATAAAACAACAGACTGAGGGGCAATATTGTGATAAAAATCGAATTGTGAGCTCTCCCTGTGACATTACTGATGGTGACTACCTGGTCTGTTCAAATACAGCACATTTTTTGCAAACTACTTTTTAGCTTCAGAGTTTTAAGGGCTTCTCTTTTTGAAGTGCTTTTTATGAAAGGTGTTCGCAAAAGGATGAATTGGCAATTGGTTCAGTGGTGATTAGAATCAGATTTCATGATATTATATGACAATCTTAAAACATTCAATGAATGGGACTGTGAGCGTAATATAATTAGCAGGACGGCCGTAAATCGTGCTATTATAGCTCATTTAATTTGTTAATGTCGTGTAAAGCTTTTCTTGTGAATCTCTCCTGTGAAAATCTGGCTACTGTCTAAGTAAGCCTTTGTCCTTCTGTGAGTGACAGCTATAGCTAATCATGTGAAGTGGAAACTTTCTGCAAAAGCAGATGAGTTTATTTACCTCAGAAGCAACAGAAATAGTCTAGAATCATGACAAAATCAAAACCATAATCTGGCTCTAAAAAAATTGTGATTTAAATGTTTTGCCATATCGCCCAGCCCATTTGACAGTTTGCATCACTTTTTGCTCTGACCTCAAAGCAAGAAAGTATGGCTGCTCGATTATGATGAAAAATAATAATTTTGATTATTAAGGCATAATTAAATTCTGATTATTCAAATGGTTATTTACTTGGAGAGACAGCGTTAGTAAATGTAGAGAATGAAAAGATAAAATGAAATATGTGACAGGTCTCACTGAAATAAACAGATGAAATGTATTGAACGATTGTAAAGAAACCACCCATTTTTTCCAAATCAAGGATAAATGAATGCTTATGAACAGATAAGTTATGGTCAATAATAATAATTCCTCGATTACGTAATTTTTGTTAACGATTACAGCAATAATCGTAATTGAAATTGAAATTCGATTAAATGCACAGCCCTACAAGAAGGTCCTTGGTTTGATTCTCTGGAGTCCCAGAGGCCTCTATGTAGTGTTTGAATGTTCTCCCCGTGTCTGTGTATGTTTTCTCTGGTCTTTACCTACAACTATTTTAAAGCAAACTTAAAATAGCATCATCTGCTTGCAACAATGAAGTCATAACACAGAGACAAGATAAGCTCATTTAACATTGATACTCTTTATAAAAAATATATTTTCACTTTTGAACTCCAGTAATCTCTTTCTTTTCAGAACCTCGCTTATTGTATAAAAGCTCATTGTAATCTATCCTTTTTTATTATGGAATCAAGCTCTTTATGTCAAAAGCTTCCAGTCAATTTAGAAGTGCGGAAATAAATCTCACTGAGAGAAGATGTCAGAAAAGCCGAGAACACTCATTAAAAAATAAAATCACTCTGAAAGAATGGCAGGTTATGAGCCCTGCACCTCATTAATGTGTAATGACAATGATAAGTTTGCCGAGCCAAAACAGTGTGGCTTTCTTAACATGTATTCCCCAGTCTCAGAGCTATATATTATTTATACGCAGAAGAAAGTGGCAGAGGATTTGAGTGCTGGACAAGATGGAGTATAGACAGATGACACTGTGCTGCTGCTGTACAGACTATAGCTTTTGTCTCCAGGGACACTGGGGATGTGGAGACCTACCAGAGCTTATGCAAGAGCTTTTCTATATTTAGGCAGAATGTATAGTTGAACGCTACATTTCAGCCATGCTTTACATAGATTTGCATAAGGACACTGAAGGGTGTCACACGAAGAAGGGTCCAAGTGCTTTTGCTGTGCTAAAATCATTGCTACAATGATTACAATGTGTCCTTTTATACTGTATGTATTAATACTTCATGCACCACATACAGCCTTTTTGTTGTTAAAAAATTGTTAACCTCTTGAATTGAATTCACAAAAAGTTATCTCTTTTACTCCTTAACCCAAATTCATCGTAATGTACAACCAGGTTAACTAATTTTAGTGATATTTGTCAAATGAATGAGCAAACTCATCATCCATACGTTAGAACTAAATCAAACATCTTTCACTTAAAATTGACAGTACATTGTGTGGAAATCCACAAATCCACAGATGATGTGTGTCTATTTGTTTAATTTTTCCATTTGTTAGATAACATGAATGTTGTTGTTGTTTTTTAGGGATGAACCATGCATTTCAATGGTCTAGTGGTTTTCAACCTTTTTTAGTGGCGACCCCTAAAATAACAACTGTAGACAATTGTGACCCCCAAACACAAAATGTAGGCTCAATGTGATAAGTAGTCTTTGGTCTTTTTGATCTTATTTTGAAGCCATAAGCCTAGATAAACTCATTGATAGAGGAATCTGTATCTATTATTACAGTGAAATGGTGTCAAGCCTTGTTTATGATATCAAAGTTAAACTTCATACATCATCAGGGGAGCCCAGGAAATCTTGTAAAGATGAAAATATTAGTCTGACATATAGATTTATTTAAATTATTCTGGATTTTGCAAACAAAATACCTCATGGTCTTGTTTTGGCCTTATATAAAGAGGCCTCATTGAAAGTGTTGTCACAAATGTATGTGATTGATATTCTCTAAAACAAATTCTAAAATGTATTATGAGATTGAACGTCAGTTAATATTGAGTAGGCGATTAATCCCCCTTTTTTTTATTGAAATAGTCGAGGTCACACACTACACTGTGATGGCAGGAGTCACTTTTGTCATATAAATTCAGACAGTAAATATTACACTTCTGTGATTTTGTGTAGCAAAATGATTTTTTTTTAAGTAGAACTTCCATTATTTTGATGGACCAGAACTGTTATGTCAAAAACAAACATCAAAAACAACATTTTTTTTTTTTTTTTTTTTTTTCCAAAAGAGAACATGATCATATTTAAGATGTTGCCCAGCATATTGTTTGTTTTCCCCTGAGGTTTATAATTCCAGCAAATATGACATAGGGTTGCCTAGCAACCACAATGTAATAAAGGCCAAAAGCCACATAAAATATACAGATGATATTTCTTGATAACACTTTCATTTTGCTAAAGCATTACTTAAACACCCAGGAAACTGTGTCAGTTGTAGGTAAATTGTCTTTACATTTTGTTGGTTTTCGATGACACGTGTGGAGGGATTCTGTTTTGGAAATCAAATGACTTCCAGTAGCCTAATTTGCAATTTTCTAATGTACATTTTTTTCAGAATTTGCAATTTGGCTACCATAAAACTAAGTATTTACTACAAGGAGTATCAAACAGTCAAAAATAGAAAAAAACAAGATTTTCTGTCATATGAGTTTTACTATGGGACAGTCAAGGCTTAAAGAGAAATCTAAGAGTGAATTTGACTTAATCAGTGAACAGCAATGATGACCATTGTGCTACACCGTATTTGTCTTTTTTAGAATAATTAATCAAAGTTATTATGATCACAATCACTGCCATTCAGCACCAACCAAACCAGTCACAACAAGCAACTGACGCACTCAGAACAAAATGTAAATTGCCATGTTGTCATGTACTGCCATTTTGTTCCAAGCCAGAATCCTGCCATGGCAATAGAATAAACATCAGTGAAATCTTTGAGTCTCTCCTCGCGAGGCCATTCAAAGCAGTCGTGTCTCATCAGCCGTGGCTTCATTTGTCATGCCTTAAGGTTCACTAGATAATATATTCAGACTCCCAATTTCTGTTTGTAAAATCTGGCAGACTCTCCAAACAACATGTCACACAGTTCTGCAGTTCCTTGAAATCTTGTCTTGAAGAAATTCCCAGCTGTCACTCGTCTCCTCCAAGTGCCACGGTGAAAAATGTCTCAAATCTTCAGTGCTTGTAAAACTCTACATTTAATCAATCAGGGCTCACGCTGATTGCAGCACAGATTCATCTTTTTAGTGTTTTTGTCCTTGATTGAGGATCCACTATGTCCTCAGATGCTTTGATATTAATCAGCATTTCAGAGACAACTGCAGAAGACAATCAGCTACATGCAATGACAGGACTTTTGCTTTTACTGGAGAAAAAGGAAAACGGTAGTGTGTGGAATGCAATGTTTGTCAAACTGTGGTGTGTATGGATGGGATTGTTTTAGATTCCTTCGATATGGGCCACAGTTGCAGTATATTTTACATTTTGTTTAGCCTCAGAACAACAAAAAACATGCTTTCCCACATATATATTTTTTTTCTGAACAAAATAAATGTATTGTTTAATCAATTACTGCTTTAGTGAATTTAGTCATTGTGTATTTATTTAGATTTGAAGATTGAAACATGTGATTTCTGACATTTATATCTCTGAGTTCCTAAGTCTGACTGAGTACCACCTGGTTGCACGCTGTACATGCATAAGTAATTAAAAAAGTAGACTTAATTTGACATATTCACACTTAATGTTTGAGGTGAGCAAAATTAAATAGTAATCACTTTACAAAAACAAATGTTTACATTCAGGTAAATATATTAAACATAGTTGACTCAGAATAATAAAAATGTATTTTGTAAGACTGTCGGGGTACCAGGAGAAAACCACAGTGACACAGGCAGAAAATGCAAACTCCACCCAGAGAGATCGTGAGATGTTGATATGCTCCGACCCGGGAGTCGAACCCACGACCTCCTTATTGGGAGGCTAGAGCTAGAACCACTTGCTACATGCACCCCCATGTTGCATTATATTCTTCTTTTTTACATACTGTCATTCCAAGAACATTTTGGACAAATTGTTTTGTTACATTCCAGTGAATTTTAGGTTTTATAGTCACATCTCAGCAATATAAGCCTTTATACTGTATTTCCATAGACTTTTTATCCATTCTGGCCCACTTGGCTCCTCTCCTCAGCACTAAGCTGCAGTGTGTTCTGGAATTGTAGTTCACGTTGCTATGTGCTTTAATCGGGGGGCCACTATCATGATAATCTGAAATCATCCCTGGGGCCACATGGAATCTTCTTGGGGCCGCATTTGGCTTCCGGGGTTTTGACTGCTTTAAATGCTTTTTAATTCTACAGCTTTATTTTATTGCAACAATAACCGACTTTATTCATGTTCGGACTGACTCATAGAATGGCATTGAACTTCATCATTCGTGTTTATGAAAACTGCAAATATCTGAAAAAGCAAGCCTTTGCTCTGTTAGCTTGGTCATCTCCTAAAATGCAAAATGAACCTTTATGAATTTTGACAATGTTGCTTCATTATTATTCAATGATGTTTTCTGTAAACATGTATGATCCCACCTCTCAATAACTCCACCCACATTCCTGAACTCATTTGCAATAATCAATAGCTCATAATGGGTTCAAAATTCTGTATGGTCATGTTTCAGAATTAAAAACACGTCTAGTATTTGACAGGAAGCATTGGACTGTTCTTCCTCAGCGCAGCCGTCTTGTCCTTACTTCCCTCCTCTGGTCGTAGCGTAGGATGGGTGTCACTCAGCAAAGACTACAAGCCTGGTGAGAGACACTTAGAATTTTTGATGTGTTAACGCCGAGATCTGCAGACAACCAGCTGAGAGCGAGGAAGCAATCGAAGCCAGGCAAGCACCCAAGTCGGTCAAGCCTTGTTATAGGAGAAGAAAAAAATCAATGTCTTTCTTTCTAAGTGGGCACGCAGCACTCAGGCAAGTCTGGGCCGGGCTGACTGACATTTAAGCAGAGGAGTTAGCGCCACACTGTTTACCCCAACTCTTAATCAGAGCTGTGGAGAACATGAACTGGAAGCTGTTAGCGCGCTTTGAATGTCATTTCGACTGAAGAAGTGTTGAGGATCTCCGCCTCGTTGGCAGTTTTTAAGCTATTCTATGGTGTGCTTAATGAGCCACCTGAGCATATGGTCAGACCAGCTGCACACTTCGCAAATTCAATCTTTAGATTAATTGGAATCTTTAAAAAAAAGGTGTAATAGTATAATAATGTGTCAATCTTTACTTGTAATTAAGCAAGCTGTCCCTGCTCTTTGTCAGGTTTGCTAACAATGGAGAGTTTGTTTAGTCCAAGCACAGATACTTTGTAAAAGCAGCATTTAAAGTTAAAATGAGATCTCTGTGTGCTGTCTGCATTAAATATATGTTCATTTTCTAGATTGGGGCTGGTCAATATGCGACTCAAAGGCCAGATCAGACCCCCAAACAAAATCAATCTGACACATTTTCCAAACATTAAAATTATAGCCTATATGTTTTGTAATTACTAGTATAATTTAAGGTTTCTTGCTAAGACCGGGTTTGATTCTGTCTAGTCCCTGGTCTAGTCTATCTAGTCTTGTTGTCATTTGGTTCCAGTTTGCATCCAAATAACAATATTTAATGTTGGGAAAGTGTTGTGTAATTTGATTTTCCACATAAAACTAATACAGCAGTAGTTGTTTGACAATTTTCAAACTAATTTCATTTGGGGGTATATTCTGTGAGGTAATTGTGGTAAAAGGGTGACATGTATAGAACCTCCATCCCAGAGGCCACTGCTCATGTGAAAACTCTGGTCTGTTCTACAATCTGATGGCCAAATGTTGAGCAAGAATTGAGTTTTTCCTGTCCAGAAGCATGTACTTTTTCTTTAATTATCTAAAAGATTCAGAGTTTTTCAATCTGGTGATTTTTATTACTAACTATACCTTAAAAATGTCATTGAAACAATTCAACAATATTCATCTTAGTTGTTTTCCATTTTGGCTGCACTATTTGACTATTTTTTTTTTTTTTACCAGTCTTTTGATTGCAATAAATTTGTGGTTTTAATTCCAGTAAAATAATTATGTTTTGAGTTCACATTCTAAGTATGTCTGCAGGATTAGCACAAAAAAATGTCAGCGAACAGACAAATGAATAAAATAATCACAAGTAAGCCGTTTTAAGACATGTTTTTACACTAAGCAACAGAAATGTTGATGATGTTTGAAGTTTGTGAAGGACACTTTTGATTAATCGTGCAGTCGTAGTGTCAAATTTTTAAGACTGTAAAACAGATATGGGGTGCACGGTAGCCAAGTGGTTAGAGCTCTGGCTTCCCAATAAGGAGGTCGTGGGTTCGACTCCCGGGTCGGACAATAACAACATCTTACGATCTCTCTGGCTGGAGTTTGCATGTTCTCCCCGTGTCACCGTGGGTTTTCCCCGGGCACTCCGGTTTCCCCCCACCTCCAAAAACATGTATGTTTAGGTTACTGTAAATTTCCCTTAGTGAATGAATGAGAGAGTGAATGGTTGTTTGTCTAACCCTGCGGCAAGTTGGCCACTGTCCAGGGTGTTCCCCGCCTAAGGCCCAAAGTTACTGGGATAGGCTCCAGTCACCCGCGACCCCTAACAGGATTAAGCAGTAGAAAATGAATGAATGAATAAAACAGATATAGCACCTATACAACGTCTATGAAGTACTGAGTGTCGGAAGCTAGCTAGCAATGTTCTAACTGATATTTGCATGCCATTCATATTTTACAAATCAACAAATAAAATAAAAAATTTAAAAAGAAAAACACTGTATTATGAGAATTCTCACTGCAGTTATTCAAACAATCTGACTAATGCTTTACTGAAGGATAATGTATTGACCGATTATACAGCTAAACAGCTGAAGACTGATAGAGAAGGAAGGATGAGTTGAGATTCAGTCTTTTTCAAGTGTAAACACAGTTGCCGTGGCAGTGGAAGTAACATGGTTGTAGAGTCCTGTGTGAAGAGCCACTCCACAGGCGCCTGGAGGGTTCTCTTGTGCTCCTCTCCAACATCAGGGGAATATCTGAGCTTGTGTTTTCCGGCCGTTGAGTAGATTTATGTCACTGTCCACCTCAGGTATCATCAAGCCTCTCTTGATCCCTCTCTCAGACAGTGTCGCTGGAGTCTCACCGGGCACACAGTCCTTAGTGTTTTTCCCCTGAAAGAGCTGCCAAAAGACTTATCGTCACCTGCTCCATCCAGAGTCGCTGCCAGCACAGAGAGGCCCAGAGGAGGACTTATCACCACTCCTCCTGGAACTTTTCTTTCATTCTTCGTAGAGTTGTCTTAGTGCAAAGTACATTATTCTGAAAGTGGTCTATTGAATAAAAGCATGTTAACGTGACTAAAAGTTGAAAGAAAACAGATTTTCAGCTTTTTTGGAATCACATTTTTATGGTTGTAGCACCATTTACTGTAACAAAATGATGTTTATCAGTGTTTTTCAAGAAGTGTGCTGGGGGATCCTATGGTGTGCCTTGAATTGCTGCCAAGTGTGCTTGAAAATAGGTGAGTTTTCAATATCCATTCTATAAATAAGCTTTATCAGATTTATTAAATGATTTACAATTTGTGAGTGTTTGGGATAACTTTTACAGCCAGAAAGAAATAGGTGTGATGCTTTTTTATTTATTTTTTAAGGTAGGAAAGACTGGTTTAGGTAATTAATGTGTTGAATAATGTCCTGTCTTGTTCTTTACATTTCTTTACGGAACAGTAGGACATGGCAATATGGACTTAAATTTTAACCACGGGCAACACTATAGTTGACGAAAAACGTATACTACATAGCTTTTATCATTGTTATAATTATGTATTTCCATTCCTCTTTTTACTTATTTTATTATTTGTGTTTTAGCCTCTGCAGAGTCTCCACTGTCTGGGCATTGGTTACTTTTGTTCAAGGTTTAGAGAGATCAGATAAAAAATTGCCAAGAGTTGCCAAGCCTGCATCTTTATAGGAACTTCAGACTTCTTTATTAGGAAAGTTGAATTAATTTAATTGAATTTTGACAGTCAAGGGTTGTGAATTAGTTTGTTTTGGCTTTTTTCAAAGGCTTGTCGCTTATTAATCTCTAAAACACTAGAATTAGTCACATTTCTATTTGCCTCGGTTGCAAAATGAGCTGTGGTGCAAGTGGAACCATATCACATATTCTACCGTTAAGCTTGTCCACATGAATATCACGATATATGATATACATATGATATAGCCCTGGTCTACAGAAGAACACTAAAAACAAAAACCTGCCGATGCCTATACCAGTATTGCCTGTGCAGAGGTCTGAGCACTTTACAGTCTTTCAATTTTGGATTTTTGATGGTACATTGATGCATCTTTCAACGTACACCTTTTATGCTGAAACACTTTGGCACTACGCTCTGTGATTCCAATAAAAGCCCATACAGAATACATGAATATGGAAGTACTTTAGCACTTATGTACATCAAAATGCCACAATCATTTCAGCTTTTGGTGCTGTCGTCTAACTTCTTTTGTCAAACTCTTTTTGCCTTTTGGACTCAAGGTTAAGCGTAGACAACAGCTCCATTCACCGTCTCGTGAAAAGAGCTGTCAGAAGTGAAGTGATGGTGTCTAAGCTGTGTTATACTGTATATAAAAAACAGTCCGCTCACCTGAAAGAGCGTCTGTGAACTGGGCTGAGAGTGGTGCCGTCGTTTGCAAAAGTGCTGTGCTTTTAGACTGCAGGCCTACACATGATGGATGGCCTTTTCCTGCTCACTGGACCTCTCTATCACAAATCCCGTATCTTTGGTGGCGCAGCGATGGGCGTCCAGGCCGAATGATTGAGTTCACTGCTAGAAATAGACGTAAAGGGCACATTCGGACGTGTTGAAATTC
Organism: Mugilogobius chulae; assembly: GCA_038363315.1. Taxonomy (NCBI): domain Eukaryota; kingdom Metazoa; phylum Chordata; class Actinopteri; order Gobiiformes; family Gobiidae; genus Mugilogobius; species Mugilogobius chulae. The sequence continues at coordinate 19,508,918 of CM076406.1, read as the reverse complement.
TGTGACATTCCTATTGCCTTTCCTTGTGGTTCTTTTGCCATGGTTTAGTGGATGAACACACTCTATATGTATGGAACTGATAGTGTTAGTCATGGACTGGAGGGAATATGTAAGCTGTGCATTTGACGCTCAGCTCAGTGAAAGAATTCAGGGCTTTTGAGCTAAACTGAAATCTTGACGCAAAGGACAACAAACGATTGTCAGAGCTGTCATGCTGTTGACACGTTTTTAGATGTGATGTATTACATCAGAAAAACAAAAATCTACTACTGATGTTGTGGCTCTCGTAATCTGGAGAATACATTTGTTCTATCAGTAGCTCTTTCGCCACCTTTTTTCTTAAAGATAATAGTTGCTGCTTGTTTTTCATCAAGAGCACACACTTCGTTTCAGGGCAACATGGCCTAAACATTTTTTATCACAATATAACAAAGAATGATTGTTATAACGATATTATTGACAATATAGCTTAAGCTAGCATTTATAATTGTTGTAATGAATTATTTTTGGACTGTTTAAGTTACTGTTGCAAGTTCTGCTTCCATCTACATTTATTTCTTTCATTATTCATGTATTAGCTTCTGCAGAGCCTCCAGTCGCTTTAAAGTGATTGCACATTATTATTATTTTTTTAAAGTAGCTTGTGGATTTTGATAGTCAAGGTCAATTTGGGCTAATTCCAGGTTCCTCCACTAAAATATACCCACTACTGACAAATATTTGCCTGAGCAGCCAGTCCCTACACGCTGACGCAACTTTACAAAGACGTGACGGTCTGGGATCAGAGAGCCAGATTTCAAATTCGAGGGCAGGCTTTCCAAGCGCTGAGTCAACCAATGACAGAAAACCCAGAAAATCCATTGAAACAGTGACACACTAAACCGGGTGGTATTGTAAATATGTGATATGTTTTCATACATTTGTGATTGGATCGTCCTAACTTTGGCCGACGGAATTACTGCCTCTGTTTTTGGTTTCAGACCCTTCGGCATTTATCAGAATGTATAATGTAGCCTCTTAGCTTTAGCCAACACTGGTACGTTTAGCTCGCTAACATAGCCTCGTAAATGAACAATATACCTGCAATAGAGAAAACTAGACTTTAACATATGAAAGCGAACTTACCCGGCAGTGCAAGAGCAGGACAAGGCTGTGCTTGTTGCATTTGTCGGAACGTTAAAAATCATGGGTTTCTCTGAGTTAGCTTGAGACCAGTAGCATTAGCCTCCATAGGAGTTATGTTCCCTCCGTTGCGTATTTTAATGTTTTGAATAAATCCCTCCGCTGCATAGTGCAATCCCTTTTGCCTCGATCTAGAGGATATCGCGGAAAAATTGCTTTAAAAAAGTCACTAACGCGAACAGGTGTACTTCTTTCTGGCATTGAAGTCTATGGCACGTCATCATATTTGACAGACGTAGCAACAGTAACTAAGGGGGGCGTCGCTCGGCGAAAGGTCAATTGTGTCAATTTACCTATTTAGTTATTTGAAGCAGAAGATGAAGAAGAAGACAAAGAAGAAGAAGACAAAGAAAAGAATTAAAAAAGAAGAAAAAGACGGAGACAAAGAAGATAATGAAGAAGACGAAGAAGAGTAAGACGAAGAAGACGACGACAAAAAGACAACAAAGAAAACAAATAAGAAGAATTGTCGTCTTTGGCAAAACTTTACAATTGGGAGAACAATCAAGTTTAAAGTGATACACAAAGACACAAAAACAAGAAAAATCCGTTCACACAGATAACACAACTTACCATACAGTACAGCAGTTTAATAAAGGTGGACTGACTTATAGGTGTGTAGGTGATGGACTAAAATGAAAAGCTCTTTTCATATCCCGTAATTCTGAACTAGATTTCCCACTGGACTTACTGCCTGATAAAACATTTACATTATGGTGAATGATAAACTAGTGTCTTGCTCAAACATCTGCCGTCAGCAGACTCATTGGAGGCAGGTCTTTCCTTCTTGCAATTAATATGCAATAAAAGGTCAAATGATTTATGGTGCAAAATAAGCACTCCATAGAAATTTGCTTTTGGCAGCTGTCCAGTCGGCCTGCTGCCTCAGAGGAAACTTATTATAGACAAATTGATGCAATAAAAACATAAGTAAAAGGGTGATATTTCAAGGGTAATCAAGTCTAAAGGTGTGCGAGTGTATGAGTATTGTAACTGATCTCATTAGAACAGCTCAAACTCCAGAGAAAACCTAAATTTACAACAAAATGTCAAAAACGTACAGTAAGTTTTTTTTTCGTCTTTATGGTTATACAAATACTTTTGATTCAGATGAACAAGAGAACAGCAACTCTATTATCAACAACATATATCAGTAAAAAAAAAAAAATACAAAAAAAAATACAAAATTACTCTAGACTAGGATTGGTTGCTGTTCTATAAATAACTGCAGAAAAAATACACTCTCATTGTCTGATCACAACATCATTAGTTGCATCAAGGACAATTTAACAATTAATTACAATGACTCGGACCAAACAACTGTGAAATCATTAATTTTCTAGCACAAAGCTTCTTGTAATATGAATGAACGATGTGTGTGTGATTGGATGGTCACCCATAATGTGGATCAAACAAACACAACAATGTAAAGTACTTTGGATATTCAAGAGGCTGGACTTATTTTTCTGCCTTAAAAATGTAGACAAACAAAAATGACTTTCATTTTACAGTAGTCCACATGTTTTGCTCACTTATGAAATGCACTTTTATTCTCCCAAATAAACTTTTTCTAACTGGGGCTAGTCAAATTGAAGTTACTTGTCTGAAAAAATGACTCTGGTAAAAGTCTAAGTCCTGCTGAAACAACTGCTCAAGTACAAGTACAAAAGTAAAACGTTGGGCATTTACATAAGTTAAAAAGTTAAAATGTAAAGTTGATGTTTGGTGCATCATAGTGTAAAATGGACTGTGCAGTGAGACAACTGTTTATTTAATCATGTGGCAAATGAGGACATTAGAAAGATTTAGGGATTTTTAAAATTGTTTACTAGGAAAAAAAAATATTTACGACAACAATACAGGTCTGCACCGATTTAAAAGTAACTCACTTACATACTAAATTGTAGGTAGGTGTAGGTGTATGTAAGAAGTAAAAGTAAAACATGGCCAAATTTTTTATTACTCAAGTACAGATAAGTACAGAAAAAATAAATAAATAATTACTTAAAGAGGCACTGCAACCTTTTTGGGCAAAAAAAAACCTTGAATATATGCATGTTTTTGTCATTTAGATGTGTTTTTTACATTAAATAATTAACACAAATCTATGTTTTTACTTTGAGCTGGCTTGCATAGTCACCAAATAGTCTATTATTTGGCTTGGAGGATGGCCCGAACACATCTGTTTCATGCAGTAATGATGTTTCTTTAGTGGATTTTTTTTCATATGTATTCATCTCCTTTTTGAAAAGTCCTTAAGTATACAAGTAGTTTTGACTTTCTAATACTATTTAATTGTGTAAATGACTTTTCACCTCCACAAAGTTACACAGCACTTTAAGAACTACTGTATACTTGAGTAAAAATACTTAGTTACTTGCCACTTCTGCATATACCTGTACACCTTCAAGTTTATAAAATACAATTATTATTTCAATTTTCATCTTCAAAACCATTGTATTAGGTTAAAACATGCACTTTTTTTCCTAATGGTAATATTAAATAAATAAGACCTAGGGGGCAGCATAAATATATAAGAAGGGACTTGTGTTTGACATGAATCCTAGAAAATCACCTCCTCTTGTTCCATCCATCCATCCATCCATTTTCTTCCGCTTTATCCGGGGTCGGGTCGCGGGGCAGCAGTCTGAGCAAGGACGCCCAGACTTCCCTGTCCACACACACCTCCTCCAGCTCTTCCGGGAGGATCCCGAGGCGTTCCCAGGACAGTCGAGAGACATAGTCCTCCAGCGTGTCCTGGGTCTTCCTCGAGGTCTCCTCCCAGTGGGACATGCCCGAAACACCTCACCAGGGAGGCGTCCAGGAGGCATCCGGTACAGATGCCCGAGCCACCTCAGCTGGCCCCTCTCGATGTGGAGGAGCAGCGGCTCTACTCTGAGCTCCTCCCGTGTGACTGAGCTTCTCACCCTATCTCTAAGGGAGCGCCCAGCCACCCTGCGGAGGAAACTCATTTCGACCGCTTGTATCCGCGATCTTGTCCTTTCGGTCATTACCCAAAGCTCATGACCATAGGTGAGGGTTGGAACGTAGATTGACCGGTAAATCGAGAGCTTTGCCTTTCGACTCAGCTCCTTCTTCACCACAACGGTTCGATACAGCGACTGCATCACTGCAGACGCTGCACCGATCCGCCTGTCAATCTCACGTTCCATCCTTCCCTCACTCGTGAACAAGACCCCGAGATACTTGAACTCCTCCACTTGAGGCAAGGACTCTCCACCCACCTGGAGAGGGCAAGGCACCTTTTTCCGGTCGAGAACCATGGCCTCGGATTTAGAGGAGCTGATCTTCATCCCAGCTGCTTCACACTCGGCTGCAAACCGTCCCAGTGCATGTTGAAGGTCCTGGTTTGATGGAGCCATCAGAACAACATCATCTGCAAACAGCAGAGATGAAATCCTGTGGTCACCAAACCGGACACCCTCCGGACCCTGACTGCGTCTAGAAATTCTGTCCATAAAAACAATGAACAGAACCGGTGACAAAGGGCAGCCCTGGCGGAGTCCAACATGCACTGGGAACAGGTCTGACTTACTGCCGGCAATGCGAACACAGCTCCTGCTCCGGTCGTACAGGGATCGGACAGCCCTGAGCAAAGGGCCCCGACCCCATACTCTCGGAGCACTCCCCACAGGACACCACGAGGGACACGGTCGAATGCCTTCTCCAAATCCACAAAACACATGTGGACTGGTTGAGCAAACTCCCATGAACCCTCGAGCACCCGATGGAGAGTGTAGAGCTGGTCCAGTGTTCCACGACCGGGACGAAAACCACACTGCTCCTCTTGTTCCTTTAGCCATAATGTTCCAAAGTTTGACATGAAACTGATAAATGAAGAATATTCCAAACTGTTTTAACTTTATATGTCAATCGGATTACAATTTTTCACCCTTCAGTCACTTTAAGGAAACAAAATGCTGTACTTTTTCACATAGATGGGACACAGCAGACTTATGGTCACCTATACAGATACTTTCTCAATATATCTTTGCTAACAGTTATTTTATGGAGCAAAAATACATTTCGGCTACAGATATACATCCAGAATCATTTCCGACCAAACCTGTCATTACAAACCGACTATCTAAAGATCTGCAGCTTTGGGTGTCACTTTCCCTGATTTTCCATGCGACACTGCCAAGGCCTATGCGTAATCCGCCACCTCCCCACTTCCCATCACCAGCCCTGACTTCTATTAAAGCAGGTAATTGAGCTCATTCTGCCTGTGTGAAAACTCATTTGACTTCTAATCAGAATCTGACTCCTCATTTTGAGCGGCTGCCGCGCGCCTTTGTCTCTCACTAACACTTGGTAGAAAAGTGAAACGGCTTGCCACAGAAAAGGCTGGTATCAAATGGCAGACTAATAAATCGTGTAAAGCGAATACTCCCTATGGGCGTGTGAAGAAGGCCAGGCAAAAGTCCGACTCCACCTTGCCTTTTTGATTAACCTTTAGATTGTGTGTTTTTTGCCACAAGTTGATACAAAATAAACATAATGCAGCAGTAAAAAACGAAAAGGTCATTGTGCTGTTCCAAATGCCAGCGGTATTAGCCATGGTTAAGGGCAGCCAGTGGAGTAAGAAAAGCAAACATAATAGAAGCTTATCTGGAGCCAAACTACCAGGGATTGTGGTCTGCGCTGAAAGATACTGTGTGTATGCAGTGTGTCGTGGCCAAAGCTGGCACAGACATTTGTTTACGGGTGAATAAAAGAGCTCTTTGCTGTCCTTTGAAAGCCCGGACCAAACAGCGGTCACAAGTCAGTGCCATATTCAGAGGCTTTATAGCTGTTAAACATGGCGCAGTGGTCAGAAGAGATTTGAGCTGAAGCTGCAGTAGAAGATTTCTGAAGAAAAGTGCACGCTTCATCAAGGTCTTTTTATGATGGTAAGATACAAAGCAAGACTTCATTTAGATGAGTTGGTAAAAGCTTTTCCAAAATCGAGCCTTTTCAGTTTCAGTACCTATTTGGATCATTTTTTGCTAAGTATCTGCTGATACTTGATATAGAAGGGTGCCAGTGTAGGGAAAGTAACATTTTATACTTAAACTGGACAATATTGCAATAAAAATCACACCGTTTATAGTTCTCTATTTATTACCACTCCCCTATTGGTCAACTGCCCTAACCTTTTACAGTGAAGAATGAGAATTGTCACACACAAAAATAACTCAATGGCAAATTACAGTTTTTTGAACAAAAAATTCTTACTGATTTGGACATTTTGAAAGGGATCTTACCCAACATTCTAAAAAATGTAATATTTTGATTTACGTTGTTCTTCAAGACACACAAATAGGGCAATAGGCAGAGGACATGAATTGTGATACGTTTGAAGATTTGGCCATATAAACATTTCCCACCCCTATTTGAAACTTAGTGAATTTAAGATGACAAGGTGGCACAGCGGGTAGTGCTTTGCTCAAAGCAAGAAGGTCCTGGGTTTGACTCCTAGGCGCCCAGAGCCTCTCTGTGTGGAATTTGCATGTTCTCCTCGTGTCTGCGTAAGTTTACTCCAGTTGCTTTGGTTTTCCCTGATACTAAAAACATGTCCAGTGTGCCTCCCCTGCCTATTACTACAGATGAAAATTAGCTGGTACAAAGCATTTCTGCCATTGTGCTTATTGTAATTGCATATTGTTCTTAAAGTGAAGCTCACCCCCTAATCTCCACCCACAAACAAATAATGCTCAGTTTTAAGTGGACAATACAGTACACGCTGATGTCACGTAGTCTCGAAATGACATTAGTCTTTGCTGTGAGACACAGCCAGTTTGTGACTATTTTGACCTGAAACTGACTTAAAACTGCAGGCAATGCTATTTAAACACCATATACACAGTTTAACAGACAAAAAAAAGTTGTTTTAGGGTTTAGCTTCTCTTTAATAAACATTACCTAAACTTATTAGAAAATGGGCCATATAATGTTATGTAATTCTTATTAACTTTATGTAATATAATGTTTAAACATTATGTTCTGGGTAAATATCAGCCAATAGATTATCTGTTGTGAACCGATATTCCAATACTGGTACTTTATTGGATCTAGGCTATTCAACCCCAGATTTGAATCAGTGCATCCTTACGCAATACAATTTTGACACAAATGGAAACAGATGGCGACCTCACACTGAGTCTAACTGACTGGCCATTGTTCTTCATCATTCAAGATTACATGTAACAGCATTGACCTCACTGATGCAGTTTTTTGTTGTTTGGCGTGGACTTTGTAAATAAATGTGTGATTAAATGTAATCAATATAAAGCAATATAAAGAGATGCTTTTCTGAGAACATCATTTATAAGAAATACACTCAGCACATTTTAAATTTGTGCATACGATTATTCAGTTACCAAAAGAGTTGATGGTTATTCAAATATTTAATTATTTATGATTAATTGATTCACTTTAACACCTTATAACTGTAAAATTACATAGAAACTACAGATAGCTTTGACACTGACACCTGCTGTTGCATTATTTTGTAACGCTGCACATTACCAGAATGTCACACTGACCTCGCCAACATGATTTTCCCTTTGGGCCCAAAGCTGAAAAACTCTATAGCTAATATACATAATACTCTTCTCCAAGCACACCAGCCCATGAGATGCAAAATACATTGTTACAAGCCTGCAGTGATAGGAATCCAAATGTGGAAAGAACAAGAACAACAACAAAAAACTTGTACTTTGCAACCGGAGGCAAACTAGATTTATAATCATTGTTTGCAACAATTAAATCACAATTTTAAAATGTGATGAAGCACAGCCCAGAAGTGGAAAACATTCAAAACACTATCCTTTCCATTTTTAATGCAACCAAAACATCGTTTGCAGTTGAAGTAGTGTTCCTGTTAAAACACATTGTTGTATCTGTGAACATAAGAATGCAGATGTGATGTATCTTTGCTAAGGCCTGTTTTTCTGCTGTTTCAGGTCATTAAGTCACATATAAATAATGGGACTTATTGTGAAGCTTGTTTCTATAGGAAGCAGTGGGTGTTTTTATGTATATTTTTTTTTTTTACTTGCCAAAATGCTCACAAATGTTGCCATAAAGGTGAAATTATAAACTTGTTTGGTCTCACGGGACACTTAAGAGCATATACTGGGACTTTTTACTGGCTCAATATAACTGGACTTATTGTATACATTGAACAAACTTTAACAGGATCCATATTTAGTGCAGAACAGTTACTGCACACAAACATTTTCAGACACTTACACGCCATGTTTTGCTTGTTAGAAGATTCATTAGCAGTCCATTATATTGGAGATGATAATCTAAGCACTGACAAGCAATTTGTCCAAAACTTGCTGCAACAAAGCCAAGTTTTCTTTGTAAAATTAATCTGCGTATTTGTAATGTGTTGTATCACAAACGTCAGCACCACAGCTGACAGCGAAGATTAAGACTCTTCTTATATCTGAACAGAAATTTTCTTCAGGGATTGTATTTGTTAAGTGACTACAAACAAGATGTCTGCCGGTGGTATGGATAATATAAGAGCTCATTTGTCATTTAGTAAGACATAATGAAAAGAATGTAATCACTGAAATTTAATACAGCTTTTACTGGGACTTTAATAGACTAAATCAATCGCATCTTACTTTTGCTTCCTCTGAAAAACAAGTTATATTTTTTCCAAAGCACTTGTAGTATTCTCAAATTCTCAGACAAGTCATCAAGAGAAGAAGTCCTTCACCATCCACAGTATGTCATTAAAAATACGAATTTCCAAGGTTTTCTTGTATTCGCCTGTAAGCCCAAGGGCCAATTTCTCTTCCGACTATCATGTGCTTCTCTTACAAGGACATACCCCGCAGAGTGTAACTAAGGACTTCTCACATTTTTTTATTGGACTTTCTGAAAAAAACGCCTGCTCTATAAATGATATATGGACATTTTACAGTGGGAATGCTGAGAACTACTTTGCAGTTGCTTTGATGAAGGTCATAAAGAGAGTGTAATGTTCAAGGGTCCTGTATAAAATGTGATGTGTGCACTTGGAGGTAGCTGGCTTCGGACTAACATGAGTACACTACCGAGATAAGACATAAAGAATAGTGAACTGCCCTTGGTGGAGTTTTAAACCTGCTCCACGCTAATATCACCATGGAGACTCGTGGATGAATCAACCTTTGCCATATTTTTGGTTAGGGCAAATGAGGGAAGCAGAAGTTATAAAAAGCATAAGTAAACTTCTATCCATTGCATAAAGCAGAGTTTGTTTGTAATATATTGTGTTTGATGTCTTAATTTCTGGCCAAAATTGGAGTCAAACCAGAACAAAGTCATTTGGCTCCAAATGAAAACTCACTGACAGCCTCTTTCAAGTTTAATCAGAGTTTATGTTTGTGATTTGGACTCCACTTAAGGACATTACGATGGGAAATGTACCTATAGGGACATTCATTTGTGTAAATCATAAAGCAGAACAACAGTGGCAAAATATCTGTTTGGGATAGCTTGGACAAACAAATGATGTTTTATTAGTTGATTCAGTTCAAAGTGCAAATGTCCAAGAGCATTCACTTATGCGGCCCAGTCTTCAGAGAAAATGTACATATCCAGCGAAATGTCAAAAGGTATGTTTTCACGCCTTTTTTGCATCACTATGTTACAAAAAGCCAAAATTAAATAGCCACAAATTTTGGTTGAAGCCACATTTTCTTTGGGTTTAACAGGTGAATTTTAAACCAAGCCCCAGCCCTCAACTTGCCCATTTCAGTGAATTGAAACCTAACCTACCTGTTCATTTTATGGTTGAACAAAATCTGGTAATTTGTTGTTTACAGAGGAAAACTGTGGTTTTGTTTTGATCACAAAAGGGACAAGAAACAATACTTTTCTAATACGTGATGATAACAACCAATAGCGATGGGCAATATTGTAATAAAAATTATGTATGAGCTCATTGCTTTGGCAATCTGCTTTTATCTTAAAATTGTCATATCTGCATATTTATTTAATGCAGTTGTTTGTTTAAATACACACTGCTTTTTCCCACCTGTTTCTCAGATTTTTTGCAATTCTTTTGAGCTAGATTTAACCAATCACTGTGAAATATAAACTTTCAATGTTTTCATCATGAAAACATTGTCTATTGTGAAAAAATTGGAACTGCCAATCTGGCTCCAAGAATATTGTGAACATGTTTTTGCTGTATCGCCCACCCTGCTTATACCTATCTCTTACTAGCCTTATTATCAGGACTACAAGATTCCATTGGATTATTTCCGATAACACACATCACCACAAAAGCGAAGGAAGGAATATAAGGTGGGGTAGCTGATTTTCACACTCCAAAACTTGTAGGTTTTATATCAAATCACGTTTTCTCAAACATTCTTCAACAAATGACTAATATCCACTAAAATCTTTATTACTCAATTCAGACAGTACACATTTGTCTCTTTCTCTCTCTTTTTTTTTTTTTACCAAAAAAGTTACTCCAACTTAGATACATTACCATTTCCGACTAATCAGACAATACTTTTTGTCTCATAAAACAGCAGCTTTTTAGATAGTCGAAGGTAGTTTAGGTCTCCGATGTGCATATCTACAAGGTTAATAGGGATCACAAGGAGAAAGAAAATCCACTTTTATTTATTCATTGGATTCTCATCTAGAATAATTCAGCAGTAACTGTGAAAACATAAAGCCTATGAGAAGCTTAACATTACATTTATAAATCTCATACCATTTAGCCATATAACGGTGACACACAAATCCAATATTATCCCATATCCAATCGCAGCGTCTCTATTATATTATTCATAAATTGGAATTGCAAAAACAATAGCCTGAAAAAGTCACTTCATTTGAAAACTAATAAGACTGTGGACATTCACTTAGCAAATGCGTTTTAATGTCAGATCCAGGGCCTGAATCTATTTAGCATATTTGACGTCTCATGTGAACGCTAGTTATGTTGGTCTTGAGGTTGGTGCTCATTTATCGGCGTGCAAGATGAAAACTGAAAAGGAGAACAGTTTCTTCTGGCTTACAGCACTAAAATGACCAGGATATTTTCTTTGGCTGGTGGACCATTAGTAAACGGTACAAATCTCCCACTGACTGACCACCGCTGAGTGCACCTCATACGCCAGACAAACCAAATGGATTGATTATACCTTTCAATAGACTTAATAATGGTATGGGCAGATTTTTCACCCAGCAACTACCACCATTCTTAATTGCCTTTACATAATGCTTCTTGAGACTTAACAAGCACAAGGCTGCTACAAGGCTGAATCTTATTTCCCTTTTTCTTTTTTTTTTCTCCCACTAGAAACATAACTATTTCCAAAAAGCTGACTTTTCATACCCCCAAGAGTTCTCCAACTTGAAACAGTTCCTCCCAAAAAACATATACATTTTTCATAAGCTACAGCAGTTCAGCTCTTCTCTTTTAAACGTTCACGACACCAGAGAGTTAAGCAAACACTCCAAACAAAAGCAAGACACAGCGACCAAAATAGTTACTTTGAGCTGCTGTTTTTCATGTTTTCTCTGTCTTGTACAAAATTCTTACATAGTCAAGTTCATAAAACATTCAGAAAAATAATATTATACTAGATAAATGTGTGGTGATGTGTTTTAAAGATCTAGTCTGTTCATTCTGAAAACAACAATAGCCAAGGTCATGCATGGAGTTGCTAACTAATATGCTAAATTTTCTCAGATTATATTTGCAACTTGGCTCTTCTCCTACTGGCTAGTATAATTTTATTTGAACTTTATGATTAGAGTATATCCCAGAGTTCATATTTTACAAATCTAATCTATTTTAGCTTTATTGTTTCAAGAAATTTGCCAAAGTGGAGGATCTAATTTTCTGAGCATGTGTGACAAACTATAACTAGCCTGCAGTTTTGTAAAGCGCATGTAAACCCGGGCAGACCTAATGAGGAGCCGTAAACCGGTTTTCGGAAAACCAGTTGGCGCACGTGGTCCTGAATGATTGTACAGTAGTCTGATTTCAGATGTCATGAGAAAAGACAATCTGACTACAGCTGGACAAATGCAACTGAGCATGCTCACAACCCCTACCCGCTGCACATTCAAACAATAAAGTTAACATTTTTACTACAGGAAAGTGCCCTGTACAACGTGAAACACAGTCGCAAATTTAACGACGTGTTTAGCACAGTTTTCTATGTTTTAAACAGTCCCACGTGTCCCATAAAGATCAGTGTGTAATTTTATAAACATTATTACAAACACTTATAATAAACAATATTACAGTAAACCAACATAATGCAGTCTGAATCATGGGGGAGAGAATCTGACACAGCAGGACTTGTCTCTACAGGGTAATCAGTTTACTCTTCCACATGTAAACAGGAGCAAAACTGTCCGACCGGTTTGAGGGGAAAACCAAATAGAGTCCATTTTCTAGCCTAGTCTGATTTCCCTGTACATGTAAATGCACTGTATGTCAGTCTGACGCCAAAGATTCGTTTTCAGATGCATTTTTCATGAACTAAGCTAAGATGGTAAATATTGCACAGATATGCCTTAGGCTGGCCACAATAAAAGGAAAATGCTCAGCTGTAGCACACAATACAATTCAGATGTCATAAGTTTTAATGAAGCATGTATGTCCACCAAACCTGTTGACCTTTTTATTTCTCTACTGTACTTCCCTCTGTAATGGCTCCAACTGAACATTCAGTGTAGAAATGTGTTGATGTCCATAACTTAATTTCATTTCAACCTAAAACTGCTAATGACCAACACAATCTGATTAGTTTGGCAAATTTAATGTTGTTGATGATTATTTCCTCAACAAATGTGACCAAACACAACAAATTCACAATAAAAAGGGAAATGAAATAATTGATCACAGAAGGCCGCCACACACAGCGTTATAATTTGGGACTATTTTTGGAGCACCATAATGCATGCCTGCCAGCGCTCATTAAAACTAATTAGTGCACAATTACACGACTTTATGTAACCATGTGAAACACCAGCACCAGTGTGTCAGCTGAGCCGATGTGTTCAAGAACCTAAATATAGTCACAGAAAAGTACATTTTTAAGAACATTGACACTAACAGCAGTTAGCACGTTTTGATGTGAACCAAAACTTTGAATTAGACGGTATACAACAAAAGGAATCTTGCCAAGAACCTGCTTTCATCAATTACATTCTTTTATATACAACTTGCTAACTGTATTTGACAACAATAATAAAGTGTATATAAGATTTGAGCATGTAGCAGTCTGAAAAAAAGCTCTGTTAGTGGATTATATTTTCACAGCTTTTTGTCCATAATTACACATACTCAAGATCATCTGTCACAAGATTCTGTAAGATACAATTGAATTGACAATGACAAAGAAGTATATCCATTTGTGTTAGTGATCTTTTTTGGAGCAATGTCTCCTCAATATCCTCTAGATTGAGGAAAAAAGGGTTACAATATGCAGCCGAGGGAAATATTCAAAACACAAAAATATGCAACGAAAGGGACATAACTACTATGGAGGCTAGTGCATAACGATCTCAAGCTAAATCAGAGAAACCCCTTGATCTTTATCTCAAATGCAACAAGCACAGCCTTGTCATGCTCTTGCACTGCTGGTAAGTTTGCTTCTATGTGTTATGGTCTATTATTGTCTATTGCAAGTATGCTGTTAATTCACGAGAGTATGTTAGCTAACTAACATAGCTAGCCTACCTGAAGCCTACCTGTTGACTAAAGCTAAGAGGCTCGCTAAACTTATCTTAGAGCGTAACTTGTGGCAATTGTATCCTCATCATAGTATACCTTCGTCTAGTTTGTGTTCTTGCCTCTACATCTATCAACACAGTAAGGCGATAGCTAGCTAATTAAGCATTAGTCTTACCTATGTGTGCTTTGTTATGTTTGTTACATTTAGCTGGAAGTGGGGGCCGTCCACACAACAAATACTAATTAATTAAAAATAGAGGTCAAACTTGTCATCATAATTTGCACTATTTCAATCTTAGTTGTAGTTCATGTAGAGCACAACCTAATTCTTCTCCTGAAAATTGTGTCTCTTCTAACATTCAATAAAAAAAACAAACAAACAAAAAAACCATTGTTCTATATTGTATTATATACAACCGCTGTTACACTGTAGAGCTTGGAATTTTCAAACACAAAGGCAATCAAGACACTCAAAAACTGACTGTCTTGGTCAGCATTGCTACCATGAATACTGATCTAAAATTACTAAATCTGTGCATAAACAGTAGAAGTTCTAGGATATATGCTTACTTTTAAATAAGTCCAAATTTGATAGCAGTACACAGTGATTACATTTTAAGTCATAGACAACCAAATGTACCTTTACTTGAGTACAAATATTCAATACACCTTCTACCACTGGTAATTTTTAACATTTAACAAGCTAATGGACAATTTTGCTGAGCACATTTTGCATTTTAAGACCATTACCATCCCATAACAGTGCTGCAACTGCGCAATAAATCCACGTTATTACAATGGGTAGTGCCAGAAGAGTGAGATTCTTAATGAAAGCTATAAACCGTTACCAATGAGAAGCTACAAACACGGAGAGATGGCATGTGTGAAGAACAATTGTTAACAGTTGTATTTTATATGTGGGTAGGTGTGCCAGCCTGGTGAGAAACGGTCTGACAGCGTTTCCAATAAAGATGTGAAAAACGGTTTGCATTTGTAGAGGAGTCGAGGGAAGCATGAAGCTGACTGACTTTTGGAGACGCAGACCCGTGACAAGGACAGTCGTCATCAACGGAGCGATCACCGGAGACGACCCATAGCAGAACACTCCGAATAAAAGAGCCGCCATCCATTTATCAAGCACGCCGCAGAGGAGAGACTCAACTTTAAAGCAGAACTGGGACATTGTCTTCTTAATGGCAGCAATTTATAACAGAGCGCACACCAACTAGGAAGAAATCTGCAGAGCCAATTACAAGCTTTACGAGATGTTTCGGCAATTCACTTCTGCAGGTCCTTTTTCACAAGAACTACGAGGAAAAAAAACTTCAGAAATGTGTTAAATAATGGTGTTTAATAGTCTGTTAAATTGGCAAACAAATCAATTTGGTGTGGGTTTGAACACTGTTAAAAAGCTAAGTTACCTGCTTTTTTTGTAAAAGAGTAAGCTGTGTCTTTCCCACCAAACCATTCAAGTATACTGTAAAAGCAGTCTTTATAAACCAGACTGATGCTACTTTAAAGTATTTTATTGCAAGATACAAAAGCAGTTAGCTGATTGGCTATGCCTGGGAGATCCACCACAGCTTCAGTATGCTAGAAAAAGCTATTTTAAGGCATGACTTTGGACAGAAATTGTGAGATCCAAGAACTAATCACTTAAAGTTTTGTAATATAAAATCAGATGCCATAGATTTAACTGCTGCTGTGGTCAATTCTACTGACCTAAAATAAATGTCAAAATGTAACATGGTTTTCCGAGATGATGATTTAAATTTCAGAAACTTTATTTCAGAACATTTTGTGTTTAAAGACTTTGCAAAGTGCAAAGATAAAACCATTTGTATCTGTATTTTGTATTGTGTTTGTCTCCATGAAGATGTTACAGCTTTGTCTGGAATTGACTATGATTGGCTAAAAGGCTCTATGCACAGAACTTCAGTTGGCTTCTTTATTTTCAAAATAGCTAGCTTACTTATGAGTATTTCATGTTCAGTTCATTTCTATGAGGCTTTCACTATGTCAGTTTAAAATAAAAAATATTCAAAAAAAAGTGCAGTGAACAGTGAGTTGTGTGAATGTCTCTGAAAACATGTCAAAGACTTTACACTTCACACTTTATTCTTCACCAGTGTACACTTATGTGTTTATAAGAGAGGTGTTTATATATGAAAGCTAATGCTAACAGGAAATTGTCAAGTGAGCTATTTTGAACATAAACAAACCAACTGAAGTTTTGTGCACATAGGCAATTTATCAGTCAATCACTACCGCTGAAAGAGAGAGAAACATGGTGACCGGTCTGGACTTTCCAGGTTATTAGATCATATAGTTTTGAAACTCAAAATCAACTATTGTCTTATCCTTACTGTTGAGCGACATCCAATCTATGAACTGTCACATTTTCAGTTGCATTTTACTGTAGATTTGAAAAAAAAAAAAAAATTTATATGTTACAAGTAGTTTGTATAACTACATATTGTCTTTTTTTCCTAATAACAACTCAATGGTATCTACTGTATGTTTACAGCTGCACGTTGAGGAAGGCTTGTGGCCTTGACGCAATATTAATATCAAAATCTAAGAAGGCTACATAATCTTTATCACCTTTTGTCTTTTCCATTTCCCATAGACCATGATTCATTGCTGCTGCTTGTGTCTGTTTCTTCATGGCTTTGGGCTTTAGGAAGATAAGCGTTCCCAACCTCTTTAAATGAAAGTATGTTCTCTGTCGCAGAATCGCCAGCAGAGTCTGAATGTTATCAATCCTCTGAAAGCCAAAGGAAGCTCTCCATTTTGAAATCTCCAAAGCTAAACAGTTTTTGTGGCTAACCTTGAGGCCCAATGCACATCGCCGCCCTGAAAGATAGAGTCTTACTGAGCTGCCATCACACGCTTTGAGATATCTTCAGCCAAAGTCACGGTCTCTCAGGCAAAACTGAACACACACAATCACCAAATCATCCAAAATTTGGACAAAACTGGGAACTATAAGCAGATCAAGCCAAGTACCCATCAGGTTTGACAATACCTTTTGAAACGCATGAGTCACCCAATGGAACAATCACTTGACGTCAGAACATTTAATGTCATTGTACACATTCACAATTGACTGTTGTGATTCATATTGTGTTTGTCTCATTGCACAATGTTCACTTGAATGAAGGCATTTATTTGAGAGCTTAACACAACAAACACATTATGTTTATTGAATTGCAACATTGACAAAACATTGCATTTCACACAAGCAGAGGAATCTATCACCTTAAGAAACCCATGCCCACAGATTGAAAACCAGCCCTTTTGATGCCAATGCGCGAATGATCAAATCAAGTCAAGGGTTATGTTTTTGATTTGTTATATGGGCTGTCATTAAACTATTTTATGGATTAAATAAAAGCTGTGTCTTTTAATAACCCCACATAAAATATCAAATTGGCGTCTTGGATGTACAAGCGGCGCCACACTGTCAGCGTTTGCTTATTCGAAAAGTTTACCGCCAGGTCCAGTTTTAATACAATCTTAAAATGATTTATGTACTCCCTTCGACTGCAGCAGACTGCTATTATTGCACGACAAAGTATCTGGACGGATTATGATCGTGCAGCATTGTTCTTAAAATCACTTAATGTTCACTTACAAAACATGGAGAGTCAAAATGAACTGCAAAAGTTCAAAAAGACACCACTGCTTCTTAATGTATCTAAAAATGTTGGACTTAACTTGCACAAGCTACAGATAGGAATTTTAGCTTCAGACTGACGGCAGGGTTTCATTAGCGTCTGGTTCTTGTGGAGAAAGAGGTCAAGTCTGGAGCTCAGACAAGCTGCAGGGGAGGCACATGCAATTTAAAGTAACTGTGGGTGTGAAAGGCACAAAACAGAGAAGAAAATCTTAAAGTTATTTTATAACTGCAATACAGCCAGTACATTGACCTCTGCTACTCTCATTATGAAAACAGACATAGCTCCATTACTAGCATTTACTTAAGGTTAACTGATGGCATCAACAAAAATAAAATACCACATTTTACTAAAACTTATAAATAACAGTGTGCAAATGACAGTGATATATGCACAGTGTTGGCTTGTTTATTTAACAGCTAATGGTGTACCTTTGGTGTACTTCTTGTTTTCCAATTCATTTATACGGGGTCTTCTCAAAATTAGTCTTCACAAATCAGGAGAATACTTCACCAAAGAACATTTGTGTGTTCATTAACTGACAAGTTTGTGTCTCAATACCAATGCTAAAGCTTTAAGGGTGTAAGCATATATCACTTCCTGCTCATTACTATACATTATGAAAGAAAATTGCGGTTAAATATTCAATTAAACAGCAGCTATGGTGAATTCCTTTTCAGCGTGAAGCTAGTTAGCACAATGGCACAAGGGTGAGATCAATGTCGACTTGCTGTAAATGACTGTAACAAGAAGGGTACATTGCACCCTATTTCAGTGACAGAGGAGCACTCAGGCTGAGTCAGAGGGGTGAGAGGTTCACACAGGCTTTGTGTGGAAGACTTTGACATGTCCCAAAAAGAACAGAACCAAGGATTCTTCAGAACAGAAAACACCTGCACTGTGCGACAATGTCACTGCACTTAAAACTACTGGCACAAAATTAGCTCCCTTAGAGACTGGATTTACTGGATATATATATATATATATATATATATATAATATATATATATATATATATATATATACAGAGCATATTTTAAATCAACCAAGTATTTCTTCAACTACAGCGTTATAGTCACATTGGTGACACATGTAGGAACCGTACCAAACCAGCATCCCAACAACAGTTAGGTATATTTATAGAACTTAGTGTTTTGTTTTTAGCCATTATTACTTTGTAATTTTAATCCAAACTAGGTTCTTTTCCAGCTTTTTCAAAAAAAAAAAAAAAAAAAAAAACAAGTGAGACAAAAGACAAACCAAGTTTCCCTCAATCTTATTCCTCCTGTCAGTGCCCAGTTCTTCAGCTCACCCACTTTCAAGGGATAACCCTTAACTCCACCCACATTCACTTTTCAAAAACAGTCAGTACTGGAAAGATGTGGGTGAAAGGAGGTGGTGATTGGTTTAAACAACAGAAGTGCCACTGGCCTCAGTTGTGTGACTCTGAACAGCTGAAAATGCTTTTTAAACACTGTACACAGTAATAACTGACCCAGGTGATAAAAAGGCCCTTTGAGACAAATGAATCAACAACATTCCCAGCAAATAGTCTTTGCCTTCAAAGAACTTTGTAAGCACAATGTAGCAAAGTTTAATGTCCCCCTCTGTCCAGTACCACCTCACGTGAGTCTCTAAGCCCACTGAGCGGAGGCTTTTAAAAGTAAAGTTGAAAATAGTGCAGTGAGTGGGCTGAACTGCTGACTATGATGAATGAACACACCATTAAATGACAGGAGCTACTGTATCCCCAAAACACACAACTACAACGACACAGGACTCAGGGGAGAAGGAAAGGCCAACTCATACACTTTTAGAACAAAACAGAGCAAATAAGGCACCAGCTGCTGCCATACGACCCACACTGTTTATTGTAGCGTAATGAAAACAAAACTCAGGTCATTCTAGAGCTGTAATGGCGGAAATTAAGGCCAGACAACACAGGTGAAAAGGAAAAAAACAAAAAAGAAAACACATTTAAAGATGTGAGACGTCTGTTGTAGTTTACCAGCAGTTACTAGTGATATACAAATAAATGATTCATTACACTTTTTTATCATGTGCTGTTTTCTCTGTAACATTTCAAAAATAAAATAATTTAGTTTCAGTTGGAGAGGAAAAAAAAATGTTTGGAGTTTTAAAATGCTCAACTAAATCTGAACTGAATATTGCTACTATTGCTTCTATATAAGTGCAAACATAGACATTCCATAAAATGCAGCCCAATTGGCACCAGATCTGATTTGGGGATTTGTCCAACGGCTCAGAGACTAACACATTTATGAAACCCTGAGTGCCCTCCCAGACAGAATGTAGTCCATGCCTGATCCATAATTATTGCTCCAAATATATCTCCAGGACCTAAAGTGTGCTCATGTTACACATCCGCAGCCCTGTCCCAGCGGCCATATTGGTCAGTCAGCAGTGACATCTTAATGTTGGAGCGACTTGTGTTACAGAAAGCCAAGGAGCTGACGCCGCTGAGGGTCTGAGGGCTGCACAATGGGCTCCATCTTCAGAGACAGGCTTTGATGTACAAGAGCAGTCAAAAGCTCTGGGCTAAAACAGGTGAGAGCACGAGACAGACGCTATAGAGAAATATAGGGTTAGCTGCTTGTATTGAGATCCTGTGAGGGGTAAAGTGTATTCTAATACAAGTGATGCAATATTCTGTTTTTTCTATCTATGTTTTAAATTGCAGTGCACTTATGGCTTTCAAACACTCCCTATAAGAATCTGTGTTTAAATCTGTTAACTCAGAGACTCATTTGAGGCTCATTCTGCTTTGATTGGATTATCCTCTTTAGAATCCACACACACAAAAAAGAAAAAAAAAATGTTAAAATGAAAAATGCTAAATAGTTAATGTGCACACAGATTAGATATTTGACACACAATACCTACTTTTCAAATGAGCTTAATGAGATCATTCTGTTTCTGGCTCGTTTTTGTTTTGCATTTTTCCTGTTTATGGTAAGTCAATCAAACGACACAGTTAGTTCTTTGTGGCATGTTTTTACTGCACATTATACTTCATATTCTATATGCATATCTTCAGAATTTGCGCTAAATATGTCCTAAACATTTAAACTATCTGTTTAGCTGTTCAAACTGTTCACATGTGTGTTATGCTTGTGCTCCATGTTTCTGCTTGTGCCCAAATAGCAGAAGAGAATAGAAAGAAGTGAATCCGCCTATGCAGTTTTAATGCTCTATATGTTTTAACATGGCAGCGACAGTCTGGCTGCTTGTCTCTACACTCTGAGCATGTCACTTCTGTTAAGTACTCCATTTAACATTTTTTTCTGAATTGGACGTCATTTTACTAGAACACAATTACAAGCCTAAACTTTCCACAACATCTAGGTTTACTCTGCACTCTTCCTACTTGTCTCTACAGCTGTGCAGTAAAGTTCTCTCCAGGGCCACCTCTCATTATGTAACAAACCCAGTGGTACCGAGGAGCGTGCTCAGTGCAAATCTCCGGTCTCCACCCCAGCAGCTGATTCGGCACTCTCTGCATGAAGTGTCAGGTTCAGTCAGTACATATGCTTCTCCTCACAGCTGCTGAAACACAAGAACGCCAGCAGCCCCGTGCACTGACAACACAGGCTGTGATTAAAGTCATTAGGGAGCTGCCTCTCTCAAATAAACAGCAATTTGAGGTGAAAATGCCCCACAGTGGTATCCCATTCCCAAGTAAAGCTCAGCAGTGTGTTCTTCATTTTACAGTAGATCAAACACATTTAAAACCGTGTCTGTGCGTCACTGCATCTATTTTGCAACTTCCTACTGTTCAGTTGTTCTCATTTTAGCTAGTATATGAGCCTTGATTTGGTTTAATTAAGAACATGTGGAGCTAAAGTTGGCTGGAGCTAACGTTGGAGAATACTTACTAATACTAGTGTTGTTCTGACTCTAGAGGTATGTTTATCCATTGGGATATGACACACAAAATATCTCTTGATTTGTTGTTGTAGTTGTTGAGCAGTGAGTGATAACGCTGTTATTCTGATGTACTGTTAATGTTATGTTTCCCCCACAGTAGGCGTGGCCTCTGAGCTGACTGTATCTTTTGAGGCTTTAAAAACGTATCTAAAGCTGAAAGACTCTTTCCAAATGAAGAATCTGATTGTTCATTTAAAACTATGAAATGTAGGGGAAAGTTAGAAAAAGAGTTAAGGTTGAAGAGTTAAGGATAATTGTGAATGCTAGCCACACCTACCCATAAAAGAAACCAGTTAAAAAACAAACTGATAATGTCTTTTTGCAAACCAATCACATCAGTCCCCCTGGTATGACTGTGTAGCACTAATCAATCATGAATAGGCCTGATGAGTTGGTTCAGTTTAGTTTTATGTGAGCTACACCATTCAGGAGTTAGACTGTATGAATAGATTTCAAAATCCGAATACCAATGTGTTTATTTATTTATTTATTTATTTTTAAGCCCTCATATTTAAATGCAATTCAAATCTAAAAGATTGTTCATGATTCATTGAATAAATAAAAAAAATCCTGAAGATTTAAGAATTACTGTTGCAAAGACATTCTTTCGACTACTTCATTCTGAATGATTCCCAGTGACATGCGCCCACTTGAATAAATCCATCTAAAATGTCCTCTATCTCGCTCATATTTTCCATTAAAACCACCACATTGAGTTCTTCTCTGGGAGCCTTGTGTTCAGGCTGAGCTTCTCCCTAAGGTAAAAATGGCCTACTTCTACGTGCATCCTCAGCATCCATCTGGTGCTGCCGTAAATTGTGTGTTTGCTTGTGATCGCAGGTTATCTCATCTGTCAGAGCACCCTATCAATTCTACAGGGCCGTCTCGACAGAAGGCATTAACCCTGCAGTATCATCCAGGCATCCAACACTGACACACCATCACAGCCTGTAATAGTAATATAAGCCTATCCTGTGGCTTTTGCTTCGGAGGTAAAGGTGAGCATGCATGAAATCTGCCTAAGAATAAATAAACATGCAAAGGGTAAGTAAACGCTGTGTAAAAGTGGATATGTGCTGTATGTCAGTGAATGTCACCTCTCTGTGCTTTCTCTGCCACAGAGAAACTGTTGCATGAGCCCCGCCCAAAACATCTGACAACTAATACTTGAATAAATGTGTGAGGCCAATAAAACATGTCATTCATTGTTGTACATGATAATTGGTTCACTGTGGTGTTAAGAGACAATAAATGCTGAACATACATGTGAACTTTTTTTTTTTCTTCTTCTTCTGTTTTTTTTTTTTTTTACAGAACTAGGCTCATTTAAAATCAAGAGCTACTCAATTGTCTATGTGCATTAAATCATTCTAAAAAGTCATTTTATTTTGACATAAGGATTAAAAAAAAAAAATCATTGCTTAATGTTTTCTGTCAAACGATTACTGACAAAGTGAGTGGGATGCACTGATTTGACACTAGGATCAGATATCAGTGCTGATCCAGAAAATGTTACTGGATCGAGTATCGGCTCCTTGATATCAGTTCAGCCGATATCCTAGTTGTGTCTTTAATTTGACATAATTATACTATTACTGGCTGATGTTGATCCAGAATGCTCATAATTTTATTTTTCATACTAAGCTATTTTCAGCATTTGCTTATGTGCAAACAGGTTAGAAAAACTTGGAAATACATTTTCTTCACACACACTAAAGATCAGTTTTTTCATATTTTTTGTTTAGTATGTTGTATTGCATCTTCCTTTTTTTTGTTGCTCATAAATTTTTTTTTTTTTTCCGCATTTTGCACTCTTATAATAGTTGTTTAGTTGTGACTTGCTCTAACATAGATAACACAATATGATCAAATGTGTATGTTTTGAAAAGAAAAAAAAGCATCTTCAGTCCTTACACTATATTGATATTGAGTATTGACATACTTAATTCCAAAGTGTCAGAACTCGATATTTGAACTGAAAAAAGGCTGGATTGGTGCATTCCTAAAAGTGAGTGTGGCAAAAATCTCAAGAAGTATCTCTGCTTGTGTGTCTGATGCAAACTTGCTTGAAAACAGTATAAATGCAACTTTGTTCATTGAAATCAGTGGTTTATGTAAAGAAAGTACAAGTACAAATACAATAGGCAGATTATCTCAATAACTTGTTTCCAACTCACACCTTTGTGTTGATGTACTTTTAATAGTTTGGTTAATTAATACACATTTTGGTTGATTAAAGGTGCACATTGTACCTTTTTGACCAAAAAGCATGTTTTTGTCAGTTTGATCTCTTTGTTGCAATAAATAAAAATAAATAATCTGCGTCTTTACTTTGAGCAAGCTTCCATGACCACAAAATGGACTATTTTTGGCCTAGAGGAGGGCCTGCTCTTGTTTTTTCCATGGAAAAGCTGTTTCTTTAGCTGTATTTTTCCACATTACTACATAAAACTTATGTATCCTCATGTAGATGCCCAAAATTATGGTTTTAACTTTCTATTTCTGCTGAATTGGTAGTTGACTTTTCACCTCTAGAAAGTGACAGTGCAGCTTTAAAATACCATTGACCAATTACCTGACTATGTTACTTCAGCCATTCACCCAGCCACACTTTTTAGTTTTTTCTACAGTCTGAGAATTCTGTTATTCTTTTGTTTGCGTATCTATTTTTAGTTCTATTCAAGCACTCATTGTGATTTCCGTGTCTCCTTCGCACCGTGCATTTACGAGGCCTCTTCACAAACAAACGCATTGACACAACAGAGAGGGTACTTGGTGTGACTCATTTTGCGTCAGAACGCTTAAACTGCCTGTAAAACATTGATGAAACTAAATCCAACAAACCCTGACGTGGTGAAGCGTCTATGTTGGCATTCGTAACTGACAATATTTGTGACACTCGTTTGCTAGAGACTGTGAGCGCTGTCCATGGTGCTGAACTCTCATTACGCAGGGAAGCAGCGCTGCCACCCGTCAGTGCCCTGCTCCCACTGCTCTGTGCGCGCGCGGGGAGAAAGGGGCTGATTACAGTGGGTGGTGGCGGCGCAGTGCTGCCCACGGTGCCTTATGGTGGAGATCGATGGCTTAACCACACATACACGCACGCACACTTTTACGCACACCAACAAACACGTGAACGGACAGCACAGAAAGTCAAATCAAGCTGAAACCAAATACAGACACTTCTCCAACAGCTTTTCCTTACGTCCAAACCGAAATCACTCGCCTCGTTTGTGTCCGTTCGCTCGCGCACAAGATTAGTATGCGTGGGGCACAACTAAGCAATATTAGGTTCTTTAGAGCAAATTGCGCAACACACGCAATGCATTAATAGTCTACAATGTTGAACTCTAATACGGACAAAGACACATCCAACAAACAATGCACCATGCAGTGAAACTACACAAGACTCAAAAACTGTCCAAAAACGAACAACTGACTTATTAGCAGACCTTACCTTGATCGAAAGTGTGTATCCATGAAGCTCTCGTCTGCTCTGTTCGCTTTCCCGTACTGTTTTCAGCTACAGCCGCTCCCTTCCCTTTCGTCTGCTAATAATTCCAGGAGACAGGCTGAAAAGCAGGCTGCCGTTCCCGGCGCACATCTCCTTTCACTTGCACTTCTTTGGGAACTCCTTTCTGTAAATTCCCAACATATACAGACTGGGTTCTGCACTAGAACACCGTTCAAATCACATTGGTAGTTTCTTCACCAAAACCAAACTATTGTCTGCGTGTATATCCAGAGAAATAGCGTGGCACGTCTCTCCTCGAGTGCAGTCGGATGTCCTTGTGTTTGGATGCAGCTTTCAGAAGGAGCGGAAAAATAAAATCCAAGGAAGTGAGTGCTCTCCAAAATCCCTCATGTGCCTCAAAATGCAGCACTGGACGAGGAAAAGTAGTGCCTGTCTGAGCCACCGGACGTGAGAGAGTCAGGAGAGAGTCGAGTCAAGCGGACATGTAGAGCGAGTCCTTGGCTGACGCACAGAAGGTGGATACGGCGGACCGCAGCTCAGTAGTGTGTTGTCAGGAGAAGATTAGGAGCCACCGCGGATTAACGCACGCTTAGCAGTGTTTAGCGCTGCCAGGTACACACGGAAAGTGGCCAATCAGAACTGCCCTGCTCTGCGTCTTGGATGTCCGTTTACAATTAGAAGTGATTTTAATTTGTGTTCAATAGTTTCTCTTTGAATGGAGTCACTCTGTAAACAAATAATTACCTCTCGGAAGTGTTTATGTCGTAGACTATTAACGCTGTGTTACCTCGTGTGTGTTTGCTTTAACGGTGTTTACACAGCGCGGAGGATGTCACTGGGGACACTTTGTCCTTGGGATTGCCTTTCACACTTCAGCTCAGCAGAATGCATCACTCATAATAATGGGACTATAAAAAGTTACGCCAAATAAACTAACATTTGTTTATTTTTGTGTTTTCTCTTTTGGTTCATGATTGTTTCCACTTTTTTAGATAGAAAAAATAAAAATGCTATAAACATACCTTAATCTTATATCAGGTGAATAAATATGATATAATGTGCTCCTCACATACACAACAGTGTGCAGAACTGGACCGTCTGGACACGACTCTGTGCTGCCCCCTGTGTCTCTAATCTGCACTGCTGTGTCCAAATCCACTTCTCTGATGTGCCCACACACTATTTTTAGAATCAGATAAATAGAGACTTTGTAGCTCAGTTACAAAGAAATAAAAAATTGAATTTGAAACTTCTATGTAAAATGCTGTACTGGTGTAGGGCAGTGACAGTGAGAGCACAGCAGAGAAGTCTAGTTTGAAACACTAAACAAACTAATACATCCGTACAAGACAGATGGAATATTTATTCAAACCATTAAAAGAACATAATCTTTAATGTAAAACACTTCAATAATAACTTAATAGGTGTCCAGAAATGTAAAAAAGGTTGATGTGACGCTTGAGTGGGTGGGAGAGAGAGGAGTGCCCTATCCAACCATAGTTTGTCAAAGAAAAGGGGAATGCTGTTTTCTCCACAGTCTCGCTCACCATCAGCTGGGCACGACGCCAGTTCAGTCACTGGTATTTGCCCAGCACACATGACGTGATAATGTTCCAATCAACAGCTTGGTCTGGTTTTAGAAGCTGCTGTCTCCTGGTTTCTCTCCCACACAGCTGAGCTGAGAGATGATAGGGCAGATTAAGTCAAAAGCATATGATTTCAGGAAATGAGGGAGGTGAACAGTCATGTGACATATCAGATTACTTTGGACTATGAGGAAACTCTCATAAGTCTTCATTTAGTTTTTGTTGTGGATGCATGATTAATTGGACTTTAGCAAATAAACAAGTATTACCAAATAAAATGTGTGTTTCCACATTTCAAAGTATGATCTAAAACAATTCTATATTTGTATAATTATTTGTTTGTTTAACCCCTTCACTTTCAGGACACATACTCCAGCTCTTCCAGGAGCATTGTGTTCTTAGGTCAGAGAGTCTTGGCTCTTCAGAAACACATAAAACCTCTCCAAAGAGGCATCCAAAGGTCAGTGGGCCAATGTGTTTTGAGATGTATTTACCTCAGAGGGAGCTCCTCCCATTAGACTGAGCATCTCATCATTAACTTAACCACTCAGCAGAGAAAACTCATGTCTATCCTAAACATTCCTCTTTTGCTCATTAGGCAAAGCTCATGACCAAAAATTGGAGATTAGATAGGCTCCCTCTTTCCCACAGAACAGCTCCTTCTCCACAACAGTTTACATCACAGTCAGTCTCATGCTCTATCCTTTCTTCACTCACACAGTAAAAAGATACTTAAACTCTTTGGGACAGAGACCCATCTCCCACTTTACAGAGAGCGAGGCAGTTTTTTCCAGTTGCGAACCGTGGCTTCGGATTTGGAAGAGCTAAATCAATCCCCTCTCCTTCACACGTCTGCAAACCGCCTCAGAACATGCTGAAGTTGTAGTTTAACGAAGCTGCCACGGCAACGTCATCCTCAAACAATAGAAATAACACTCTAGCTCCCGTTTGATTTTTGAAAGTTTAGAAAAGTATAGCTTTTTGTCCTTTTTTCATTTTCCCCAAATAGTGTTTTTGCTACAGTTTTGATAAGAATCACAACATAATTTCATTGCTTCTAAATCTTTTCTAAATGTAATGCTTCATAAACTTCAGCAGAGCGCCATGTTCTTGTCACTTTGTGTTCATTGATCTCACGCCTGAAGCTTGTGGTCAATGACTGTCAAAGCAATAGAGTCCCATTGACCTGCTGACACTCTGACCTACACAGACAAAACAGCACTAAATAATGTGATTAGCAGCACACATAAAATACGAACAGGGCTAAAGTGTGGCTGATTCAATGTAGAGCGGAGCTAACCGTGTTACAAGAGACACATGCTTTTAAATGAGAAGTGTAAAATGAGCGCTCAGTGATTGATTTGTTGCTTGGAGCCTTATAATAATCACAGAAGCATGACGGATGGGACGTGCCATTGTTCTGAACAGACGTCTAGTGACTGATACTCATTCAGACTAATTAATGTGCTTTGTATAGAGAATCAACATCGTGTCAATTAACAAATGCATAGTGTATGTTCTTGTAGTTTCCAACC
Organism: Mugilogobius chulae; assembly: GCA_038363315.1. Taxonomy (NCBI): domain Eukaryota; kingdom Metazoa; phylum Chordata; class Actinopteri; order Gobiiformes; family Gobiidae; genus Mugilogobius; species Mugilogobius chulae. The sequence goes on along the minus strand of CM076406.1, from coordinate 19,480,794 downwards.
CAAGTTGAGATGGAAGACTCTATGTTCTAATTTTTTGACCTTATCTAAGATATTAACTTAGAAAATGATATTGTACCTTTAAATTGCAAGTGTACCACATAAAAACTGCAAGAATCACTCACACACATGTTTATGCTATACTTTCTAGTCTAAAAAAGCAAGCAAAAAGCATTGATTGATTAAATTTAAAAAAAGTTCTTGCTCTTGGAACGAACCCCAATGATGCAATGTCAGTCTTCCACGAAGTGAAATGAAACCGGCTGATGCATCTAATCCTGAGATAGACAGAACTGCCAAAACACGCATCAACATATGCAACAATTGAATTCCAAGGAAAAAACTATTCAATAGGATTCTCTCTCTCCCTTATTATTATTACTTTCTCCGTAAAGTGAAAAACTAAACCAGACCTCAAAGTGTATCTCAGATTGAACATTTTCCAAGCTGTGGGTGCAGCATAATTGAACTCTTGCTTCCCAAAATCAGTTTGTGTCATGCTCAAAGATAGTATCAATTGCTAATATATGGAGAGAAAGAAAACTGATCTTGCGGTTTAACAAAGGTGATGAACAAAAAATTGTGCCATCGGTTGGACGATATAAAAAAAAAAAAAAAAACGCAAAAACTCCAGCTCCACTCCATCTGTTATCATAGGTTTTGTGTGGCTATCCTTGGAGACTTCCTTCAACCCCACTGGCACAAAGTGATGGATTAACCGAGCAGGTGACAGTAGTGACTCAATCGGTCAAATCTCTCTCCTCCCAAAGCTCCCTTTTACCTCAAGCACAACCAGAGACGCTGCTCTCTCACTCACACTGACCACATTTGCAAAGAACTTCTTCTCATCCACAATCTGATCATCACTGTCCACATAAGCACATTTCCAGCCTCTCCCAGATTCACACAACTATAGCAGGAGATGTTTTCAGCGGTGTCTCGGGACAGATTTCATTTACTGGTTGCAGTCGGCAGTTCCCTCCTCAGGTCTGAATGCTGACGGGGCATTGTGCAGCGCGCGTGGTAAGTGCCAGTGTATTCTCTGTTTATGAAATAGTGCGCTGGGTTAATGTAAAGACTGATTTGCAGTAGTGCAGAGATAAGCCTCATTATTTAAAAACAGGGAGCAAACAGACGCACAACATTTCATTCACACGTGTGCCTCAGCGATAAGGAAATATACGAGAGGCTTCTTATATGTGACCTGTGAAAATACAGCTCCAAGTAAAGAATCATGAATCATTCTGAATGCAAGCTTCAGCTGCATATTGGTTGGTGCGCAGCTGGCTTTAGCACATTCTCACATGTTCTGCATTTAGAGGTAAATGGGAGTCACAAGAAGAAGCTATAGAACACATCATCCACGAGTTACATGCATTGTATCCATGTAGCTGTCAATCTTTGTAGGCTAAGTGTGAGTGAAGCGCTGCCACAGACAAACATACAAGTAGATGTGCCTTAAAAGAAGCCAGCAGCATAAAGGATTGCTTACTCTCAGTTTCTGAAAAGAAAATGTGAATGCACAGAACCACTGACAGGATGTAGCTGCAGTTATATATTATTATTATTATTTTTTTTTTTTATTTTTTTTTTTTTTTTCAGATTTAGTTCAGCCCTTATTTACCAATGGTTTTAGTAGTATAATATCTTTTTATTTTATTTCTAACAGATGAAGCTGGATCCACACTTTTGGCCTCATTAATCTTCGGGAGGCATGTGTGGTTGTACTGTGGGGCATGATTGATGGCAGACAGGTCAGAGTCTGCAAGTTATGTTGGAGAGATCCTATATTTTCTGTAGGTGTAATCTAGTGTGACATTTTGGCTTTTTAACTGTGAAAAATAAATATTTTTGTCTGTAATATCCTGGTAACCTAAAAATATCAATAAGGTACCTGTCTCAAATTCATGAGTGATTTCTGCAAGCAAATACAAACTGAGAATTGTTATTTTATTCTAATCTATTTGGCCTAATTATCAAATTGTTTTCATACAGTAGTAACAAAAAGGATAACATTGCTTTCATTATTTTAAAAAACAGTTCAGACTTCAATCAATTCCATTTGACACACAAAACTAAATTCATGTCTCAGCTCTGCTCCAAACAACATGCTCTTACTGACAGAGAACTGGCTGTGATTAAAATGACCCAAGCTTATCGCCGAACTGGGTGTGAGCGTGTCTTTGTGCACTGAGCCGTGATCAGACAGTAAACAGCTGGGACAGGTCTGTGGATCAGACAAACACACAGCTGCAGATGAACTTTACCTGCAGATATTTCACAAGTCTGCAGCTTGTTTGAATGTTCTCTGCTGTTGTGTTGATTTGCGAAATGGAATTGAAAGAGCCGGACTCTGTATTGCCCACGGGACTCTGCACTCACTGATTATTAAAAGCTTTTGTCGTAACGTGTTTAACTGAATGTGGATACTTTGAAGCATGGACCTAAATGTTGGGTTAATAGATTTTCAAATAGAGAAGATGCCAGTACTGGGATCTGATACTGGCACAGAAATTTGGCAAATAACATAAAAACTGTTTCAAAAACACAATTTGATCTACTACTCTTTAGTGACACCTGCATTTGTAGAAGAAAAAAAAAAGCTCCTACATTCGCATCAGTTGATATACAACATTGGCAGACACAGTATGTGAAGCAAAATATTGGAATTGGAAAAACTAAGTAAGTAAAACAAGTAAATTATGATGATGGTTACATATATAGCACATTTTTACAGACAGATGTCTTCCAAATGTTTCACACACACTCCTCACTATCAGGCTTAGGAGAAGTGAGTCGCCTGAGTCTCAACCTCCGACCAAACTGCACACAAAAGGGCTGGGCAAACCTAAACCTTCTTTCTGTGAGACCAGAACATGACACTCCCTCCATGTTTCCTCTGGTCTAAGAAAACAGTAAGCAAAAAGCAAAACTTTATTTAAAATGTGTTTCTGAATCCTTATAAATCAACAAGCTAATAACACATTTTGTATTTTTTTTCTTTTCCACCAAACATGTCACCAGTTGTGTCTTTAAAGGTGCACTGTGTAACTTTTTGGCCAAAAATAGACTTGAAGAAAAGCATGTTCTTGGCATTTAGATTTCTTATTGCACTAAATTATAAATAAAATCTGCGTCTTTTCCTTGAACAGGCTTGTATAACCTTAAAATAGAATTTTTTTATCTATAGGAGGTCCAAACATTTGTTCTATAGAAAAGTGATTACTTTAGCTCATTTAGAATCATTTAGAATATCCCAAAGCATGATTTTAACTTTCTAATTCTAGTGAATTGTGTAGATGACTTTTCACCTCCAGAAAGTTACACAGTGCACCTTTAAAGGACAAATATTTTCCTTTTTTTGGTTGTTTCTGTCTATCTAACATGCTCCTGAGCATCTCCATTTTGGAATCTCATGCATCAGAACCAAAACAGTGTGGTAAATCACAAGTGACAGTCATGTGTGTCCTCCATCAAAAATTAAGTTTGAGCTCTATCTACAGACTGCAAAGGACATTACACAGGGAACACAAACAAATCGATCTTTCCTGATATGCTAATGCTGCAGAAATGCTCAAATCGATGATTTATGGAGTTAAAAACAAAGCAGAAGATCTCAGAAATCTATCTATGACATCACAGATCAGGAACATTCAGGACAGTGTTTTGGGGAAAAAAAAAATTCTCAAGACAAAACTTCAGCAGTGTTATTGATGAAGAAGAAAATTTAGAATAAGATTATAAACTCAAAAGTTGATTGTGCATAATACAGTATGTGTCCTTTAAACTTTTAGTATTTGAAGTGTACAGCAAAAAAATATGTTACTGTTTTGTTTTGTTTTGTTTTGAAGTGTCTATGTGAAGATTTTTAATCCATGTATGACCAAGAGTTTTTGCAAGATTCATATCTAACTGCATGGATGTGGGTGGAGATATAAGGTAAGTGAAAACGGAATTTTTCTGAGCACATTGGTGTCCCTTAAGACCAAACAGGATTACTCAACTACTCATAAATCAATCCAAATCTAACCCTGACCCTTGTAAACTAATGACAACTGAACAATGCCATAGCAGGACTATAAGCTCATGAAAGTTGGATTTTCTCTTCCAGGTAGTTCTTTCGGCAATATTTTATAGTGTACATTGAAATTGTATCAAATTCAAAGTCTCTCTAAATGCTGAATGCAATGTTCTTTTCAGGAAAGTGTTTAAAAAGTCAAAGTAGCAACATGAGCAAATTTGAAACAAATGATCCTATAGATGATTCTTTATTTCAGCATTTGCCTGGAGTAGCTTTCCACCATTAAACCACCAATTGTGTGGTTACTGCGCGTGTGTCTGCAGGTATCACTTTTATTCAAGGTTGGGAGTGCTTATGTGATTGGTTAAGTATCTATTGCTCATTACACAGACATTGTATGGTGCGTAATTATCAGAGAGAGAAACAGCTCATTTAGTGTCGCCTCTGTGGAGAGTGACCATGGAAAACAAGTGTGGTGTATACAGAAACACAGCGAGGGGAGTGAGCTTTGGAAAAGGCCAGCGTGGTGTGTTATGATGTGTGTGTGGGAGGAGGAGGCTAAACGTGTCTCCACATTATTCACAAAAACACATTTGTTATCATCAACTTTAAGAATTACTTTGTGTAGAACCTTAGATACTTAAGTTTTGCAAACACCCCACTGATGCACATTGAGCTAATACCACAATTTATTTTAATTACAAGAACCATTCCCTAAACGACATGCATCACAATATACAGCATTTCAGACTGGAAAAGCCATTAGCATAAGCACAAATTAAATAAAGGCTGAGGTAGCTGCTGCTGTTGAAGAAGTAAAGTGCTCCATTTGTATGCAAATGGCAACCTTTCACAGACAAGAGGCAAAATAAGACCGTTTCTCTCTAAATATTGTCCTGGTTCTTGTAGTAATCTTCAGAAACATGTAAGACTCCACTGACCTGCTCAGGTGGACTGTAAATGGGTTTGTAGATTCATTAGAAGTCTTAAAATGTCACAGTCTCATATCTTGATGGCATGTCTTAAAAGCTATTTGGGAAGCAATGCAATATGTGTGAGAGTTTTACAGTGTGATGATGTGTGATACTGTTTCTGTTGATGCAAATATTATTGGCCTATTCACATTAAACCACTTTTCTTGCAGCACACTTCTTGTTCAGCTATGGCTAGCAGGAAGTGTCACTGCCTAGAATAGTGGGTGGGGTGAAATATGATGTTACAGCTACACTTCTGTAAGATTTACTGATTAACCTTTTTGAATAAATATAGCTGACCCTTGTGATTCATGCTGCTCAGAAACAGCTAAGACCACTACCATTCAAGAGGTTTATACATACAGTATAAAACAAGACCCCAGCACATGGTCTGTGTCTGACAAGAAGCATTTTTTACAATAGATCCCAGCAGAGCGGCTTGTATCTGACCCGGTCGTGTCAGAACATTGGATTTGACATGTCATCAGAAGAGCCCAGCTGCTGCTGTTTATCATGTCACAGAACATCATCATAAATCTGAACCTTCAGTCTGAGATCTACTGGACATGTGACACCATGTTCAGGGCAAATGTGTCAAAGTCACTTTTGTGTAATCCACTTATTCCACGGTGCATGTGTGTCTGAAGCCTGTTTGTGCTTGTTGTGGTATTTGTTCAATTGTGCGTCACGCATCACTATTGTACTTTCTTTTATGCATTGAATTACACACATAGCTAGAAAAAAAAAAAGGTTGCATTAAAAGAATCATATGTGAGTCTGACACATGAGGCGGTCACATCTACAGTGCATGAGCTCCATTATATGTTGTGTGCTGACAAACAGGAAACTCACTTCCAGAACATATTGTATGTGTTTTATTTATTTTTCGATTGCTTATGTTGGTACTGTAGAAGGCACGCCTGCACACTCTAATGGATATCCAACAGTGTTTAACAAGCATGGAACAGGCCTGGTGTTGAGCATTATGGTATTTCAAAAGACTCAATGGGAGAGAGAAACACCCTGACAAGTTCAGACACCCCCGTTCCCCCATTAAAATGCAGTAAAAGAGTCATTGATATTTGATGAATTACACAATAAAAATAATAATGACTCAGGCAGGCCTCTACTTTTCTTCGTCTAGTGGCAGCATTTTGAGAGACATGAGGGTTTTGAGTAGAGAGTTACATTGACTTTTAGGGATCTTAATTTTATCGCTTCTTCCAAAATATGCATCTGCACTTGAGGAGAGACATGTCACGTCACGCTACTGGATATACGCACAGTAGTTTAGTTTAGTACACAACTTAGTCTTTATGTGCTGGAAATGTATCAAGGAGTTTCTGGAGAACTGTTTGGACGGCAGCCAGCGCAATTCTCAGAGAATTCCAGAAAAGAGAGCGGAGTAGGATGTGTATCTGCGCTTTGTTAAACGTGGACATTGTAAAAATCTAAACATGTCTCGAGTAGATTGGGGGTGACTGAACTACTCATTCATAACTTTCACAGTGGAGATTTCACCTGTTTCTGTGAGATTAACCCATCGATCTCCACCATGAGGCAGCGTGGGCAGTACTGTGCCCCTGTAATCAGCCCCTTTCTTCCCTCGTGCACAGGAGCAGTGGGAGTAGAGCACTGACGGTGGCAACAGTGCTTCCCTGTGTAATAAGCACAACAGAAAAGACTTATTGACTTGTTTCCTTTTTCCAAACAGCTTCACAGATTACGTAATAAATCATGATAATGTTAGGCAAAAATGCACATCAGTCTCCTCCAGAATAATTGTAGTTTTATAACTTAATGCATTACGGGTTACTTATTTTTTTTTCATATGTTCAGCACCCGCGCCCCACCACCATGCTGGACATCCCTCCTGAGCCGTGCAGCCTCACCATCCACACGGTGCAACTCTGTCAGCACACACGACGCCTTGGGGATTTTAGCTTCAGCACAGACACAACTCAAGGCCAAAGTATGCCTCGGAAAGAAAGGTTAGAGGAGACAGACACCAACCTACCTCTGCGGGCCCCCACTCCTGCTGGTGTCATGTCATTAACACACTTAACACTTACAGCACTGCTTAAACTACTCCAGACGATGATATATACAGGTGTTTCCCTTTGCTGTTGATACTAATAAGACCCTTGTACTAATATCATTGAAATGTGAGACTAGCACTTATTTAGCACTTGTTTATTTAAAAGCTTTGAATTTAAACCATTGTTAAATCTCTTTAATGACTACATCTGTGGGAACAGCTGCAAAGAGAACGTACAAACATAAACTTGTGATATTGAATCATTGAGGTCTGTGTGTAAAATTCTAACTGAGAGAAATGAGCAAGAGTAGTTTTAAAAACTTTTTGGAGCACTTTTTGGAGCAGTTGCCAAGCACACCAAAGAGGCAACTGACTTTTTGTTAATAAACTTTATCTTTTTCCACCAAAAGTATTGTATACATGCAGCATAGTGACAAAATCAGACTGTGATGTACTGTTTGAGTCAAATAATTAAGTGTTTTAGTTATCGTTTTAGAACTCTGATTGCTTGAACTTGGGTGATTCACTCCAGTTTCACGTTGCTGTCTGTAAAAAAGATGTACTCAGCCATAATTGCAGTCAAAAGTGAAAGCATGTGGTATTAACCGTGAGCTAAAGGATGTTTAAAAGCTAGAATAACTCCGGAGTTGATCATTTAGCTTTATTTAGCTTTAAATTAGTCCAGTTTTTGTGCTGCTGATTAGACAAAGATTATGCTGCAAAGATTCCACTCTTTTATACTTTAACCCTCAGTAACCTTGCTGTGGTCTCAAATACTATTCAAGCAAGTATATTTAGCTTTAAATTAGTCAAGTTTTCGTGAGTAGGAAAAAAAAAAACAGTTCTCACTCTCTGTCTCTCTCTTTCACTGTCACTTTCAACATCAGATACGTCAAAGGGCCTCATTTATCAATCCAGGTGCAGGTGAAAAAAATGCATGTGCCATGTGCTATTTGTGGGAGCTTTGCACTCAATTTACTGTATGACACCTCCCACAAGACTATGAAGCTCCACTGAAAATGTTACACATTTAGTGTGATACAAAATCTTTTTTTTTTTCCATCAATGTAGCAGTCACTGTACATCGCCTTTAATAAATAAAACAACACACAAAAAAATAATAAAAAAATAGGGAAAAACGAGTACATTCAAAAAGACAAAACAAACAAACAAAAACAACAAACAAACATACAATCATGTTATAAAAACAAACAAAAATACAAAAAAAAAAAAAAAACTAAACTAAACAAAATCAAATAAAACTACAAAGCTAATTAAAAATATATGATAATAATGACTTTGATATACAAAATGTTCGTTGTGTCATGTTTTTGCTCAACTTAAACAATTTTGCACATGACCAAATTCTTGATGAATAAAAGTATAGATAGACTGATACTTTGGGGACAATATATATATATTTTTTTTAATTATTACTATTTTGTATTTATTTTGTAATTTATTATTTTTTTGTATATCGGCCATTGGCCTTATTTTGGCCGATATTTCATCCGGCAGTTGTTTAAATAGTTGTCTGTACGGCAGAGCTGCAGTCACAGTGATCATTTGAGCTCCAAGTTAAAGTTTTGGTAGAGATATGATACGGTTTGTTCTATATATCTCCATTTTGCTGTTTTGAAAAGGAGCACTTTCTTGAATTACTCTTTAAATGTTCTGTAATGTGCATAAACAAGTTGTGTTCATTATCTCGTCTCAGCTGTCTTAAAAACTAAAATAAGAAAATCGGCCATTGATATCAGCATCGGCCAACAAAATGCATAAAAATCAGCATGGGTATCGGCCCAAGAAAAACCCATATCGGTCGATCTCTAAACAAAGTAGTCCATGAAGCATTGTACAGTACTCTATTTGTATGAATGTATCTGAGCTTGGATCTGGAAGTTGGATTTCTTAAATTGTGCCTTGTTTATCATAATGTAATAAAACTAAATGAATTTAGGAAAATATTTGCTTTGATAAAATAAGACAATAAATATGAATTTGTAGTTTATCCCTAAACAGGTAATGACAAGTCCAATAAAAGGTTTTAATCTGAGCTATGTTTATGATTGTTTCAGCATTTTTCTTTTTTTCATTTACAGCAATAATATCAAATACCTTTATTAAACCTATTCAACATGTCCACAGGTCTCCTCTACTATTAGTAAAGAATTGTGTTTGCTCAAAGGTGCACCCACCACACATCACTTTATCCTGATATCTTAATTGCTTGTCGGCGGCAGCGGTGGGTTGTTGTAGTAAGTGGTTTTCTCACATCTGCCTTGTTGCCAGTGCAGAGGATATAACCAATTAGTCATTCAGCATGTAACCAGGAGCCAGGGTATATAAATAGCATGCCCATTTTCACATCTCATTCCACAACAATTCCTACAGCCGTGGGTAATATATTCATGTCAGGTGCTCAGAGCCGTTTAGATGATGATATTGACATTGCAAAGAACTCCCCTTGCATTGAACATACAAACATGTATTTAGTATAAATTAATAAAAATGAAATAGTTGTTTGAATCAAGGTGTGGATTTTTCATTAGTGTGCACAAAAGTGTCATCATTGTCCCATCATTCCCTGACCTGAACATCAGAAAAAAATAAAGACTGTAGGGACATAACCTACGGCAACAGATTGTAGAAAAGACAGGACATAAAGATTAACAGTTGGGACATAGTCAACAGTTAGTTAAGATGTACATTAACCTCATGATTAGCGTGTTCTGGGTTTCTGAAAATTCTGACCATACAATACTAAGATTATGTGACACACAGCATGGATGATTTAGCATTAACATTATTTGTAATTTAGAATAATTTAAACACCAACAATACTACTGTGGTATAGGTATTTATTTACATACAGTATATATGACTTCAATAGAAATTTTAAATACAATGTATTTTTATTTTGTGCTTTTGGTTTTATTGTGCATGTGCTGTATTTCCTTCTCTGCTTCTCTATAACTGGACCAAGCATGGGGTTTATCTTTATGAGTTCAACTAAATACATGTTGGATTCACCACTAGCAAGCAGCTGAGGTTTCAAGGCAGCCCACATATAATTACTCACTGTGCTTCATAAATGTAAGTTTAAAGCTGTGATTGGATGTCCAAAAACTCTCAAAGATTCCTGTAGAGTTGGTTTAGCCCTAAATGAACTCAGGAAAACCAGAGGAGTTTAAAATCTTTCACAATTAAATGCAAATGGATAAAATCTACTTGTAAAGACCACAGCAGAGCGGACATTTATAAGGCACCAAGGGGATATGTGTGGTACCTCCCACTTTTTTCCTAGTTTAAAAATTTAGTTAGTTTTCTCATAAAATGTATCTATTTACTTTCTTTATATTTAGAAGAGAAAAAAGTTGATGTAACCTTCTAAGATAGCTCCGTATTTGTTCAAATACTCTAAAAACATAAATAAAACTTTTTAAACGTATTTTATGTAGTTAAAACCAACGTGTTCTCATGGATTGCGTAAAATAGCACGCTATGACATTTCTGGCGTGGTCTGACACGCCTAGTGGTTGACGACAAACATGAGGTTTTTCAAAGGATTAACGGCGAAATTTAAGTCTGAAGTTACAAAATGGGTAAGCTTAGTCTTTGGCTTGGAGTTGGTTAAGGTTAGGATTAGGATTGTGTTAGTATTCATGAATAATGACACGTCTTAACATTCACCATTGAAATGAACTGGGACAGAAATGCGTCAAATACACACGCATAAAATAGAAGTTGCGTTCATAAGACATGCTGTTTACAATAGCGTGGTATTGACACGCTTATCCATGAGAACAAGCTGCTAAAACTTATTTTTAGTTAAATTATCATTTAGCTTTTGAAGAGGAATTACAAAAACCCAAATGTACCTAAACATGTGGTATTCTGGCCCCAACTGTTTATGTTTACAAAAAAAATATGTAGGCAGAAATATTTTCTTTTGTACATGTATAGTTCTGCTTTATAATTAGAGACAATTAGACATCAGAAGGGAAAACTGTAGAATCTCATTTCCACAAACACCCCAGCCATTTGTTTGTGCTCCAAAGGGTTCAGAAACAGATTCTGTTTGAATTTTAGATAGTTTTTGTCCAACCAGGCTAACGCCAGATGGTGTTGAACTCCTATGTGAGTTCTCACTATATCTATCTGGGACTTTACTCACTGAAAGCGTTCGAGAAAAGGTGGGGCATTTAGTGAAATACTTCGAGCTGATTGGGTGTGGGGCCTACCTTATTTGAGCTAGCCAATCACAGCAACTCGTAATGGTGTATCCAATGTCTGCGGGAGAATAGAACAAGTGTCACACAAAAAGAAATTACTCCGTATTTCTGCTAAAACCGCATCAAAAGCAGCAAACAACGCGTACATCCATGGAAGCCACCATCTTTGTTTAGCTTGAATTAGACTTGGCGGCAGCGCCGGGGTAACATCCCGTGTTAGCCCGCCCTGCTTCAATGTGATTGGGCCTCAAAACCAAAAACTGTTGTGATGTGAGTGAGCTGAAACACCGCCGTTACGGACTCTCAAACCAATCGGGCGTCTGGAAGGCCAGATGGTTTATCTTGTGTTTGTGAATTTACAAAAATTGCAAGATAAACCATCTGCCTGGCCTGGTTAGTTTTTGTCAGGCTTTTAAGTGAAGAAACGCTTGTGCCCTTTGGGTTGAAGGGGTTGGTTACACTGACTTATACATGAGCGTGTTGAAAAGACAAGTAACATGACCGTGCAAGACAGATTTGACCCCAGTATGAGGACATCCTCACATGACGTGCACAGACACTTTGTAAAACTGTGATGCCCTGATCTGTGTTGATAGAGGAGATGACACTACGCCATCTGGGACTTGTCCGGACGTTACATCAAACTGTCAAAACACTTTTAAAATGTGTAGAAAACTGTCAACTGTGCAACTAAAATTGAAGCTGTCGTCAAAAAATGCAGCAGAAGTGATTAAATATGTGCTGCGGGAAAGAGCGTTCTGCAGTTTTGAACGAGAAGTCAATGGACCTGTTTATGTTTGTGAAGCTGTTTTAGACCAATTTTGTGTGCTTCAATTTTCATATGTCATTATGTATTACTAAAGATACTAAATATACGGACAAAGTCTTGAATTCCAAGATTGTACCACTAATTACTAATTTCTTTCTGCCTTCCACTCAAAACATAGCACTAAAAACAGCTATGCACATCTTTCCAAATGATGAACTCTTGGAACATGTGTTGTTTTGCTCCCATCCTGATTTCAAAGTTGTATCACTGCTAATTGTTCAAATGAAGTCTGGATGAAGAGAACGCCTGCTGAGAGACAGACTTTAGTGAGAGCATCAGAGCATCGGCTGTGTTTTATACTTTGCCCTTCTTAATCTCTTGAGTCAATTCAATCAAACTTCTGCTTGATTAGACAAAGATTATGCTGCAAAGATTCCACTCTTTTATACTTTAACCCTCAGTAACCTTTCTGTGGTCTCAAATACAATTCAAGCAGAGTATAAACAAGATGCCAGAATTATCGATGTAGATTCCAATGTATTCAGCTTCTATGTTACCGTGCCATCAAAAAGACTAAAAACAAGACATAGTCATAGTCAGTCAATGTGCAAGGAATAGTAAAAATCACTCAAATCAATTCAAATAAAAATAAGATAAGATTATTTTATTTATTTTTATTTCTATTATGTTTTCCAATTCAAAACATTATTCATTCTCAATGAGATTTGAAAATATGCAACTAATGACCAATTGAAAAAACGAACAAATATGAAGAAAGTGAAAGTAAATATCACTACGTAATAACAAAACCAGTAAATCAGCTTTTTTAGATTGACACAGTGGTGCAGCAGTTGGTGCTCATAACAAGAAGGTCCTGGGTTCAATTCCCAGCCGACCCGGGACTTTCCCAGGAGGGGGCAATAAAAAAATGATATTTTTGTAACATTTGAAAAGTTAATTGACAGCTGGATCAAATTTTTAGAGGGTCGTTTTGGCACTCGGGCCTTAAGTTGAATGGGCCTGGTATATATAAATGAAACCATTGGTATTATGGTTGAAAACAAATTCATTTTGCACCAAAGTCCAAGTTAGGATCAGTATTGTCCGCTGCCATTGATCCTTTCCATGGCATTTCCCCGATCTGATGCTCGCTCCTCCAGCCTTCCTGCTCAGATACTCCATTTATTTGGCTGACTATGGATTCATTTGGCTTCAGTATCAGACAGTTTCTCTGGTTTATATCCAAGGCGCAGAAATGGCAGCTGTATTCACAAGTTTCTGCCAGGACTTAATCACTGATCCAACAGCTTCTTGGTGTGGAGCTAGATGTGGCCATGTTGGTCATGCAATGTTTGTATTCATTATTTTGGACAATTTCTTAAGGAAAAAAATTGGATCTATACAGTATGTGATCTATTCAAGCTATTTTACTGGTGTTCAGAATAGAATGACCACTTACCACAACATAGGCCTTGGTAGAAATATTGCTAAGCCTATTCACATTAGCAACTGCATAAAAAAATTACATCTAAAACAGAAAAATAGATAAATTATCAAATTTTCAAACCTGGAAAGTGACTCTGGATAAGGTTAGCGGAAAGGTTGTACAGAATAATATATAGAGTTTGCATTTTATGTCAATTCAAGTTAACCCAAACCACCTCTGATATTGATTCTTTCACATAACTCCCACTGAGAGTGACTGGAGAAAATGAAGACTTGAAATAGTTTTTAAATAAGATGTATGGATAAGGTTAGAGCGAGATGATGGCTGACATTTATTATCTGTGTTCACGTCGAGGTCTTTTCCAAAATGACAAGGCCAAATGAGACAACAGTGACCCACTTCAGCTCAGATCTTGACGACTTTATGTATCGGTCGTGGATCCAAGTCTCAGATGAACAGATAACATGGAGTTAAGTTTGCTTTAGCATTCACAGTGACGCCAATGAAACATTGCTTTCTTTACAAATATAAATGTTTTATTTTGGCCTGCAGCATGTGAGGTCCCAACAACAGTTTACTCAAGCTTAATTAACTCCTGTCACACTGTTTAATGGCGTTCATTGGGACTCTGTGTTTCAGCAGTTCATAAGACACTCCCTTTATGTAGTTTTATAAAAGTTGTAGCTGTGCATGCTCCTTTGGCTACACAAATGATTCAATTACTCCTCTTTTAAACGTGTGAGTCGAGATAGTGACTTGGCGACGGAAGCACAAGCGCAGAATGAAATTAACCTCCGCTAACTCCTACGGCCTCTACACTTGTATTATGATTTTCTATTAAAATGCTATCGCAGCTATAATGAATTCTGTTCATTCAGCCCAAAGGAGTGCTGGCATGGACACTTTTGTTTGTTGTTCATGTAAACTCAGAATAGTGTTGACCGCTGTGCATGAATACCAAAACAGTCACCAGTCAAACTCTGTAACAAGCGTAAAATATCAGTGAAGTTTGTAAAATTCCCTGGACAGACACACTGTGAACAGCGTCAATTCCCAGTTTGTTGCTATCTTGCCAATAACCTGCTAAATCCGTAGCCCAGATTCTCCTCACACACTGTCACAATGGATTTCCTGTTCCCATTTCTAAAGTGCAAACACATAACAGGGTGTATGCATTATGCCTATTGTATATGACCTTATTGTGAGATGTAATTTCTCTCCTAAGCCTTTCTTAAGGCTGGGGATTGACTGTGGCCCTGGCTATTGTCTGCATGCATTAAACAAGCTACACCAATGTGTCTACTATACAGTCTATACTCTATGCAGTAATACACTGTCTTTTAGGTCTATAGTTTTAAATGATCTGTAAACCCCATTTATAAAATCGAGATTACACAAATAAGGTGTGACTAAACCAAGACAATTTGAATATTAACTTGCCATACCTGCATAACAAAGCTTGATCCCGTCAGATATCAGAAGCTAAGCACGCTAGGGCCAGGTTAGTACCTGGATGGGAGACCACCAGATGCCACAGTGGATGATAAGAGTGGAAAGTTCATTGTGTTCTTGGGCAAGACACTTAACCCACATTGCCTCAGTGTCTGCATACACTGGCTGAGTGGATCCCTGATTGTAAAAGTGCTTTGAGTGCCTTGAAAGTGGAAAAGCGCTATATAAATAGAGACCATTTACCAACTCATTTCAGTCTTTCTGTACCGGCTTCAGATTCTTTGTCTTTGGAAAAAAAAAAAACACAACTCTATATTAGTGGTTTTACAAACTAATATAGATACACAATATTTTGGATTCTCCAGTTGAAGGTTTTAAGACTTTATATTTCCAACAATGTATTTCAACTGAAAAAAAAAAAAAAAAACTCTGCATCTAAAAGGTTAACTTTGAAGTTCCGAACCATAAAAAAAAAAAAAAAGAACCAACTAACAGCAGCTGACCAATCATTACAACATTTATTAATTTATTTTTTGTATTGTTTTATTTTGATGAAATAACTAGCAATCTGTTTTACACCACTACAGTTACACTGTAAAACATATTTTGTGAAAAAGAGTTTGCAGAGCTCCATCAACATTCAGAGTTCTCCAAATCTCAGGAAGATGCTTGTTGATGTTTTTAGCTGTTGCTGGCTTTTCTGTCATGGTGAATCTCGCACAGGCTTTGGAAAGAAACGAAAAGCCCTTTTAACTTCATTGTGGTAAATAATTAAGAGGCTTGGGATATATTAGATGGCAAAATATTCCAAGAGTATGTTGGTTATTATATTACTGTAAATCCCTGAACTGTTAAAGTTTACTTTATTTTGTGAGTAGAATTCATAATATTATGTTAGGTTCATTCCTTGAACTCACCTGTCATCCACATAATCGGCCTGTGTTTTTAGAGTTGAGCTAACTTTAGCTGGGGCTGAAGCTGAGAGAGGAGAGGCCTGTGTCAGGAGGGTTAATGGTGCTTGCAACATAATTACTCAGTCTGCCCCGAAAGATCCAACAAAAGAACTTTATCTGCCTTAGCCATAAAGCCAGTCCAGGAAACTCACAGGAAAAACCCACACAGGGTCTATGAAAGATAGATAGAAGAGTATATCACTTTAAACAGAGAATTTGTGTTTATTTATTCTGAATTGGTCAGCAGGGACCGAGGAAAATATTTAGATGAATGTATTGAAAATGTGTTACAGCCACAAATTGGGGGGTGATTTAACCATCTATTTGTGCCCATTGCTATGCTTATCATCATGTGACATGTCTGTGTATGTGCCCCTTTTGAAAGTGACACTTTGTTGTAGCTTAGTGTGACCAAACTCCCTTTTTACCCAGGACAGTCCCAGTTTTCAGCCTTGGATGCAATATCCATACAGATGTCCCAGTTGTCTTGATAGTTTTACTATTTGAAGTCTGTATGTCGTAGGAGGAAGACTTAAGCAAAATCTTCCTCGATTAAGTGAAGACTTAAACGAAATAACAGACATGAACGTTCAGCAAATGTTGAGAGACTTCAGAATACAGAAGCACAGCACAAGTTATGCAAGTTTGTACCTGCTGTATCAGACTGTCTCAGGCATTCATCCATCCATCTGTGTTCTTCAACTTTATTTGGGGTCACATAGCAGCAGTCTGATCAAAGACTTCACAGTCCATATAAACCTCCTCTAGCTCTGCTGGGGATGTCCTGGGTTTCCAGGCAAGACGAGAAACATAAACATGTCCAGGATTTTCCACAAGTCCTCCTCCTGTCCTCTCCAGGGAATAGTCCAAGAGGCAGTCAGAAAGATGCCCGAGCATGGTTCCTTACAACGCGGAGGGAGCAGTGGCTCTACTCCTGAGCACTTCTAAGAGAATGCCTAGTCTTTCTGATTTCTACTTTGTTTGCGTGTGTCCTTTCAGTCATTACCCAAAGCTCATGACCATAGGTAAGAATTGTAAAGTATAAAATGCACCACAATGCGTACAATACAAACACAGTGACTGCATCACTGCTCATGCTGCACTGATCTGCCTGTCAATCTCACACTCCATGCTTCCCTCACTCGTGAACAAGACCGCAAGATACTTGAACTTCTCCACTTTGGCAAGAACTCTCAACCCTCTTGAAAAGAAGAAGCCACCATTTTCTGCTTGAGAAGCATTGCCTCGGATTTGGAGGAGCTGATTTTCATCCCAGTCATACTTGACCGCAAACTGTCCAAGTGCAAGTAGCGGGTCCTGATTTGATGAAGCCATCAGAACAACAATTACAAATTGCAGAGATAAAATCTTGTGGTCCATAAACACAGTCTCCCGGACAGTCCCTGAATGCTTCTAAAAATTCTGCCCATAAAAACTATGACAATAGTTATGAGAACCAGTGGGCAAACCAAAGGGCAGCCTTACAATGCACTGGGAACAGGTCTGACTTACTACCAGCAATAAGAACACTGCTCCCGCCCCGATCTTATAAGGACCAGATAACCCCGAGCAAAGGCTGCACAACCAGTGTTCCTGGAGCACTCCCCAAAGGACAACATGGGGAACATGTCTGAGCGCTTTCTCCACATCCACAAAACACATGTAAACACCCATGAACCCTCAACTAATCCAGGGTTCCTGGACGGAGCAGAAACTGCACTGCTCCTCATGGTCAAGTTGAAAGGCAAAACGTTAAATTCAAGCTTCATTTCAATCTATGTTCTAACTTTCACCTGTAGTCATATAGGGAATGTTGAAAGCACAAGATGCGGATACAAGAAGTCAAAATGAGTTTCTTCCTCAGTAGAGCTGGGTGCTTTAGTGATCAAAGCTCAGTCGCACAAGAGGAACTCAAGAGAAGAACCACTACTCCTTCACGTCAAGAGGAACATCTGTTTCAATGTTAAGTTAGTCAAAATAACAAAATCTGCTTTTAGCTTGTTTTTATTATTTATGCATCACCTAAACCACAGGATATAAAATGACTAAGTTCAGGCACAATTTCATGGGTATAGGATTGGGATGAGGGTTAACAACAGTAATTATACTAATAAAATGAAAGTGAATTTTGGGCCTCCATGCTCAGAATGTTGACTTTGCAATGCAGTCCATCTAAAACACGGTGAATAGATGAATGAAGTTTGTGGTGTATTACTCTAATCTAACCTGAACATGTAATAATCAAGTTTTTAAACACAGAGATCAAAGTTTATTTTTCCATCCATTTGTGTACACATTAGATTATTCTCAAGCTAAAGATGAATGAAATATTGTTGTCAGGGGAATGTGTAACAAAACAAACAAGGTGTAGAGTGAGGTTTTATATAGTTGTCATAAAAAGTGACTTCATAATATTGCCACATTTTATTGGATTTTCCCTTTTCTCGGCTACTGCTTTGGGCTCCCAAGGTCACAAAAATGTTTCTCTTTTGCTGAGCTACACCTTTGAACAAATAAAATGTCATAATAAAATGAACAACTGGATATCCTTACTAACTTTTTACATCATTCATGAAATCCAAGATACCTTCTTTTAGAAACCACATAAACATTACTTTAACCTCAATTTATTAAAAACGGCTTCATTTTCATGTCAATGTAATCCCACACTGAGACACAATGTTTTAGAATCATTTGTTTTCTGTTCTGAGACGTTTCATTGTACGGTATTTACATTAGTATTTAATTTGCATTTCCTTTTTTTTTTTCATAACTGATTGTAGAGAGTTGTATCTGGAGCTTTCCAACTTACTCAAACCTATCAGAAACAGAGACTGTGGAATACCTTGGTGCAGAAACAAACAAACAAATGACCATTTCAAGCTTCATAGATATTTAGACAACAACATTTGTCCAATCTGTTCATCCAAACCATACAAGACGTTATTACAATGTATCCCATGTAGAATGTGATTAGATTTGTGTGTCCTACTATCATTCTTAGGATCTCAAAGGAGGCATCTTAAAGCAGTTTGGACCAGGACGGAGCTGTGATTCTCACAGTTTAGAGCTGAATGGATGTGGAGGATGGGTCATTTTTATCCCAACGAAACACAGCACAGCTCTGGACAGATCATCTGTCACTCCCCTCCTGTTCTGTCATGTCCCTCCTCCTGCTCCACTGAGAGGAGAACAAACTGTTCATAATGACGAAGAAATGGAAAACATTTGGAGGAAATACTGGTTTCTTCAATAGAAAGGCCTCAATGTATTAACAATGTGAATGCAACTGCTGGAGCTGCAGGGCAAGACGTAAGTCTCATCCAACTGTTGTTAAACAAATGTCCAAATCATAAAGAGAAAATGGCAGATCAGACTTTAACAACATTTAAATAATCAACTTGTGATACAGTTCACAATTAGCATTTGAAACCATGGCTTCATGGCAAACGGAATCTCACAACATATACTTTTCAACATGTCTGCACAATCTTTTTAATCTTGAGAGATTTACAGCTGTATCTCCGTTTGGTGACCTAAGTCTTTCGATGTACACTTTCATAAACAACTACAACCCTTTAAAGAACATACTGAATATATTGTGTGATTTTAGAAGTTTGCTTTAGTCCCTCTAATCTCTTCATGCCGTCAACAAAACCTATTCTTTATGCCAAAGAGTTATGGGATGGTTGAAACTATTTCATAGAAAAGGTTCAAACTTTTTACAGCTATTTGTACTTTTATTCAACACTTTTTCCGTTAGAAAAATCAGTGGAGAAGAAATGCATAGTTTGTTTGTGCCCCCTGAGCAGTGCATCATTTAGCAGCTAGTCCTTTCTCTCTGATGGGCTCAGAGGAAGAGCTCAGGTCCTCCACCTGAACTGAACTCAGCGCCTGGGGTTTTGCAGGACTGTGACAAGCATTCACAAACATCCGGACACAACACTTCTCTCTGTCTCTGTCTCTCTCTCTCTCTCTTTCTCTCTCTCTCTCTCTCTCTCTCTCTCTCTCTCTATCTCTTTTTCAGAAATATTATTCACAACAAGCATAATGGTATTGTTTTTTGAATAGGCACTTGCTTTGGTGTTATTTTTAATTAGATAAATTGTCAAACCCTGGACATTCTGAAAATCAATCAACATAAAATGATTTTACTCTACAAGAATTCCTTGGGTGACGAAGTTTACTGATGAAGTACATTTACCTTTTTTTCTATTGCAAAGAACTCACCTTTAACAGACTGTCAAAGACTATTCTTTGACAGAGTGGTAACTTTGGCTAAACTAACAAACAAATAACCACAAGCTCAGATTGTAAACTGTTTGTATGAGGATCAGGACCTTAAGGTGGTGCTCCAGAATGAACTTCCACCGGACTACAGAGCTGACCGCAGGAGCGTGTGGTGCCGGGATCAAACATGGTGACAACAAAAACATCGTTGGGCTTCAGGTGAGCTCCTCTCCAACACAGCAGAGCAGCCAGAGCTGGACCAAGAGCAGTCTGAGCCCGGGGTAACTGTCATGTTTGACTTGTGCAACAAAAAAAAATCAAGTGAGTTTTTCATTTTTCAAACAACATAAATAGAATCCTCCTGTCTATTGATTTCACACCCAGATTTACCTCAAACTTCCCGTGTGTCTCAGAGGCAAAGTTAACTTTTATTTTAGCATTGTGAAATCAACAGTCGGAGAGTAACAGAGGTGTGCTGCTGCCTGAACGTCTTTCATAACACAGTGTGAAGCCGTTTGCTCAGTGCTGATTCAGTTCTTATCTGTAGACCTATAGCAATACATTAAAATGCAAGAGAAAAGTGGCTAACATCATCAGCATGCTGGGACGTTATCTTATAAGTCACTCCGGGGGATTAGCTCTTCAGTATGCTAATGAACTATTCATTTATCCACAGGTGAGATACGTTTCAGCAGATACAGTAAAGTTTTTTTTTATTTAAAATCAGAATATTAGAAAATGTTCATCTGCAACACATTCCAATGTTTTAACTGTGAAAATGAAGTATTTAAATCCTTCTAAACTCTTTGGAGCTTCACTATTTTTCACAGACTGACAGTTGTAGCGACTCATGTTATTCTTTCTTACAAGTTTGAAAGGATAACATTTTATTACAACCTACATTCTGTGGGAAATAAGAATCTCCTCCAGAAAGTCCTTCAGATTAAGGATCTGAAAGACACAATGCCCAGAACGTTTCTCCTGAGATGGCTCCCCACGCACCAACCCCAAGACACAATGTCTGTCCCGGCAAGAGAGAGACTGAAGCAGCACTTCATTGGAGCTCTCAGGGCCGGATCTGTCTCTGTACACCAGGACATGATCTATCCCCGGGCACTTCACCCAAGAAAAAAAAAAAATTCCAAACATCCGAACCTTCTTCCAAATCTTGCATGTTTAAATCAGAACCAAATTGAAACAGACGGATCAGAGATAGTATTTTCCTTTTTCATTTTTGTTTTGAAAACGAAAAATCAATTGAACAAATCATACACGGACCGTATCTGAATATTGTTATTGTGCTGTATGATTTTTTTTTTTTTTTTTGTAAATATAACCCAGCCCAACATAACAATCAATCAAAGTTAATTTATTAAGCACTTTATAACAGTGCCTAAACAAGAACATGACATTAATTGTATATGTCTGTGTTATTGTTTGAGTGACAGATAATCTAACAATCGAACAATGCTGTGAGCAAAATCCCACCTCCAGTGTAACTGAGCCTGAGAGAGGAAAACATATTGACCAATGCGGAACATTATTTACAAAGTTGAAAATCAGCTCAATCATTTACAGAGAAAAAAACTATAGTGAGTGAAATGTTTGAAACTAGAACATGATATTTTTGAATAACACATGGTATAAATGTAATTCTATTCAGAAGAGAAAGAAATGATCAGCACTTTCAGTCACAGATTAAAATCCTCTGTTCACAGCACATTTCTGAATTGATAAGAACCATGGAAATGACAGGAACATGTGGCAGAATTTTCTACGCCATCCTTATCTGTTCTATGGATGAGATATGAGAGCTTTTCATTAAACTGTGTTTGACCATGTAACCATGTTAGTCTCAGTAACATCAAATATTAACCACAGTAACTAATGTAATTGTGTTTTCCTTTAATTAGAAAGTTATCATACATCAAGTGTTTAATGTAAAGTATTTCACAACAACATGTGTATCGTTGTAGTTGAGTTGGTTCATTTAATCTCAGTATGATGGGGTTTCTCTCATATGTTTTACTGTAGCAGTGCATTGACTCTATACACAGTTAAAACACATTTACTTTGGGGCCTGGAAAAGTTTCACCCAACTCTCCTTCTCCTACACCCTGAGGGCACACAAGTCTGCTCTTTCTCACACACAGACAGGCTTATTCTCAGTGTGAATGGCACTCATCTCACAGTTCCATTACAATGTGTTACATATACTGCTCCTATACAGCTTCTGTTAAAGTGACAGAAGATCCAGAGCTTATCTCACGCAACAGAAACTCAAAATAAACTGGTTTCTGCCGTGAGTTTTTCACCTGCTTGGATTGTTTTAGAGCATTTACAGTGGAATCTACAGATACAAATCATCTCTTGATCAGTTCCTTTTATATACTTTGTCTCACCATCAAAGTCTTATTTTCTATGTCAAGTACACTCATTTGTAAGTTTAATTTGTTTGTATTTAAATCAGTTTGTGGTTTGCGTTTGACTTCTTAGTCTTTGTAAAAACAGTTTGCGTGCCAAGTGCAGTTGCACTGCCATGATGCTGTTGTTGAGAGGACTGCCATGACTCCATTAAGTATTTATGAAACTTCAAGGACATTTTGTACTTTTGCTTCTGCATTTTATTACACATGACAACTGTCTGAGTGTTGTTATTGCACAAGCACAACACTGCACTTCTTATGCTGTTGTATTCATCAAGATAAATCATGTTTTATGTGTAAAGACAAAGCATAAAGTAACCAAATATTGAGTGAGGAATGATTCTACTTTCAGAGGGCCTTCAGGGTCACCTAAAAACATTATTACTGAATGCACTGGGTTCATGAATCTAGAAAGAGCATATGCCAGAATACTAAACAATCTCTCACCAACCAGAGCAAACTTTTCATAACGACCTGATCAGAATGATGAAGTAGGAAGAGCTTAGGCAGCAGCAGTTTTCAGTGCTGAAGTGATGATTTTCCCATTGGCTGAACAGTAACTAAAACACATTGAGGCGGTGCGGGCGCCTCTGTTGGATGACCCTGTGAGCTGGTGGAGAGCCTCTCTCCTGGCACACACAGCTCATGTTAGCAGATGGACAGGTCAGCTCTGTGTCTGGATCAGCAGGACTCTGCTACTCTCTTGTTTGGCCTGGGCTGTAGAATAGATGATGGTGTTTGGGTTCCTCCTGATGAAACAAAAGCATTTGTGGACACAATTTGGGACACTCTGTCTTGGTGCTGTTATTTCTCCAGTGTTAAACTGGCAAGTGTTCGCCCTGACTCAAACAAACGGCTGACACCTCAGTGACTTGTGTGGGACCATGACCACTCTGGTGATGGAGGGCTGTTGGCAGACTCAAGGGCAGACAGAGGGGACTGTGATTCACATTCTATCCACTCATTCTCTCAATCACACTAATGGAGTACAATGTAGCTTTACACTAAGCTACAAGAAAATATTGAATGCTCACAGTTTAATTGAACTTATTTCTGACAACTAAACATGGTGTTATGATATCAGATTGAAATTACACTGAATTACAGAACGTATTGTAAACAGGTAGAAAGTAACTCAAAAGGATACTTTTAACAAACTTTTAACTGCAGTTAAACTAGAGCCCATTTCTGCAGCACCCTCATCACTTCTGCTTTTCTCTCCCAAATACTGTTACTCTTAAATCACCATGAATTTATGCGTATTCTGTCTTTTTACCAGAATCATCTTGGTAGGTTTTTCATTTATACAGAAAATTTGAAGAAACGCCATTACTCACATAGACTAATTCTTATGCTGAGCTGAAAGTGCTGTCTCTCTCTCTCTCTCTCTATTTCTCTCTCTCTCTCTCTCTCTCTAGGAAATGTTTCACAAGCATTGGATTATGAATATGAGTTTTCTCGTGAACTCTGCCAATCTATAATTTAGGATTCCCTTTGGGATGCACTTGTGCTCATGTGTGTTTGTGTCTGCTGTTGTTGATGAGGAATATGCCACCAGAGAAAATGTAGCTTCTAAAGCATGTTAAATGTAATAGATCCTACATACGAGCTATAGGGGACACGTCTTCAGGGGGCTGTGCTCTACTGTGCTGTTTGTTCTAATAGGTCCAATCACTGGGGATGACCACACAGTACATCCCTGACTGCATGTACAGGATTGGTTAGACCACCATGTTTCAGGCAGGGCATTGTTAGACATATAAAAGCTAGTTAGGTTATGTGACTTACCTCTGCCACCAACTTGTCACCATGACATGTCATTGCCTTTCCTGGAATAGTCCACAGAATGATATCCAGGAAATATTCCATTACACATTCCATTTTTATTGCTCGAAACCATTTTCAACCATGCTAAGAGTAAGTAAGTTAGTTATTTATTCATAAAGCACATTTTACCGATTTCAAAAATTACCAAAGTGCTTTACAAAGGGGGTTAGCCAGAATTACACACAATAGCATTTAGATTTCAGGTCCTGCAATAAAATGCAACATTTTAATACAATAACATCTAACACCATGTTCTCCATTGGACAAAGTTACTCAAAGCCCCTTTAACGGTGAAATTTTGTCTGTTTAGTTTCTGAATCCCTTATCAGCCGAGGGCAGAGAAGATATGCAGAATGCCATTCCTTCACCCAGTTGCATGGCACAATAATTTAGACATATTTTGATTGGTACAATCCCATTTAATTCTAAATTGTCAACTTTGTATATTTCTAGGTTATAATATTCAATCTGTTTTGTATATGTCATCCATTTTTGGTAATCATAGGATGCCAATATACACAAACGATGCAATAATGGAAGGCAACCTAGCAACAGCAGTTTCTCCAGCAACTATTTAATTTGATGGATCTGAATACAAATGATTGATGTAAATAGACAGACTGCTGCACTAGGGCCATTGTACTGCGGTGACCAGGCTGACCATCCTTATATGCAAATGAGCACAGTCTGAATGACGAGAACAATTCACTCATCCAAGCTTGGTGGCACTTTGTTATTTCATATCCATGCATCATTTACCTCAAAACTGTTATGACAAATATGAACTTCAAACATCCAAATGTGTTGTTCAGGCTAAAAACAGTTGTCAGAACAAATCAGAATTTATCCAATGTTAATTCAGCTACGAAGATGAAAATGCATTTCGCCTGAAGCTGAATGCACATTATTAACCCCCTAACCGTAACCCTAATCCATATGGCGGTTTCAAAGAAGTCTGTATTTGCATATTCAGGCTCCTAAAATAGTCTTTGAATAAATTAGATTAGATGGTATTTTTTGGCTTTGCCCAGGCTGCTTCCTTAAATAAATTTTGAAACATAACTATAAAAAAAGAATGATAATAATAATAAAATGTTGAGACAAGACACATTGATGTGACATGACCTTAAAAAAGAGGCTTCTGGGTAATTTGAGGCGTGGTTGAGGAGGTTTGTGAAAGTTGGTGAACCTATGTCAACCATTATTTCATTATTAACTTTCATCTAAGTTTTAAGAACTTGCAAACTCACTGCAGTATAAACAGTCTATACTTTCTGGCAAATTTCCCTTTTTTTTCTTTGAGCCAATCAACAACACGGCAAAAGAAAACCATTACACAAAACTCATAACACTCCCTAAAGCACCAAAGTAGTATGTTAACAACTCCTTCCACTAACACAAAGTTACTGTAAGATCTTTCAAATGTTACTAACCATTTAGCACATTTTGTCCAAATTTTGCAAATGTTTAGCCTTAAAATTGCACTGATTCAGAACACACTAATTTATGTCATCAATGTCCACTTCTGTAAACCATATTTCACTATAATTTTCTTATCTTTTCTTTGATTCATGCGAAAATATACTTTAAATTAGAAAATCCCCCCAAACCGTCATACACACTTTAATCTCTCCATTTCATTCAAGCAGAAATGTGTTGATCTGAGAGTCTGCGGCACAGATTGAACCATCTCCAAAGTGCTCTCCAAAAGGCAGGGATCAATCTTGGAGAGCAGACACCTGTATCTCTTTCATCTCCTAAACCCAAACAATCAGTTACATCTCTCCTACCGTCTCCAGTCACAGCGGATTCGGAAACCTTTTATTCCCTGAACTGTGTTGGTGAAAGGCGTCTTGGGCTAGATTTAAAAAGTGCTTCAATATGTTTCAGAAGATAGAGTAATTTGCAGTTGTCTACCGCTGTTGAGGAAAAATACCAAAGCGCAAAACACATTTAGAATCGCTGATGTTTGGAAGAGGCAGTACAAGCAGACGAATGGGGTTAAACACAAGGGGATGATTAGTGAGTCTAGAAAGCGTCCCGCCGGATTCGCTGTCACAATAATGGCCGATTTAAGTCTGGAGTGTGTAATCCATCTTGTGGGTTGGTCAAACTATGCTCTGCCACCAGTTTCTTCAGAGTGAATATGGGCATTTTATTACATATCAGTTGGTTCAATGTGCAGTGAAAACAAAGGTTAATATCAAACGAGTAAGAGGGACATCATGATAAATAGTGTTGGGTGTTACATATTAAGTCAGCTAATACCTGCCAATAAATCTGTTATGTTGCTTTGTATTAATACGTTGTCAAAGAGTAGCATATTTGACTCTTCATGCACTATCCTTAAAAGTGCTACGCCTACATTTTTGCTTCAATAAACTTTTTACATTGATCTCCCTTACCTAATCCATTCTGAACTTCCCAATGGTTTACCACCATGTGTTTTATGCCCTTTTCACAGCTGTTAAGGAGTAATAATAACTTTGTGGATTTTGGTGAACATGGAACAAACAAGACATTATTAGACGCAGACAGGACATTGCAGATTGATTTTCACCTGAATAGATTTTATATACTGCATCGTAAATTGTTTTCAGTAGAAAGTAGAAAATGTAATATCTAAGTTACTTGCCAAATTCTAACCACATTAAGATGTGTTGAAAAAAATCACTCTATACTGCTGAATTTTGGTCAAATGTGTTTGCTCCATGAGAACAAATAATAGCTAAGCTATAACAGAATAATCTCCAGCAGACTGAGAGGTTCACGGAGATCAAAGACATCATGTGACCTCATTGGCCACAAGTAAGTTAGTGCAGTGTTCTATCTATTTACTTTAGAGTTTATTTATAGGGTGTAATATATTTAGGAGATGATGGTGGCACTGGCTTCCTACAGTTAAACACCTATCCAATAGTTTTAAAATAATTTGACAAATCATTACATTACAATATGCATACATCACACAATCAAAGTGTGTCCCACTCTAGCCTCAACTGAATCTAAGCAAATATTGAGAGTTTTATTGACAGAGTTTGCTCATTCTGAAACACTGACAGAAATGTGTTATTCTACTGCAGATTCTCCATCAGATGGAAATGTCCACAGCCATGAACTCCTGACATGAACTACCTCAACACAAAGTTTTACTATGTGAGTGCAGTTTATATTTACCGTATAATACTTAATTTACTGTGTACAGAAAGAAGTTTAACAGTGTCGTATTCTGTCCCACATGGAATCTCCAGCAGTGTCTATAGTTGAAGCCAAAGATGAACTGACAACACAAGCCAAACATGTAAGAACTATATAATAGTGTATAATAACTAGTTGTTCCTAAAGTGTGTTTCTTCTTCCACACTCAGAACTTCAAAATAATTTAAATGCCTTTTTATTGCAGACTAACATTTTGCTTTGTTTTGTCCCATTTGCTGAGTGCCTTGGTGTTTCAAACTGTAATATATCTATTGTGTTGATGTCACAACGACAAGGACTTCCTAAATTCCCTGATTCTGCACCCAAAATTATTGGCCCCTGCAACCACCATCAACATACACAGTTATAAAAACTGTGTATATGATACAGTTTGTTAAAATGTTAAATAAAACAGTTATAAAAACTGTTTATATTACATTTGTTATCTGTTAATTACAAACAGTTGTCAAAACTGTTTATATGACACAGTTTGCTAAACTGTTAAATACAAAGTTATCAAAACTGTTTATACTGTATGATACAGTTTGCTAAACTGATAAATACAAAGTTATAAAAACTGTTTATATGATACAGTTTGTTAATTGTTCAATACAAACAGTTATAAAACTGAACAATAAAAGAAAAATGGTGAGTGCTTCCAGGAACTACAATCAGATACTCTTCAGGATGAGCCATGCAATGTAAGAATAAAAGAGGCTGACTTGCGATGTAAAATGTTTTGTCAAGAAGCAGTCACAAAGAGATCCGCGGCACACTGAACGTAGAAAAATCGTGGCGTCATTTCATAAGGCTAAGGCACCCAGACTACTCCTAGCACTACAACAAAATTAAAGTAAACCTTATAAGACCTTAAGGGCCACATGAATTGAGGTGGAGGGCCGCATCTGGCCCCCAGGCCTTGAGTTTGACACGTGCTGTAAAGCAAGTTTATTGAAATACATGAAATAGTTTATTTGTAAAAAGCAGAATAAACCTAGTTAATGACCACATCTAGGCTGTCTGGTTTCCTTTCTCACAGGGTTTGGGGAAACATATTCGATTATAGAGTGCACTCTCACGATGTGCTGACTTTGTCTACAGTCAAATACATGATGTAATTTCACAGATTCACCAGCAGATGGTGGAATTGGGTGAGCACTAGGACCCAGAGGAGGTCACATGCAATATGTGCTCATATTACACAGCGTAATTGGCTCTGTTTTATGTGATCAGCTGATCCTGGAGGGCTGCTTTCGTTTCTAAAGGATTACAGCAAAATATAGACTAAAAGCATTGTTGAGTCTAAAATGAAAGAAAATCACAATGCTTGAGAACAGCCTCAGACAGCCAGAGGAAAAGAATGTGAAAACAAAACTTTCTCTCCTGTGAGTGAGCCAAGGTGGTCAGAGTAAATAAAACTTGCATTTGTTCATGTGTGGAGAGATAAATATTATTTATGCACTAAAAAAAAAGGCTAAATCTATATAATCTGCATCAGAAAGTAGAAAACTGCTGTGCTGCCTTCTCATCTGTAACACTGTTTTATTGGTTTAAGGATAAAAAAGTTTGTCCTCATTCATGATCATGTAAAACGGTTATTTTCATCCTAAAGACATTAGTTAACCGTATTAGCTCATATTCTTTCAACAAAAAGTACAACTGAGGAAAACAAGACTAACATGAAGTTTGAGTTAGGGGGGGTCAAAGCAAGAATATGGCTGGCAGTGAAAGAGTACTAAGTCGAACAGGGAAAAAGTTACTGCAAAACAATGCTTTTCACATCATTTTATTAAGCCGATACATTGGAAGTGACATGCTTAAGCATCCAAATATAAAAATTAGAACAAATCAACCACATTGGTCACTTGCAAAAGGGTGAAATGTATTCACAGGTGGTGAGGCAGCGACAAAGGCAGAGCAAGAGATTGTGCGTCGAAGGAGAAGACCTCAGTGTCACTGCAAAAAAAGCTGGCTAAATCTGTATAAATAATAATACTGTGACATGTTATGGATTACATGCACTCAGGCCTGTCTGTGTGCATGTCATGAGTGGAAAGCAGGTACAGATGTAGAGTGTACATGAGGGAGGTGTGGAAGAAGCAGCAGTGGATTTGGAGGCAGATGAGTAGCCCGTGAGAGGAGGTGTCACATGTTCTTGGTTTTGCCACGATCCACGCTTTAGACACTGGAACAGGACAGCCTCTGAACTGCTGAATCTGAACCAAGACTAACGTGTTACAAATTTGAAAACGTAATAATACTAAATGACATGGTATAGTAAAACAAATGTTATGTCTGCTACTCCCAAAAACCTTCTAGCGTGTTACCACTAAATAGTGACACTGAACGACATCTTTAGAACGAAGATTTTCCTTCTGACACATTTGGTGACATTGTTACTCTTTTGAAAAAGTCTTACAAAAAGTGCTAATTTGCTCTAGATGCTACTATGAAACCATGTCTGTGAATTGTACAAAAATAAACTTGTATCTGGTAATGACATTGGTTTGCAGATTACTTAAACTTTTATTTAGTTTTATAATAGTTGGTGTACATTTTTTCAGAATGTCTGCTTCAGTGCTTTATCAGCTACTTCTTGCACAATTCACAGGCTGGAAATGAGCGAGTCCGAAGTTTAGCTCCAAAAAGCACTGTCATTTCTAATCAACGCTCCATTGTGCTAGGGTTTTATACACAGCTCCCATGATCCTCTGCTCCATTGTTGCTATCTGTGGCTCAGAGATGGAAGAACCCTCATTATGGATTTGACAGCGGTAACATGACCCTGATTTAACTTCTCACGACTTTACTGCACCAAGATATGAAAACAGAAGTAGAAAAAAATCTAAACGAGAATCACCTTCTATCCATCCACAACCCTGTTACATTCAACATATTGTGAGAAAAAAAATAAATGCAATAGTTACAATAAAACAAGAATTACGTACAATTGTAATGACCCGACCCTCTGACCAGGCAAAGTTCTGAGGAACCCTTGTAGTCTTTGGTCCTATAGTGCTTTCAACCATGGTCATACAAGCACCAGAACAAATTCAGACTTTCAAAAGTCATATAGGAATTTATTTTCAATAGAATTGGAATACATTTGGGGGATTTTGCCTTGACAGAATGGGAAAGGAAAAAAAAAACTAAAACAAAAAAAATAAATCAAAAATACCTTGAGTATGCGACACTATAGAACTAGCAAATAAATTTGTTCATGAATTCATTAGCTTTTCTAAACCTCACAGATGGACAAAACCCATTAGTGAAAAGACAAAAAAAAGTGTTTGCTAATAAAACATTTACAAAATACCTGTAATAGAATGGTGCAGAGTGCCTTTGGCATCCGGTTTTCCCAACCAAACAAAACATCCACATTTGGAATCCTCCAACTTCAGTTGTCCAACTAACTAACAAGGTACAAGTGTAAAGATATATAATATTTAGCTTAAGTGAACCACCTTCAGCTGCTTCTCTGATACTAAGTCAAAAATGTGATATCACACCTGATAATGAGATCTACTGGCTGCATGCTCTGATGCCTACAGTCATAATTGCCATTGCACACTTTCTCTTTTGCTTTTGGCACGTATAGGCATCACAGAGGCCACCCACATCCACCTGAAGAGAAGCAGAGATCTTCATTAAAACGAGAAGCAGGCAGTCCTCCTCCCCCCTCCCCAGCCGCTTCCTCCACCATCATCACTGGCAACAGGTTTGTGTGAATACATGCATTAAATTGGATTCATGGCCTGCAGGGAGTGAAGAGTGGTAAAAGGCGTCTAAACTGGAAAAGCAGAGCGATGTTTTTGGGGTGGGTGCACCGGGCAGAAACACTCAAACTGGCTTTTTGCTCTATTTATGACTCAAATTCACCAAAATTTAAGTTGCTGGTGTGGTTCAATTTGGAGGATGGCTGATTACAGTGAAATGTGGGTGAGAACGGTCCAGTTTGGAGTGTGAAGCCTCCCAGAGTGATTTGTTTATAAATGAAGAAAACAATTGTTACAACAGAAATGTATTTAGTTGCCTTCTGTTTGTCCGTCTTGTCCCAAAATTTCAGTTCAGTTCTGCTACGCTCGGCCTCTGCTGCTTCTGCCAATTCACAATGAACCAGCAGCTGCCTGGAAATGCGCCACAGCCAGTATTAGAGAGAGAAAAGTCCGTCCAAAGAGACTCAAGTCAAATGCTTTCAGAACAGTGAGGCTTAGTTTGAGCTCATGTTCCAGACACACGATTCACTTCTGTGGAGCTGAGAGTTGGTTCATTTGTCCACAAGAGAAACACATCACAAACACGATTTTATTAGCAGTGAGACCTGCTTTTGAAAGAAGCAAATAGATAAAAACATGACAAAAGGTTAATAGTGGAGAGAGTGGGCTTGGAAATTCAAAAAATATACTATTAGTTATTTAAATCTCAGCTGTTAAAATGTAAGTGAGCTTCCCAGTTTGAAACAGACAGCACTGACAGCCTCAGACTTGTGGGAGAAACAGATGCTCTCATTTGATTGCGATCCTAATGTTATGCTATTGCCAACAGCCTGACTATATTATGGGACTTTAGAGACTCCTAAAATAAGTCATGAATCCTGAGAGGGCTCAGCGTATACTTTATGGTGGAAATTATCATTGAGTTCACACCACTAGCTAAAAGTTCTAGAGGATGACTAAAGGTTAAAAGCAAGCATGGATAGAGCTAGTTGTAAATGTGTTTTAGTGATATTCCTTGATAAAAAAAAAATGTCTCACGGTATAATTTATAATCCTTGCTCAGTCCATATGTTTCAGTGGTCAGGAGTTGAACAGAACACAGTGTTTTTGCAGTGACATTAGACTCGGGCACAGCTCTCTTGACCCAGAACATGATTAAACTTCATCACAGTTGGCTCAGTGTTCCAGACAGGACCTTAGAGCTCTGCCGGTGGTGAAGGGGACGTCCTGATTTGCTGCACACAGATGGTCAGAACTTGTTTGAGACAGAGATGGACAACAATTATTCAGCTATGTTAACATATTGGTGACTTCTCACAGTTTGGAGCATGAGGTATAAAGTATTTGCTGTGGTTGGTCCTTGTTTAAAGTTAGTGCTCAATCATTATTTGGCAGCTAGATAGCTTAATAGGTTAGTCTCTAGACTTTCATTCAGTTGGAATCTCAGTTGGGGTGGAGTGAACAGCTGCCAACATCCAGAGTGATTCGTAGACAAGACCCTTCATGATCTCACACGAAGTAAGAGATAATGATATACATGAGATATTGGCTCAGACATCCAGACACCAGTCAAAGATGGGTCCTTGATTAGAGGGGGGCTACTGGAACAGGAAGTAGCTGATATGAGAAAGCTTTTTTGGAATAAGTAATCTTAGTCAGAAGGGTTAAATACAAAGAATAAGGGATGAAAGATTCAAAACCTACAAGTATCTTAAAGGTATCAGCATCAAGTAAAACCATTTTAAAGATATTACAATTGTCACTACATTACTGAGTAGATGTTGGAGTATTTTGACCACTATTTTTTGGTCATTGTAGCTGTTTGCAAGGTGTGTAAAAGGCATGGCAGACATTGTGCCATTTTAATACCATTGTTCCTTTTATGGGTTCTTTTGTGACTTGGGTAGAGCCGGCTCTGTTAATAGGACTTTTTGTCATGCCAATGACAGTTTACCTCAAATAGCAAAATTGAAACGTGTTGGATATTTATAACAGTTGTTTGCAAATACCTTTACAACAGTAAATGACAGTAACCGACGCCACACACCTGTTGCCCAGCGACACACCAACCATAAACCCAGGGCCGCTGCAAATAGACTAGATTCATAGTTTGTGTTTCATTCTGAAAGAATCTAAACATAAATAATTTGTTTGATCAAATCTGCAGTCATCTTAATTCATCTGCTGTTTCTTCTCGTAACTGGTCCAATATGTGTCCTACTGACGTGAAATAAAGATGGGCTAAGAGCTTATGGGTTGTAAAACATGTTCCTGTTTTCAAATCGGTTTCCGGAGTCTTTGTTTTTGCGCTGTGTGTTAAGAATCATGAGGGAAATGTGTTCTAGACCAGACTTTTCAGTCACTCATGAGTTCAGCACACGGGACAGCGAGCGGATATGCGTCTCCTTGCTCATGTCGCTTCGAGGGCAGCAGACGGGAGGGCGCTGCTTGACTTCATGCCCCCCAGAGCAGGTGGTGCCCTACGCGCTCTGCGGCGGCACTGCACAAACCTTTTTTCAGTTTCATCCCTGCAACAAATGCGTTAATAGACTCTCTACAGCTTCCTTGAGAAAATGCTCCCATGGCAAGCAAGACCATGCATATAGTTTTTTGTTTGTTTGTTTGTTTGTTTGTTTGTTTTTTTCAAATGTGTTTCCAAAGACTCAGCTGGTACCTAACCATATCTTTGTCAGCCCATTAGTTTTTTTTCCCCACACTAAATTCAATCATGTGACACTTTCATGGTTCTTCACTTATAAATATTTTCTGAATACGAAAAGGGTGTAGTACATTTAAAAAATTATCTTAGTACAATTATTTGTAGAAAAAGAAAATCTATAAAGGACATATCTTGTGTTGTTTGTGTACAAAGGACACAGTGTCAGGAGCAGGGTCCTAAACAGGACAATAACACATGTAGTGTACAGGCTATTTAAGCTGGACACGCCTGGGGACAGCACACAGGATTTATAAGGAAAGGTCAGATTGACACTGTGAATGGTGTTGATACTGTGCTGTCTCCTGGGTCAGATGTGGACATGTGTTGTTTATTTAGCATCACTTAATTAAAGAAGTGTGCGTACTGTGTTGGTTGGGAATTCTCAAAGGAGCTTGTGCATTAATTCATCATTTAAGATCTAATCCTCAGGTACAGTGTGTTCTTGTTTGCCAGATATTTTTGAGCAAATGAAGGCCATCTGTTGTTGTAGATAGAACATGACTTTGTGTTTACCTGCAGTGATTTCTATGATTAATTTGTAATTGCTGGCTAGAGCATATAGTCTCATGAATTCTTAAAGGTGCTAGGCCATACATGATTTTTGCTTCCTTGTGAACAAAGAGAAATTATTAATTTCAGGAAGTTTTTCTTACATTAGTTTACATGTTTTTCTCATTTCCCTAATGCATTGTGTTTTAATCTTTTTTTCACAGCTCTTAGGAGTGAGGTGAGTCGGTACGCTAAACATAGCCACAATGCTAACAACAATAACTGACAAACTTTGTGGATTTTGGTAAAGAAAAGGGACATTATTAGGCCTTGTTTACAAGACAACGCACCCCAGAAAACCGGCACAATCGTAACATTTTGTGCTCACATTTTATATGGTGTCGTGGCGAGCTAATCTTTCTTTACATGGAAACGCAGATAGACCGAAAATGCTGTAGCCGCGTCAGGAGGTGGTGCAATTGTGCTAGGAGTCCAGATGACCTTACCGTCTTCATTTCTATAAAATGGCAAAGCAAGCAACAAAGGACCAGCGCGCAAGCAAAAAGGGAGATTGCACGAAACAAACACGGAGGGGTGAGGACCAGTGCATCGCCGAGAGTTGAACACAAACACGGAGAAGACAGCTCGCTTTTACCGGGCTCAGACACTTAGACAGCTGTCCTGCGCATTTACGGTCGAATAATACTTGTTGTGGAGCGCTTCAATCTTTCTTTTCTTCTGAAAATATACAAGTTTCAATGGACTCATCGAATCTTCACCGCCTGGAGAGGCTTTGGGAGATTTGTTTTGTGTCTTTCCTCTGCAATATGCTGGTAAGAAACACTAGACACTGTTGGCTTAACTTTGTGAGACTTTGTAAGAAATTAAAATGCTTTGGTTTAAAGAGACATTTTGGTGACTGGGCAGTGTTCTTCTACGGTCTTAAAGTAGTGGTTACTGCACGCACAAATCAGTGACACAACCGTCTTTATTGACAACTGTTTTTTCCTGTTTACCCCGCGGTGTATCCCTTGAACCTCCACAACGAAACTACCTCTTGAAGCGTATCCAGAGGAATTCAACTAAATGAACACGTAGCTCGTTGTTGTGTAAAAGAGAAGCCAATCTGACATAGAAACGTCACAGATTCGTGAAAACTCGTCGTATAAACTGCCCCTTAGAGGTAGACAGGACAGTGCACACTCATTTTCAGGTGAATAGATACTGTTTGAAAAGTGGTTGTGGGCTGCATTAAAAAAATAACATGTAACCCTACTGACATTGTTTGTTTTAAATTCAGTGAGACTCTTGTGAAAAAGACATGGCGCTGAGTACAGTATACATAAGAGCCTTCTTGGAGGTTACAGCTGGAGGTCTGTCTCACAGCGCTCAGTCCTCAGGAGAACGATGAATGGAGCTGAATTTCTCTTCCACTGGAACAGTAGTAAGATGGAAGCTTTTCTCCAAACGCTGCAGGAGGTCTCACCACAGCTTCTTTCCTCGCTCGCTCCTCTGTGTATTTCATTCCTTTGTCTCTCTGGCGTCTATAAGAGAAACTACAGACATGTTTCAGCGAGCTGGAACATGCTGCGCTAGCCTTCTGGTTCTTTGTAATGACAATATGGTTTTGTCATGAGATCTGTCATGGCTGCCCAGAGAGATGTTCAAAAGTGTGTGATTAAACTTTTTGCAATTTGATTTTTGCATAAACCACAAGGCAGCAAGATTCAAAGGTGTACATAAATACAGTATGATGTTTATGTAGTAATTTGGAAAACTAGAGTAACATTAGTGATTTGTACACATTAGTATGAAACACATGCATGCAAACCTCAGCAAATGGTGTTGGCCAAGTTTAAGCATAATTATGAAGCTCCTCTGCTCTCACTTGGCTTCCTTTGATATGGAGCAGGTCATTAAAGTTTTAGCTGCACCATCTCACGGTCATTAGGTAAATAGTTCATGAGAAGTTCTAAGATGTTTCTTCCTTGTCTGTGATTGCGAGATAAAGGTCTACTTTTCTGTTCATTACAACTGGTGCTTTAGAGGTAAGAAAAAAAGAAGATATGCAACACTGTTCTTATAGTATTCACTTTGAACTTGATGCCAGGATCGCAGATAGTACTGTTATAAAAGAAAATATCCAAAATAGAAATCCACAAATGTTGAATCTATCATTATTTGTTAGAATTAGCTTCAGAAACATACGTTACTGTAACAGATTTTTTTTGCTGTTGTTGTTGTTCTGTTTTTAGCAGCTGATTACATTGCCTGTGATTTTTTTTTCTTTTTGTTAAACTGACAGAAAACTATTTACCAGATTTAGCTTATATTCTTTTAATCATAACATCAGCGCATGGCATCAGCACAACTTCAAAAACACGCGTGTCAGATCTAACCACACACATCGAGCTGCACACACGGCAGTCAGCGCATTTTCCAACATCACCGTCTTCCTGTGCGCTGTTCCGTTTCCAAAAGGGTTTTTGTAGTCCAAAAACACAGAGCTGGAATTGAAAGTCCATCCGGTCAGCGAGGTCCGTTGTTTAGGCGACACGCTTCATATGCTCTCATCCAGCTCATGGAAATTCTCTAAGTAACTCTTCTCCTTTTCTCTTATCCGTTATCTTTGATTCAGAGAAAATAAACTTGTATCCATCCCTTTGCTGCTGCATGAAACTGCGTGCTGACGTATTCTGACGCGATCAGGAAAAAAACAGCTCTGAATGAGAGCTGTTTTTATAAATATGGAACGCTAAATCATTTCAATGTTTTCTTGGTATTGAGAGACGTGTGTCGCTGGTCAGGGCGCCTGTGAAAGCAGCACCAACATGTCCCAGCGCGGCTGCGCACAAACTTCTCTGGCTCATATCTCTCGTTCAGTCTGAGCAGGCTGAACGTATGCGATTATCGCTATGTACAGTGTGTGCACCTCTGTCGTGAGCTCTTAGGCTTTCTCGTATGCGATTGATTCGCACAGTGTGAGTTTGGAGAAAATTTGAGCGTGTTAAAATAGTGCAAAATGGCACAGTGTCTTCCCGGCTTCACGTTAGGCATTACGAGTAACATTGGTTCTTGCTGGTCAACCTGGTAATGTGGTTTTAAAAAAAAAATGCATAACAGGGCCAGCAAAAGTTTTGCTGACTGACAATTTGGATTTAAAAAGTAATTTTGGCAATTTTAGATCTAAAATTTAGATAGATCTGGCTTTGAAGATTGATATTATTACAATTTTTAGAAATAATTCTTTAAAATTTGCCAAACTCCTATATTTGGTACATGTAGGATTTATTTATTTGATATTTTGCCAGTTTGAGAACACTTTCTCATTGACCCTGATTACCTTGCTTAAATATTTCAGTTGAGGTTGCTACTTAAATTCTTTTACATATTCATAATGGCACCAACCAACTGTTTCAATAGTGAATTGGAGGCTCCAGTGCTTAAATATATGAATGACATAAAACATTAAAAAACGTGTTATATTTAGGCTTGTTGACAGTAAAACAACAGCACAATGTAAAAACAAGATACAACTTACAAGGCAGTGCAACAAGTCATTGCATATTACTACCAGGCTCGTGATCTGTGGGAGCAGTCGGCCAAGTCTGTAAGCTGAAATCCAGCGGAGCAACATGTGGAAAAGGTCATGCACTTTTGACATGAACCAAAAGAACACGCCTGAGTATCGCTGGCTGCTGTTTTGTATGCTTCATGTGTGAGACGATGCGGCGAGCAGTCTTGATTCAGTCATGTAGAAACAAAGAAGTCCCCATGTGCCCAGCTCCTGTCTCCACCAGTAAATCTGCCCTGGGAAGAACGGCAAGAATGGGACTACTAATTGCTTTTATTGATCCAGAGTTTTGCTTCATGACGCTGACCTGATAAACACATCGCCAAGGAGATGGAAGAGAAAGTAAATGTTAGCTTTTAATGAAAGCCTGAGAAATCAATTTATTTTTCTATCTTGTGAGCTTGGGGAAATGTGAAAATTGTGAAGATGGTGCTTTTTGATTCTTGAACTTTTTAAAATCTATTTGTTGTTGTTGTTGTTGTTTTTTTTTTATGTGAACCACAAGTAGAACAATTATACTACTGTAATTGTGGTAACCCAAGACCACCAGTATTTTTTTATGTTTGCACCAGAACAAAGATAGAGTCAAAACTTCGAAGCATGTAAAAATTTGCTTGCAGTGTTCCGTCACTGTCCAAACATAGATAATCTTGTGCTCTAAAACCTAATAATAAGGCTTCTTTTTTGTATGGTCGTTATCCACATGACTCATTACAAACATAATGAGCTTTTGTTATTGGGGGTTTTTCTGTGGCTAGAAGACAAAAAACTTCTAATTAACGTTGAATTAGCCAGTTAGTGTTACATTGTTTGCTCTTCACACAAAGCATATTTCTAGAGCCAAACCAAAACGTGCTGTTGGGTGATAAATTGGAGAGAAGACGCTTTTTTTTTTTTTTAGTTCTGCTGGAAGCGGTGATGGACAATGATGCAGAGATGCTTGTCTCACACGCTCTCCTCTATGCTCCTGTGTTTGACCATTGGAGCAGAGACAACGCTGATTTAATTAAAACAACTAATCTGTCTGCTGTTGTTAAGTCATGCATGAGCGAGGTGGGCTGAGCAAAAAGCATCTAGAGGGCAAATTACCTCACAATCAGTTCACCCATGAAAACTCAAACGGTAGCAATAATCCATATCACTGAATTCAACTTGAAACTTTGGGCTTAGATGGTTATTTTAGCATGAACTGTAAAACTTCTAGTACTCCTCAAGCAGATGGTCATCCCTCTCGGGCATTTGTATTCGAGTAGCGTTTTAAATGAGTGGCTCTGTAAATGTTGTAAGCTTGTGTTGTCAGCAAAATGCTATCAAGAGTGAGCTGGCACGACACGATCCAGCAGCGAAAAGTAAATGAGGAAAAATCTGCTAATTAATGTGTAAGTGTCTCAGGTGAGAGCTTTAATGTAATGTTATTATGCTAATACATCTCACTGGGTCCTTCTGCCTTTCCTCGAGCATGTGCGTTTGCGGTTGTAATGATTCAGTGGTATAGATCAAAATGCCAGTTCATATTGGCATTTCCCTTTCTTTGCTCGGAGCACATCTTTGGCACACATTCATGTCGATAGATTTTTCACTGCAGCTTGTTCCAAATGGCTTTAATGTTATGGGCTCTCATAAGGTTCATTACATCTGCTGATGGTGAAGTGGAAGCAGCAGCGGCGGCAAGTCTCCAGGGTAGATTTGTGGAGCAAAAGCAGCTATTAGATCTTTGACATCTACGTAAATGCAACATGTTTTACTGTACGAGTGTGAATGGAGTTACTGAAATGGCCTTTGCGAAGAACTGACTGATACTTCTGCTAATTAGCATTACTCAAGGCCTTAAAACGCTCCCAGCAGCAAAGCCGTTTGGCATAAAGGCTTCAAAATTGTAATGAGATATGAGATGCAGCAATAATTGACTTCTTGAGTTTTAATCTGTAAATTACATTAGTCTTATCTGGAAAAACACTCCAATCAAGGTTCCAAGTTCAAGGTTTCTTTTTTTGTCTCCCTTGAGAGAATTTTTTCTTGGACCAAATGGGCCGCTGCACACACCAGGCCTCTGCACACACAAATAGTAATCCTAAACCAGAAAAGAAGGTCTATGTAGCGCGATTCCTTTGGCTGTGTCTCTCATTCACTTTTCATTGAAACATCTGTGTCTCTTTAACCATTGGCGTCACTGCACATTTTGGCCAGTAAAATGTTAAAATATGCTACATCAGGGGTCTCAAGCTCGCAAATTACTTCCTGCGGCTCCCGGTATGAGTTCAGATTATCATTGATACTGGCCCGCCTTTAAGTGCATGTAAAAATTTGAACTTCGTGTCCCATAGTGCACTGCAGCCCCTCCCTCACTACTCAGTGCAGCAGGAGAAGAACACAGATTTTGCAGAGCTTGTATAAGTCATGCATAGTCATGCAACAAAGAAACACACACACAAAAAAAAATATAAAAATTATTCAAAAATTCTATAGGGACAGTCTGACTCTTACCCTTTTTTAAATATGTAGGGGAAACAATGTCTGTGTCTGTGTGCCCTAATTACTATTCAGACTGTTAGACCGAATGTCAAAAGGTAGTGCACTCAAAACTCCCCACAAAGTAGTAGTAGTAGTAGTAGTAGTAGTACTAGTAGTAGTAGTAGTAAGAGTCGCCGCTCATAGACACAAACAGTAGAAACAAGTCAAAAAAGCACCATTGTCAGCTAACTATAAGAGTTTGGCATGGTCAGAAAACAAAAGTTAAGTTGCTAAGTTAACATTTGTGAATGAAAGTCGACCCTACAACCCTTAAAAGTTACTTTCTGTCTCCAGGAGACAGACCTGATCGAAACAGCTAGCTGTTGTTCCAAATAATGGTTTTATTCGAAGAACTTTCCCCAGCTAAGTGGACTTTTTCCACATAACGCATGCACAGTATTACGGAAAGTGACGTCAACCAAAAATCCCTCTACAGACCACAATGCCTTGCGAAATCCTGAAAAACAAAGCAGATAGCATAAAGTTTTTACCTGGAAACAACACAAATGGAAGATGACAAAAAGCTGCTTAAACGCTGTTGAGCGAGATATTAAACAAAACACTTGTAACTTAAAGTCAAACTTATATGGGGATTAGTAGTCAGACCGACTTGACCAGCATTTTAATTAATACATTTTTTATCAAAATGGTTAATGGCATTGGACACAGTTGGACATGGTTTGACTAATCCTGTTGTTGTTGTTTTTCTTTAACAATTCATCCTCCATGATGTTGTTTATTCTTACATGTTATATTCTTGTATAACTCACATAAATGAAAACAAATGAAAGCCCCTTTTCTCAGTTTGTACAAAATTATAACACATCACTTGCATCAGTAGAAACCTGCAGCCTGTGGGTTGGTTGATTGATGTATATATTTTCCAGCACTTGACTATAATTGACTACTGTCAACACAGCGTCTGATACATTATACAAACAGAAAATATGCTCAAGGCGTGCATGTGGCTTCTAATTCCCAGTGAAGGGACAACTCATACCAATTAACACGAGATAACATATTTTCACTGTACAGAACAATTACATCCATAATCCTCTTGCAGTGATGGAGTAAAAGAGCTGAAATTGAGTTGAAGCACACACAAGCACACACACACACAAGTACAGATGATTCACTGGTGTTTTGGTGCGATAGAACGTGCTTTAATGGCATAACTGTTGGACTGAAAACTGGCAGCTGGAGAATGGAGCTCTCAATGGGGAGGTGTCAGAGCAGAGCAGGACAACAGCATTAGGTCCACTGCTGTACTGTGATAAAGAAACTCACTGCACTGGAAAATACATGGAAAGAATGCAATCATCGAAAACATATGCTTATTAATTTTAACTATTTTTGGATACTTCAAATGATAGGATTTTTGTTTGTTTGTTTTTGTTTTTGTTTTAGCACGTCGTAAGTGCATTTCCAGTAAGAGTTAGGTCCCAGAAAAGGGCAAAGGAAAGGCAATTGTCCTTGGAGAAAGCATACATTGAAA
Source organism: Mugilogobius chulae (assembly GCA_038363315.1). NCBI lineage: Eukaryota > Metazoa > Chordata > Actinopteri > Gobiiformes > Gobiidae > Mugilogobius > Mugilogobius chulae. The sequence continues at coordinate 19,438,723 of CM076406.1, read as the reverse complement.
TGTCAAAAACGTACAAAAAGCACGTTTTCACAACTTTTTTTTTTTTTTTTTAGTTGAAGCCACGTGGCGGTATTTTCTTTTTAGGCTTGACGTTACTAAATGGTACGTTTAGGGCTGGAGCTTGGGGCAGGTTAAGATTTACTCATTAGAAATATCGCCATGTGGGTTCAACCCAAATTTGTGGAGTTTTTACATTTTGGCTTTGTTGACAAAAAAAGGGGGTGAAAACTTGTTTATTGTATGTTTTTGACATTTTATTCTATCGATGGATTTTGCAGTCCATCAGGTTAGCTGGGGAAACTTCTTTGATTAAAACAACAAAACAGAACAAGAGCTAACTATTTCGATCAGGTATCTTCGATAGGTAGCATCGATCTGACAGACGTCTGTCTCCCTGAAGCCTTGGGACAGCGTGGTTTTTCTTGGCAATTTTCTTTCTTTATGCTAGTGACTATACGAAAAAATCATCATCCATTCCAATTTTGATATGAACATGATTTAAATGTCAGGATTTGATTGTGATGCCTTTGTGAAAAAACACTGGATCCGTGAGAAATTCTTGCACCGACAAGGGAGCACTGGTCTAAAAAAGTTTAAGAACTCCTGCAATATAAATAGCTTAACATTATCAACCAACTTATACTTAGTACATTTTTCACAAACAAAGAGAATCTTGGCTATTTTAGCTGGACATGTGTCCGTCGTTTAAGCATCAAGGAGCAACACAGTCCTCAAATGGAGAGCTGAGGATTTGTAGAACAGAGGCTTCTGTGTTTCTCCCTCCTGCAGTGGCACCATGTCGTCATTCAGATACTCAAGACCTTGACCATAATTGGAAATAAACAGTGTTGTGTGAAAAGGATTGAATTCATTTTTTCCTGTATTTCTGAGCATTAGTCCTCTGCCCTAGTCTAATTTCTCCATCTGTGGAGCTCATCCTCAGCGGCTTCAGGGCTTTCTGTCTTATCTGGAGGATTACAGCTTCTCTTCTCACATCATTTTGCCATTTGGATTTTGTATTTCACAATAATCACCAGTGGATTCAATGAACTTTAAATCCAGGCAAATTGCATAATGGTTGTCATCTTGTCTAAAATGACTTTTGGGGATTCGTGTGAATGATATCTGTGTGAAAGAAGCTGATGCTTTCATTGTTTACAAACTAATTTAACATGAGCGCTGCGGGCTGATTTTATCATTGTGAAAGAAATAATTAGAAGATTTGCTATTGTTTAGCTCTTTGCATTTTGGCTTGACCTCATGTTCTGACATCATTATTATAATTTTGCTAAGGTCTTGAACTACGAAAATACAGCTGAACAAAGAAAGAACAAAAGTTTTGTCATATAGCTCTGAAACATTTAACACTTTACTTACAATTATTCTGTGTTACACAAAAGACACATGCTTGGCTAAAAGATGTTGATTTTAATTTAAAGATACTATACCTGATGTATGCTTGAAATAATAATATTATGTCCATTAGCATAAGAAGTGTTATGCTAATGGACATAATAGACAGGACTGTGAACTAATTTCTAGAAAAGATTCATCAACAAAATGCTGGAGAAAATTTGAATTTAAACTATTTTATTGTGAGATAAAACTTTGAACATCAGTAGGCTAACATGATGGTTGGTGTCCCAAAAAGTTAAGTCAATGTGCGGGTTTATTATATTGTAAAATAAATGGGTATAGTGCCTTTAAAGTACTTTAAAATCTGTAAATGTGGATAGTTATTTCAGAGATCCCCAGAAAAGTGTGTTTTAGGCAGACTTAAAATGGAACACAGTAGCTGTGGAATTCTATGTTGGCGTTAACAAACTAGGTTCATCCCTTGAGGTCTTAGAGGAAGCCTTGTCTTTTTATGATAAGAATAAAAAGGCAGCTGCATATGTAGCGTGCAAAAAGTTAGGTTGTATTTACTTTTTATAAATTAGAATGCTATAAAGCAGTGCCAGTGAGGAAAGGCATTTTTTTCAAATCTGACAGAAATCTTTCAAAAGCTGCACTAACAAGCACTCTTGTTTAGCAGCTCTTGCAGAAGGCTCTCTGAAACAGGAAGGACATTTTTCGTACCCAGCGTTTGGCCTGTGAACGCACCAGAGACTGTTGGACGTCTGATGTTCCGTATCAAACAGCAGAAGAGCCCAAAGAGAAGAGAAAAGGCACAAGGCCACTTCAGGCACCTGTCCAACCAGCAGACAGTTACAAGCTGCTCCTCACACAGCAGGAAGTGTTCACGGCCGCCAAAGCACAACCTGCAGCAAAGAACTCTGGGAAACTCGAGAAGTGAAGACCTCATTAGGCATCAGCCACTGTAAACATGTGTGCTTTAGACTTGGGACTTTACATTCACATCCAGAATCAATACACTTTAATTGAGCTTTAGCTACACAGTAAGTAAGTTCTCCCAATAGCATCTAGTGGCTCTGGCCTCGTCTGATAAACATTAGCTAGTCAATGGGATTTTAACGCAGGCTTCAATTGATTGAGATTTTTCTACGATTCTGACTCGAGCTGGATGCTCTTCTACACTTCCGTACATTTCACAGTATACAGTTCATTCCACTATTAATTAGTCTAATATTTTGGTGGCATTTAATTACAGTGTTTTTTGAAACAGAAACCACTTACTGAAATGCGTATGTACTTATATCACGCAAATGTAAACGTATACCAGATTGTATCTATGTTACGATTCGAGTTGCTGCCCCAGTTCATTTCTATGGTGTTATGAATATAAACTGAGTCCTAATCTTAGCCAACTACAGACCTAAAGTCTCCATGTGACTTCAACTAAAACATTTGTTTATAAGACAGTATTGAGGGCATTTTTCAGTTCAGCTACACATCCAGATTTTTTCAAGCGATAGTTAATCACTGCAAACAGTAAATTATGACTTTTAGTCCCAGAATTAATTTATTGACTCTCTCATTCATTTGCAGGGGAGTAGTATTTCCTTAGGCAATACTATTGCATTTTGCAAAAAAAACAAAATAAAGTACACATATACATTATATTTTCCCTATAGAAAGTTTGCTTAGATCAATCTGGCAAAACATTAAGGAACTTACCAGTTCTTTCTCACATTCTCAGTGACTTTGAATCGGTGAGTTGCTAAATGGCAAAAACAAAATACTTATAGTCTTAATGGCACTTTTCACTCTGACCAGTCCAATCAGCAGGCGTTTTACTCGTCAGCAGTGGCATAGACTTCAAGCTGAGGACTATGAGGAAAAAAATAAAAATATGGAAGCTCTTTGCGTAATGCTTAGAAAATGGAGCTACTCTTTGTTCTTTAGTCTATGGAGCATGAGAGAGGAGAACAGTCCAGTTTCTGAAGCAGCGACTGGTTAACTATCAAACCATTACAACCACATCTACATCAATCAGCCCATGACAACTGAGGCTATACGTTTGTATACAATATAGTATACAAATATATACATAGTAGTAGTATACATAGTATAATAAGGTAAGTTAACATGGCCAAAATCTCACATGTGTAATGTAGAATCTTTAAAAGTTTGTTAGAATGTGGAAGACCAAGAGACTCAAAAGAAGAGGGATGTTTTGAGAAATGTGGGTAAAATGGAAGCTGTTATGTATTAAAATGTCAGGATAAATTATTGTTATCAGTGTGAATGCTAAACTCTGGTAAAAGGAATAGCATTTTCATAAAAGGCTCTGGAACAATACTGTATATCCCTAATGCATTACACATTCTTTAAAGGCCAAGTATGAATAGGAACTCAACAGAAGCAGAAGTGTTTATATTTCTTTAAGAAGGACTTTGACAAGTGTATGTATCAAATAGTCACAAAAACTATGAAAATGGTATGCTGACGTGCTATTTTTCCTCATTTTATTTCATGCCCCTCGAAGTGACATGGGGCAAAAACATCCAAATGTCAACTGTGGCTGTTCCAGTGCAGAGCGAAATGAGAATCTGGGTTCATTGATGGGGTCTGACGGCTGCACCTGCCCCTGCTTTCTGCACACACCCACACTTCACACAACAAAAATATTACAGCAACACGTTATCCACAAAGCACACTTCTACTCTACCCGGAATATGGTCATTTCTAAATATTGTTTGTGTGGCTGTGACTGCACTCTTTTTGACCAACTGTCACTTATAAACGTTTACGACATCGAGCCTTTTGAAAAGAAATGCTTTAAGTTAGTTTTCCTGACAAAATATTTTTGTCAGCTTTCCAGCAATATCCATGGGAATATTTTGTTGGTTAAAACTTGGCAGGATATGAGTTTATTTCTAATTCACTGGCCAATTTTTTTTTTTTCCCAGAAGCCCAGTTCTGCTAATACAATATATATTTTTTTAGATGTCACACACAGATGACCAAAAACTAAAATGCAACAACCTGATATTATTATGTAATTTTGTGATAATTGTCACAAAATAAAGTAATAATATTAATAAAGGTTTGTGATAGATTTTTAGCTTATTGCAATATTTCTGTAATCCTAGATTGTCATGTACCCAAATCTTCAGTTCTTGGGGGGGAAAAAAAGTGATTTAAAAATCTTTAAGATAAAAACATGTAATGACTATGAGCTGCATGTTACAGTGAAATTTCACCATAAAGCGGCAAAACTTATTAGTTCAGCAGTTTTAACAGAAAGTAAACTGACCTGCTCTAAGCTGTGTTAGGTAAATATTGACTTAAAAAAATAAAAAAATGTCAAGGGTTTTTGTGTCTAACAATCAGATTGGTTTTAAGTCTATGTCATTTTTCATTCACACCCAGCATGGCCACCAACTAGGGCTGACCAATTATCGAAAAATTTAGAGATCGAGAAATTGTCAATTATTTGGTCGTGAATTTTGAATTGAAAGATTGAAAACCAATTTTTGTCAGTAAAAAATGTGTATTTTGGAGCAAAAGTTAAGCTTTGAAGCAGAATATTGATATATACAGTATATATATATATAAAAAATCTAATAAAAGGGACAAATTAAATGTTTTTATCTTTGTTTATGTTTATAAAGGCCAATCAAATTGAACATTGAGATTGGTCAAAATGAAAAAAAAAAAAATCGTGATCATATTTTTCTCAGATCGCCCAGCCATACCCGCAACTATCCCTCACTCGTTGTTTTTCCTCAACCTCTGCCATGCAACTGTTAGTCATAATTCCTGTGGCTGTTTACACCATCACACATATGTCTATCCTCCATAGCACTGAACACCTGCACTTTTAATTCCCTTCTCTCTCTCCTGTGTCTCTGCGTCTGATTAAGCTGTGGATGTTTGTGTACCCCAGGTCACAGGAGGACAAGCCCCTGCTGTGACACTCACACACTGACTCAGACTGAATCCTATTCTGAATGCTCAAAGATCAAAGTTGACTCACATAAAATATTCTCATGTACAAACCGCAGAATATGACTTGGGGCTAACATTTGTCTCCAGGTCATGTACACAGGTGTCCTTTTGTTTATATTAAGCCATGATTAAAGCAGCTTCAATATTAATCACTTAGACACTACTTTGTATTATCCAGGGCAAACTAATTACACTGTTGTGTTTTTCATCTCCAGAGAAATTATTTTAGAGCCGAGGGCAAAGATAATGATCCTGTAGCTTTTTATTTACAATCTGACCGTCCTGTTGTCATTGACCTGTGGCGCTTCACATGTGGCATTTTCACCCTGTAACCAATCCCAGCCATTGTCAGCCATGCACGCCCAAGTGAGCTCTAATCGGCACTATCTGACAGCTGACAGTGGTGACTAAGTGCCCAGACATTTGCTATCGATGGTTCCCCAGGGCAGCCTCCACCACTGATGGACTGGAAAAGGTAAGAGTGCTTCTCCAGGGCACAAGCAGCCCTTTTGGAAACACAGCAGGACTACAGTGACTCAGAGGAGAGCTGCCATGTTCCCACTTGATCTTTCCGTTTGGATAATTAGCATTTGGGCATAATCAGAGTAATCCCTAAAGGGAGATGTATCATTGTTTTGTGTGGGTGTTGAGAAAAAGAGCCAATTCTGCAAAATGTTTTGAAGATAAAATGTGGTCTGTTCCCAATTTAGAAGTTGGCAGCTGTTTCAGAGTAATTTAATTGTTACAGTAATCATCCATCGTGAGAATAAGTCACTTTTTAGCCTTGGGATAGGTGATGAAATGTGAAATTGCCAATGTTCAGACAGAACAATAATCTAAATATTCTTGCTGCAACTTTATGTGAGAGTCATTAGCTGTTTAGTGTGCGGCTGCTAGGGGGCAGTGCAGTCTGGGCTCGAAGATGCAGACTTTGACTTGAGTGGACAGTGCTCTCTCTCTCCCTGGACATAAACCACATCAGAGGATTATTCTGCTTTAACAGGCTTTATTATTGTCCTATCAGACTCAGTGGAGTTTCAATCTCATGAGAACCCTGTCCATAAAATATAATATATGAGCATGGCAACTACATAGACTGATATCTTAAAACAAAAACACACCTTTTACATAGGTTGCATTTACTGCTTTGTGTGTCTGTCTGTTATAGCTCCACAGAAAATAATAGCGGTGAATTACTGTAATAACTTTCTTCCCGGCGTCTCAGATATAGGAGGAACATTTTGATGTTGTCTGATTGCAGTGTAATTGGGAGCAGATTGATTTTGCTCACCTTGCATCACACCGTATCGACTCCTGATGATTTCTTTAGCAGGTTTGGAGAAAATCAAAGCACCAGCTAAGCCGTGTATTTTCACGTTGCTGGCCCTCGTTACAACACAGAACCCTTCAGCGTCTTGAGAAAAGTGTAATTTGCTGATTGTTTAAGGTCAGGACGAAGCTAAGGGTGAGTGGCTTCAATCAATAAGCATGTGTAAAGGTCGTGTAAAATGCAATGAAAGGGTAAACAGGATGAAAAAATAATAGTGTGTCAACCTCAAGATGAAACTGCAGGTTATTTGAATGTTTCTTCTTCATCAAAAGCACACCTGCATTTTGCTTCATTCACAATTGTTTGACACAAAAATCTTGTATATTTAAGTTGAAAGCTTCTTTCAGCTCAGTAACACTCTGTTCCACCTTGTGATGTCATGAAGTGCTAACACAGGAAGTGCTTCTATCTGTTTTTTTCTGCTACACACAACTTGAACACAATGATTTGAAAAATTGCAACCCTGAATTTCTCCATCTTTCAAGCTACAGCTACTGTTGCAGGCTTATTTAAACTGCTTTCCTTGTTGGTGTGATGAACTATTGGAGAATGTGTGTGACTATCGACCCATTTACTGTTAGTAAATAAAGATGGTGGATTATTAGTTAAAGATCACAAAACTCTCTTAAAAAAACTCAAGTTAGCGAACGGCAAGCGACTCCAGATCCATGTACACTTAAGCACTGAATGTTAGCGTGACGTTAATGTCCTGATATTTACTTGTATTTGGTGCAAAAAAAAATAGTTTACAGAAGAGAGATCCCTTGATGGGTATGACTACGTATTTTGGGGACAAGTGCAGGAGGTGAGTTACCTTGATGCTGATAAAGATTTTGTGTGATTTTGTGTTAATTATCAACAAAGTGGAAAACTACAGACTCACAGCAAACTGCACTTGTGTGGCATTATTTTGTGCTGTTTTCTACAGACGGTTATTGCACAAAAGACTCCGACTTACCATGACTCTGAGACGATGTACTTGTTTTGATCTCTCATTGATCTCTCTCAGAATTCACAAGTTATAATGAGAGTCAACTGGTGCAAACCTATGGAATGCATTAGGAGAGGTCAGAGAGTCAGAGTCTTGTTTGATGTCATTGTTAAGTTTTCTAACCGTTTAGTGTCTTTAGTACTACTTACTGGTTTTGTAAAGAAAGTTATAGGGAAATTATGCAGAGGGCGCAAGTGCAGCCACGCCTCTTTTAATAACATAGGTCCTGAATGGGTCTATGCCAACTGAAAAAAGGCAAAACACAGATACGTTTAGAAAAAGACAACAACTTCAGCTTATTACCTTGCTTTATGCAGTTAAATAGAAGCTATAGTTGCAGCTAAATTTAAAACTACTACATGATGACATCACAAGGTGGAACAGAGCATTATGGCAATGTAAAAAGCAGGATTAAGTAAACATTTGCCAAAGAAACGATGCATGACTTTGGGCATGCATGACTTTGGGCATCAGGCTAAAAACTTCCTGGAGTAAACGTTTATGTTAATTTAAATTACTTCACTTGTTTTAATGAAGTTGGCAGAGTTTCTGTTTACAACCCGTGACAAGCACAGCTAATTCTGTAAAATGCTTGTGTTTTTAAAATGTCACTTTAACATTCTCCCGAATAGTCTGGGGGCTGGCGTGTCTTAAAATAAAATATATCTTTATTCACTAATGCTCTACATGTTTATTTGAAAAACATCTGACTCATAAGTGCAAATTGAGAGCAGGCATAAAATTATAACTCAAAGGTCATCAGCGAGTGTTGACATATCCCTGGGCACATGTTAGAGTTGACTTAAATTATTCGTCTAGCCTCACAAGCAGCCAAACTTTATTTTAAGGAGTGCATGTTTTTCCACTGGCCTCATACCATATTGCATCATTTTATCAAGGCCTTGCGAGTATGAAAATTCCAGTCATACAAATCTGCATGTCATACATCTTAGTCATATCATCCAATGTCTTGACCACTTAATTCACCAAAGTAGGGCTTAAATCTTTGCCGCAGACACTGTTTTGTATCCCAGCACTAGTATTGATGATTTTATGGTGCTTCACAGTGGCTAACCCAGGTCTTAGCATGTTGTCTGTGTGTGCAGCCTGAAGGACTTTATGTACAAATACTCTCATAACTCAAACTCTTCAAGCCTTCATCTGCCGCCACTTCATCCATCTCTAGTGTTCAGCTCACCGGTGACCTGCAGATAAATGGTATATGAGGTTCTACGGAAGCCCCCAAGGACAAATTAGATATGTGCGTCCATGTCAGCCTCATGAAATATGGAATGTGACAGTTAATTGAACTAGAAACAAATACAGGGGGTTACCCATCTAAAACTGCCTGGATAATGAGATGTGATGGATGGTGAGGAGTAAACTTGATAGTTATGTTCAGGGACCAACTTTTTCCCACTTCAATTTCTATTAGAAATGTTGTTTGATCAAGTCCTTTTTTAGTGATTTGTACAAATCTCTTGAGGTGCAAACTGTATTTCTTTTATTCGGCAACTTGTATGTTAAAGGGATATGCTAGGTTTTTACCATTCTAAAAAAAGCAGTCCAAATGTGTGGCTCATTAACCTAAAACATTCTGAACCTTTTTCCTGCAACCCAGTATGTTCACGTTGCATCGGTGGCTATGCTATAAATGTTTACATTCATAAGTTATTTGTAGAGACTACAATTTATACACAAATAGATACTTTGACTATACTGTATTATAATATATATATATATATAATATAATATTATATATATAATATATATATATATATATATATATATATATATGTATATATATATATATATATATATATAATATATTATATATATATATTATATATATATATATATTATATATATGAATATATATAATTCATTTATTTATTTAATTTTCTAATTTTTTTAAGGGCAAACTTTGTTTGAGAATGCTCAACTGTCTTTGGATCTCTTTGAAGCACCACTTACAATGTATGCTTTCTTTGTGGTCCATCGGACGTATATTAACTGACACAGTGAGAACAGCTGGTCCATAAATGCAAACCACTGCTCACTTCCCCTGGATCCTTCTGAATACATCAGCAGATATAACAGTGGGCGTCGAGGTGCGCCGCTGGCACCCATCCCAGGTGTACATAGCCATGGGCAGAGCCTGCTGGAGGCCGCTAATGTTTGTTTACTTTCACTGCTTCACAGTGAGGACTTCACACTGATTCTCTGCTCTGTCCAGTGAGCTGCAGTGTTTTTGATGCCTGTATCTCCTGTACTACTTTAAGTTTGTGTTTATGGATAGTGTACAACTCACAAAAACATCCACACATCAGCACAAGTCATTACCAATGCAAACCTGAGGAGTAGCAGCTGAGTTCAGGGCATGAACACACTGGCTTCTATCCCTCTTTGTCTGCTGAGAGAGTCCAGGTGGGATTTGGTGAACTGGAATCACCAGCTCAACGGAGACCAGTCTGATGTCAGCCAATGTGATGAATGAGATGCTTTAAGAGCCACACACAACAGTCATTAGTCAGTGGACAGTGTCAAATATAATGAGGAGGATCTTCTCTGTTAAAGAAACAGTGGAGATCCCAGGTGAACATAGAATTAATACAACATAACACTCATAGCCTCATTAAATATACAACAATCCATGAGCCTGCTGTACCAGAGGCTAAACAATGAAGCTATAATGCAAAAGAACACTACGCTGTTACATAAGATCAAACCGACCATAATGGATGGCAAAGCATGGTAGGTCAGAAGGATGTTGTTATGATTCAGGTGGATGAGAGTGGAGCTACTCTTCACTGATGCATGCAGAGCTGTGATTTGCAGTTTAATCTGGATGTTTTTGCATTGTTTCTACTGTACCGTGTACACTTGTAACATAAAGTTGTGCATGATAGTAAAGTAGCAGACAATACAATGAACTCTTCCCATTAAAAGCAGATTAAGAATTCATTTTGTCTTCTTGTGTAAAGGTAATGTTTGAAACTATTCAAACACAGATAATCAAACAAGGTTCAATAAGTACACCTGCTGCATCAAAGAAGCAAAAGAGAAAATAAGGAGCATCATACACACAGAACTCATGAATCGCAACTAGTCATTAAATTATCTTAATCAACATAACACCGGCCATCATGCAGCACTTCTGATAAAGACGTAAGTTTCAGTAGAAACATGTCGAGGTCATAACATCATTTAAAACTAATCTATAAAGCAGTGTAAATAATACATTTTAGTGTACATCTTTGTTTTTGGTGCAGCCGTAAGAATATGGCACTAAAATTGAAACACTTCTATCCAGTCCAATCATGCCAGGCATATTATAGCCTCAGTCAGGTGCTAAATTAGTATAAACTGAAAAAAGTAATGCATTTGCTATTGTGCTTTTGCACCCATCTTACTAATTAGAAAATGCCCCTATAACATCTCAAACAGAACAAACCTGATCAGCTCACATTTTATATTTATAGTCTGTGTGAGACAAAAGTCTTAGTGCCTCTTAAAGCAGAACTAAGTATTAAGTCTGTGATAATCACCTGCATACTAGGGAGCTTTGATTGTTTTATTTATTTATTTTTTCGCATTGTAAAATGTGGTTGGATGTTTGTTTAGTATTCAGTTACAATTTGACAGGCCAGTGTATTTACACAAGAGAGCTGTAGGGGGGCAGCCCCTGTTTTACACATGAGCACATGCTAGATAAATGAGGCCCTGCAGAAAACTTTCCACCTCAGTCTAACTGTCTTCTGTTTTCTATGAACCGACTAAATATGTCTACTTTCCTTTGGCTTTTCAATAAATAAGCAGTTTCTTTGATGTACTGGATATTTCTGTAGTTCAGTGGTGTTTTGTGATCTCCATTGCGCAGTCTTATGTCATCAGCGCCTGAAGTGTGATGCCGTTGATGCGATGGAGAGAAATCTGTGAAAAGCTGGTTGGTTTGGTTTACTCTGCTTCACTGAGTCTCCCATTAGCCCAGGTCTAAATGCAGGCTGCAGGGAGTTGGTCCTGCCGACATCCAAACGAGGTTTAGAGCCATTAGCAGAGATTTGCCCTGACGAAAACTGTGCCAACGGGGAACCGTGAGTGCTCCACAGAGGAGAGGTCACTAAAGTCAAATAAAATTATAGAAAAAGTTCAAAAACTCATTACTGGCCACTCAAGAAAACATTTGCTCCACTTAACCCCTTGTGTTGCTGTTCATTTACAAAAACAGACAAAAGCATGGAATTGTCTTTTGGATTGTGGTGTGGTCCAAATAACATCTCATAGCCCACAGACATGTCATGTTTGAAACCAAAAGTTGCAAAATAAACTCCTGTTAAATCACAGAGAATAGAACATTTTCTGGCAGACCTTAGTGCAGCTTAACAATGTCAGGATCAAGAGTCAGGGCAGCTTGAGGAAAGTAAAATGTATTTTCTTGAAACCTATAATTTTAATCATGAGTGTCCAAAAGAGAAATGCGTTATCATCAAGCCATCTGAGCCGAGTTTGCTCAGTGACAATAGCACTGTCTCAATCAAGCAAACCAAAAACAATAAACATCACAATATGTGCTTGTGTCACCATTAAGCATTTAGTTCTGTTTTTATTCCAATTGTGACAATGGTTTAACTGTACTAGTTAGGAAGTTTGTTTGTGACTGGATTGTTAACTCTTCCCTGCCAAGGACAGATATTTCGTCATTGTTTTTTTATCATATGCAGCGACAGAGGGGTCTCGAATGCACATGCTAACGTTGTCTACAGTCAAATACATGGTGCAGTTTTACAGACTCACCAGCAGATGGAGGAATAGCGTGAGCACTAGGACAAAGAAGGTCAAATGATCAGGAAATGCATGTGCTTTTTATTTTCATTATCCAGCGCAGTCGACTTTGTTTTTTGTGATCCTTTTCCCTCTGGATGCTGGCTTTCTTTTCAAATTACAGACAAAATATTGTGGACTAAAGACAGGTCAGAGCAGATATTTTATCTTTAAAACAAAACAAAACAAAACAAAGATGCAGGAGAACAGCCACAGACAGCTGGAAGTAAAGGATACAAAAACAAAACTTTCTTTCCCATGAACAAGCCAAAAGTGGTCAAAGTAAGTAAAACTATTCTATAAGTAGAGCTGCTCTGCTGTTTTTATGAAGTTTATTCTAGAAAGCCCCCCCCCCCCCCCCCGCTTTTTTTTTTCAACTCTATTGATTCCAATGAAGCGTGGGCGACACGGTGGCGCAGTGGTTAGCGCTCTGGCCTCATAGCAAGAAGGTCCTGGGGCCTTTCTATGTGGAGTTTGCATGTTCTCCCCGTGTCTGCGTTGGTTTCCTCCGTGTGCTCCGGTTTCCTCCTACAACTAAAAACATGTCCATTAATGCCTCCCCTGACCCTTCCCCAAGGGCTCCCCTGCAAAAGAGATTGTGAATCTCAGTGGGACTTCCCTGGTTAAATAAAAAAGACAGAAATTTCAAATGCCTATAAAACAAACTGATTACTGATTATTTCAAGTAACTTTTTTTGTTTGTTTGTTTTACTGAATGTAGACATTAGTAGCTCTTACTTGATGTACAACATGTCATGATTCCAGTTGTGAATATTATTTAAGATTAGCTAAATGGCCTGGCATAGAAGAGGAGTCAAAGTGAGAATAGGGCTATCAGTGAAAGAATTATTTTGCTAAACATTGTAAGATGACGCAGGAGAAAATAGTCCTAATCTCAAATACATCTTCGTTCACACGGTCGATGAATATTAATCTGCAAAGACAATTCAAGTCGCAAATGTTTGTGCAAGAAACAATCTTTGAAGTCATTCCAGGAACACAACAGGGAGCCGCGCGCACACGTCTGCTCAAACACACATATTGCAAGACCATTTTTGCTTTTGCTTTGCCAGTTTGTACTTTTTTTCTCATTCTGGTTGGAGGAAGTTGAAACAAATCTTGCTTGGAAAAAAATTACTGGTTTATCTGTTGTCCGCTGAGAAAGCCGGAGGAGTCCCACATTAACAATGCAAAAGTCTGAGTGTGCATTAAGTGAAGATCTGTATTCACTCCTTGCTCTACCATCCACAATGCCTTCTTAAATAAATAAACAAACACGCTGGGCTTAAGCTGCAAGGTTCTCATGAATATTTGATCCAATCACCTTTTAAAATGCAGATAGCCGTGGCCTTTACCCTTGACATTGTGGGAGGGCAGTGGATGAACAAGAAGCTAGAGATTTACGTGTGTGATGAGATATGCGTTAATACAGACGGAAGCTCGCAAATCTTCACAAGGCCGAAAGGTGCAAAGTGCTGACATCACAGGGTCACACTCAGACGGCGCTAACCCAGCCTCCGCCAATGAAGCAGCTAATCATAGCAACTACTCCGAGCTTTTTAACAAGAGAACCGGCTCTGCAATGAGATCTACTTTGTAATGCGTTCATGCACCGCTAGTGTTCCATGATCTGCAAGACAAACACTCCCCTGATTCTCCAGAAAATTGAATTAACATTATTTCATTGTACTGTCTCTCTGTTTGCATCAAAATGGAGAATGAGACAGCTAATTAGCAGCATAAAAGCAAGTTAAACAACTAATTGATAGTTTGTAGCTTGCTGGGAACAAATGTTTGATGATTGATTGATTCATAGTTTTGTGAGACCTTTTTAGACCTACTTACAGGAGTATAGCAAACACTAACACTGCAAAGAAATCCCATCTTTCCATTTCAGACAAAGATTTATTTATCAAAGTGTGTGTCATAGTTTGTAATACCATATTTGTACTGCACAATGGTGAATTGCAATAAAAACTGTTCTTGCTGAATGAGTTTTCTATTACAATTTCAGCAACATAAAGCTCAAAGTTCACTGAATGGAGTGTTGTAAAACTGTCAGACACTCAGAAGAAAACATGTGTTCACTTGTAGTACATAACCCATGGCAAACACTTCTACTTTTTTTAGACATTTAAGGCATTTTAAAACCTTAAATTTCTAAAATGAAGTCAAACCACAAAGGAGAACACGGTAGCTGTTTTCTCTCACGTTTTATGTGCAATGTCATTTTCAGATTGCTTAGATATATAAATATATATTTCAGATATAGCTGAATTTATAATTAAGATTTTTTATGTTATTTTTTCCCCATTGCAGGGTCTCGATATCACTAGCATCACCCTCTAAACTAGGCAGCTACATACGCCACACTTTCCTAACCTGACCAGCCACGCAATTTTTGGGAATTCACAAACTCAAGATAATCCATCTGGCCCAATCACATTGCAGCATTGGCGATTGACAACGGTTGGTTGCAATGACAACAGGAAGTATAGCTTGAACAAAACAAAGATGACAGCTCTGTAGATGTACGTGTTCATGCTGCGTTTGATTCTGTTTTAGCAAAAAAGTTTTTTCTTTAGAAAGAAGATCAGAGAGGTGTTTGTGGCACTTGTTTTTATCCCATGCAGACATTGGATACACCATTATATGATTCGTTGCTGTGATTGGTTAAGCATAAATAAGGTTGACCGCACATCCAATCATTTTATTAAAATGTCCCACCTTTTCCCCAAACAAGCTGACAAAAGAAAGTTTTCGATAGACAAGTATTGTCAGTTATGGAACTTGTTGGAAGTATGCTCAAGCAGATGTTTTCTGTTACTCAAAGCACAGTTGTATTAGAATATTTTTTCTCAATGACACCAAACGCAATAAGGCGAGATCTGAAATGAAAAACCAGAGTAACCTTAAAAACCTCCTGCAGACAGCCAAGAAGAGCAATATCACCTTCCATTCACGTCTGCTTATTTTCCCTGCTTATGCGTGAAAACACAACATATTTGGTGAGGTGCCAGTTTTTCTATGGATCTAGTTAGAACATGCTGAGTGAGATCAAAACACTATTGAATTATTGATTGTTTCTAAAAGACGCGTTCACGGCTCACAGTTTTTGATTTAGGACGATTTGCATTTTGTTGAATAGAACCAGGATGTTTCTTGAGGAGGACAAGTGCTCAGTGCCTGTTCCGACCTTTTGCCGGGAACCAAAATGCAAAGCAGTAACACGTGTGCAACATCTGCTGCAGTTTAAAGGAATAGGAAGAAAATGAGTCCCACGGGAAATGACAAGAGTGAGTAAATATAGCAGAAGGTACACTTTGTTCCTATAATAGCATCACACCTAAAGTTGTTTTTGCACAAACATGTTTTCTTCATCGTCATGTGATAAAATGGGATTGCATTTCGAACATGTGTGTGTTCTAGTCTAAATTGTTCTTCTTCAATCTTCAAAGATCCTAATCATGATCTTGACGTCTGATAATTGACGTTCGTTCGCTCCACGGTAGGACTTCTTTGGTCATTTTGCAGTTCAGGAAGTAGAGCAACTGTTGCTGATTCTGTGAGATAAACACATTAAATAATAGCATATTCTAAGTTTGGTAGAAAGTCAAAAGAGAACAACATATGCAGTCTGCTATCTCAACACTTGTTGGGTCTGGAAAACATTCTTTTGCTGATTGGAAGACCATACCTTCTGCTTTTTGGGAATCATCAGCAGTCCTGCCATACCTGAACTAGAAAGTGGAGTGAAATGAAATCGAGTGGATGCGCTAGATGGTGCCTACCTTTTTTGTGGTTGGGATGTGATTTTAAAGATTTGTTAATATTCAATTCCAAGCTGGATTTGCTAGTTTTGCCCTTAACAACTAAACCCTTAAAAACTACATACACTTTGAACAGACCTGACAAACTACTTTGACCTGAAAACTAAAACTTTTCATTGTCTAGCAGTAGTATGAGCTAATACAACCAGGAGGAAACACAGGTAGAAAATGCTTCACAACAAAAGAGAGAAAAGAACCTTGAACCTTCAAAATTGCCTGTTGTTTGCACATACATGATTCAACAATGGACAATGTTATTTAAAATCATTTGCACAATTCAAAACATTGATTTATCTATTAGTCACTGGAATTGTATCCCCCCTCAAACAAGATATAGGTTTGCAATTAACAAGTGTTGAATTAGAGAAAGTTAATGAAATTCAAAAGCCTTAGTTGGATGTTTTAAGTTAATCTGAAACAGACAAAGTTGGAAATTTTAAATAGTTTTGACTATCCATTTGGAAACTGGAGCTGGTTCCCACTGTGATGGATAAAACCACTTGCTAACACCAGCTTAATTTGATATCTTCCAACTCCTTACAGCTTACTTACAGGCTTAGCATGTCTGCCTGCCACTTCGACAGCCACTACTACATCTGTAATACATTTGATCACATTCTCACAGATGTATGATCCCCTGCTGCTTCTGGATTTTACTATTCAACAATCCTATACTCACAACCACCATGCTATTGCTAAATCTATATTTGTCTACATTTTTGTTGAAGATGTGTGTGTGTGCCAGTCAAAAACATTGTCAGCAGAACAGTTCACTGACCTTCACGGCTGGAGGCAGAGGCCTATAGCAGCTAAAGACCATCAAAGTGGAAAGGCATGCATCACCTGTCTGTGTGGACATGACTTTGAGACAAAATTGCCCCTGATCCTATTCATCATAACTCATCGTCAGAAAAATAAATTCTAGCCTGACACTCAAGTTTAAACAATCCTACAGTGCTTCTACTTCGTACGTTGAGGAGAGTGGATAGAAGCACGATAAAGGGAAGCTTTCATTTTGTTGTTTCATTAAACAGAGATAACAATGGTTAGAGAGAGCAGGACTTTTATTTTCATAAGCCAGATTTTTCAGCAGGTGTAGATCTTTGAACCAGAAGTGCACAAGCCACCATCTTTATTTGAGTTCACATTAGATCTGTTAACTGTAAAATATTGCTGTATTTTTGTGACAAAAAATTACAAGCGACCTTCAGATTTAGGAATGTTTGGAAGATGGTTCAGGGGGCAAATTTATTTTGATGTTTGTAATTTTCCCCAAATCTTGAGAATCTATCTGGCCAGCAGTTCAGTTTGGCCATAATGAGCCGGACCAATCACATGCATGTGCAAATCAAATTGAACATTTCAAGGTCGACCGACGTCTTTCTGCCTATTTCAGTAGTATTATTGACAATTTTGACTTTTGAAAACACACAGATGTGATCTGTGCATGTTTGGATGGAAAATGCTTTTCTCTCAACTGAATTCAACAAAAAAAACATGGCCTCTTCCGTGATGTGACAGATTTGCCATTCCAGTCTGTCCTGACAGCTTTCAGTGTCAGTATGTCCAGCTTAGCTCTAGTACCAATATTCAAAATGTCTATTTGAGTGAAAATGAGCCGTCGTGTAAGTCTAATAATGGATTGTTGTGCTCTTTGTACATTATTAGCAGCTTTGTCTGGGCAGAGGGTCAAACTCTATATGTAGTACATACATATTCAACACATTTAAATGGACTTTGTTTTCCCTTTGAAGAGATGGCAGCTGTAAGTCTGAGTCTTGTTTTCACAGTATGACTCTCATTAAGCATTCACCAGCTTCATTACAATTTCATTTCACTGGCTTATCTGAACAAGCTTTGCAGTGCGACATTCCAAACATAAAGTGAACAACTCATAATACGTGTTTTCAATGTAATATTTGAAAGAAACAAGCAAGTATATCACGCTTAAAAATGCTGAACTGTTTACTCTGAGTTATTGAGTGGATCACAGCATGGTCTTTTTCCTTTCAAATACTAGTAGTGGCAGACTTTAGGGGGGTAGCAGTAGGGAACCACCAGCTTTGGCAATTGGGAGTATGTGGTCAAAACAAGAAAATATATATTTTTGGCAGACTGCATCTCTAAACTCAAGCAGATTCATTGTATCAGAGTTTATGACTTCAGAGGCGTTTGAGAAAAGTCATTTGGAAGCATGCAAAGCTTCTCTCAACACTGTTTTTGTGGTTTCATTCCGAGCCAGGCCTAAAGTCAGAAGACAGAGTCAGGCATCATCAGTCACAGTGAGAGAAGGACTGCAGTGGTCATGACAATCTCAATGGGGAGGAGGAAATGTGCTGTTGGGTGTTCACATTCACTCTTCTCACTCAGAATGTGGAGGGATGCCATGTGCTGTTTAAAAATATATATGTGGGGGGAAAAATATTACTCAGTGCTTCTCAATGTTACTATAGTCTAGTTTTGACTGCAATTGTGTCTCTTTGTGAGTGAAATGCAAACAACAATTTTGATTAAAAACAAAGGTTTTACACATGTCCATTTGTTTTTTTTGTTCATCAATAACTGAAAATACTGTGTCATAACAATAATCGCTGATGTAGCTCAGGCTCTGAAAAGGCATGGAAATGGGCATGGTCATTGCTGCTTTAGTGACACATTACTTCATTACCAAAACAGAATTTGGACAGGCTTCTGGGTTTCCCACTTTCAAAGGTTCTAAATGAAACGACTCCAGCCCCAGAATAGATAAGGACTATAATATAGTTGCAGTTCTTTCCGAAGCATTACAGTTGAGTGTTTGTAGCAGTTTACTTATGTTTCTCAGTCACATCTGTTGCTTTGATATTGCAATTACTGTATAGAAATTGTGTTTTGTTCAGCACAATAACAGCACATGTACTTGGTCTGTACTTGAATCTGCCAATAGCCATATTTCCATTAGCTTGAATCACCCAAACTGATTCACTTTGGAGCAGTTTGGGCAGCTCTTGTGAATGATGCTTTGTGTTTTATTGCACAGTGCTGAGTTGTAGGGGTCTGCTGTGTGAGCACCTTCACACACACATTGCACATTTTCTTAAAAAATGAAATCTAAATCATACCTGAAATATACATTTTCTTTCGATCTGAGTTACTGACTAAAAGATGTGTAATTCTATGTTTGTGGTGCTGATGACCACAGTTTCTATTTCTTTGCATGTGTCTTACACACATTGCTGCCCAAGTTCATTTCTATGATGGATGTATAGACGTGTTATTACTCATGAACATGAACATTAACACAATCTTAATCCTAAGCTTAACCAATTTCAAGGTGCAGACCTAAACTTACCCATTTTTATAACTTCAGACTTAAACATAGCCGTCAACCCCAAATAAAACTTCCTGTTTGTCCTGTACCAAATCACTTGTCCATACCATGCCAAAAAACAGCCGCGTATAATAAACACGCCAAAAAAGGCAGAAGTGTGTATAAAAATGGAAGCTAACACGTTGGTCACGCTGGTCCACTTCAACATCATGTTTTTGCATGTTGCTTTTAGATGACAGGGCTTCTTCTTTGTCTGCTCTTTGCCCTGGTGCATCTAAAGATAACATAAAATGACACTAATGTCTCTTTCTAAAAACACACAACAGGATAAATGCTATAATCGTGGGGATGTCCTTCAGTGTGGCAGGAGGTATCATATCAGACTGCATGTTTAGCTCTGTCTACTGATCAAGGGCAAATGAATAGGAACAACCAAACTATAATGCTGATGATTTGACGACCTGTGATGGCACCTCAATCACATCAGTGGCTCAGAGGGCAGTGGAGATTGTGAACAAATGAAAGGTTTTTACCTCATTTGTCTCCAGGGCCTCTGAGGGTCCTTCAGCCAATTGGATTATTCCACAGACGTGACACAAATTGATTAGTGCACGGCAAAGTGAGTGCTCCCTTGTGGCTGTTTGTGTGAACAATTGTGAGTCGGAACAGATTTTAAGATATGCACAGAATTTAGACATTATCAAGTCTTTAACAATAACTGGTCTAATGAGTGATTCTGTAGGTGGTAGTGAGCTGCAGTACATTACTTTTATGTTGTAAATCTGTAAAGTTTGTCTTTTCCATCATGAAGAATATTGTAAGATACCCTTTGACATTCTGTTTAAATCAAATAATTAAGTAATTTATGATTGGTTGCGCTTGGGTGGTCCAATCCAAATGTTTTTAAGATGTATTTGCAGCCAAAAGCAAATCTATATAGAAATTGAACCAGTTCCAAAAGATTTGTGAAAGTGAGGACAATTTGAGTAATTTAAAAAGCAAGAAATCTGATACTACAACTTTAAAAATGGATTATTGTTGAGGTTTGTCTTACTGTCAGGCAAACACAGCAACATATGTTTGGATAAATATTACCTGAGATGCAGCAAATGTCTGGTCTCCTAGTCCTCAAGCCAAACTTAAACTGAACTGTGCAATCAGATGTGTTTTGGTTATCTCTCATTTACAACAAATCAAGCGTCACTCACCTAAACATCTTGTGCTTTGCACATTGCACGTTGTTTTACTGTTGCTGAACTTTTGCACGCACACTAATCCATTATTGAGCCTCCAGTAGATTACAATAGGACAGTGACTTGATGCAGTGTCAGTGCGAGTGATTGTGATGGTACAGAGTTTGAGGCGATGCCATCTGGCCTCTGCTGCAGATGCTGGTTTGTGTTTTCAGCCCACATGTCACCATAGGCGTCGGAACCATATAAGGTGAGGGGGACGCGTCCCCTCCACTTTTGCAAAGTGGCTGATTTGTCCCCCCCACTTTCACAGCCCCGAGTCTGCCCTCCGCCACCGGGTAGGATATACCCACAGGCTGTGGCTAGAAACCCGCGCTGGCCCCGAAATGCACTGCTACAAAGACCAGGCGGCAGCCTCAAAATAGTTTAGGCTATACATGGCATATATATATATTTCACGGAGAGCGCGTTGGCAACCTGCAGCTGACAGGATGGACGTCCGACTCCGCGCGGTCAGACCGGGCTGCGCAGAGCCGCCAAATTGGAGTAGAGTGGAGGACAGTGGAGCTCGCAGATCGCAGATGTGTGCGTTTGTGTGCGGTAGACAAGAGAGGGAGAAACGGGCACATAGGCTTTACGAGAGAGGAGACACGGCGAGGAGGAGAGTTGTGTCGCATCGACATTAAAGGAATAGGCTACAAGCAACATCAGTGTAAGTACACCAGACCAACGCGGTTAAAACACTTCAACAAACTTTATGAATGACTGCGATGTGAATCTTGGGCGTGACCGTGTAGCGTGGGGTCATTCTCAGGTTCTGCTGCAGAGGGTGAGCCTCAGAGCCGCAGAGCCTCGTATGATTTTGTACAGAGGTGCGTGCGTTGCTCGTACCTGCAGCAGGCGTTGTCTGTCGTGGCGGACACGAACAGGAGGTTTGTGCGGGTGCAGGGCCACATCACAGCTTCAGTCTGCGAGAGCGCCTCTCTTTATTTTCTCCCATATGTCTTATTCCAGTCCGTGCGTAAATGCACCGTCTCATTACGTCTGCTTCAAACTCTTTCCTTGTTTACAAAGTTAAGTCTCCGCTAACTGCAGTGCAACACATCCTGCTGCTCTAACAAAATAAAAGCTGTGCACTTCACGGCAGCAGAAAGACACTTATTGTGAAAAAACGCGACAGCAACAGTCTTCCTCTGACCAAACGACAGGCTAGTGGACAGGATTCAGCAGCAGGGCAACTTAAAAGGAGCCTACTACTGTAATACTGTATAAGTTTTATTTATAAAGTAATAATAACGTTAAAGATTCTATTTATGAAAAATTAGAAAAAAAAAATTAGAATCAGAAAATCTTAGTGGTGTTAGTGAACAAAATTCACTAACAACATAGAGATAACAATAGTGTAATATAGAATAATAATATTAGTGGCCAGGTCCTATTTGTGAATGAGAAACTGTTCTCACCTGACCTACCTGATCAAATATTTAATGAATAAATAAACAGGTTAATAAAATACATGGTTAAATAATGTAGTGATAAAATGCAGGCAAAGATATGTGTAGGAATAGAATGAATTGGGCTCAAATACAAAATATCTAGAGCAAAATCAAATCTTTTCTTAAAGATGTACTGTGTAACTTTTTCATCAAAAATTGTTTTGAACAAATGCAAGTTTTTGTCATTTATGTTTTTTGTTAAAGGGGCACTGTGTAAAAAAATAAAATAAAATAAAGTGATCCCACTTTTGAACACCAGGGGGAGCATTTCTAGTGCATTTTGTATAACTACCATGCTGACATCTAGCGCCAATATTCACATTCCGGCCCGTAATAAAACATTTCAAATAAGTATAATGCATCACAATTGATGTGGATTGGTTAACAGTTAACAGTTAACTATTCATGTTGTAAAGAATAAATATGATTTAAATGTTTGTGGACTATAAGTGATAATTAAAATTCCTCTCAATCTTACACAGTACAGCCCCTTTAAATAGTTACTAAATAAATAAGAAAAATCTGTTTGTTTTTTTGTTTTCACTTTAAGTAGACTTTTGTTCAATTAAAGTGTTGCCACAAAAGTTGTTTGGCCTGTAGGAGGAAATTTTTTTAGGCCTATATGTGTCTATGGGAAAGATGTTCCTTCAGCTGTATATTTTCACAATATGGTATTGTGAGTTAGGTTAAGTTATTTGGAGGCTATCTACCTCCAAATAATTTAAATTTTCTATTTTTGAAATGTGTAGTCAACTTTTCACCTCCAAAAAGTTACACAGTGCACCTTTAAAGTGATAGATTGAGTGTTGTGGGACTCATTCTTTAGGAAAAAGTATTTACTGTCCACACATTAAAACTTACTACATGACAGTGCTCACAGACACCACTGACAAACAGCTCAGCTGTTGAAATTTAAAAAAATCAGGATGTTCTAAGTCAAAAATACTTGCACTTGTCTGTGCCCAAAAGCTCTTAAAATGCACCAGAATGCAGGAAATAATGTCTGCTTTTTCAAAATCTTCTGGGGGAGGACCCCCAGACCCCCCGCTAAAAAAGTGTCCCCCCCACTTTCAAAAACGTTGTGACGCCCATGCATGTCACAGAGTAATTATGAAGTTGAAAAATGACATAAACTTGTACAGTGGCATGTTCTGTGAATCTACCAAAACAACACAATTTCCACAACATAAAATCATATTTTCAGGTACTCCAAATCGAGATAACTTTATTAAATAACCACAACTGTGCATTGATACAGCTTGCTGACATCTACACAGTTCACTGTTTCATGTTGATGTGTTTACATGCTCTAAGTGCCTTTCAAAGTGTATTGTTTACATTACATTACAGTCTGCATTTCTGCGCTTTATAATTACGATTGCACTAAGTTTAGTAACATTGCCGTGTTAATTGAAAGATGCTCCAATGTAATTTAATTGTTACTGCAACAATGACAATAAATCATTCAATCTTGAATTGTAAACAGAGCTCAAAATAACTTTAAACAGTAATTTATTGAAAACACAAAATGAAGATTGCACTATATAGTCTTTATTATGATAACTTTCTCCTTCTACTGCTTTGTGTAGTTGACTTTTCACCTCCCTAAAATGACCCAGTTCACCTTTAAAGTAATTCTTTGCAGGTTGTTTTTTATTTACTCAAAAATGCATATATTTGGTGTATATTATCCATGGCAACAATTTCATCACCTGTCTCCAAATGATGCATAGTCTCATTTAAATCTACTTGGCTGAGCTGTTCCACTGTCACAGCAAATATATCTATATTTATAAAACACATTTTGCACTCTGAACATACCGTTACTCCAAGAATGTCTGTGCTACCATTTAGAAAGTGTCTAAGTTCATTGTGTAGCTGCCTGTATATATCTTTCTATTGAAATGGATGAATATGGATGAATGAGATACCAATAGCTATCTGTGGCGTTTAGAAATTGTATTCTGCGAGGATCTACTTTAAAGTGACCTGATAAGAGCGCTATAATATTTCTTTCTTTCTTTCTTTTTTTCTTACTTTCATTAGTGGTAACATTTGATAACAAGGGGGCATGAATTCATTGATTATCATCATGAATTCATGACATGTTCATAAATTCATAGTGAATTCATAATGTATTCATGCGTTAGTTCACAATGACTCATCAAGTACTACTATCATTAATTCAAGTGGTTTCATGAATAAATTCATTAATGAATTCCACAATTAATTCATCTAATGAACTAACATAAAATCTCGTGGAAATATTTTTAGTGCAAAAGTCACAAAATTGTTGTACCTACCTACAGTATTTGGTATATACTTGGCCTGTTTCTAATCCTAACCAATGTTGCTATAAAAAAAAAATAATAATAATAATACAAAATTTAATTTATATTTAAAAACCAGAAGCTCAAAGGCAGTTCATCATAACTTTGTCATGAGTTCATTAGAGGTTTTTCACAACAAAGTTAGATTAGGCTTTGTTTGATAGCTCATGATGTTCATGTATCACTTTCAAAAGCCATGATGAATGACTAATGCTGGTTTAAATATCTTTAGAACATGTGACTTCCTTGTGTAAAAGTCATGGTTAACTAACATGATTTACAGGTCAAATTCATGAATAAATTCATCTATGACACCACTTCAGTCCATGATAATTCTTGATGACTCATGATGATCTTATGCATTTATACATCATGAATTCACCATGAATGTATTGTAACAGATTTATTTATTACTACATTAGTGTGATACCAGCCTCACGCGGCACCAGATATGTAGTGGTTTGTTTTAATATAATATGCTAAAAATCGGCTAATTGTGGCATGGCGCACTAATTGCTGATTATTAATTATTATATTGTGTAGGCGATTAATAAAATTAATCAAATTTGGGGCACCAGAGTTAACATTTAAAGTCTAACTCAATTTTTTTTTTTTTTTGAAACCTACTCCTCGTTGTCTGTCTGAAGGCGCGCTCTCTCATTACAGTGACAAAATCCTAATTATAAAACCATAACCAGTAACATTTTGTGTGGTTTAATAAACAAAACAAACATAAACATTCATCACTCATTTCCAAACAGTTACAGTAAACACTAGTTTCAATGGTAAGATCTGATTTGGTTTAAATTAGGAGTAACAAGACTTTCCTAACTACCCTTGAGCCACTCTGCATTCAGCCACCATTTTGTCTTACGTCCCATGAGGTCAGAGAAGTGGTGCTCCTTGGTGTCCACCGAGTTTGAGGCCTTTCCTTGTTTGGGCAATGATCAAAGGGGTGCAGTTGCTGCTGTTCGATGGGTTTAGCAGCACTTGGAGAGTCCGATTCTGTAGCTTGAGGATGCCGGCTGAAGAGTCCTCCATAGGCCTGCTTTTAGTTTTGCAGCAGGGCGGCTGACCCCGCGGGGCCGCAAGGCCCGGAGGCCGGAAAAGGCTCCTCACAGCTCTGTCCCAACCCCGTTCAGCCCGCGAAGAAGTGGAGAAGTGGAGGCCAGGACGTTCCAAGTAGAAGTGTGTCCCACCGTGTGTGTGACCCGGAGGATGGTGGTCTTGTGGAGTCTTGTGAAGGGCGGACTCTCATGGGCTGGGAGTGGCTTATGGCTTACTATGTCCTTACTTGAATTTAAATCAGTAAAGAGTTAGCTATTATTCACTTTTTCAATTAACAAGAACATACATGCAATTGGAATCATTTTGACATCTCAAACTGTTACATTTTCAATTGTGAAATTCAATTGGGATATTGAGCATAACTGCCGCAATCACAAATATATGAAGCAATGACAAAGAACAGAAAATTTCCAAATGCATATTTCGACAAGGTTATAGACATGAGAGCACACATGAAAATACCC
This sequence comes from Mugilogobius chulae, assembly GCA_038363315.1. NCBI lineage: Eukaryota > Metazoa > Chordata > Actinopteri > Gobiiformes > Gobiidae > Mugilogobius > Mugilogobius chulae. The sequence continues at coordinate 19,412,535 of CM076406.1, read as the reverse complement.
ATGAAAGTAAATGAGTTATAATGAAAGTCCTTGTCCTGCAAGTCTTTGCAAAAGGTCACAGCAGGGGCTTTGGTGCTAGAGTCAATAGCCATTTGTTGATAAGACACAGAGGGTCGTAAAACTTGATCAGTTTTGGGGGGGGGGGGGACTGCATTCCTTTTGTCCCTCTAAGATGATGGAAAAATACAGTTCAAAATGTGTCTTTGGTGGTTCATAAGGCTACAGTATGCATTAAGTCGCAAAGAACTCATCATGAATTCATGATTACATCAATGAATTCATCTCCCGTTATTATAAAATGTTGTCTAATTATTATTGTTATTTTTTTTTTTATAGTATCACACCCAAATAGATTGCTTGTGAAATATAACAGAAAGCAAAATGCCAGGATTACAACCACACGCTGATGCTATCTTCTTGAGTAATGCACAGAAGCAAAAACTATTTTGATCCTGCTCCTGTCAAGACAAGACAATGTTTGATAAATGACACACAAGAGGTGATTGGTCAGATCTGACACCAGTCGTCTCCTCCAGTGTGCGGCGATAAGGAGATTATAACCATGCATGTCCAGACCTATTTGGTTATTTCATCTGGGATACTGGTTCACTTAGAGAAAGGGATTTCAGAAGATGTATACTTGAGGGTGCTGGGGCTTGCAGAATGTAATCTTTGCTCTAAATGCTGCACAGTTAAAAAATAAATAAACTGTGAAATGTATGCAGGTTTGCATAACCTAATCATGTAAATTACACATTATAATTTTACACCAAGACACATCATGATCATCACTAAATAAAATTAACATTGCTCCTCCAAACATCTGCTTTTTCTTCCCGCCTTAAGCCACTGATATATTTTCCACTAATTACAGCAAAAATATTGAATATGTATGGGAGACTTGAACTGAGCTAGGGGCATCATCTCAGATACAACAGCACTGTGATCACATGTAGAAGACAATGCTAAGGTTATCAGTTAGCTTGAACAACAGGCATGTTTTCTAATGATCCATCTTCTTCATCTTTATCTGTTACTGAATCTTTCTGAATTAGATTTCTTTCTGCTCCTTTATTCCAAATTACATAGAGGAGACAGAAAAAAAAACTGTCTCTGGTCTTCCCTGGACCACCTTCTGGCTAGACATCCTACTCTTCTTCCCAGGCGGATATCCAGGACCCCTCAGCTGGCTCCTCTGATAAGTGCATAAGTGGGAGCAGCGGCTGTGCTCCAAGCTTCTCCAATAGGTGATAACTTGCAAAGAAATGAAATCTAAAACCAACCATTATGGATAAACTCAGAGGCCATTCATATATTCATGTATGCACATTACATGAAAAATAATACACGCACATGACATTTATCCCACCCGCTATTTATGTTTTATCCACTCTCTTTTTGCTGAGCTGTGTGTTGTGAACGCTTGATAGCACTAGATTACTCTCTCTGACATAACTAGACTACATGTGCTGTAGGATGGATGTGATCTCTCAAAGGTCCAAGCCCCGGGGAACAGATGACCAGCCTCAGTGTCTTTGTGCTGGAGGTAGGTGCAAACAAATGGTCACTGCAGCAGGTCGGCCGCAGGCTCTGGACACAACCACGTAAAGAAGCACACTGTTCTGTTCAGAGGGTTTTAACTTGGTGACTTAGGGCAGTGTTCAAGTGTGATTTTTAAACCTTTAGTACTGCTATAAAAGAAATCTTAATGTCCGGTAAAAGTAAAGGAGAGTCACGTTGAGCTTTATGTGATTCTGGGATACAGATAATATTCAGCACAAGACATGTTTTTTCTTCTTATGTTTGTGGAGGAAGAAATAAATATGCACAGCAAACAGTGTCAAACTTTCAAATGCATTCTGAACTATTCGTGAAAGGTAGCATAGGCTCAGCATTATTCAAACACAAATAACTGAGGTAGGACTTTTCTAAGTAGTACACCATTCATCACAACAACACAGGTTGTCTGCAGCAGATCTCTCAAATGAATATGTTTAAATGGTAATAGAACTCCTGACATTTTTCTCAGTGAGCACTACACACTCAAACTGCACCTTAACGTCATAATAGCACATTTATCAAAATGAGCTCCAAGGATTTTCTACAAACATATTCAGAACTTACTTTTGAATGCAAAACATGCAAGTATTATTGTTGTGACTTTGAGCAAGACACTACACCTTGCTTACAGGCACATTATGGTACATTCTATTATAAATCACATAGCCTCAATAAGACAAGACGCTGGGTCACTCAAAAAAACAAAACAAAACATAATTTAAGATTTAAGAGGTAGAATATAATCTATGTGCTCACTTCTGTCCTGTGTGTCCTCTGCGTAAGCAATAGGAACATGTATTTTTAGAGTCAAATCATTTTTAGAGTCAAATCAATCATTACCTGTCAAGCAGAGAATTGGTTAACCGCCTTGACTCCAATAAACTCAAAATGCTTGTTTAGAGACCGGACAAAACGATTAGACACTCATCAGTTCCTGCTTGAATTTGTATATTTTATTTGTTTAATTGTGCCTGCTATCCAAATAGTCCAGGACTATTCAAAGTGCAACTGATGATCTGAATTGAAATGAAACAAGATGATGTTTTACAGATTTTTGTCTTTTTTCATAAAGACAGAAATAAAATAAAAATCATAAATAATTCAGAATTTTGGATTGGATTAGTTATGACTGTGACCTTGGTCAAGTCGTCTGTTATAAACTTAAATTTGACTGACACTTGATTTGTCTTTTTATTGTTATGTTTGTTTTTTACAGTGCGATATTGTTATAAGTATTGTGTTTTTGTTTTGTTTTTCCAATGTAAACAGTAGTTTCATGGTGAAAATTGCTGCTGGTGAATATTGGATACAAAACCTATATTTGTGCTTAGATTTCTGTCTCTCGGGCCATAGCCTTACAAAATGTCGCCCATTGAACAACATAATTGAATAGCCCTGAAACTGACTATTCGCTCTCACTTTCACTTTCACTCTCAAAATGACTGTATAGCTTCAATGCTTATTGAAATGAGATATTGCTCAGATTAAAGGCAGCTTTATGTTGTGTGGGTGGTGGCTGTGTAAATATTGTGAGATGGGAGCAGACCCGTCCTTTTGCCACGTGGTGCATATATTGATTGCTGTGCACTCATGGGTCTTTTTCATTTCATCTGGACTCTCATTAGGGCTGGTGTGAGGCAGCTGGGGCCCTCTCCTTCTCACACCTGGGGTTTGTTTTTGCTCTATGAGCCGTGATCGTGTGGCTGGGCAAGAGGCAGAGAGTCAGGCTGGAGGATGTTTAGAAGTGCAGTGTCTCCCTATGGCCCTGAATGGCTTGAACCAACAGGGATCACTGATAGCCTCTTCATAATTACTGACCCCATCTCGACGTTGGAGCGATGAAAGCACCAGTGTCACCTGGAGAAATGCGATATTTTCAAGTGCACTAGACATTTTTTTGGACGCATCTCGCTCACTGCACCTGAATGAAAATGTCACATCAATGTACTTCAGTGACACATAAAGCAACACCAAGACACTTCCTGTTCCAGAGTGCAGTCGTTGTGTTAGAGGAGTGGAAATCTCAGTGTCCTTTTAATATGTGTTTTTGTTCTTTATGTTGCAACACAGAAACTTACCTATGTCTTTTTATCTCACTTTCTGCTGAGGTCACATGTGTCAGCGTCGTGAACTGAACAGAAAGATTTTGTTAAGCATGACCTTTTTTTTTTTCTTATGTTTTGTTTACCGTCTAATACATAATAACACTTGCAAGGGAATGCCTGGTGTTGGTCGGAGGTTGAGGCGCCAGGTGTTTAGGTGAATCACCTGCTGAGCCCCCACGGATGCTAACCATCAGGAGTGGGGTGGAGGTTACTGTGTGAAGCACTTTGGAAGACATCTGTCTGTGTAAATGTGCTATACAAACAAATCATTCATCCAGGTCTTTATAAAGGTCTTCAGAATATATACTTTAGATACAGTAAATTTACAGTAAATGTACAGACGCTTGAAGATATGCTGAAATATGTAAAGCCTGAGCACTTATTATCCTAGTCCATATTCGGCCCCAGGTTTTCCCCGAGCGGATGTCCTTTACAATCAGGCCAAGAGTTCAAACACTCACCTCTGCATTAACCGGAATAAAAGCCTCATAAATCTTCAGCCTAATTACAGCTCATTTGCACACAGGGCAGTTTAAATTAAATGGTTACAATTGTAAGAATATTTAACTACATATCTTACTTTGCTTTTGTGTCGATGATTTATTCTCCAGAAGTTCTTTAGCGGGCTCTCTGCACGATCTTTGAGTTTTACCTGAGAGTTTGAAACAGCACAAGAGATGAGCTAAAGAAGAGGAACAAAGCTAGCATTACAAAAGCATTACTAGCATTACAATGATCTACAGTTCATACATCCCACAACATGAAGTCAGGTAGCGAGGACAGATCATCTGAAAAATACATTTGATGTTGTTGATGCTTTATTTGGTTGTTTGTGAGAGAAGCACATTAAGCTAAAGTTATCATCAGCCAGTGGACTGGAGCACGTTGACTTTAATTATTTTAATAAAGATGTCAAAAGGATGACTGATGAGCATCTGTTCCAGTGTTAACACAATCACACATTGATCGTCAAAACAAAAACACAGGAAATAGAAAATGTCTGCCAAACAGCCACACCTCAGAGTGATTGCTGGACATATCTGATGAAGTGTTGTGAGAGGTGTGGCTTACACAGACTTTAGATTCAGGCTGTGTGTCTGTTTGACATGTCAGCGTTCTGCTTTTACTCAGACAAGCACATGAACATGTCTGCTACAGCTCATCCACACTGCTCTGCCCTGAACTCACAACAGGCTAGTGTCAGGTCAATGGGGAAAGAGTCAATGTTTTAAGGTGAGAAACACAGGCATAACTCTTCTTTTTTTTTTTTTTGGTCAATTTGTTCTCTCAATAAATAGGCTTTTATGGTGAAACAATCAAACTATCTAGACTGCTCCAAGAAATGTTTAATAATTGAATTTAATCCACTCCATCCAAAGAAACAATGTAACTTTAAAATCTGTGAGGGCAGCTTGTTCAGGGGCGACTCTTCCGCACACACCAAACTGCACACTTTTAGATTCTGAAGGTCTGTATCAAAGGGTTATCGAACGTCAGCAGTGAATGATACAAATGCATGAGAGTCAAAAGAGAGAACACAACAAACATGTTAAAAGACTGATACAGCAAATATAAAGATCTACTATGTTGAAAAAGAGAAAATCAGGTCGGTCTAAACAGTTGTTTTACCTGTTCTGTGTCTTGGCTCGATAAGCAGATATCTGTTGCTACTGAACATGTACATTCAGACATTTTAAGCACAGTGTGACAGACGACGTCAGGGGGAGATATTTAATAAAGGAATTACTCACAAGAGGTGCCTGCTGTCTGTATCTAAGTGGAATCTGTGAAATAAATTGCATGTTCTACTTTAGCAGGAAGAATAGAATCAGTGAAATTATACATAACATGATGAACATTTTCTGACAAATATGATAAACAAGATCACCAACATCTCTTATGAATGAGTGACATGTGCTTTATCATATCTACTTCTTTAGAAACACAAAGAAACGAATGCTAAACGCAATAGCAGTTTTAGTGTGTTCATTTCTCTCTTTCTCACACTTGGCTTGAAGATGAGAAACAAGAGACTTCACAACTGTTATGTCCACAGTGATTCTTCAAAGCTGGAGTCCACTGTTGTTTGGTGATGAGTTCATACTTCCTTCAATCGTGCAGGAGTTCAGTCTGTGCCGCTCCATAGTATAGTGACCATTTGTCGCCTGGGACCCAGAGCCAACCTTCAGCAAGTTGTAAGGAGTGGGTCTAGTCCTCGCCCGAAGATGATGCATGTCTCTGATTGGTTAATTAATCTGTAAGTCATGCCCACTGGAATTTGAAAGAGGGACACGGTAGCCAGAAATATACTTTTTTTTTTATATTTCATATTTTTCATGAGTTTTGTCTGTGCTAGTTGGCTAGTGGCAGCTTGAGTTGGTGCAGGTTCGATTCTCTCTACGTCTGGGCCTTTCTGTGTTCAGTTCGCATGTGTGGTTTCCTCCGTGCCCTCCGGTTTCCCCACCAACCAACAACATGCAGGTCAGAATCTACTTGGTGCCTCTTCTGAGCTGCGCCAGCGCTGCTTACTATCACTGAGTGGGAGGGTCTCTGTGAAGCGCTTTGTGATTCTGTCTGTGAAAAGCACTACACAAATAATCCTTTACTAGGCAAATAAATCTACTTACATTTTCCAGTGGCGAAAAAAGCAAAAAGAGAAAAATACATATACTGTATGTTGAATTGTGTGGCCTCTCTCAGTGAAGACCTATTAACAAAAGCAGATAAATGCTCTAGATCCACAACCAAAATCAACTATTTCTTGACCACCACATATAGAATAGTATAGTATCCAGATATTCGTGCACAACATTATCCAAGGCAAAAGAGATGCTGTGCCAGCTTATAGCATGAATGCATGAATTACATCTGCAGCTCCTGAACAGATTTTAGATATTGAAAATACAGACTAGATGTATATGGCACAAAGACCATCAGATACATTAGGAAAAAAATGTCCATTGGGTCACATTCTTGAAATACTATTTAAACCCACATATATTCATTCATTAGCAATCTTACTTTCTCTCATATACACACATCCACAGCTCTTTTAAAGCTAATGTGTGCAGATTTGCTTTGATATCAACCACTTCTTTGTCAGACGTGCAAACATTTGAAAACTGCTATTGGCAACTGATTCCAAAACCAAACATCAATAGAAGACAGTACATATCATCGATTATTCTTGTCTTTAACCTGGTAACCTCCTGTATCAGCCAAGTCTATTAGACACTGATAATAAGTAGATTATCAGTGCATTACTCACAGTTACTTTAGACTATTCTGTTCTGCTAATTGACTCATGAGGAACACATCAGGGACTCTGTGATACTAAGCACTAACGGAAATCTTAATGCGGATTAAAGAGGATTAGGATAAAGTATATATTGCCAATGGACAGGTAATCCCCTCACACATTATTCCCAGCAGGAGAAATTAATATAATATGCCATTTCTCTTTCTTGTTTTGAATAATTGTGATCTTAAAAAAATGATAGGTTCAAAGAAATTTGCTTTTTTAAGTTGCTTTAGTTCTGGAGGCATTTGTTTGGAAATGTTACCAACCTTACCTGTCAATGACTTAAATAATTTTGATTTATTTTGTTAAAAAGAGCTCAAGATATAAATTAAGGTAATGTGGGAAAAAACATTTAAAACAATTATTTTTGCACATGTCATTCTTCAAACATTGTATCTTTACTGTGATGGCGCTAAGGGAGATTTAAATGTTAAGTACGACACAATAAACGCTTTAAATGAAGTTATGAACAAAAGCTACATGACATTTCTCACATTTTCCTTCAGCAAATGTGACATTTGGTGCTGGTTTCAGGGGAAGGCTAAATGTTAGTGTCAGCTTGTGAAACCCAGATTAAAAGTTGAGACAGAAATGAGACAGAAAGAATAGAAAAGAAGTCATGCGTCACTTAGAAATGCCACAGTTAATTGTGTTGGTCTGATATGAGCCGCCTGGGCCTCTGCAGTGGACTGTGTCTGTCTGAGAGGAAAGACAGAATCAACAACAAGCTACACTCAAATGAGGCTTTCTGCGAAACACTTACTCAGCTCTTGTAGAGTTATAAATGAGTTTATAGTGGCCTTAGAGGAAGGCTTAATTTTCTGAGATTTTTCTATTAGAATGCTGATTTTCTGAGAGGAACAAGCTACAACAAAAAGCAGTAAATGGTTTTCCACTAAACAAATGGAAAAGCTGTTTACTGCTTAGAGATTTTAAACTTATTCTACCCTGTCCACTTTTATTGGCAGCTCACTTCCAGTTGCTAACTACAACTAAGTCACATTAGCACGATCAAATGTTGTAATGATCATATATGCTGTACCTTCTTTAAAAGCTAAGGAAAAAATGAATTTGCTGGGTTTATTTTAACTGTGACGATATTCTGATCAAATATCGATGTCCATAAATTTTGCCAAGAAAAGTGTTTTAAGAGTTTCTTAAACTAAAAGTGGGCGAGCCAGAATAAGTTAATAGGTAAAGACAGAAAAGAAAGGAGCAGTTGACTTGTCAGTCTTTTCTATCTTATTGTGTTTTTTTCTGTGTATTTAGTAATAAACTATAACACAACTGAGCATGTATACAGGTTAAGAACTTTATGTATTGATCAAAAACAAGTTCAAAAAGACACATAAACCTTCAAAAAGAGTTCAAAAAGACACGTTTACCTTCTCTTCCATGTGGCAGACCTGCTTGTCAAAGCCTGATCCCGTCAGATCTCTTTAACTAAGCAAGTTAAGGCCTGGTTAGTACTTGGATGGGAGACCGCTGGAACACTAGGTGGCACGATAAAAGTGGGACGGCACAGAAAGTTTAGCTTAGTTTGAAAAAAAAAAAAAAATACATAGATTTAGATTTCTAAATATAATGTATATGAAAAATGAAGACTGTGTTGTGGTCTGAACTTTGCCTCTATGTTCTGCAGAATTTACTAATTTATCAGTTCATTAATATTGTGCATAAAAATGCTTTTACATGCACAAAGCCATGCGTGACCCACAGTGACAAACTCAGCTCCACATGTCCACACTGTCTAAAACATTCATGTTAGAATGAAGGCTGACCCTGAGTTCACCTGAGAACTTTCACTACAGAATCCCAATGGGGACGCATTATCACTTTGTCATCCCAGTGTTTGGAATTCCTCAGGAGTAACCGAGATAATGCACAAGTTAGAAATAGATCAAATCTACATCTTGGAAGAGGGGTGAATAACACGGCAAAAAGGAAGTGACGGTGATAAGAAAAAGTTTAAATAAAAACTGAAAGTAAAAGTGAACCGCTTCAAATCATTACAGATAGCTTCAAATGAGTAACTGCCAATCAAAAACACATAACATGTCTTCCCTTTTGTACTTAGATAGTTCAATATTCTAACTGAGTGGAAGTTAGAGAGAATTTTAACTGGTTCTGCTGCTATATGGCCACTGTACACAATCTGGTAATAGCATCACAGGCTAAAAGTTTTATAATCCCCAACAACTTCATTAAGATAAGACAGTGGTCCTTTTTTCTTGTCAGGAACGGTACAGTCACAATTTTCTTTTCCAGGGACCGATTGAGATTGGGTAGCGCCAATAACAACGTAAAGTGCATACATGTGTATTTTTTGCTCTTACTGCTTGAATTTGTTGTTTTTTTCTTAAGGGGGACAGTAATTTTATTGTAAAAAAGATTCAACAAACACTAGGTCCAGCATATATGTATTACATTTTATCTTTTCCACAATCCTATTTCTGATAAATAAACTAATAATTGTGGTACATCAGATAGTCCATTGCCCTCTGAATCTGGGTTAACAAAGTCAAAAAGCATCCAAGTTTGAACAAAGCCTTCTTCTGACACAGCTTTAAGTAATCACCCAGTCACTTCTCTAAATCAGCAGGACAGATTACTAACTTATTAAGCTGAGTGTTAAAATCCAGGCTTAACAGCACAGCAGTTCACCTTCTGTCATTACAGCTAAATACTCAAATGTGCCGTCTGATGGGAATCTTTGCAACAGAAATCTCACTTTTGTCTGAAGCTGCAGAGAAAAACTCACAGGTCATTGCAAAACTTGAAACTGTGTTCACGTACAGCATTGGGACAATGTTTTTCAACGACAGCATTTTGCTCAAAGTACCAGTACATAAGCCCTGTCTGAGCACTTCTTCTCACTGCGTCCTCTCAGGTTATCAGTGTTAGAGCTGCACTTTCTATTTAGAATAGAAACATTACTTTTGGATGCACCGATCCAGCTTTTCAGTTCCAATACCAATTGTGATACTTTGGCATTAGGTTTGGCATTACTGATAATATCAACTGATGAGGTATTTCAGTCTATACACAGAAATTGCTTTCTTTCTTTCTTCTTTCTTTCTTTCTTTCTTTCTTTCTTTCTTTCTTTCTTTCTTTTAATAAAATTGGTCATACAGTAGAACATAATGTAGATCAGCCATTCACATTTTATTCACTGTGAAACCCCCAAGTTATCGACTTCTAAATAGAAAAAGCTCCAGTGACTTCCTGTTGAAATCTGCAGAAGTATAGGCCCCACCTCTTCCTTTAAAACTTAACTGTAACGAGAGCAAGAGCTGTAGAAGAATACAAGATCACTCATACATGAATCAATTCAAATACAACTTTGAGTAAACTAATGGTGAGGGAATTTAGTCGTAGCAAGGTTAAAATCATTGAATTGTTGATTTTACATGATAGGCCTTCTTTAATATCTTTGTGTGAATACAATTTCCAAAACAGAAAATGTTCTGAATCAGTGTCAGTCGGTTGTAAGTTTGTTTGTTTTTATGTCCAATTAAGTGCACAACCACAATATTGGAACAAATATCAAGCTGATACCTGATTCAACAACATTTCATGGATCGGCACCGATAATTGATCCCTTTGATTGGTGCATCTCGAATTGTGTTTAGCACTGTTTGAGATACTGACATTATTTGTATTTTTATGTATTTATTTTTTACCTAAAAGTATAGCTTTCTCCTTTTAAAAAGGTGAATATCTTTTATAAAAATATAAAACTATACTAAGATCTTGGTGCAGATTAAGATAAATGTTTGACCTAGTGCAGCGTTTTAGATAATGCATGCTTAACCTTTCGTGTGTAGAAAAAAAAAAGTCTTGAAACACTGTAAGCCTTCATCCCATTAATATCTGGTGTTCAGTGTGGAGCCTTCTGCACAGTCAGCGATGTAACTCATGAATATGAACACGTTTGCACATACAAACTTTGCAAAGTTGTGAACACTCTGAAGGCAAAAGCAAACAAATACCATATTTTTCAGGCGAACTGGGATGAATGACTAGCAGATTCACGACAAACAAATGCATTAATTGGGAAAATTACCATACAAAGAGCATTAATTCCTGATTCAATTAAAGGAGTACCTCCGTGGCAGGCTGTTGTTCAGGCTGATTGCATCTGGGAGCAGAACGTCACTGTGGATAAATGAGTGTACAAAAGTGAAAGAGCTCGTACACATTCAAAGGTCTGAACCAAAGCACATGTCATGGTTTACAAATCTATTTTCACATTGCTTTGACCTGTGGCTGTGTGATTAATCTTGTTTTGTGTAGTGCCAAAAATATTGCACTGACTTTTATGAGACATGGGAACACACAGTACAAGGTCTTTTTCTTTTGGGTAAGCAAATAAGTAATAAATACAGAGTGAATAGAGTGAGATTTTGAACTGAAATGAACAAGAAGATTATTGCTGAAATACACACTTTTTCAGTTTAACAGTGTGTACGCCACTGGGAATGCAACGGCTAGTGGCTAAAATAACAAAATGCAGCTTCCAGTATTAGTTCCATGACAAAAGTGAAGTGCATTTTATCTACTAATTGTTCTGCTCTGAAATGAGAAAGCCAACCTGAGGACCTCTCTTCTCTTTTGTGTAAACAATGTTAGCCGTACTTAATTCACTCGGAAAATTTTCATCCCCAAACTCATAAATGATTCATTGGGAGTTCTACTGACGCTGCATAATCAGGTTTCAGACATTTTCTGTTGGAGCAATCAAACAGCGAGACAGTTGAAAACACGCCCGACATAGCAGGACATGAATCACTTAACCTGTTGTTTTTGTTAACTTGTGTGTGCTTTGGTAGTGTAGCTGTCTGAATGTTTGTGTATTATGTGTGTACACAGATGAATGAGGTGAACGCAGTAGGTGAGCAAAGCGGTAATTACTTCATGTGATAAAGGTTAACAAGTTGTTAGTGTCATTATGACACAGCTGTTTTTTGGCATCTTTGTGTGTGACAAGGACAATGAACATTTTGCAGCCATCCTAATTCATATGCTGTTTCTCCTCGTAACTGGCCCAATATGTGTCCTAGTGACGCGATTGGCTAAGAGCTTATGAGTTGTTTACATGTTCCTATATAGAGAAACAGTTTTCAGATTCTTTGATTTTGCGCTGTGTGTTGAGAATCATCAGGCACATGCGTGTAGACTAGACTTTTCTGTAACTCGTTCAGCACATGGGACAGCGAGATGACACCCCAGAGGAAAGATTATTCCAAGAAGAGACCTCACTACAATCTCAAGTCTTTCTCCTAGACATTTTTTAGCTTTGTTTCAGATAACTTGGCGCCTATGTCCTGTTGCTCCGGTTTCTCATGTTTTGCTCCAGAGAAATAGACCGTTGAACAGCTCAGCTTGTTGATCTGAATGATGTCTCATATTAGTCCTAAATAAATCTCATATTTTCATCATGTGATTGTAGAACTCATTTTCTGCTGAAACTCGTCTCATCTCAGTATCTTCTCTTCTTCTCTTTGCTGCTGAAATGTTGCTCAACAATCTGGCGCCTTATTTTTCAAACTGATCTTGCCTGTGATTGGCTCCAGGACCTGTCGTTTAAATACTTAGCTCTGATTTGTTAGTTTTTCAAACTCAGCAAGGAAGAACGGTTAGTAGCTCTGCTCCAGGAGCAAAATACTTCTAAATCAACACTTCTCCTCATGGAAAGTACAGCTTTTGTGTGATTTGTAGCAAATAGCTAGTAGCTTAAGAGTTTTCTGAATGGTCTATGCATTCTTTAAAAAGGGATTGTTATAGATGGAGTAATCATATTATATAAAGCTCAAAGTGTTGTCTTGTCCATAATTATTTTTGTGATGGTGAAAAACAATGCTCCACATTAATAACAATGAGTCTGAGCTCTGCAGATACATTTGTTTCTGTAGATGTCGGTTTAGCAGTGCTTTCAGGGGATCATTGTGTGTAGCCATTCTTGTCAGTAGCACCCACAATCTACAGAAAGTGTGGTGTCTGTGCTGAATATTAAAGTGGCTGTAACTGATTTAAAATTGCATAGGTGATTTTCCAAGGAGTGGTGTGCATCATACTCTAAGCACTATAGGACTGAAGTGAATTTTTTTGAGATACCAAAACTGGCAGCCTCATTCTTTATTGTTGAAAGTTTTACTGGCTCTCCACGTCTGCAGTCAATGTATGTATGTTTGTTTATTTTTTGTTTAGCATTGTGGTCATAGTTTGTCAGTGCCTGAGCTCATTAGATTTCCAAAGCTAAGCAGGTTGGGCCTGGGCAGTATTTGTATGAGGAGCTCCATCTCACCAGAAAGCGTACTTTTACTATGACATTACACAATATGTAAATTAGGTATGATTAGCACGAGTTCACAGCTGTTTTGCAGAATTATAGTACACGTCACAGTCCCCGTTCATTTCAATGGTGTTTGTTAAGACGTGTTCTTATTTATGAATATGAATGAAATCCTGATTCTAATCTTAACCTGCCCCAAGCCCCAGACCTATAATCTTACCAATTTTATTAACTTTATGCCTAAACTTACCAGTTTCACCTGAAGAAAATGTCCCCACGTGGCTTCAACCAAAACTCTTGATTCTTGAGTCTTGATCATGGTACATTTTCACATAAACCAAGCTGCAGTCCAAAGTCTACAAGTTAGGGACAAGTCAATCTGGGACGGTAAAGACATTATGAGTTAACTGAAGAAATACAAACAGATGTAGGCCAGCAGCCACACTTCTCCAGTATAATTGTCATATAAGTGCTAATCGATATTACATCAGTTAGTAGATATCCGACTGTGATGTCATCTCCCTGAAGAGCAATGAAATACCTTTCACAGATGTGTTCTCCGAAGGCTGGTCCATTTGTCAGGCTGAAACGCTCCATAGTTGTTGATTGTAATAGACAGTCTGATTTGTAGTGGCTTTTTTACAACCACATCTCGCTCTCTTTCCATCTCCGCTGCTCAGAAATTGATGACTCTCCTCTTGAGCTTTGTATGAGATTGCTGTGAATGTGACTATTTCATGAATGTTGCTTTCCCTTCATCCTTGAGCGATTGTGAGCAGATGTCTGTGTGAATCCCCATTAAAATTCTCCTTTCCTTTGACTCTTTTTTTGTCGATGTCTTTTTCTCTCCGGCAGCCTTGTAATTTTTTAAGGCCGGACTCCGCGCTTTGGCTTTCATTCGAAGGTTATTCGCTTTTTTATGTGGCAGTTACAGCGCAGAGGCCGTGATTCAGCAGAAAGAAAAAAAGTGAAGAAAAACTTGCGACAGCCGTGGACACAATCCAATCTCTCCCAGAGCTATGATTTTAAAGGTTAACTTTGGCCATGTCTTTGTTAAGCTGCAGAGGTTGAATCCCACCACGCTGTCTGTTTTATGAAGATGTCTCTAAGCATTCAAGTTCTCATTTACTACTGTGCATCAGCAGAGCTGCCGGCCACAAGACAAGAGGTTCCTATGGAGTGTTTGGAAGATAAAGAGCTTTTGTGTGCAGGGCTGACAGGGCAGCCTTTGAGGGGACAATCACATCCGTCATTGTTCACACCTGAAATATTGTTACGCAGCAAACAGGTGGCATGGATGGAATCAGTATAGGCCCACATTCACTACATCTGAGCTGAGAAAAGTGGAGACACCTGCTGCTGCTGATTCTTCATGTTTTCCAGAGAAGAAATTGGAATCACTGACTTAGGATTAGGTTACAGAACAAGGATTTTAATTATTGTTTTTTATTTTATTATGGGGGTATCGTTTCTGGTATTTTTGTTTGTCTCCACAAAGATGTGTCAACATACTTTCTACACTTTTTTTTTTTTTTGAAAGGCATTATTCATGATATTTCCCATCTATTAACAACAGAACTACTGTATTTAATAGTAACCTTCTTGTATCATGTGATGAATATTCATCACAATGAGTTTAGAAGCAACAGTGCTCTTCCTGGTTTTGGAGAATAAAGAGCATTATGACTCGATGACATGGCAGGGAAAACAAAGGAAAATATCTGTACTGTCTGGGGGCGAAAAAACTAAATGTATGTGCCAACGTGGCGGCACGGTGGCAGAGTGGATAGCCCTAGAGGTTGAGAGTTTGACTCCCCCATGGCCTGGGCCTTTCTGTGTGGAGGTTGCATGTTCCTCCCTGTGTCTGGGTTACAGCTAAGCAGGACATCAAGTTGTCAGTGCTTCAAGGTGCTCAGTCTAGTGTAGTTAATCAGTATTCTACAAAAGTAATACAAGTCCAAGTGAAATGTTCAGAGTGTCAAACTGCCTGACATCTTAATTACATCAATGAATTCGGGCCAGCTTTCCCTTTGATCGTGTGCGGAGTGCATGGACATGTACTCTATGCATATATCCTCATTTATAATTCATGCCAACATGTGATGCTTGCTCATTTGGCCCCAGAGAGTTTACTGCACATAAAGCAGTTTTTTTTTCCAAACAAGCCTAAGTTAGAGTTTGTTTCTTGTTCAACACTACACCACACTGAAAAAGTATTGCTGTTACAAATGGTATACCTGCAGATGAGTTCTGTTAGTCCTTTATGTACATTTGTTCCCATCAGTTTGCCTCTCACCACTGTCACTGTGTCTGTGATAGAAATACAGTCCAACAAAGACTTGTCATAAAAGAAAAACATTATCCCTTATGAAAAAAGAAATTGTCTGAAATCGGTGTGCCGCAAAATGCATCCCCTCTTATCTAGAATGCACACACTCTTGAAAACTGGACTTTGCGACATTCTATCCTACAAAGTGCAATATTTTGTGTTGATATACTTACAATAATTATTGAGAGCTACATTTTAGTCTTAGTTTTGAGGATAGCTTGTAGTTCTCAGTAAAACGTAATTGCTTTCTTTTTTAATTGACAAACAAAGCCACAGACAGCTAATTGTTACATTTTTTTTTCTATTTCGCAGCTTAAATCACTAGTTTATGTTGTTATCTTTCCAAAATAGTTCACTATAGATGCTTGCCAAAATATGCATCCACTGGTGAGCTGCATACGCATTAACACCCATAGTCAATGACGGCACCACTTGACCCCTAAGCAAACGTATCTTTTCTGTCAACTATAGAGACTCATGACAGCCCCGGTGCATCGCCTTGCGCTCCAGCATCGATCCGACTCCTGACCGAGGCGTTTCATAAAATGTGTCTCGGCTCGGCTCTGATCGAGTACTGCTCGGATCGGTACAAGTCTTTCTATCTCCGCTTGTGTTTGCCTGGTGCTGTGCTCCGGTTCAGTGTAAGCGCGCCGTGCCACACTCACAATCAGAAAGAACAGCCCCGCACCAGGACACAGCATGTCAAAGAAGAACCGACAGGACACGTGAACAGGACACATGAAAGTTGTCAGCGAGGACCGGAGACACACGAGTAGTGTCCACGGTATAACACCTAATTTGGGACGTAATTTAGAAATCACACATACAAACTGTGGCTGCTCTGATCACAGAACAGCATCAAACTTGTATCCTGCCTGTGAAGCAGCTCCTGCCGTGTACACTGTAAAACTAACACTGCAATAAAATTACAAAGTTAGTTGAAAATGTATGTACATGATACCGTATTGTAGGCTATTGCGTTGCTGCCTACAGTTTGTCCCTGTCTGAGGCTGTTAATCTTGTCTGTTAATGATAGACCTATACACAATACAAACATACACTTTGCGTGGCTGAATTCCAACCAGGAGGATGCATATTTCAGCAAGTTTCTTTTGGAAGTGTTAATAATCTAGGCTATCTGCAGGGGTACCTCATAAGACTGACACTGTGATTTAGGATACAAAATAGAAAACAATATTGTAACAATTAGCTGAACCTGTGGCTTTGTTTGTCATAATTCTTGCAAAAAAGGAAGCATATTTTGGCTTATTGCTCACTATACTAAGACTAAACTACAGATTCCCATAAGTATTGTAAGTATACAAACACAAAATGTTGCACTATTTAAAGTAACCCTGTGAAGCTTATTATTCACAAATTCAATTTTCAGGAGTGTGTACATTCTAGTGAGAAGGGGATGCATTAAAGTGATGAAAAGTGCTTCTAAACCTTATTATGAAAAATTATGAGGATCAAAATGTCTACAAATCAACATCAAAATATAGTAAAAGTCATTATACAATCAAATTAAAGCAGTAATGATGCATGTGAAGCGTGAAATGGTCAGACTTTACTACAATCAATAAAAACCCAACCAAAGCAAAAATCAATTGTACAAAATCTAGCTGAACATATTGAATCTAGAATTTACAAAATGTATATACTACTGCAAAGATTCCATTATTTTTCTCGTGTTATGATTTGCTTGTGCATAATGAACCAATTAGATTAGCATTCATATTGTCAACATAAATCCCCCAGCTGTTGTAGTGACTTTGGATTCTATTTGTATGAGACACGGAGCAGCAGATATTTGTGCAGTCTGTCGTCTCTTCCCGCTTGGTCTGCTGATACTCGTCTTTTTGCTGGAGCCGCACAGACATGATGAATGCTGGAGAAAAGGTCACATAAATCCAAAGGCGACTGCTGCTTTCTGCTTCAATCCATATCAGATCTCCAGAGCACACAAAGAGTTTCAAATGAGATTTCAAATGTTCAGCGTAACCAGATTTCATGTTTGTAGTCCTTGAGTGATTTTGAATATTATAGATAATGCTGGCTCGATGGCGCTGTGATGCAGACAGATGGTACTTTGCATACACGTGTGGAAGTACAGATTGTAAGATGTATAAGTGACTTTGGTTTGCCTCTAAAGGATAACGCACAGGTCATTGCTTTACTTACAAGGAACAATTGAAGAAAGTTGTTAATAAATGGAAATGAAAAATGATTGTTGAATTATATGCAAACTACAACCTTCCACCAAGGTGCACCATGGGAAATAATGCATTCATTATTCTGAGTTTGCTAAGTCCCTGCAGCATGTGTCCTCTCACCTGCAATTTGGAATTTTGTGGACAGAATTACTAATATTCAGGAAATTTGACTTTTAAAGCACATGCACTAGAGAATACACAATTGTTTTGATTTAGTGGGTGTTGTATTCAAGAGATAGAGGTCTTCTGGGAACAGCTTAGAAGTGGAAGGTGAAGAAAAGTCGTTTCTGTCAATGACTTGTCTTTGACATTATAATGAACCAACACAGACTGTTCACTCGAGTGGAGGGTCATCTAAATTTTGCGGTAACATAATGGCTGTGTGGCTGGATGGCATGGTTCTGATAAGCGTTGCTCAGTTTTTGGATGGGTCCTAATGTACTAGCGCAAGAATTCCTTATAGATTCTGCTTGTGGCATTTAAAGTCAAAAGTAGTGGCTTTCAGGAGACTTTTAAACACTGATGAGGCAGAGATGTCCCCCTAGTGCACACCTCTGGCCCGCTGAGGTTTTAGCCTTCACCACAGATAAATACTGTGGATTCTTCATTGGCCCCTATGACCAGCTCCATATCTACAAGTTCCACATTTAATATTTCATAGTTGATGTCATAAGACAGGCCTATTCAACCTGGGGCCAAATCTGCCCTCCAAAGATTTGATCTGGCCCTCAACCCATTTGCTATTATACCTAAGACTTGATTTGGTCCTAGTTTAGTTCTGGTTTAATCCTACTTCAGACCTTGTTTGGTCCTAGTTTAGTCTTGGTTTAATGCTAAGATTTTCGTAGAACTTATCTGGTCCTTGTTTAATTGTGGTTCAGCACTGTTTTAGAAGTGTTTAGAGCTTTCAAATCCAAACATAGACTACAGCAGTATTATTTTTATCTCTGAAACAGATATAGAGATAGATTATTGGCGTAACCCTAAATTTAGTCAAAAGTGGTGACGTTTTATGCAGCTATCCGACCCAGAGGTCATGGTCTTTGGTAGAATTTGAGAAACATTAGTTGAATAGCCCTTTCATAAGACATATTGTGCTTCTAAACCTAGCAGACTTTGTGCATAGCAACACAACTGAACTTTAGACTCCAATTCCAGAAACACCGATCAGGGGTTCTCCAGAATTCCTGGTGATTACAGTAAAAGTAGGATTTCATAAGTGAAATATGGATTACTTAGACCTGGTTTGAGATCAACCAAAACATATTTTTGGTCTCAGTTTGGTCTTAGTATGAACTTGCTCTAATTTCCTTGTTTATGTTAACACAATAAGCCATGGTTGCTCTGAAGACATATGTACGTGTATGAGTTCTCTTAGAACGCTTTAGAATACTGCACAGAATGCTCTGGCACTTTCACAGTAAAAAGTATGTCTTGTCTTGTGGATCATGTTTTACCAAAGCCACATCACTGTTGTCTGACCATGCTCCACTCCAGACACTCTTTGTTCCACTCAGATTTACTCTCAATAATAAAACAAAGCAGGAAGGCATCACTCTTGCTGGCAGCACATTGCACTCTGGAGACTTGACTCACTTGATCTGGATGGCTGGCTGTTCTTTGCTTTTTGTCTGTTGATTGTAACAAGGGCCTCACAAATCTCCTTGAATTAGCACTAGTCTGGAGCGTGTGGAGTACAGCCTGGGAGAGGATATCAACTGTGTGTGTAGACTCTCATGTGTTTGGCTTTTAGAGGCTCCGTAGAGACACAGCTCTGAGACGAGACAATGTATAAGACACAGGAGTACCAACAGTTCCATTACATTAGTCATGAGTCTGAGCTCAGAGTCCACAGAGGGCAAAACTGAAGTCATACACTTTAATGATGTTCACAAGTTACAAAGGGAATGGTATTGCATATGGAAGTAGTGAAATGCACTTCTGAAAGTTGTGACATGCACTTCTATACTCATTGTGGTGAATAATAACAATGTCTGAAGGCACTAGGTAAATGAGAAAAAAACATACACTCCTTTAAAAGAATTGACATAATGTGATATGTTTTCAAGACGGTAAAACAGTATCTTTCACCTTGCAAGTTTGGGAACCCATCCCAAACAAATAATCAATATTTGTGGTTTAAATATTTTTATCATTGTTTACATAGTTTAAAAGGCTCTGCACCTATTGCTGCTCTTCCTTTTTTACACTTCAAGGAGTTGGTACAGGTCTTTTTTGTACTGTTTTATTATTTGTTGTTTGTATCAAAAGAAAAGGTGCAGAATAATTGGTCTTTGGGGACAGAGTTGCCTGTGTGTGATCCTTAATATAAAATGTGTGACAAGAAAGAAATGCTTCTAAATGTATCCTTCGCTTCCAAACAACAATCCTTAAAGCTATCAGATTTACTGCTGACGTTCCAGAGTTTTGTCCTGCATTTATTGGGTTTGGTTGATTGCTAAACTCCAGTGAATGAACGAAAACCATCATTTTGAATAAATCTGTTTAGTGTATATAAATAACCGCTTCAAATTCCATGTAAATTATTGGTTGCATCATCTCTGGTGGTGCATGAGCAAATGTTAAAATCTCTACATCCAATTCATGCTATGACATCGCAGTTACCGTATGTAACTTGTCTTTTGTTTAAGCAGAGCTGGTTTGCTGCAGTGCTACAAGTTTGAAATTGTATCTTCTAAAAGAGAGTCGCCTTATTTCCACAATTTGAGTTTAGTGATAAACACTTTCTGATGTGAACAGTATTTGGGCAAGTGCTGAATTAGTCCTACAGTCAAGTCAAGACTAAGGGTGCATTCATAATACACTTTTGATTCAGATCAGGATTCGTCTATCTGGATAGTCCGGTTAAATTGAGTAATGTGAACGCGTAAACGAACTCTGATCCAGTCCAAAATGTCAAAATCTGGTCTGATTGGAGAGATCGATCTTGGTTGAATCAAGACACAACCGAGACAAAACAAAGCCAGGAAGTGAACAGTGACGATATCAACGCTGAGACATAACTAAAGCTCAGAATCAGAACAAACTCATGTGTGAGATCGATAACGAGACACATATAAATGCAAAAACACATGAAAGTACCAGGAGAGAGACAGCGGCTGATTCAGTTCTAATTAATTATGACCACACAACTCTTATCTCTCATTATTAACAAAAATAACATGTACATGGCACCAATCAACAGAGAGCAACACTACAACTCACATTACTGCGGGAAAATGTTCTATTCATCTAATATTTAGTCATACAGGTAAATGGGCAGTTGACAGACCTTTCAGAAGCAGATTTACTCAAATAGATACAATTTTGTTAAACTCCATCGTTACTCTGCATGTGCATTTGAAATGAAATGCCCAGCCCTCCTCTTTTGTCTTCTTTTAATCAAACCAAGTCCAGTTCTATTGTAAATGCAACCTTAGTTATTTTTATTTATATTTGTTTGTTGAAAATTAAAACAGTACTATTTGGATTTCCTGTCACTCCATTTACAGTCAAGCTGTAGACAGACTTTCATCATCTCCTTTCAACAGTTTGACAAGGTGTCCCTGGTCTTAATTAGAGAACAGGTGTAAATGATGCTAATTTGCACAGTAGCAGAAACTTGTATTGGGAAACAGGGACACACATAAAGTGTTCCAATTAGTTAGCATTGACAGTAAAGATAGTTACACCTAGTATCTGTAAAGTGGAAATTACGAGAGTAAAATAACAACAATAAAATGTGATTTCTTAACATTTTCTTTTGTTTGTTTTTTCCCTAAAACTTTAATGCAATCTAAAGACATTAGCATGTGCATTGGTCATTTAGCTTTCTAGTTTTCATGTACCAAACACCACTCTCCACTGTTACCCCCTCCCTTCACCCTCTTCTTGACTCTTCCAGCACTGCCCAGTTTTCTAGCTCTGTTTGAAATGTGCTCATGGGGTTTAGGGGTTAGACTC
This sequence comes from Mugilogobius chulae, assembly GCA_038363315.1. Taxonomy (NCBI): domain Eukaryota; kingdom Metazoa; phylum Chordata; class Actinopteri; order Gobiiformes; family Gobiidae; genus Mugilogobius; species Mugilogobius chulae. Next base: position 19,390,766 of record CM076406.1, on the reverse strand, counting down.
ATGACTAAACTTTACTAATTACTAAATTTCTTAATGAATTGCAGTTTCTCAATAATTAAAAACAGTAATGTGATAGGAGCATTTGTTTGTCAAGTTGAATGAATTAAAATCAAAACAAACCTATACACCCGCTATGTCAGACATAGACACAAACAAAAGTTTAGAATGACCAGTGTGGTACTCTCAGAAATACTTTACTTTTCTACAATTAAGTCAATAGTTTCTAAAATTAAGTCACTAAGTTTTTTTTTTTTTTTTTTTTTTTTTTTTTTTTATGGATTGACAGAGTAAGAGTAGCTTTGCTTTTGTCTATCACTCCAAAAATCCAACTTTTGGAAATATGGTCCAGCAGATGTTTCAGAACTTTTTGTTCAAACTGATGTCTTCTTCTGACAGTATCACTTCACAAAACAAATGTGTTAAAAGTTACAATCACTTGTCAAAGTGTTCTGTGTTATTTATGTGGATTTTGACCCATATTTGTAATGTGGTTGCTAGGTAACAGTTTTAATTTAGGTTTTGAATTACCTCTACATACGTATGTCATATTTACTTGACTAAAGACAATTATAAGCCTCATCAAAACAGCTAAATCTTAAATGCAATCATGTTCACTGTACTAAAAATGTGGTTTAAGGCATAATCTGCTGTCCAAATAACAAACCAGTGTGTTTTTCCTGTCCCTGTCTTCCTCTGTGTATAAGTCGTACTGATTATTGATAAATGAATGGATCCATTGGGGTAGGGCTGGGCGATATGAGTCAAAATTTATATCTCGATATTTTTTTGTATATCTCGATATACGATATATATCTCGATATCTTAACACCCAAAAATTTTCTCCCAAAAATAATGAAATAACAAATACATTCTGTCACTGGGCAACTTTATTAAAGTGCAATCAAATCCTTAAACTTAAAGGAGATTCTTTATTTTTAAATAAATATTTCTTTACGACATTCATGGCAGAAAACAGTATTTTGTTGTGCATCAGATGCTTTGAACCCAAAGTACCTCCAGATAACTGAACCAGTAGTCCGTTTTTTGCTCACAAGCCCCTCCTCGGTGCCGTGCCTTCGAGAGACGGAGAAACAAACTGGCGAATGCCACATTAAATACACAGCATTATCGATATATACGATATGTCAAAACTAATTCGTGTTTAAAATTATATCGATATATCGTAAATATCGATATATCGCCCAGCCCTACATTGGGGTTTAATCCTTTATCTTAAATCCTCAGAGATCTCCCACCAGTGCAGTAACAGGCCATAGACCGCTCAATTAAGAGCCAGTGGGTCTCTGACTGTGGATGAATTAATGATGGCTGGATGCTAAAAGTGTCAAAGAGGCTCCTTCAAAGCCTAACATGCTGATATTGATTTGCACATAGAGATCAGTGAGCAGGTTACATACTCAGCTGACATTCAGACGTGCATCACTTTCCAACATGAGCAGGAGAGGTGACATGAGGCAGCCGATACATCAAAGTCCAAAAGACATTTAAGGATAATGAATTTGTTCTTTCTTGCAAGGATTAATGCAGAGCTGGTGTTATTAACATGTGTGTGATCAAACAGCATGTGACAAAATATCTGTGATGATGAGGACACAGGAGGTTTGAAAGAGGGCTGAAGAAGGCTGTGAGTGTATGATGTTTGATGTTGGAAAATGTAGATATGCAACAAAAGATTAAAAATGTACAATAAGCAAGTTTTGTGTTTAGTTTTTTTGTTTTTTTTCCTCAATATGTTGTGAAAATCAAAAACGTAAAATAACCACAACGTTTGGTTTAAGCAATATTTTCTTTGGGTTTAACAGTAAGCTTCATGTTACTAGAATGGCTCGGACTTACAATAGGCTAATTTACAAATGTTAAACCCAAAGAAAATATCGCCACATGGCTTCAATCAAAATTTAGGTTATTTTATATTAAAAAATAAATAAATAAAAACATGCTTATTGTACATTTTTGACATATCTACATTTTCTCTTGGAGACTGGGCTGCAAAAACAGAAACATGTAGTGGGAGGTACAGTCACTAAACAAAGCGTTGAAGAAGTGTTAACTTGATAGGTGATATTTTAACAGGAAAACATATTTTCTCTAGTGTTTCAAGTGTAAGCTTGTTTTACCTCTGGTATGAAAACTGGCAAGTCGAAGCTACTGTGAACAGGTATAATGAACTGTTGTATGACACAGTAGCACGCATTATTAACACCGCAGTAACACATGAACTATCTAACTAGAGTTAAGCTTCCTGGACTTTTTATTTTCCAGATGGATTGTTAATCACTAATAATGCTAATAGTGCATAATTGTAATAGTAATACATATATATTTCTTTCAGAGAAAGAAGAGAAGACAATATACAAGTTATAAAACACGCTTGCAACACTTGCCCAAGTCCAGTTCAAAATCCAGAGATAAACACAGATGGCTCTGTGTGACGGCTTTGAAAAGATGGTGATATAAAAAACTAAAATGGGAAAAAAAAAAAAACTAATCTTTTTGAAATAGAATTCTGTAAATAAAGAAACTATTGAGATGTTATATTGAAATGTATACAATCAGTGGCACATAGAATTTTTTTGTCCACGTCACGGGAATCTACAGAAATAAAGAACCTGGAGTCTTGAGACAGAGACCCTGAAATATTTAAGTACTGAAAGGCTTGTTATGTTATCTTGTCTAATCACCCATAGTGTTCATGACAACATGTTTCTTGTCTGACGCGTTGAAATGTGTTGAATAGAAATATTTTCTTGGCGTCAGCCTTATAACAGTGTTTTAGTTGAGACCATGTTTTTTTTTTTTTTTTTTTTTTTTTTGTGGTGAGAACAATTAAGTTTAGGTTGGAAGTTCTGTCTGGAGTGAAAAGCACTCATAGAACAGTTGTTGCTGCTATAACGGTGAATGACAATCTCGAGAAGGTCTCAGGTGAAATCAAAGTGAAAGCCATCACTGCAGCTGCCTTCATTGATTTGTGTCAGTGAAAATGTATTTGAGCTGTCAGCCATGCAGTCTATTTTCAATTATCTATACCATCGCTCCCTGCATATAGGCGACTGAACCCTGTGATCAAGAAGATCTGTGAAAAACTCACTGAGCATGAAAACAAACAAAAAAAAAATATTGCAACCTACTTTATTTCTTTGATTATTGGAGTGTAGTATCAGACATCAGGGGGAAACCAGAAGTTAAATTGGCCATTCGGTGTAATTCCATCGTCTATGGGCTCATTATGATGTCGGTCTGAGCAATAGCAGTTACATTATAGCTTCACTAGAATCCAAAGATGTAAAGTTTATGAAGCTCCCAGAGCCCAGTGTCTTTGTCATTACAAGTGCAATGATCACTGTGTGGATGATGGCTTAACATTGGAACAGAACAAGAAAAATACAAGTGAAAGTTGTTTCAAATTGTACTAGAACTATGGCTCAAATACATTAAAGATGGGGTAATTGATTTTCACACTGCAAATATGATTTTGGCTTTAAACCTGACTCTTAAATCCTTTGTAGAGAAAGATTCACAGCCACTGTATCATTGACGTCAAGTTTCAGCATTTTCCCATTTATTGGAAGCTGCATTGATCCTCTGAAACACAAGACAATATGCTTGCTTCAAATCCTTCCACCTGAAGCACATTATTGCTTTTGATTTACGACATGAGCTCAAGCTCAGCAACACCAAACTGAAGACTGCTAAAGTCAGATGTTGTTTAAGAGAAAGACAATTCATTCAAATGTCTTCACAGGATGAATTTTTATGTAAAAGTGTGACAATGACAAAAATGTTTATATGAATGTGTATATACAATACATGTCATGTAAAGTGCCTCATGGACTGCTCAGACTTTGTAAAGAAGGTAATGCACAATGGTTAGACCTGAGGATATCAGGCCTCACATACACAACCCTCACTGCTCTGATCAGACCAGAGCACACACAAGCTTAAGACTGGTTGGACAATTATAAGTGGGAAGACAACTGAGCACAGTTGTGAATTAGTCTTTGAAAGTCTTGGTGGAGTCTTGGTTCAGTTCTCTGTGGAGTCCAATAGAAAGTTCTCTAGAGGAGTTCCTTTGGTGGAGGTGGGCATCCAAAGACTAGGTCGAGGCCTGGTGTCGGTGCAGACAATGGAGCAGAAGAACAGCACTTAGCTCTAAAAATGGTAATTACCTCACCTTTAAACCATAAGTAAAATTAAATATTAAATATACAGAGTTGTCAAGAAAGATTTGGATTATTGAAATATTGTTCTACTTTTTTTTTTTTTTCCATTTACACTAAGGACTGTTAAACAACTATAAATATGTGTGTAGTCTAACACAAGCCATTCAAAAGCCCAATATCTGTCTTTTAAATGTCTCCAACCAGCCACATTATTGATACGTGACGTTCGCTGTCAGGCACTGACATATTTTAAAATACATTATTGACAGAGCATATTGTATTCTTTTGCTCTCAAACACATGATGCAACATTTGTGAAACTTTTTTTCCAGCTTTTTCAAATAATCCATGTAATATGTTTCCTCCGACACACTACTTCAGAGGCCCTCCCCTCCTCACTGTCTGACTGACTGCAGCTCTGATGACTCACAAAGAAATGACTGCAATACAGTTCTTTGTCAATCTGGGATGAAAAACTGTGGGAATTTTTGCCAGTTTGGTTTTCCTGGGATTACTGTAAAAATACTACTTTCAGTTTTTATTTTGTTGTTAACTTGACTATACAAACTGTTTACAAACAAAAATAAGAGAGAAGCTACAACTAGAAAGATTGTCATATACTGTACTGTATATATTATATATATATTTTTTTTTATATATATATTATATATTATATATTATATATATATATATTGCACAGATTACTTAACTAAATCAGGTTTATAACCACCTTCTCCATACAAACAAATAGTTGTAGCACATGCCTGACACGCTCTACTAATCCTTATCTCCATTTCAATTAGACTTTCTATAATGTCACATATGATGCAAACAGTGACTATAGCAAAGCTGCTCTATTTATGAAGTGATTCAGGGCTCAATTATCTACAGAGATTAGACACATATCTGCAGGGAATCTTTACATTAGTGCTTATCTTGGGTAGTACTTTATTGGCACAGAAATCCAATTAATAACTGTATGCCAAGATTGATTTTTTTTTTTTTTTTTGCTGGTCTAATAAATCTAATAGTCTAATATATCTAATAACTTACAATTTGAAGGCCACATGATTATAATTAAAATATACTTCTGAATGAATAAAGGTGTTTGCATGTTCACTGTGATCTGAACTGAAACAAGTGTGTGTGTGTGTGCAGCAAGTACAGATCGCTCGCAGAGTTGGAAGATTATTTTTTAAAACCTTTTTTTTTTTTCTTCTTTTTTTTTTTTTTTTCTTTTGTAGAACCCAAAATCACAACAGTCGCCTTCACACAATGTTTTTTTTAGCAAACACAAATGCTGAAAAATCAATACAAAAACCCTAGAAAACTCAAAATCAGAAACTATCATTGGTCTGAAATGCTCAAGTATCTTGTTCAACAGCAAACAGGCAAAAGAAGTCAAAGCACACTGAAGGAGAGATCCATATGGATGGACAGGCTGTAGATGTGACCAGGCATGGTGCCCATCCATTTGCAGAGTTAAAGTCTGTAAAGCCAAAGTCCTTTAGCAGAGGGAAATGACTCATCACTCAGGATGAGTACAAGCTTATACCAGAAAGAGAGGTGGCCATAGTAACTTCGCTCCTAAGGCAACATAAACGAATAGTTTAGTTTTTGTATCTAACTGGCCTGGCCCTAAGCTACTTCAAAGAGGAACTATTTAATTGAAGATTTTTAAATAGTGTAAAATTAATATAAACTGTAATTATTTGGGATATTATAATGATAAAAAACAGATGTAAAATGTCTTAAATGAAGTGAAGCTCTGAACCTGGGTTTATGAGAATTTTTCTCGACCCCTGCCACGCCAAAAAGAACTGACAATCACTGTTGCGCTCCATATTGGTGGAGTTCAGGGCAAAGCCTTCATTAGGATCAGTATAAAATGACAAGGAACACTACAATGCTGTCTCGTGGTTCTGGTATTGATAGCCTGTCCATTTTAAATAGTTTTCTATATAAATTATTCCTCATTTTCTCTATGCATTTATTGCAATTTAATTATTCAAGCATTTTACAAGATTCAGATCAAAGTTTTGGTATTTCATTGCTGTTTCTACCAAGTTAAAAATTCCCTCAAATGGGAGCAGCCTTTTTGATGTGCAGCTATAAATAAAACTTTTTAGCACAGTATGGTTTATATTACAGGATCAAAAGTGTGCCCACCTCCTGTGAGAGCCACTCCTGAGATCTGACCCTGAACCTATCAGGTCCTGAGGTCTGTGATTAGTCCTCTGCAGACCTCATATAAAACAGAATCAGACAGTGTTCACAAATGAAGCCTGTTATTTCAGTGTCACACTGAGAAACCAGAGGAGTTTGGTACACCTCTATCGACCATTGAATTGCTGCTCTTTAAAAGCCATGGAGTGTATTGAACCCAATTGTCCGGCATTCTTTCAGTTCTACGCCAAATCTGCTAAAGCCCAGAGATTAAACATAACCTTATGATCCAGACCCACACAAGTGAGTCTTTGATTTTTTGTTTAATCATTTATTTGTACTCAATATTTATTTACTTTTATTTTGTTTTATTGTGGTTGTCTGCTCTTGTCTATATATATTTTTATATATATACAGAAATATGAAGACTTGAATCAACCCTAGAAAGGTCAGAAATGCATGTACTGTAGTTGTTAATACAGATGTGTTGTTTTGGCCAATCAACACCATCATGTTGTTGTTAAAGCAAGTGGAATTAGTATTCTCCAGCACACATCTCCTGGAGGTACAACACACTGCCGTGATAAAAGGTTTCTGTCTTTAAAAAAAAAAGACTTTTTGAGCATAGAAACACTGGAGTGTGACTGAAATAATGAGTTTGGGTGCGACACAACACTATTTTCCAGCAGAACAAAAGTAATACACAGTTTGAGACATTTTATTCAAACTTTGTAACCTTGACAAAACTTATAGGAAACATCACCCTCATCCAAAAAATAAATTGCCTATTATCTATTTTTTAAAAGGTTCTCTTGACATATTTTTACAGCCGTGGACCTTTCTAACCTTGTCTCATTGGTACTGTATATCCCAAAACATTAGCTCTATTGTGAAAATGCCAAAGTGACAATGCAGTGCAGACAAGTCCTAAATTTGAGTCCATTGTGTTTCTCTATTCACATGTCTCAGAGGGTAATTGTCCTACGACACTTTCAACAGTGGAGCTGCCACAATTATTGTCAATGATTTAGTCTTTTTTTTTTTTTTACCTAAGCCAAACAAGTGCAAACAGACTATTCTGAACAAAATAGCTAGTTGTCTTTTCTGAAAACTATACATGATCTGGAGCACACTGTCATTTCTTCAGAGTGGGTCCAAAGCCATCTTCCAAAGTTTTAAAAAGCTTTGTCACTTTTATGACTTCAAAAATGATACCTTTTTACTATATACTGAAGAAACACACGAAACTAATGATCACTTTCTGCATTTTCAACCATTGGTCCGCCAGTGGATGAAAATTGTAACCATCCAATACGAACATGTCATGTATGGCTAGCGCGTAAAGAAAAATAACCATTATTGTTATCACCATTCTTCTTTTAAAACATGTCACAACTCAGACTATCTCTATGGCGTATGAGCCTTCTGAAAGTTTTCTGGAACATACAACAAGATGAATTTCCCCTCAGTCTGTAAATTAAACCAACTTAACATTGCTTAGCGAAGTAGGCAAATAATTTTCACATCCTGTATTGTGTTTTCTCTGAGAGCTTTAGATTACAAATATAGGTCTACATATATTCTAGATTCAATATTAATATAAATAACACAAAAACAATAAACATAGGCTTCATATATAAATATACAAAGTGAGCAGCACCATGACACCATCCATTAAACACAAAACCCAAATATTAAAAAAGTAAAAAAATAAACAATAAAGTTAGCACTAGCTGAGAGGTCAAATTAAATAAAATGATGATAATAATCAGAATAAGAAATCCAAGAGAGCACTTAAATCAACCTAAGTAAGAGGTCGTTTTTGTGGTACTGAGGGGTCGAGTAAAATTTGTTTTTGTTTTTTAATCTCCTGGCTTTACGATCGTTTAAGACCAAAAAGATTTTATAGATTGGGTAGCATGACACCTGAAAAGCAACATGGCCCGGAACCATATTGAAAGCAGTCTGCGATTCATAATTTAACTCTCGAGTTCGCCGCCTTTTAAAGTCTACAGCCAGAGGTTACCCCAATATGTCCCTATGCCAAATCCATTATTGTCCTTATACTTCTAAGATGGTCTGACCTACCAACTCTCTTATCCACGGTTTGTTCAGTATCCTCTAACCCAGACGATACCTGGTCCTGCCTATGCTTGATTTTGTCGTAGACAACTTAGCAATCTCCTTAAATGGCTTCCATTTTAAAACCCTACCTGGAAAAAGGTCTACCACCCCGTAGCTTCAAAAATTGTCTGGTTTGAAAAAATGTTGCGTCCTGTGAACATGCTGATCTGTAATTAATGTGGTCGATCAGTCCCAATTTGTGAAATGATGATAACTAATGTCAACTATTGAACTCACGCATTCATGATGTATGTAACGGTCGTTGCTTTATTGGTTTTACTTGGATTATAAGTATCTTTGTTATGGCGTCAACCACAACTTTGGCCGGAGCGGGATATCAGCAAGAATATTATCTTTTTTTCATTGCAGGCAAGGGGGGGTAGGCGATTAGAAGACACCGATCTGTCTTCGGTCTTATCTCAGGAGAAAAAAAGGAAGGATATTAGACAGCGGTTGAGAGGACACTATGACTTTTTATGATGTTCCCTCATCTCAGAATGTAATTCCTCTACCTAGGATTACTGATTTGGTTGATGCGGCTGATTACAAATTGGGAGGCATTGATTTTTATCAGAATACGTAACACCAATCAAAATTAGAGCTGCGATTATGCTCCCAAACTATTTCCTTGGCAATTGTATTAACACTTAAGGCATAGATGCGAGACATTGGCACTGATTCAGTAGGCCAGAAAGTATATCGTGATTGCAGGCTGAATCTTGCGATAAAATTGAGTCGCAGTGGACTCCCTGGGAAAATATTAAATTGCAATAAAATGCATAAAGAGAAAATGAGAATAATTAGTTAATTATAAAGAGGAAAACAATAAAATTAAAAAAAATGGAACAGGCTGTGTATCCACAACATAACGCAGAGCTACTGGACAACCAAGACAAATGGTGAGTGGTGCCCTTGTTAACATGAGTTTCTTGCACAAAATGTGGTGACTTGACCTGAGTCACCATATAACAGGCTGATTTGGCCTAAAGCACTTGGAATCTGTCCCATGCGCAAAAAAGACTAACTCTGCGAGTGAGTGCGGACCAGAATCACAAACGCTGTCGTTGTGAGTTCTCTTTGGCGTTGGCCCAGGGTTCCAGTGGGGCTACATGAAGAGAGCAACACCGATTCCACTCCACGATTAGGAACCTGCAGGCTCAGGAGCTTCCTTCAATTTAAGACATTTACATCTGTTTTTATCCATTATAATATCAAGCCAAAAACATTAACGAGTGGTTTAGGTTAGTATTATGGGATAATCAGGTTAACATTTTACCACTAATTAAAAAAATCTTCAATTAAATAGTTCCTTCTTGTGCATAAGTAGCTTAGCGGCGCGGCTGTGGGCCTGTCTGTAGTTAAGAGGTACAAATAGGAACGTACCTATTCTGGATTATAAAAAGTGTAAGCGGTCGATGAGAAGGAAAGGTGTGTAACAGATAATTAAGACCCAACCTACAATACTTATACTGAGTAATTACACGCTAAGGCTAGATAACTCAACTGCCATGAAACAGGTGTGATGGTAATGTATCTAATAATACCCAAGGCGTGAGTCTCAATTTGACGGAGCTCTAGCAGTACCAACAGGCCATAAGCATAACCTCAGACAAGAGTAAGAGTGTATGCGTGGCACCGATGCACTATGTGTGCAGGCATCCACAAGTTCCAACCAATATATATGATACATCTCCTGGTCTATGTGCGTGTGACTTCTTTTGCTGGCTAGCTATGCTGTTGAACAAGATACCTGAGATCTTCAGACCAATGATTAGTTTTCTGATTTTGGTTTCTAGGGGTTTTTGTATTGATTTTTCAGCATTTTTGTTGTTGCTAAAAAAAAACTTGTTGTGACAGAGTCGATAATATGCTATAATCGATTTTATGAGGTCTTATCTAACAAAAGAGTGAGAAAAAACAAAGATAAGATAAGAAAGAAAAAGAACGCAACAGGTTACGTTATTAAAGAAGAGATAAAATAAGACCTCATATCACCACAAAGATAAGCTCTTTCGCGAAGGCAGCGTGGCTCACAACAGTAAAACGGTGGAAATACTGTTACTGCTCACCACACACCACACATTCGGATCATTGTTTCACGTTTCAGCGATATCAAAAGCATTCGAACATGGCGATAACACCTAGTCGATTCAGAAGTATATTTTAATTATAATCATGTGGCTTCAAAATGTAAGTTATTAGCATATATTAGGACTAATTCAGAATTTATTATGCAAGAACCGCAATAAAGATTATAAATAAATTAATAAATTAATAGCTTGGCTATTATCTATAGAATTAATATTAAAATGGATTTTTCCTTGAGCACCAAATTATGAAAATATAGGTACACACACCACCAAAAGATAAATAAGACATGTGATAAATGGATAAAGAAATTATCCCCTGCAGAATAAAATGTGTCTAATCTCCCCTGTTATAAGCAATAGAAAAATTATCTCAACTGATCACCAACATCAAGTGAGAAGAACGCGACAGCCATGTTAGCCATAATAACGTCTTTGCAATGCGATATTTATATTTTGAACAATAATATAACAAATCTATTAAATAGTGAAGAAATAAATGACAATCTAAGTCCATAACGAAGAAGACTCGCGCTCCCAAGCACTAATCAACGATTATCATTAATTTTCCACAAAGTGAAATGAAGCTGATGCATCAGTTAACCAAGCAACTGACAAATGTGCATGACCAGATTCTTAACTTTAAAGATAGTTCTATTCAAATATGGCCAGTCTCCTTCCAGTTAAAATGTGATTTAAAATATGTATATTCTCTATTAAAATGTTTCATCCACATCAAATATTGTTGTAGCATTTGAGATTTCTCTTGGACTTGAACACACAACAAAAATCAAGTAATTGAGTTAATTGTTAGATACCTGAGGTGTTTTTCAGACTGTATACAATATGTATCAACTGAGTACAAGTAATGCTTTCAGACTAATGCCCATCCCTGGCATAGTGGAAATAGATGCTGGTTTGTTTGACAGTGAGTGAGGGGTTGACAGACAGCGTGTCACAAAGCTGTCCATTCCACTGTCACACTGCCCATTCAGGTCTTCACACATCCGTCTTCAACATGGAGTCTCAGGATTAAGAGCTGCCATGAAACCGAGGCCTCTGGGTAAACACACTGAACAATTAACTTATTAAATATGCAATTACAACTTGCACACTGCATTTGGAGAAGGGTTTCAGTGAGCTTATGTGTAATATGTAATCAAATAATAAATCCTTTGAACCTGCACTATTCACGGATCCAAACTTGCCCTGGGACAAAATAAAAAATACAGTGATGTTTATTCAGATTCATAAACTTGCAATTTCCGGTTTGACGATTATCAGATCTGCGCCTGCATCGGCTCGCATCAGAAAAACGTTTCCAGAGGAATGAAGGACTTGTTTTTTTATGCACAGAGAAAGTGAAATACCACATGGATTTGAGCAAATACAATGTGGACATAGCGGAAACTGGAGATGTGTTTCTTTTTGCTTTAGATAAAACATGCATAGCTACAATCAATCAGATTAAGATTGTTGAATGTCAAATGGACAATCATTTTTGCAAATGCTTTTAAGGTATCTTAAGAAACTATTTATGCAGAGTTCAGTCATTTTTTGTAATGCATTCACATGTCAGACAAAAAGCAAAAACATAGGCAATATTGAACAAAAATTATGACAAAAAAAAAAAAAAACTACTTTATGACGGATTTTTTGGGACCTTTGCAATCACAAGTATTGATTGGATCTATGTCTAATGTAACCACTGGTCTGAAAAAACTGTTTTCTATGAGCTCAGAACAGAATGAAAATGAACCCAATCCTACATCAAAACTTATTTTGTGGTAAGTTGTTGCTGTGTAAACTAGGGCTTATGAAACTATCACCGTCAATACTGTAATAGTGATGATTTTGTATCAAAACTCTCAACTAAATGTGACTCTCTTCTTTGTCTACAGATATTTATTTACTTAAACTTTTGTTCTCTGGAGGGCACAAATCGTTGTGTTCAATGCAGACAGCAGCACTGGTCCTCAGGGTGAGTCTTATTGACCCTGACAGTGGCCTTTGCCTGAACTTTTGGACACTTGTCACATATTTACAGATGGACACTTTCTTTAAAACTGTTTGTCTCCCGTGAGTCACTTTGACTAAAGCTGAATTTTGCCCAAAACACACCAGCACTTTTAACAAAAACATGTCAGTGCCAGGGAACTCTTTGGGAACTTTATGTGTGAGAATAAAGAGAGGGCTTCATGAGTTTGCTTGAAGCATAACAGTATTTTCAACAACAAAAAAACATTAGGTAAATTCCTTAAGATCTTTTACAGGAGTTCAAAGTCAAGGCAAATCAATTCACACAGCAGTAGTATCACTCAAAGAAGATAAAACAATTCTCACAATGAACAGGTGAAGCAATCATCAGACCTTCTTTTAAGACTTAAATTAAGGGTCAGGAGGAGCATTCACAGTATATCCACTGTCTTTGTTCTTATTTTAATTTATGAACACTTGTCAAGAGAAGAAAATCCATCCAGTTTGGTTGAATAAAAGTTCAGTTTTGTGTGGTTATAGCAAAGCATTGACTCTTTGTAATGCAAATGAACCAAGGAAGCGTAGATATGTTTCATCTTGACTGCTCACAAACGTGTGGAAAATAGAATACTTAAATGCAAGTGCAATCAGAGGGAAATTCACAGGGTCAGGTTGTTTCACGGACATGTAGAGGATGTCATTCTAACAATCAGAAATTACAAGATATAAAAAGATACAAACCTGTCCAATGATGTTAGTTTGGAAAAAAAATGAATTCAGAAATGTAATTATTAATTATTCAGCTGAGTTTTGGAACATGCTGGGATCATGTTTTTGCCGAATACAAACTCCACATTCACACTGAGACTCTCTTGTGTTATTGTAGAAAGTGAGAGAGAATCCTGGCACGGCCTCACTGCACATGGAGCCTTTAGGATGTCTGTAATGAACACTCATGGGAAGTGTTTTGACTGAGAAAGGTAAGTATGTGTGTATGGCTTTTTATAGTCAGCACCAAAACAGCAGAAAGTTTGTCTGAGAAGTTTGGGTTCTGTTCTGTACTGAATGTGCTATTGGACGTAACATAACATGGCAGATGCATTTATTTATCTAGAAGTGACAATTAGAATGGTTTATCTGGTTATGAAAAATAGTTGGTTAATAGAATAAACTAGACTAATAATAGATTCAAATTAATACATGTCCACTAGATTTCTGATGACAACTCTTGGCCTCCACCCCACAATAACCCATATTGTTTTTAAAGCTGTTGCCATGTTTTTTGACGTTGCCATAAAATAAGGGTTTGGAATAGAATTGTTGAGATTTGATCTAGTCCTAGAAGTATAGAAGTCTAGAGGTCCTCCCGCAGGAATTTTTGCCAGTACTGCTAAATCCGAATGGGACTATATCAGTGGCCTACTTTTCATTGATTTATTTTATTTTATACAAAGATTTTCTGTAGCAAAAGCATTTTTTGAGCATTTTAGTTTGTGTTTTGTTGTGTTGTGGTTTTCTCATGGGGACATCAATTTGACATTCATTTCGTTGACGACACCAACCCTTAACATAGTAGAAAGGCTTCAAAGTCTGGACAGCATTTCTGAAGAGCAAGATATTTCGACTTTCATTCGAATGTAATTTTCAATCTACTAAGATCGCTGTCCAGACAACTTTGAAGCCTTTCTACAATGGATCACTCCTGGACGAATGAGAAAACTGTTGCAGCATGAAATAGGAAAAAAATGGGTAGACGCGTGGTAAATGCTTGAGGCCCAAAACTGAACTCACAAGAGCTGATGATGTGCAACACCCATGACCACTGTGCCACCAGCGAACTCATGCGCTGGTTCTGCTTGACACACAGCACCCTTTAGTGGTGACACTTCTCTCTCTGTGTGTGCGCATTTGCATGGACCTGATGAGTCTCTGTTTAAGGATGGACAAGAGTGTCCCACCTGCAGCAGTGTCCCAGAGGATAAGGGCTTAGAGTTTAATGCACTCAAAATCTCTCTCCATCACTGCTTTAGAGCGAGCCCCATTCTGAGGAGAAGTGCTGGGGAAGTGTGTTTTTGAGAAGCAGAGATGGTCAGTATTACAAAGCAGGATTAAGTATAAAGTCAGAGCGTTCTCCATGGAAGCTCTAAAGAGAATCCTCTGTCGTGGTGACGCAGAAAATTCCCAGAGGCATTAGTGCTGTTGTCATCTCCCACTTTCATTAGCAGCAAGACCTGGCATTCTCCAGATTAGACTTAGCATTTTGCTAATAGCATACAAATGACAGCAAACCAAATTACTGTGAAATAGCCAAAAGTAGGCCTACAAACTTTGCAATTCCTTGTGTAGCTTTCTATATACGTATATTACAATTGTGTTGTTGATTTGTCAAAGTTTAGCACTGGCAGTGAGACAAACACAACTCTGTATAAATACTGTATCACAAGTTAGATTCATTGATTTTGAAACAAATATTAGGAATTAATAAAAAACAAACTACTCAGTATTGCAATAGTCAGTCTATTATTCAAACTTTTTAAAAGAACTTGAACATTTTACTGTAGACGTTTCTCTTGAAGTATCATATTATTTATGTGCATATGAGAAAATGTATAGAAAATACAGTTGACCATAGAATTTCAGCAGAGAGCAACAAAGAAATACTGCACTGTATGTTTCATGTAAAAAAAAAACATGAAATGATTTGTCTTTTAAGCACAAAAGCTGTCTATTTTTATACCATTTCCTTCTGACAAAAGAGTTAAGAAAGGGACATAGATCAGTTACACTTCCCTTACTCTGTACAGTATGAGCAGAGCTGATATCTTTCACGCCTTTGTATTTCCGTGCATAAATCCAATATGGTCTCACCGCTTAAATCTCTTCTTTCATGTGCGCAAAACAATTTACTCTGTCAGAAATAGAAATTATGACAAACATTAGCAGTGTAGTATCCATCATCCCTGCAGTCAACAGTATATTTCTTCTGTTATGAAATCCAGTGCACCCACACATTCATTTTACAAGTTTCTCAACTTCAGAAAGTGTCTGAGATAACGTTCAAAAACAAGCTCTAACCCAAGCTATGAGTATTGTAATGTCAAATGGCTTCTTGATGTGTCTCTGCTGCTGTAAGTGGCTTTAGATTTACGACACTGGATTATGCAGGCGATTATAGTTTTCAGAAATGGAAAGTAGATCATAATGCTTCCTCCAGTGATTCCTGTGATCGCTTGAATAACATATGTTGACGTCTTATAGAAGTGGGGAGATAGTTCGTTTGTTTATGTGTAACAGCAGTTTTATTATTCCACTGTTCAACAAGAACAAAAATAGGTACAAAAATATGCAAATGAATAGTGTTCGAACACTCCATGTAGGTTTAACTAACTAAGACTGTCAATGACTGCTGCAGACAAAATGCTACTGTGATGCTGATATTCACATCTACAGAAGAAGTTGTGACTCTACTTGAATTAGTTCTGCATATAATACATCCACTCTACAAAAAAACATGTTAACACAGCTGTTGTTTTTTTTATTTGTTTTTTTGCATTGCACATAGTTGAGAACTTTCACTCCACACCAGACCACACGTTTGAATACAACTAGCTACCAACTGTATAGTGATGGAGCCTGAGGCATATGTCTTAATAGTAGAAACCAGAACATCTGGAGAAAACCTACACAGACACAGGAAGAACAGGCATGCTTCATAAAGGCCCCATAGAGAACATTCAGGTTTTTAAGAGCAGGCTCAAGACCCATCTTTTTAGCTTAGCTTTTGATTAGTATTTATTGTTTTACATGTTATTTATTTATTATATTTATTTATTTATTTACTTATTTGTTTATTTATTATTAGTTTTATCTGACTGAATTATTTTTAGTTCTTAGTTTGCTTATTTACCTTTTTACTTATTTTAATTTTCTTATCACTTTTAGGTTTTCCAGTGTTTCCTCTGAGGAGCCTCTGCACCAGGAGCTGTGGTCGGCTGTGGCTGTTGGGCTCTGGCTCATGGGCCCTGGAGGTTTGGTCTTGACCTCATCTCCTCTCTGGGCCCTGGGCTGGTGTCCTGTGGCTGCAGGTGGCTCTGCTCCTGGTGCAGACAGCTCCTCTGATGATGCTGCCTTTGGTCCATCTGTACCCAGCCCAATGTATGTAGGCAAACTTAGCTAAATGTATTTTAGTGGGTGTGTGTCCGTGTGTGTGTGAGGAGTGTGTGAGGGTGGGGGTGTGTTTGTGTGTGCGGGGATGAGGGGTGGGGTAAGAGCTTGTAATATGGGTGTTGACTGAAATGGGGGGTGGGGGCATGGGAAATTGTTTTTAATGCACTGTAAAGCACTTTGTGTTACATGGTTTGTATGAAAAGCGCTTTATAAATAAAGATTTGATTTGATTTGATATTGCACAGGAGCCAAGTCTTGTTATAAGGCAAAAAAAAACAAAAACTAACTGCTGCACCACCAAGGCAAAATCACGATGAGTGTCATGAGTTCAAGGAAAAAAACAATCATACATATTTAGTTTTAGAACTCAATTTGACTTCCTGTTTTTAGCAGTTGTTAGTAATGTTTAAGGACAATGTGCAATTGCATTAAGCACAATGGCAGAGATGCTTGTACCAGAGGGGAGAGGAGAGGCACATTGGATATGTTTTTAGTTGTAGGAGGAAAGTGGAGCACCTGAAAGAAATATGCATACATGGGGAGAACATACAAACTCCACATAGAAAGGCCCCAGGCGGCCAGGTAGTAGAACCCAGGACCTTCTTGCTATGAGGCCAGAGTGCTAAACACTGCGCCATTTTTTTATTGCAATTCTTCTTAAAATGAAACTTGACAGATGAAAAACTATGATAAAAATTTGCAGGGAATACCACACAAAGCTAAGTGACAATAAGATGCATGGGCTTTGCTAAGGAGTTGGGAAAACATAAAAAAAGTAAACAATAGTGGCTGTCAAACTCAAAAGATTTAGGATTGACAACTATAAATCATACAGTGTCCCGGTGTCGTTATATTTTATGTCTGAGAAGCAGAAATGACCCTTCAGTTTGGGGTCATATTTGGCCTATTAGTTCTCTGTCACACACCATGTTCCACACATTTCAGGTCAGTGGATCGTGATGTGTTCAGGGGGCCTGGGATATTTGAGCTGGCCTCTGCCCAATTCTCTCTGCTAGAGGAAACTCCATCACTCTGAGCCAATGGAATATATTGACTGAAGTGGCATTACTGAGAGATTTATTACTACAATTTAGGTCAAAAAGTTGGACGACTTTTAAAAAATGACAGGGCTGATTTCGCTCGGCTCGACAAAAAGTGCTTGGTCATTCCCTGGTAATGAAGCAGATATTGAACGATTGTAATAGGAAGCTAGCTGCCCCGCCAACGCAGATTGAAAGTGATGTATGCATGAGCTCATGTTGAAAACCTCCACAGCAGCAGAGACTATTGCTTCTTTCCACATTCATTTCAATGATTGTACTTGAAAGGCGGGAAATAGTTGAAGAAAGAACTAAAGACGGCTAGTTTCTATGGTCGAACCTTCATAGCTGGTTTAGGAGAAGAAGAGAAAGCCAAGGATCTCCAAAATAGGACTTATCTATTTTATTTATTATTTATTTAATTAGGATAGTCACAACAACAGACTCAAAGCTCCAGATTCCAAAAGATATGTACAAAACAATCTCACCACTAAAGTGACAACACAACAAAAACAACCTTGAATAAAAGGGAAAAAATAATTATTATAATAATGCTGAATGAGAAAAAAGAAAGCCCTAGTTTTCTGACCTTGCGTTAACCTCTTCAATCAAATAAATACCAGAACGTAAAATCACCCTTCGCACTCTCATCAGTGAGTCTTTGTGAGCAATTTGACAGATTTACAGGTTTAGGGATGAGAGATTAGGTCTTGAATAATTGAAAAGCAGATTAAAAAGGAAGTGAAAGATTGAAGTGTCGTGATTAACTGCGATGAAAGAGCTTTTCTTTTGCTACATTTATGAGAACATAATGAAAACAGCAAAAGGTTTCTGGTCTTGTGTCGCCTGGAGATCAAGTGGACTAAATGAAATGTTCACTTTCACCAGTCACCAAAGACAAATACATGGGTAAAACCTAGAGACATTACTCAATATTTTGGCTTGTCAGTGAGACAGGGGCTTAGAGTAACCAACAAATATTTTGAAAGCATAGAGTGATCCAGTAGCTGTGTGCATGATTAATCTTTGTCAAACGTGAAAACAAGAGGACATCTCAGTCAATTTGGTTAAGCTTAAGGGTTTGGGAAAGGTTTGCAAACTGGGTTATGACATAACAGCATTGAAGGGACCTTATCCTTATCCCCTTTCATTAAGTAACTTTTTACGCAAAAGCATCATGTCGCACTAGCCGAGCGCAATGCACTAGCCTATCAAATTGTCACTCTAGCGCAGGGCCGGGCAATTATTTTTTCCTGTGGGCACATTTTGTACACACAATACATTTTATTTATTTTTTTTCAAACATTTATTGTGAAAAATGTGGACAACAAAGATAGATGCTCTATAGCCAAGTCAAATGACTAAAAGAAATACAAAAAGTGTCGGGGGCCACACTGAAACAGTCTGAGGGCTGCATCTGGGTTGCAGTTTGCCCAGGTCTGCGCTATAAAACTACAACACAAAGCCTTAAACCAGGGTTCCACCGGTCCAGGGCTTAAAATCAGGCTGCGAACCTTCAGCTACCAAGCTCCAAGGGTGTTGTATTTATTTTTTTCTTTTGTAATTTAACCCAATAAATTGCAAAATCAAGCAATTAAAGAGCTAAAAATATACTTTAATTGGTTGCATTTGATGCATTTTACATTGTTATTGGCGCTACCCAACTTTGATCGGTCCCTTGAAAAGAAAATTGTGACTTTACCAGTCCATACATGAAAAAAAGATTTTGGACCACTGTCTTAAACCATAGCAAAGACTTTTTGTGTGAAATGTTGCAGAGTGTGACTGTCTTAACATTTAAAATTCTACACATCTTTTGATCTGGAAATGGGTCGCTAAGTTCCGGACAGGCATAGCAGGCTGATACTAGTCACTGTACTGAAAAGCACAACATTTTGCTTTCATGAACAAACTACAGCAATGCTCTGAGTAGGTGAACTTGATAATGAAAGCTGGCTGTGTAGGGTTCATGTTAATTTATGCTTGGTGCCTCTGTACTATTGCACACACTGCTAATGATACTGACACTGAGGCGCCTTACTATCTGACAAAAGATGTTTCAAACTAAAGCAATGCAAGCTCCCAGAAATGTTTGCACACAAATAATTATGGTGTGCCAAAGTCTAAGAACAAGATACATGAATCTAATTACATACTTCCTCTGTTCCAATTCAAACACAAACTCAGGTACCATAGATTTGACCTATAATACAAATAGCTTACTATATCACTGACCAGAAGATCTTACAGTCCACTAGATTGATTAGATTGATGAATGGAATGAATGGAAAAAGGTAGAACATAATAAGTGCTATTTTCTCAGATGGACGATCAGCTCTCATTGAAGTAGTCATTGACATTTTGCACATACAGATTATCATGATCATCATTTATGACTCAATAGTTTCATGTTGGTCCCAGGAGACTGAGGAATCATCTCCAGCTCCTCCCATCATAATGTCAATGTGTCCTTGAGCAATTAACTCACCTCAGATTCACTGCATGCTGCTGTGGGAAGAGTTGTGTGATAGCAATAGATGTGAATCTGTGCACGAAGATCTAATACATTGGTTTAGAAACTTTTCACCACCAGTTGTGAAAAAAATCAATGAACAAACAAAATCCAAAAAAAGCCAGAACTTAAATTAAAAAAGTCAAAGAGGGCCAGCATGTTTAAACTCTAGATCACCTGGTTCACCACCAAAAGAGAGTGGCAAGGGTGGGTGCATACACTGTAAAAATGTCATTAATATGTAAATGAAATTATTTTGTTAGCCTTGACTTTAAATTAATAAAGCATAAAATAAAGAAAAATACAGGTTTGTATCATTTATAGAGGTACTTTTTATTGGCAAGGGTCTATTAGTTGAGAGTTGTTTGTATCTTTCAGTGTTCATTTTAAGTCCACATTGTTTTCTTTATGCTGGGCTAGTATTATGTCTGTTATTCTCAATTGCACAGACCATCATTTCATATGACATCAACAGCCCAGTCGCCGAAGAAAACGTAAATATACAACGAAATGTCACAAACATATGATAAACAGGTTTTCACACCTTTTTTTACGTCAATATGTTACGAAAAACCAAAATTTTGGTTAAAGCCACGTGGCAACATTTTCTTTGGGTTTAAGGGGTAAATCTTAACTTACCCCAACTCCCAGTCCTAAACTTACCCATTTTAGTAACTTGAAGCCTAAACTTACCCAAAGAATGTTGTTATGTGGCTTTAACCAAAATTTGTGGTAGTGTATGTTTTGGCATATTCACATAAAAGGTGTGAAATATGTGGTTATTGTACGTTTTTGACATTTTGTTGTATATCTATGTTTTCTTCTGAGACTGTGTTGACATCAGAAACCAAATGGGAACAAAACAGGAACAAAACAAACCAGACCTAAATAAACATATTACAGTAACAAAAAGAAACGGGCTTTGGTTTACTGCGTTACAAACGTACCACTGCAAACCCATCCACCTCGACCTGAATAGCGTAAACCAGCTTCGGGGACTCCATCCACCTCCAGGAGAGGAAACACCACAGTTTGAGAAACCCTGAAGAATGTACCTAAGCTGTTTGACAGTTGATTCTATCATTTCAACCTAAAACGAATAGTGTAAATAAATCTTCCTTTAAGTGTAAATTACAATGGTAATAACAGAACTCCCAGCACCATTTTGTGAAATTGAATTGTTGCAATTCATCAAAGTTGAGAGCACAATGATTTATTGCTTTCTTGGAGTAAGAAATATCCATTTTATGACTTTTTTCCTATATACACTCACAGAAACATATTGTGTGATAACAGTGTGTTTTGTGTGTGATTACAGACAATACATTCTGACATGTCTCTTTTCTTTAGCACCAAATGAAACCAACCGACTCTCTGCAGCTGCAGATGAATGGGACAAATTATCCTGCACATCACAATAGATTCCTGTCACTTTTTTCACACAATAATTAGAACATATGAAGTGTGGAGCAGAGTCAGATTGTTCTGTGCCTCCCATGTACGAAAAACAATTAAGTCTGAAAGCTCCAATTCCAAGATAAATGGCTCGACTTTACTTTGTTTAATATGTAATGCTAATCTTTGCCAAGAAATTAATGTGATGCAAATAGCTGCAGACTGGGATATTTACTACATAAGGAACATAATAATAATAAACTGAATGGAAAATATATACACATTGCAGTGGTTGTTGTGACATAGATCCTTCATAATTTGGCCTGTGCTGAGCGTCAATTGAGCTGTGCAATATTCAGACATGTTATGGAGGTCAATCAATTTTCCAGAAACAAATATTGATGTGAATTGATTATTTTGAGAGGATTTAGTGTTTAGATGAACTGATCAGCGCCGCATGCCTCTGTGGAGCTCTTTGTGCAGATAGCCAATACAAATCAATTAGAAGTGATGGCACAAAACACTGATTTGTGTCTACTGGAGTAAAATGTCTTATGAGCTAAATCCATAGAGGCTCAGCTAACATAACAATAAACTAGATGAAAAGGCAAATCAGAGAAAAACAGTTATCTAAAAATCATGTGGGATAACTTCTTGGGCTAGGATGTTGTTGTCAATAAAAGCTCAACTTTATCTCTTGATACATCCATCATTGTGTATTTTAAGTTGACGTTCTGATAACAGCTTGTCAAAACATCTTCAATCACTGTAATTTATGAGCACAATTTACCGACTCACATTCTGACGTCCTTGTGAACTTCTATTCAACTTTGAAAACATCAACTCATCGTTATTATGTACTAGTAGTTAGACATTCAAAATTATACATGTACATATTATGATAAAAGTCATATTCAGTGTGCTGTGATTGAATTCAGTAATTCCCATAAAGATTGATGTTCAGAGTAAATGTGTTATCTAATTGTATGATAGATAAGACATTTACAATTTACATCATACAATTAGATAATGTCTTATCTATCATACAATTATGATAGATAAGACATTACACAATTGAGAACTTTCCACACCAGACCACACTACACAATATGACAAACTGCCAAGTCTGCTTCATATGGTGGAAACTGAGCTCCATCTACTGGCTGCAGTGGTGGAAACTGAGCTCCATCTACTGGCTGCAATGAAAACTTCACAGGGCAAATATTCAGACCAAGCCTGATATGCTAATTCTGCAGAAAAATGAAAAACAAGGCGATGCAGATTTTGACACGTCACAATGTGGAAATAGTCACACATTTTTAGTCACACATCACGTTTTGGGAAATTCCAATTGAAAAGCCATCTTTCCAGTCCACAAATGCATGTCTTTCCTCAGATAAATTCTCAAGATTATGTGAAAATCATAATTTCCACATGGGCACTGCAACTGTTCTTGAGGTTGTATTGTCATAGTAGTGAGGTATTTGACACAGACAATGCACACATACTCACGTTTCAATTTTGAGCTGCTTAATTTGGCAGTGTTGGAGGACAAGGGGCGGAGTCTGAGGTTTAAGGTGCAGTGTGAATGGTCAGACACAGACGACTTCAGCTGGCATTTGTAAATAGCAACTTTAATCAAAATCAAAATGTTACTTATTTTAAATGAAATCACAAGACAGCAAGACAATGTATCTGAACACTGCATAAATGAAAGTGTTCAGTTAAATTTCACTGTCCTCCATGAGCTCCTCCGTTCAGCACTGTGGGGCATTAAAATCTCTTAGACTGAAGAGCAGAGGGAAAGATGAATGTATCCACAGGAGAAATGTGTCTTCATATTCTGCACAGCGTTGGTGAGCCGGCCTCTGATTCCTCACTAACACCTTTAATTGAACGTCACTCACAGTGGAAGGAAGTGGAATGAAGTGGTGCATGCTGGTGCGGCTTGGTGGGCTGAGGTGAGGTTCAGAGAGGAAGAGAGGAGAGGAGGGGGAGGTTTCCATTAGAGTCTGATTTAGTCTAATTATAAAAGTAGATTTTAATAACAATAAAAATGATTAAATCAATTTTTTAAATGTATGCTACCTTTAATAAGGGCCAAAAAATAAACAAATAAATGCATGTCTTTGTTCTACATAAATCTATAGAAATTTAGAATCACCTCAGAACTACATGTGTAATTAAAATATTGTGAATGTATATATTTTGTTTTCCACTTGAGTGAGTGATGAAACTTCTCTGCAGCAATCAGTTTGAGTGACTGTTGACAAGTACTTTCTCTGTGGAGGAAAGAGGTGGATCACTTTTCCTGTTGCTCTGTCGCTCTTTCAAAGACATGTGACAAATGCCCCAGGCTATGTTGTATATAGTCATTAATGTAAACAAATGTCACACTATGAAAATTACCACAAATGAATGTGAAATGTATGCATAAAATGATTTCATAAAACAAACACTTAATTTTCTATAGTTTGCAGATCATTGTTTATACAGTATTATTAGCTGATCTTGCCAATGATAGGCCATGATAAGTGAAAAGTCATTCACTCTCTAAGGTGCTGACTTCCCCAATATCCAACCGTTGCATGTTTTAAGTTAGCTTGCATCCACTGTTTAGGGTTTCCTCATTTCCCCCTCGCTGCAGCTCATTACAGAGTCTTGAAGTCTCGTCTCGAGTGTGTGACGCTGAAGGAGCTGAGCCGCTCTCAGGACCAGATTGGTGTCTTCTCTGACTGGGACTCTGATTAGAGAGAGAAGGGCCTCTCCAGCTCTAGAGCCTCAGTCAGGTCAGTGCACAGGTGTTCACACAGTTCATCTGAAGGTGGAGTGCTAAAATGCTCCAGGTATTGCACTGTTGAAGTCTAATTAAACATTTCAATATGTTGAGCTTGGCATTGACATGCAAATAATCAACACTACAATTCAGTGTGTCACACATTTTAAACACTGCATTGTCTCAGTAGCTTGGCAGATATTCTTCTGATAATTGTGATTTCACAAACTCTTTCCCAAAGTTGCAAAATCCACTTTATTAAAGCAACTTTGGGCTTCTTTTTTGAAAGTCAAGTTTGGTTTTGCAAGTTTGATTCACAAAAATATACTCACTTATGACTAAAATATACCTTTAGCATATTTGTATGTCTTTTTAAATAAATAAATACTATTTAAAAAAGGCAAAATCATAAACCCTTTCTGCTGTGACGCATACTGTTTATTGATTATTTTAATTACTTTTTATTTGGCTGAGGTCCTTGCTTTGTTTTTTTTTTTTCAAAGGCTTAGTCGCTTGTTGTTTTCTGAAAATCTGGCAACTCTGCTCTTTCCATATGGCAAGAATCCCTGTGTTTGCATTCATGCCAGAACAGCAAGTGTGGAAGATCACTCAAAGCACAGTGCAGCATGTGCTTTGGACAAAAGTCAAAGGTGAGAACCAAAATAAACATGACAACTTCAACACACTTCTTTGGATCATTTAACAGAATAAATATGTTTGTTTTTGTCCACCAATTACAAAATAGCTTAGCACACCAGAGGATTTTGAACCCAGCAAAGAATGCATTGATGTATTATTAGACGTATGGTGTGTTAATAATTCTGTGATGGATAAATAATACATGAATATGAATCTAATACTCAGGATATTCTTTTGCTTTATAGCCCACAAAAAATAATACATCTGGCCAAATTATGTAGCCTACAAGTTATGACACTCAGGCAGCCAATGGTGCCAACTCTTTACTTCATTTGCTCTGACTGACTCTTGTAAAGGTCCTCAAAAGTTGAAACCTTAAAACAAAGACTCACTTCATGTTACTCGGGCCACGCCTCCCTGAAGTCACGAGTCCAGTCCAGCCTAAAATCCACTGATGTGCAAAAGACTTTAACCCCCTTCTACGCACTGTCAGCGGGAATCTCCGCCAAACATGATCATGATTATTCAGTGACAGTAAAACGTGTCATTGAGCCAGAGAAAGGCAGAAATAGTGTAGTTGAATGTGTTGACTGAGTCTGCAGGTGCAACTCTGAATACTAATTATTCTGTTCTCATTCTCTCTCTCTCTCTCCTCTCTCCTCTCCTCTCGTCTCTCCTCGTTCTCTCTCTCTCTCTCTCTCTTCTCTCTCTCTCTCTCTCTCTCTCTCTCTCTCTCTCTCTCTCTCCTCTCTCTAGGTGTTTGCTCATTGTAATTTCAAATCACAGTAATGAGTTCAGAAACAATTTGCAGATGTAGGAATTTATGAGAAATAGAGGTTGAAGGACAAATTCTTCTGAGTCAATTCCTATAATTGTGTTCAATATAAAGTAATTGAATACGGCTAAATATGTTTCATGTTTGTAATTACCTCAAATACAATCTGTCCATAGGCTAAAGTCACACAGTTATAAGCAGTGGGTTGGTGCATCACTTCCCCTTAAACAATGCACTCCACCCACATCAATTACTTTAATTATGACTTGGTTTATTTCTACTTGTTGCAATGCTGTTTTTTTTTTTTTTTTTTTTTTGTAATGATTGTTATGAATCAGTGTAATTCACATTCGTCTAGGAGTGATCTAAAGAAGAAAAAGTCTTTAAATGGACAAAGCTTCAGAAGATCAAAACTTTTTTGATTTTAATCCAAAATAAATTATCAATCTGATAGAAACAGTCTGAAATCCTGGATTATTGTTCTGAGCTTGCGCTGCACACTGGGAGAAGCTTAAACCTGAAAGTGCACAAACCTGCCCATGGACTTGTTTTGAAAAGGCCTATATTATTACGACTGATTTAATTGGGTCAAACATACTCAATCTGACAAGTTTCACTTGTGAAAAACTTTCATTTGACCAGTGAGACAAGATGCCTTAAGCTTCCATTTGCGTTGGGAAAGGGTTTGTTGTAAGTGTCAAGTGACTAAAAAACTGATGAGATTAATTAATTAGAATCTGTAATTAATTAATTAATCTATTTTTAATCTCACCTAAAAATTGCTGAGAAAAACACTCAACTTAAGTGTTTTTGTTTTGTTTTTATCCAATTTAATTAATTACTTTATTGTTGCAGATGGGAAATATTGATATATTGCAACAAATGAAGACTTTAGGAAGTCTTTTGTTGCTAAGTTGTCAAGTTGAACAACCTCTGTACTTTGTAACTCACATATGGAAACAATAAAGTTAAAGATTTCAAAATAGATTAATGCGATAAAAAAATAACTCGATTAATATGTCTGTAATTAATTAATCTCAATTATTGCACTGATTTGACAGCCCTAGTTGTAAGATACTGTGAGATGTTAAGGCTCCCTAACAGTATTTAAGTACAATGGTTGTCTCTCATATGATGTACTGAATGATAAGGTGAGCAAAAGGCAAGACCACTCTCACCATCCTTCTGGACAAGCATATTAAGTTACAAAACAATGAAACTGGCAAATTGCACCCCTGGTCAATGTGCAATGCCCCTTTGTTAAATACTTACCAAATGAAAACTATTTGTGTAAGTTATAATGCTTCCTGATGTTTACCCGTTGTTCTGTGTCTCGTCTCCTCATCTTCACATCTACTTCTGCTCTCTCTCTCTCTCTCTCTCTCTCTCTCTCTCTGTCTCTCTCCCCCTCCCTCTCTGTATCTCACAGTTCTCAGGAGCAGTGTGTCTATATATGTAGCATCAGAGTTTGTCTTCTGCTCTGCTGATTTGAAAGTCTAATGTTTGCCTTCACTCGTACCACCAACACTCCAAGCACGGAGCTGGATCAAAACACTTAATCAAACCAGCATCACTGAGCAGTAATCAGAGTTAACAGGGCACCCATGGGTCGCCCAAAACACTGCACTAGTAGGAAAGGTGTCACATGACCTGCGGCTAATAAGGGAGAATCTGAGTAATTAACAAATAGACTTACATTGTACATTCTATTCACTTAATATTTAGTTGTAGACAATTTGTGTGAGTTGGTAACATGTATATATGTCTTTCGATGAGAATGTTGCAAGAAAGTTTATTCATCAGTTGTCCACTCTTTGACCAGTGTTGCTTTTATGTGACCGTGTCTGATGTTGTGTGATTGAAGTGATAGGCCTATGTGTGCCTTTTTTAATAAAATTTTTAAATTGTGTTTTGAATGGAATTAAATATACAATGTTTGTATATATATATATATATATTATATATATATATATATATATATATATATATATATATATAATATATATTATATATATATATATATATAGTGTCTTACACCAAAAGCATTCAAGGGAAACACTGGAATGCCATGCAAAATCAAGGCGTTGAAATAAAAAAGAAAGGGTTTTATTCAGCAGTTGAAGCAAAGATAAAGGGCCACCGGGGCAGTGCTCACCACCAGGCCTGTTCCATGCTTGTTAAACACTGTTGGATATCCATTAGAGTGTGCAGGCCTGCCACAGTGCTTTAGAACCAACATAAGAGAAATAAAATATGTTCTCGAAGTGAGTTTCCTGTTTGTCTGTGAGGCCCTGCCCTGGGGGAGCACACAACAGTATAATAGAGCCCCACTGACCACTCTGTATACATTGTAGATGTGTTAGACTTTGACAAACTCATTCTATACACAGCATGATTTCATATGCAGCAAATGGACATGGTTTGATTTTAAATGTGTGCAAAGAATCAAATGTCAGTGTGTGTTTGCAGTCAATGTAAAAAAAAAAAAAGTGCACAAACAGGCTCCAGACACAGGTGGAAAAGTAAACAAAAATGCATTTGACACATTTGCCCTGAGTCACATGTCCAGTAGATGATTACACGATAAACATGTCATATTCAATGTTCTGACACCATACAATTATCTTTCTAATCTGGATCTTTTAAAGGAGAATTGATTGAGCATGTCATAGTGATGTTGTTTTCTTTACACAATATTGAAGAAGCTCATTTCATAGTGGCATGTGGCTTGCATAGAAATCATACAGAAAGTGCTTTTCTGTTGACATAGTGTATTTGTGTAAATTTGCGGATTTATTGGTCAATAATTGTTTGAGACAGTTTGCTCGATAAGGTTTGCTTTAGTGTTGCAATCAAGACTGAGAACTACCATGCTTAAACTACAAACGTCTTCATTCATAACCATTATTTATTCCCCATCACAAACAAACAAAGCACTTGCTGTTTTTCTTGTAGAAATGACTTTGTGACATTTAAGACTTCTCAACAAATCCACCAAACCATTTCCACCTGAGCAGGTCAGTGGAGTCTGACGTGTTCCTGACAATTGTCAAATGCACCGAGAAAATATTTAGAGAAAACTGCTTGTTTGTGAAAGGTTGCTATTTGCATACAAATGGAGCACTTTACTTTGTCACTGTTCAGCCCTTCAGCCTTTACTTCATTTGGGCTCATGAGTTTCCCAGTGTGAACATTGTTTAATGTGACACATCCTTTGTCATTAAGAGAAGGGGGTCTATATTTACTTTATTGTATTTACAAGCAGCATAGTTCTTTTAATGTTAAATGACATGTTAAACAGATCCACCGCAGACATTTTTGCTGCCTTTGTGTGTCCTAAAACGTGCATCATGGACATATATTCAGCGTTTTTTTTTCCAAATACATCTTGAGAGATATGTATTTTCCAAAGCTCATTCCCCACAAC
The DNA here is from genome assembly GCA_038363315.1 of Mugilogobius chulae. Taxonomy (NCBI): domain Eukaryota; kingdom Metazoa; phylum Chordata; class Actinopteri; order Gobiiformes; family Gobiidae; genus Mugilogobius; species Mugilogobius chulae. The sequence continues at coordinate 19,361,501 of CM076406.1, read as the reverse complement.
ACATTGTGTTTCTGTACACACCATGCACATTTGTGTTCCATAGTCACACTCAGCAGAAGCGGAGGCTACAGTAAATGAGCTGCTTCTCTCTTCGATGAGTGTATGCCCATACAATGTGTGTGTAATGAGCACCTGAGGACACATGACACTTTTACGGACTTGCTTCTTCTTCTTCTTCTTCTTCTTCTTCTTCTTCTTCTTCTTCTTCTTTCTTCTTCTTCTTCTTCTTCTTTCTTCTTCTTCTTCTTCTTCTTCTTCTTCTTCTTCTTCTTCTTCTTCTTCTTCTTCTTCTTCTTCTTCTTCTTCTTCTTTCTTCTTCTTCTTCTTCTTCTTCTTCTTCTTCTTCTTCTTCTTCCTTAAGCATTAAAAAACATTTTTCAAATTTTTCAGAATCCATCAAAAATATATTAAAACAGTAAATATATTTCACAGCTGATATATGTTCATGGTAAATGGTGAGTAATCATTGTTCTCACTTTTGAGTATACTCAAAAGTACATGTATATGATGTCTTATTGCAAGATTTAATTCCTTTTCTCAAATGTTCATATTAGTATGTTCCCCAAAGCAGCAGATGTGTGGATCAACAGACAAGCCCCAAACATGTGATGGATAAAGGTTGGATAAACTTCACTGTCTGCTCTATTCACCTGAACCAGCTGTTTACTGTCTGCTCACCTTCTCAGCTCATTGCATTGTGGGACATTATGCAGACTGAGCAGCTCTTATTTGTAGTGGAGAAAAAAAAAATGCCACAGCAAAAGAATAAGCCATGTTCACGTCTGAGTTTGTTCAGAATTTTGTTCCATCTACTTTTAAAAAATATCCTGGTCACTCAATCCAGTAATCGTTTTTTTTATTATTATTATTATTATTTTATTATTATTATTATTATTTTTATTATTATTTTATTATTTTATTATTATTATTATTATATTATTATTATTATTATTATTATCAGCCTTGTGCGGCTAACTGTTAATAGCATATTGACATGGTTGCTTCTAAAAGCTGTGAATTGTGGTAAAAATAAATGTGGTCTCATACAAAAAGCTTAAATATATAATAAATGTTTCTGTTGGCTTATGTTCTTAAGGAAGTAACTGATTTGGGCTTGTGGTTTAAAGGAAGAAGTTCAAATTCAAGTCACAGACTTGAATTAATCTTGTTTCAAGGTAAAATTCCTAACAAGAACAGAAAGTGATACATTGGTGAATCTCCAGCAAGACAAGCTGAAAGAGTTACAGCTTGTAACCTTTGTGCTTTCCACTTAAAATTACAACTGATAACTGCAGCACGTTGTGACCACTGAGTCCTGTCTGAATAATAAAGAATTTTAGTTGTAATCGAGAGCTGAAAGCAGCGCTCTGATTGGCTGAGCTTGGGTGGTCCTCTCCAGATTTGCTTTGTTGTCAGTAAAAGCGTTTACAAGCTGTAAATGCACCCAAAGAGAACACATGTTGATATTAAGCATATTAAAACCTAAATCGTCTTTGCAGTGTGAAAATTAGATACTCCATCTTTAAAATACTAATTTTATGAATGTCAAATGAATGATGTATTTGTATTTACTGATTTGAAGATTAAATTGCTTAAGTTGAGGTACACATTTACGATGAAACATTCTTGACTCATACCTATGCAGCAAATGACTCATAAATAATTCATTGACCAGTCATCTATGAGTACTATGTTCTTCTTGTGACTGCCATTCACATTTTAAATGCACCACATATATAAATGTGTTTTAAAGCTGTCTGTAAGCAACCAGTGTGTGGCTGAAGCTTGTATTCAGACTGATTGATGATGTCTTCACTACTTGGAGCTGTATTTTCAGAGGTCACATATAAAACGTCCCTCGTATATTTCCTTATCGCTGAGGCACACATGTGAATGAAATGTTGTGCGTCTGTTTGCTCCCTGTATTTAAATAATGAGGCTTATCTCTGCACTACTGCAAATCAGTCTTTACATTAACCCAGCGCACTATTTCATAAACAGAGAATACACTGGCACTTACTACGCGCTCTGCACAATGCCTCGTCAGCATTCAGACCTGAGGAGGGAACTGCCGACTGTAACCTGTAAATGAAATCTTTCCCGAGAGCCTGAGACACTGCTGAAAACATCCTCAGCTATAGTTGTGTGTGAATCTGAGTCTGAAAATGTGCTTATGTGGACAAACATAATCAGATAGAAGACTGATGAAGACAGCACATGGGAAAGTTTGTGCCTGTGATGAGTTTGGGGATACACTCCCAGGGCTACTGTTAGGAAAGGTACTAGTGACACAGCTTTTTATGCCAAGTGCAGTGCTTCCATTTTAACTGTCTCTAGTTCTTTAGTTTGAAATGATATAGTGCTCTCTCAATACAGAACTTTTTTTACCTAGTGTGTTTTGAGCTTTCCTTGAAATGGAGAAGACTGTAAATACAAGAGGTAAAAAAACAAGAAAGTGTAGCGCTGTGATACTGGCATGGACGGTCACAAAATCAAAGTAAGACATGAGCATGCGCAGAAAAGTTGCTGAAAGTAAATAAATTGAATGGACATTTTTTTTTTAAAATATTCTCAATGTGAAAAAATGGTTGTAGGAAAAACAGAAAAGACACAATCAGTGATTTCTACTTCAGATGTGTCTAGAATGTGACAAAGTTTCAAAACTCATTTGGAGACAAACTTTTATTTAGTGTTTGTGTGTGTGGTTTGTGGTGTTGTGAGAAGCTGGTTTCGGCTGTAAACATTATATAAAAGTCATTTAATGTTATGCAAGACACACACATCACTGGAACTGTGATGACAACCTCGTTTTGGGATCTTTGCACTCTGAAACCTATGGTGAAAATATGTTGTTTTCAGATTTCTTAAACACTTGCCTCATATGAACAACACGTGGCTCAGAGAAACTGTCCTGGTATTACACTTGAGCCCAGCTTCATCATTTGATCTGGATTAAAAGCATTTTGTTTATTGGTTTTCCTCAGGGGTTGGCAGGCTGAACACGTGCCAGGTGGACAATTGGTAATGGAGTCAAAAGTTATAACCATCTCCATTAATCAGTCACACTTTAGTCTTGTCTGTGTTTTATGTGTGCTGCCCTTTCTTCAGTGCATAGGTCAGTATGTCAGCAGGTCAATGGGACTATTCTGCTTTGACAGTCAATGACCACAAGCATTAGACATAAGAGCAATTACTGTAACTCAAAGTGTCTCTGCTGTCGACTGATTAAACAGACAGTGTTCATTTTATTTTGACAATACAGATTTATGAGAATGGAACAAATATAAATAGTTTACTCTGACTGCTCATCTCAGTTGATTTGCCTTGTTAGACATGTCTTGGTAACTTGTACTATAGCCTACTGATTGTTTTTATTAGCCTAAGCATGTTGTAAAAACAATGTGCTCCATTATGTTTGTTCTTACCCACCAGCCATGACTAAAAAAGGCTGTTTTTTCCCCATTAGCCCCAGGTCATGTGACACCTTTCTTCCTGGTGCAGTGTTTTGGGCGACCCATGGGTGCCCTGTTAACTATAATTACTGCTCACTGACGCTGGTCTGATTAAGTGTTTTGATCGAGCTTCGTGCTTGGAGTGTCGGTGGTACGAGTGAAGGCAAACATTAGACTTTCAAATGAACCTAGCAGAAGACAAACTCAGATGCTACATATATAGACACACTGCTCCTGAGAACTGTGAGAGACAGAGAGGGAGAGACAGGAGAAGTAAACCAAGGTAGAGCTGTGAAGATGAGGAGAGGAACAAGGGGTAAACATCTCGTGAAATGCTGGAGAACCTACAGAAATAGTTTCCTATAGCAGTAGTGATTGTTGTGTCTCCATATTTAGGTTATTGTAGACAACTTTGCAGTCAGTCTAAGGTGGTTGTGTTCACGTGGCAACTGGATTGGAACAGCTTAGAAGAATGAAAGAATGTGTTATTTCTTTCATTTTTTTTTTTTTAATTTTATAATGTATAATTTATAAACTTTTAGCAACCAGGAAAGTCCCAATAAGATCAGAATTGTTTTTTTTGTTTTTTGTTTTTTCAGGGGAATCCCAGAGTGGAGTAGGGGGAAACATATTAACATAAGAAAGCCTGAATCTGGGGGAAAAAATGGTAACCCTTCAGGACATCAAAATTTAAATGTTTTAACTCTTTCCCTGCCAATGACGACAACGTGTCGTCATAACGAACCCAACCGTAGCCTGCCAATGACGACAATTGTCGTCATAAGCTTTTTTTATATGCGGCGATAGAGGGTTCTCTGACGCACGTGTCCGGTGCACCAGCAGTAAACAATCATGTTGCACTTTCATATATTCACCACCGGAGGCAGTATCACATTACCACAAGGCCGCAGAGGAAGCCAAGGACCGGAAAAATGCACGTCTTTCCTGTTTACATTACGGAGCGCAGTCGGCTGTGTTTAAGTAATCATCCGCCTCTAAAGGATCGTGTTTCTTTTCAAACGGATTACAGGCAACACATCTTAGACTAAAAACATTGTTGAGTAAGTTTAGAGCAGATATTTGATCTTTAAAATGAAGAAAAGACGATCCTACTGGACTAAGACTCTGAGGGAGAACAACTCATGCAGCGAGTCTCCAGGAGAAAAACTAAACTTTCTCTTCTGTGAGCGATCCAAAAGTGTCAGAGTGAGTAAAACTACTGTATTTCTTCATGTTTGAAGGGTTAAATATAATCTTTGCCCTGTGAAAGCGTCTGAATCTATAGAATCTGCGACAGAAAGTAGAAAAAGTCCTGTGATACTTCCTCGTTTGTAACACAGGTTTTGTTGGTTTAAAGATGAAAAAGACACTCGACCTCATTGTTTTAATCACGTGAAGCTTGTATTTTTATCCTAAACACATTATTTCATTGTACTGGCTCATATTCTTTCACTAAAAAGTAGAACAGACAAAAATAACACTGACATGAAGTTTGATTTAGAAAAAGGACGTTATCTCAAAAGTTTCTCGTCAAACGCTCAAATCTAATGAAAACAACGAATTTCAAATGCCTATAAAAAGAGAACGGAATAATGTAGAATAACATTTATTTTTTTAAATGAAAGTAGACAATTGTAGGTCTCATTTGGTGTATAACATGTCATGATTCCAGTTGCACAAGGTTTTTTGTGGAGCTGTGAATATTGCTTAAAATTAGCAAAAAGTCTGGCAGGGAAGGGGGGTCAAAGTGAGAATAGGGCTGGCAGTGAAAGAGTTAAATATTTTATGCATTTGTTGTTGGTCCTTGAAAAATTTTTTATCGGTGGAAAGTGGCTTGTGGGTTTGCATGAGTCTGGGTTTTAATTTAAAAACGCTGGGACATGGAAGGCCCAGCAAGGTTGGGATTAATGTAAAAAAAAATGTGTTGGATCCAAATCCCAACAAATAATGAATAAGTAGCTGCTGGTAGTAGAAATCTGAGCTACGTTGTTGTTAAGAAATTCTCTTGATAGCCAGACAGACAGCCTTGTCACAAACTTTCTTTTGAAACAGAAAAGAAAATCAAGTTCAAGCAAACGTGAGGGGGCGTGTCTGGAAACAGACAACCCAGACGACAGACACGTCAAGCATAAACTGAGCATTATGCCCACCATGCATGCAAGCTAATCATGTGAATGTCAACGATGTCGCAAATTAAATAAAGACGACGCCTACACTGCAATAATGTTATACTGTTTTAGTTTTCCCAGAGTGAAACATTTAGTGTGAAACAAAAATAACCTGTTTTGCTTCTTTTTGTAAATCAAACTAATAATTTCATTTCCTCTGGTTAATTCAAAGACAAAAGACACCACCTATGAGGAGCAGATGTCCATGTTTCCAGCACTGTAGCTCCAGGTGAAGTCTGAGCACAAGAAGGAGGCTGCACTGACCTGACTGAGGCTCTAGAGCTGGAGAGGCCCTTCTCTCTCCAATCAGCGTCCCAGTCAGAGAAGACACCAATTTGGTCCTGAGAGCGGCTCTGCTCCTCCAGTGTCACACACTCGAGACCAGACTCCAGGACTCTGTGATGAGCTGCAGCGAGGGGGAAATGAGGAAACGATAAACAATACGGCGACTGGAAAAGAGGTTGTCAAGGAAACAGCCAATCAATTCCAAGGCAGTTTCTCTCAATGCACTAGGTCTAGGAAACATGCAGCATAGGGAAGTCTCGTATTGTTTCTGTATCATGAAGAAATTATAGCCAATAATCATTTAAAAAACCTGATAAGGTAAGGTAAGGTTAAATTACCTTTAAGGACAATGTACAATTACATTAAGCTCAATGGCAGAGATGCTTGTACCAGATTGTAGCTTACAGCTAATTTCCATCTGTAGTCCTGGAGAGGGGAGGCACATTGGACATGTTTTTAGTTGTAGGAGGAAACCGGAGTACCCGGAGGAAACCTACGCAGACACGGGGAGAACATGCAAACTCCACATAGGGACCTTCTTGCTATGAGGCCAGTGCGCTAAACGCTGCGCCACTGTGTCGCAGCGGTGTATAAGTATAAGACAATGTTAACAGCGTACAAAAGAGGGCAGTAACCATTCAAAAGTAGATCACATTTTTGTTTGATGGTTGTACTTCATTTTTCTTCTACTTTTACACAATACAAACCTTATACTTACTTTGAAGCTTTATGTAAAAATATGCCCACTTATATTGTATGTGCAATGATAGGGCCAAACCTATGACCTTGGCCCAGTCCCTCAGTGACCTCTGAGTGTGCTGGGTGTGATTAAAGACGCAGAACCACAAGCACAGTAGCCACAGGAGAAATGTGTCTTCATATTCAGCAAAGCGTTGGTGAGCCGGCCTCTGATTCCTCACTAACACCTTTAATTGAACGTCACTCACAGTGGAAGGAAGTGAAATGAAGTGGTGCATGCTGGTGCAGTTCGGTGGGCTGAGGTGAGGTGAGGAAAGGAGGAGAGGAAGAGGTTGCCATTAGAGTCTGATTTACACCTGGGAGGCAGGTAAAGACTATTAACTCTGCACTGAGACTAAACAACAGCACCCCACAGTCTAACAGATCTTACCCAGCATGTCTCATTTTGTCCACAATTACACTAGAGTTGGGAGTCTGGATCCCAATACTTGCATAGTACCAGAAGAAGAAAAGGGAAGGAAGGAGAGGAAAGAAGAAGAACAAGAACAAGAAGAAGAACAGACACTTTAGACACCTATGGGGATGTCAAATGCTTGTAGGTCTCCATTGTTTCCTTATCTTTCTCCCGCCATCTTCAAAGACAACAATGTTACAGTTGGAAGCCAGTCAGGTACAAAGAAAGAGAAACGTGCTGGAAATCCACCCTGCACCTCCTGCAACAGTCTCTGCAGCACTTGCTCAGACCTTAGCCCAGATTTCTGACTTACCTGAGGTGCCCCCTTCCAGCCTATTTCAGTTCTGAAATTGACCATGTAGTCAGTCCTGCTACAATGAACGTCGTTCTCAGCTGCACTGAATCTAAAAAGCTGCTTGTAACCATTTGAGCAAAAGGATGTAGATATGGCTCCTCTCGGGTTCAAACCAGCACTCCATGTTCCAAGCTTATAGTACAGTGAAATAAAAGATTGACGTCCCACACAGGTAGAGTCGTTTCAGGTCCAGGAGAAAACGGTGTTTATCAAATTTCAGACCTCCCACCAATCCTGGCAGGACGGTCACTGTCTTGATCAACAACGGCTGGGGGCTATAAGAGCCGTGGGGTTCTCAGCTCTCCACCAACCACTGCACTCCTTCATAAACGAGCAAGAAGAAGAAGGAAGAAGGAAGAAAGAAAGAAGTAGATAAAACTACTTTACTGCTAAATATTTTTTCCAAAAGATATTGTTCTAGATTGTTTGTGTTTCCCTGTCTCTGCACAAACAAATTGAATTTACAATGTGTGAGCCTGTCTTACACCTTGTCTGTCAATGTGGAATCAATTTTTATCTTTTCTATTCTATTTTTATGTACATGCACACCATCTAATTAGGGTATCTGGAGTTCTCTAACATTAATAATCTAATACAAACTATTAATGCAAAGACAAAATCAAAAGAAATTTAACTGTTATTGAAAACTTATTTTTATCTTGCAAATGCATCAGTTACACTAAACTTTTCCCTAATTATTAGGTTATGTGGGTATTTGGTTATTTGTTGTCATGTAAATGTACCGGCTGTGATAATCAAAACAAGCCTGAGGCAGCAGAGTATTAGATCAGCCCATCACATTTATGTTGCAGTTTTATGGAGAGTGTCACAACTATGAGCACGTTGCAAAGATGTAAACACTGCTAAAGGAACTATTAGAACAGATAACAATAAGTGTTACTGAGGCATTTGACAGCAGATTAATATTATATGCCGGAATAAACTTGGAAAAACTCCAGACTTGGAAAATCTACTATTAGTTGTGATGCATTGGACAAGACAGAATGTGTTCAACACTTCCATAAATTACAGTGATTGAAGATGTGACAAGTTGTTATCAAAAATGTCCAAACAAAAATACTGAATGATGGATGCCTCAGCAGATTTAAAGATTTTATAATTGTAAGACATTACACTGCAAGAGCAGAGAATATGGACTTTTTTAATGACTTGATTCCTCATCTGCTCATGGGGTCTAAAGTATGGGAGGGGATTTTTAGCATCACAGTAACTCTTTTTTTTGTCAGTGGTGTTGTCGATTTGAAACACAATTCAGACATGTTGGCTGGAAAAAACGAGATTTTTTGTTTTAATTTCTGCAGAATAAATGGGCAAACAAAAACAGTGAGTTAAGCTGACCAATGACTTCCTTTGTTTCATGTTTGTCATGCTCATAAACTAATTTAATTGCACCGTTCATTGTGCTGTTGATATTGAAACATGGCAAAGGGCGTGATTACCAGACTCACTCTTGGCACTCAGCAAACACTCTTGCTGAAAAGAGGGTTCTGGATCAAAGGCAAGTCAATAGAGAGGAAATAGTAAACCTTAGTCTGGAGAATCCAAACTGACATCTCTCTGTATCATTTTAAAATACCATTAGGACAGAGTCAAGTCTGGAGTTTTCACAGCTACTGAAACCTATCAGAACTGGAAAACCAGGATCTGGAGATGGAGAGCCAGGAATGGTTTGGCACCAAGTTGCTACTTTGCAGCTTAATTCCTGAAGGGAAAAATCTACACATCATAAATGAAGATTACATAGCATAATTAGTGGTAAAAAGGGACTGGTACCAATTGATTTGAAACTCTATTTTTATGTTACGCAACAGTAACCCAGATCACAGCCCAGGGAATTTATCCTCACAGATTCACAAATGACAAGACAAAATACTCTAAATGTTAAATTTGTGTATACTAATGATGTTAGCCTGTGGTGGAGCTTGGTCCAGAGACCACAGTATGCAGACCATCTGACACAAGTCAATATTATGGCTTCATTGTTGAAATGTTCATGAAAAAGAAACCAAAATATTCTCAGCCACAAGACTACAATTACCTTGACCACAGTTCAGTTACTGGCCAAGCAGCACCTTAAAGCATCACACCAAAGAGACAGACTCTCTACTCACAGTAGATTAATCTAGTGTCCCGTCAAGAAGCACAACTGTTCATTTTCCATGCAGACTTCCGATTAAAATAATAAAAGGCAGGCTGAGCCAACATCGAAGGGGATCTGACACCCATTGCAGACATGCACACACTAAAAAGCACCGCTGGGTATTACTTTAGCTTTACAGACAGCTAACATTATGATTAGACAGTTTGACCACTCACTGCTTAACACTTCTGTTGTCGGAGCTTAATGTTTCTGACACAACAACTTTGTAATGTTGTCATTTATAAGGATCAAACACTGTTAAAAGCTGGTTGCTCTGGCTCTACACAGCAGGATGCCTTGTCTCAGCTTCTACCAGGTGGACCGAACAGAAGTGATGGGGAACACATCACCTGCACCAATGCACCATATTATGAACATATTGTCCAATCCATTGAAAGGTTTGTTTACAGTTATTGAAGATCACACTTGATTAGAAACCAGTCTTTAGTGATGTTCAGCTTTGTGCTGCTCAGATAAATATCCCACAGTCTGCAGCTATTTGCATCACATTAATTCCTTGGCAAAGATTAGCATTACATATACAGCAAAGTAAAGTCAAGTCATTTATCTTGAAATTGGAGCTTTCAGACTTAATTGTTTTCGACATGGGAGGCACAGAACAATCTGACTCTGCTCCACTTCATATGTTCTAATTATTGTGTGAAAAAAGTGACAGGAATCTATTGTGATGTGCAGGATAATTTGTCCCATTCATCTGCAGCTGCACTGAGTCAAGTTGGTTTAATTTGGTACAAAACAAAATAGACATGTCAGAAGGCATTGTCTGTCACCACACAAACATATTGTTCAATCTCAATCTAAAGAGAAGAGTTTCTCTAAATAAATATGTTGTATGTGTTTTGTTAGAGATACATTGTGTCTCTCTTTAGATTTTATTTGAAATGTTGATGTTTCCTTTTTTTTTTTTTTTTTGTCTGTATACTGCACTCGGGTCAAAAGTTGTTTTTGAAGGGAATTATAATATAAAGGTGTATTAGTTTGGAAACAACACTTTATTAGTGGTATATTTTCAGAAGATGTGTCTACGTTGTATGTTAGAAGTTCAGAAGTTTGTTTCCTTCAGGCTTTAAGATGTTTATCTAGCCAGAAGGCAGCATTATGATGTTACGCAGGGCATTTGCACAATATAACAGTGTGCAAAAACACACAAACTACCACCTAAACACAGTGGAGGTGCATTGGGAGAAGCGTGAGTGGAGAGTCTTGCCCAAGGACACATTGACACCCCTTTCATCTCATCAGGATGAGGGGAACTTTAACTCCTACACTCAGGGACAGTCAGAAGTGAGAAATGTGAGACAGACGGGTCACAATTGTGTTTTATGAAATTCTGGTGTGCTGAGTGCCAATCAATGCCAACTAATCCTTCAGGTGAAATCTTTGAAATCCTTCATGTTCATTTATTTTCATTGATTGGAAAGTATAATCAATCTAATTGCACAATCATCAAATTTTATTTCTACCTAATTGCACGAAATTATTGATCTGCGAGTTTTGTCAGTCATCAAATTTTATTTCTACCTCTTTTAGATAATAACATTTTATTCCAACAAACTACAAATATTTATATTGGTGATCTTTATTGAGATTGATAGGCGGATCGATGCAGCGTCAGCAGTGATGTTACGGTGTATCGGACTGTTGTGGTGAAGGAGCTGAGTCGAAAGGCAAAGCTCTCGATTTACCGGCCAATCTACGTTCCAACCCTCACCTATGGTCATGAGCTTTGGGTAATGACCGAAAGGAATACAAGCGGTCGAAATGAGTTTCCTCTGCAGGGTGGCTGGTGCTCCCTTAGAGATAGGGTGAGGAGCTCAGTTACACAGGAGGAACTCAGGTAAGTCGGTCTCCTCCACGTCGAGAGGAGCCAGCTGAGGTAGCTTGGGCATCTGTTTCGGATGCCTCCTGGACGCCTCCCCAGGGAGGTGCTTCGGGTAATTCCCACTGGGAGGAGACCTCGAGGAAGACCCAGGACACGCTGGAGGGACTATGTCTCTCGACTGGCCTGGGAACGCCTCAGGATTCCCCGGAAGAGCTAGCGGAAGTGTGTGGGGATAGGGAAGTCTGGGCCTCTCTGCTCAGACTACTCCCTCCGCAACCCGACTACGGATGAAGCGGAAGAAAATGGATGGATGGATGGTGAGCTTTATTTTCCATACACTTTGATTGCAGGCTGTTTTATAGTTTCCCTTGTATTTAATAAGTGTTTTGATCTTTTACTTATTTTATCTGTTTCCTTTTCCATTATTCAAGGCTCATGCCCAAAAACCTGTAAATCTGTCAAACCTGCACACTTATGGTTTCCTTCTGGTCTGTATGTGATCAAAGAGGTTATTTTTGGGTCAAACAAGTTTTTTGATGCAAGCTCTTCCTCACCATTTACACTGACAGTTTTATTCACTCGAACAAGTGTCCAAGGCTGTTCTCTTTGAGCTGTCCCTTATCTGGCTAGAGCTTTTGTCCAAGCACTACATCAAAGACTTTTGCTTCCCTTGACCTATGCCACTTTTGAAGAATGATCATTTAATGAATGAGAAAAGAAGCGTACTTTGGTGGAGGTTTTAACACAAGCTCATGCATACATCACTTTCAATCTGTGTTGGTGAGGCAGCCAACTGTCGTTCAATATCTGCTTCATTGCCAGGGAATGACCAAGCACTTTTTGTCGAGCTCTGCCATTTTAGAAGAATCGGCCAACTTTTTGACTTGAATAGTGGAAAGAAATCATCTCCTATAACCAGCCTGTGTCAATATCTGCCATTGGCACAGGTCTTTCACTTTATGGTTCCTGAAGAGGTAAGGTTTATTTCTGCTGAAAGAAACCCTTTTGAGGTTAGCCATACTTTAATCTAACCTTTAAAGGCATCTGTTATACACTGGGCCAAATGAGTTATAATTCAGGCTAGGGAGCAAGTGAGTGTTGTCACAGTGGCAGTTGTGTTGACCTCCCAATAGTAGCCACGGAATTTTGATGGAAAATAATGCTCAGCCACATCTGCCTATTCATTATTTTACAGTCAAATCAGTTTGAGGGTGAAAAAGGAAATGTTATAAAATGTAAGAAGCCATGGACATGGTGGACTTTTCATTCATGTTTAGTAACATGACCCATCTCTGCTCCTCAAATACACACTTCCTTACACCTCTCCATGACGGGCTTGTTCTAAACCACTGACTGAAACATTATGTGTATTTATAAGACAAAGCTAAAATAATTTTACAGTACGCAGTTTATGTCTGCATACTTGTTACTACAGCACCCCCTATAGGCCTAAACATAGTGAATTTTTCAGATTTTAAAAGAGAGCCTGCACACAGTTTGACAATTTAGATACAAAAACAATCCATATATACATCTGGTGGTATTCTGATATTAGCAGTTACTGAACAATGAATCACTCTAATTAGGATTCATTGAAAGACCAGTGGAGCTGATTCAATTGTAATAAGGCAATAATTGCATTTGTTGCCATGTTGGGTTTCCAGTGGCTCTCTGTTACTATAAACATTAAATGATTTTGGCTTTAATCACAAATTATTAATTATTGTGATTCAAACGACTGCTTTGTTTTCTCCCCAATACTACAGGCCAACATAATTACAATTACACACAGGGATTAGCTGGGACATTGCACTGCCTTTTATCTGTGCAAGGCTAATAAATGGACTGAAAATATGTCAGTATACAGGGGGAAATAGTCAATATGCATGTGTATTTCAACAAGAAAGAAGAACAAGAGTGCTCACTGGATCTTAAAGTAAAATCAGACCAGCTGCTCATCGAAGCTGTGGGTAAAAGCAGAAACTGAAGAGAGAAGTCTGAGACGCCTGGCAGAAAATCAAGTTTAATGTTAAGTTTTGTATGTCAACGCGTATACATGTATATTTATCCACTTGAGCAGGTCAGGTCATGTGACCTAAACCAATGTCACGTGGCTAATGCTGTACCAAAAAAAAGTAAGCTGTGCAAAAAAGGAAAAGCAGCACACATGAGGTGTTGCATTCAACAATTACAAAAATGGAGACTAATCAATCTCCTTATTTAGATGACGTTTCACGTTGGAGAACCTGCCATAGCCTATTACCATAATTACCATAATAATTTCTATAACCGTAGCTTTTTGTGCAGTGCCAATGTTTGCATTTCATCTATTTATTTTTTATTTCTAAAGTAATAGTTAGACACAAATATACAACATAGAAAATTGATGTTTGAGCGAGTCTCGAACTATCAACCCTTCACAATCCAAGCAGACATAGTAACACTTGTGTGAGCCTCTCCAAAATTCATCCTTTAATTGTTTAATGGGATCTAAAGTTATTTTCTCATTGAGAGTCTGTAATCAACCAGGTCCAACAAAAAACAATCCAGTGTCCCAGATCCATATCTTAAACACATCCATATAATTTGTATTTTTCTCTTTAATTATATAATTTGTGTTTTTATGATTAAACACATCACATTTGAAATCACTAATTAAACAGAAAACATGCTACCAGAAATTGACATAATTTCATTTGAACAATTGACTTAAGATTAAAAAAAAAAGTTACATTTGCAGGAATAGTTTTGCTCCTGCCTTCAAAAAGAGTTCTTGGTAGAACTGACCTTATTTTGAACCACTGTAAAGGTGTTAAAGCTTTCTCCAAACCCTTTCCTTGTACATTGTAAGTATGAGAAGCAACCAACACTTGCACCTTAGACCTTTAAAATGCTGAACGTTTCTATTCACAAACATAAAGCTCCCAAACAGTCCCTTGGGAAATACACAGTGGTGCTGAAGAGGAAGTAATGCTGATGTTGTTTTAATAAAAGTGCTGGCCTGTGTGCTGTGTTTTGGGCAAAATGCAGCTCTAGTCAAAGTGACACATGGGAGACAAACAATTGGAAAGAATGTGTGTGTCCATCTGTAAATACGTGACAAGTGTCCAAAAGTTCAGGCAAAGGCCACTGTCAGGGTCAATAAGACTCACCCAGAGGTCCAGTGATGTCGTCGGCATTAGATTGGACACATCACACGTCAGAGGAAAAGTGGAGAGGAAAAACTACTGTAGTGTTTTCAGTTCATTTAAAATAAAAGCTAACAAGTGTTCAATATAATCACATATATTAGAATTCTGGCTTGCTGCCTGTTTCCAGAGACCTCCATGTTGGGCATAGACAGTGTGAATTGAATAGGCACATGTGACAGAGAAGAATGGACAGCTTTGTGACGGCCATGACAGTAGCCCTTCAACTCCTCACTCAGTGTCTAACAAACCAGAATTTATATTTCACCGTCAGTATGAAAAATGTCGTGGTTTTCTGCAACAAATGCCTTGAGATACTAGAAAGAATGAGCCAGGTTTAGACAGGACACTTTGAGATTCGGTCAGCAGTTTTCCCAAAGATAGCAGAGGTAAATTATACCCCTGTGCAAATATTGTACTTGGTTCAGTCTGTAAAGCAGTGGCCAGACACAATAATGGCCTCGAATGCACGCTCTAAGTTTCAACAAGAAACTGATTTAAAAGTGGTGGTGAAAGTGCTTAGATTGTCTCTAGCCGCATGTTTTATTGATATTTCATACACTAAGCCATTTTCACTTGAGTACATTTCCATCACAGAAAACAAAATCAAAGACCACTGACAATGATTATAACTTTATTTTGGATTATTACAAGCCAAACTCTGAGCTGTGGCTGACATATTTGCTTCCTCGAGTCAAAACCAAAATGCTCTTTTCCCGTGCAGCGCCTGTCACAGCAGGAGCAGACAGTTAAACCATGACACATTACTCCTACACGTTTGTTCCTCCAAGACGCTTAAGAAGAACTGATCTGTCAAACACTAAAAAGCCACAATAGACACCTGCAATTGAATGAATGCAAGTTTAACAAAGGAGGAAATCTCCGTCTTTAAGGCTTTCACTTTTAGTCCCTCACTTTCGGATTTCAGTCTCCTCCTTTTAGGTAAACGTAGCTCATAAAAACATGCCAATACCAAGACAAGTGACTGTTCTGAAGATAGCTCGCAGATAGCAGCTAAAATGTGTTGACAAGGTAATTACAGCTCAAACCCTTTGTCTTTAAAAATAAAATAAGATGAATGCTAAAATAAGGCGAAATAAATCTTTTGGAGCAGTTTTTGTCATCAGCACGAGTGGTATGATTGACAGATGGATTAGCCAATCAGGACATGCAAAAATATAAATAGCTGCTAGTAAGAAAAATATTTGAGAAAACAAAGAATGACAATAAATACACGTATTGTCTTACATGTGTCAACAACAACAACAACAACAACAAAAACAAATCTGATTGCACAGTTCTGCTTGAGAGATTCTGAATGATGACCACCCTCACTTTTCATAATGAATTAACAATGTTTTCTGGATCTCAGGCAAGAAAATATACACAAGATAACACTTTAGATTATACAGGCTACACTTTACACTGTCCTTATACACTGGCTTGTATTTCTAAAGGGTTCAAATGTTAATATATTGTATGGAGCCTGATTCTTCATGCTGCTGTAGAGAGACAGAAGTGTCAGGGTTGGTGATGTGCCTGGAGTTGACAGGCTGGTCCCAGGACAGTGTCACCTCTCTCTCTCTGTTATCTCTGTGCAGATAACGCAGAGGGCTGTTAGCAGGTGCCATTCTAAGTCGAGAGAAAAGTGCCTGCTCCCACTGCAAACCACTGCTGACACCACGAAGCTCTATTAAATATATGTAGCACTTGGGATGAAGTTGTTTTAGTTACTGGAGTCTTGATAAGAAAAAAAAATCAATATTAGTGTTAGTATCATCTATTATGTACTGATATTTTATTTTGGGGGAGGTATCATTGTATGTTCACATAATCATGACATAAATTGTTTCATACATTTTGTTTTGTTTACTCAACAGTTAATTTATGATCTTGTGAGCATGGTGATGAGATATTCAAATATACTGTAGATAATGGCAAATAATTATGCGCTACAGCAAGAGGCCAATAATCCAATAACAGTATGACCAAAAACATGTCCTATTCCAAAAATTCCTCATTCATGAGAAGAACATCACTCTGACACAGTCATCAAAAAGACATTGGACACAACAGCTTTAAAAGTATAGTGATTACTAAAAAAATGGCTGAAACGGAAAGTGCTGGAGAAGAACCAACATTGGAGACAAGTTCCGACATGAGATGTTTGAGTTCCACAGTATCCATCTGGAACTTGACTCGCTGAAAGTGTTCGGGAAAAAGTGGGATGTTTAGTGAAATACTTCAAGCTGATTGGGTAAGCGGCCTACCTTATTTGTGCTTAGTCAATCACAGCAGCAACTCGTAATGGTGTATCCAATGTCCGCTTGGATAGAAAAAGTGTCACACATGCTCTTCTTTCAAAAAGAAATTACTGCTAAAACCGCATCAAAAGCAGCAAACAACACGTACATCCACGGGAGCAGCCATCTTTGTTTAGCTTGAATTACACTCGGGGCGGCGCTGGGGCGCTAACAGCCCGTGTTACAATATGATTGGTCTAAAACAAGTGTTGATGTGAGTGGGCGAAACACCGCCATTTCAAACTCCCAAATTAATCGGGCGGCTGGAAGGCCAGATGGTTTATCTTGTGTTTGTGAATTCACAAATATCATGAGATAAACCATCTGCCTGGCCAGGTTAAACTGAAGTGGCTGATCTCAAAGAAATCCTATGGCTTGAAAGGGCTGGCTAAGGACAGCACAGAAGCACTCATCCAGGCTGCACAGGAGCAGGCCTTGAGCACCAGAGCCATAGAAGCCCAGATCTACCACACCAGACAAGTCCCAAGGTGTAAATTGTGCAAAGATGCCCCGAAACGGTCCAGCACATAACTGATGCTGGCAGGGAAAGCGTACATGGAACACCACAACAATGGTTGGCATATGTGAGTATCGAGTATGGGCTGTGAGACTTCCAGATACAGACAGACAGAATCGTAGGGGCGAACCAACGAGAAATGTTGTGGTGGATAAAGTGCAGAGGAAATTTGTGGTTGTAGATGTGGCAATAACAAATGCTGGCAACATTAGGAGAAAGTCACTAGAGAAATACCTACAGCTCAGAGAAATGCTGGAGAAGGCAGTGACCCCCAAACTGGACAAGTGGCTTCAACAAATTTTCTATCTGAAGAAACTGTTTTGAGTAGACTATTTTGAATTGTGGATTTAAGCTGCATGAGTTTGACCATGTCTTGATGTCAGAATATGATGACTCTTTTCAAAACCTTAGTATACTGTATCTAAAGTCTACATCCAATTCAAAACATCACTTTAAAGACAGCCTAGATGCACAAAGCAACATTTAAAACTCCACTTTATTTTTCTAAGTTTGTGAAAGTTGTAAACAAGCCAGTCATCTGTGTCAACTGGGAGAAAGACTTTTGAAGCTGTATAATTTGGAAAAGTGTGACTGATAACACTTTACCAACTGTAATTACACTGCTTCTTCAGAAAAAAAAAGTGACAAAAGCACCAACTTTAATCAAAACTGGAAAATGGCACACTGCTTTTGGAGAAAAATAATAATAAAATAAACTTCAAAACCATCAAAACAAACTGGGATCCAGGAGACACACAGCTCACAACGACAAATGTTTTTGCTTTGCCATTATCTTATTTTAGAAACAGTTTGTTTTGGTGTAGACATTTGAAGCTGACTGAAAGGTGACTGTGAATGTTTTTCCCATCTCAAGTACTACAAAAGAGAGGAGAGCTTTCCAAACCAAATCTATAATATAAAATACATTTACACTGGCTTATGTTTCCCTCACATTTCTAAATCATGGGCATTGGGAAATGTGTTGTCGTGGTCAGCAGAAAAGATCCAAACTCCTTTTTAAATGAATGCTAGTGCATAACCTCTTCTAGTGAGAGAAGAAGACAAAGGATAAGGTGAAAAATCTGTCAGTATACACTTTTATTCTGTATTGCTGCATCAGAGTGAGGTTCCTTGTAAGTTATGTGAAGGTGACAAAGTTTGAATAGAATGTCAAAAATGCAGTGACTGTAATACTTTTGTTCGACTGGAAACAGTGTTGTGTCGCACCCAAACTCATTATTTCAGTCACACTTCAGCATTTTCCAACCTTTTTCACAGCAGCATGTTGCACCTCCAGGAGATCTGTGCTAAGAATACTAATCCCACTTGCTTTAACAACTTAGCCATTGATTGGAGTTTAGCACACATCAATGTTACCGCACACCCACATTGACAGGACTTAAGGCTCATTTACGCTCTATTTCCGTACATAAATAGCTCTGATGTATACTTTGATACTGGTGTTTGATGTCAAGACGTTGTTCTCATAAAAAAAAGGGTGGTGGTGGTGGTGGTGGGAGGGTAATATCTGTTAGAAAACTGAAACACAAGAAAAAAAAACAAGCAACAAGACAACAAGCATGGATGCTCCTCAGCAGAATTTAGTTTACACTTGCTTTAGTAACATTTTAAAGAGTTTTCTCATTGATTCATGCATGTCTGAGAACTCTTGTATTCTCCTGCAGCTGATGCTTGAGTGCTCAGAAATCTCCTGTTGACACTTACCACCTATCCCTGCCCACGGTGGGTTTCACATTCTAGAATTCTTGGCAGTTATAAGCCAGATGGAGGCCAGAGGAACTTTTTCTTATTAACAACATTGGACTTTGCCATGAAATAATCTAAAAAATTGTGACGTCATCTGAAACTAACCTCTTGTGTATTTACATGCACTCAAGATTTTAAATTCTAAAACCTAAAAATTACATTGCAGAAGTTTTACAAAAGGCAGTTCTAATCTTTTCTACAGTTTTGAACAAAAAGTCCACACTGTGATGCAGCAGTTAGTGCTCTGACCTTGTAGCAAGAAGGTTCTGTATTGGACTGGCTTGTTCTCAGCCTGCTTCCTTCGGCTACTCTGGTTTAACTACCATTAAAAACATATGTTCAATCTCAGTGGGACTTTTTCTAATTAAATGTTATTAGGCAAAAAACAATAATAAATGACAATGTTGAAAGATGTGAACATACTGTACAAAGTACCAAAAGATAGATAACGCAGAAAGTGGACAGAAGCTTTTTTTTTTCTTTTAGGTGGATCTTTCTTAGAGAAATTTCTCCACTGACAAGCCATTGGTGGTCATTTGTCACTGTAGACTTTGTACGTTGGAAGGATGAGAAAAGTGCAGGATATGTTTCATCATTGATATTTAGCTGGTGTGCTGGACAATTGAAAGCAGGCCAGACAAAAAAGGTTCAATACACTTCACAAAGGTGTCTCCGGTTTGAAAAAGCACCAATCTCAAGCTCCGCTCAGGTGCTCCAAAACTCCCCTGGTTTCTCAGTGTGAGTCAGAAATAACAAGCTTCATCTGTGCAGGCCTTTTCCACATGCTCTGATTTTATGATGTCTACAGAGGACCAATCACAGACGCACAGAACAAGACCGTTCGAGAGGTAGGCCCAGACAGGAAAACATTGATTTGGTCATACAACTGAGCATTCAATGGCAGTGCCGTTTGTGCAGACATAATCAGTCCATGCCAGATACGGGACCCACACACTACCGGCAGACATCCTGTTTCTTGTTAATGTAAACAAATGTGAGCCCCAAAGGAAATTTACATAAGCATGTACATTAGTTAGTTGGCCAGTTGTAGAAAACCAAGAGAGCATATCCCAGAGACCAGTGTTCGGCAATACATAAAAAGCAACTAAAACTCTGTAGACTGTGAATTTGCAGCTAAAATGATCAAATGTTAAAAGCAAGAAAACGCAAATTAAGTTCCGGAAAATAACCAGTACAGTGAATATTGTGCATATTGTCCAGGCCTTTGACAAGCTTTCATTCCGAAGGGTTCCCAAACTTTTCAGATCGCTACCCCCAATATAACGCTGCTGGGGACTCGTGACCCCCAAGCAAAATGAAAAAGATGTTTCAATCTGCTCAGTATTGCAACTAATTTCAAATGATTGTAAAACCATTTATAACTGAATTTAACTGTAGTTAATTCATTAGTTCATTGTGTTGTATGACCATAAAATATCATTGATTAGATATATTAAAATACAACAACATTTTGTGGTGTACTGATCTGAAGGGCTGAAACCTTTTTATTGAGGAGGAGATTAAACATGAAACAAAAGCTCACTGAGCTAACAAGATTTTCTGTATTTGTCAACAGAACTAAAGCAACAAATTACAAGTAAACAGTTGTTGCTTCAGATAGAAACATGTCTCAAACCAGTCACAATATTGATGTGACTTATGTTGACATGAACCAATATCAGAAGGAAATCTCAGTGGATTAATGTATTAAAGCATACTTGGTACAACCTCATACCAAGGCATATTAATTTGATTTCAGAACCAATAAAAGCGCTAATGTAAATGTTCTCTCCAGATATTTTGCTAATCTCTGTAGAAAATTGAGCACTAAATCACTTCATAAGGAGGCTTGCCGTTGCAGAGCAGCTCTGGTATTTATGAGCAGTATATTCAGGATATGTGACATTATGAGAAGTCTAATTGAATGTGAGCATTAGCAGAGCGTTGCAGTAATTATATGTCTGGGGTCATACAGTAGACGGGCTCATGAAAAAGGCACTCTCTTGAAAAATCTTTGTAAATGAATCATAATGGTAAAGAAATTTGAAATTGAGTGTCAAAATGCCAATTATAAAATTTTATTTTTTTGGGTGCTGTGGGGGACAAAAAGCAAACATGATCTCGCAAGAAAGAAACTTGTGTATTTTTACACAGTGAAATCTCATGTCAATTCTTGCTTTATGCTTTTTCATATCGTGCTAAATGTATGGCGTAACATAAGTACACAAAAAACATGTGAAATCGTGGTCATTATACGCTGTTTTTGTGTCATGGTGAATGTCCGCTTTCTTGTGAGACTGCGTTGGAGTTACAGACGAAAAGCACAGCACAGCAGTTTTCTGATGCCGATTATTCAGCCTTTTTCATGCGGGGCATATATTGTACTTAACCCTCCAAACATGAAGCAATACAGTGTTTTACTAATTCTAACCTCTTTTGGGTTGCTCACAGATGAGGAAGCTTGTTTTTTTCTCCTGAAGACTAGGCATGTGCCATTCTCGTCAACGTACTGGTCCAGCAGAATCGTCTTTTCAACATTTTAAAGATAAAATATCTGCTCTAAACTTGCTCAACAATGTTTTGCTTGTAATTCCTTTGAAAAGAAAGCCGGCCTTCAGGAGCAGCTGATCACGTAAACACCTACTGCGCTGCCTTATTGTCAATAAAAGAGCACATGTGGTTAGCGCTCTCGCCTCACAGCAAGAAGGTTGCGAGTTAAACTTCTGCACGGCCCGGAACTTTCTGTGTAGAGTTTGCATGTTCCTCTGTGTCTAAATTTAATTTTCTTCCCTTCCCACTGTCTGAACACATTACTATCACCAGATTTATTTTAATTATTTAGCGCAACAAAGACATTGACATTTAAAAAATACAGTTGAACATTTTAAAACTGTTTATTTTAAAACCTTTTTCTGGGCCCGAAATTATAAAAGCGCTCTTCACGACTATCAAAATACAAGTTGAGATGAGCTTTGGTGGCATGGGAATGGAAGTTAGCTGAACTCTAACAATAGAAACATGCATACTTCCTTGATTTGGGGAAATAAACAACCGTAGACACTGCAGACAATTTTGACCAGCCAAATACATACTTTGACGATATACAATATCTGTCATCTTAAATTATTGTATTTTAAATATTAAATTTAGGTAGAAGGTCCTTACACTTTAGATTTTTTATTCATTCATTTTGTACCACATGGTTTTGGAGGTGGGAGGAAACCGGAATACCTGGGGAGATTCCATCCAGAGATATTGTGAGGTGTTGGCTTGCCTTGATCCAGGAGTCAAACCCACAATCTCCTTATTGGGAAGTCAGAGCTCTAACCACTCTGTTACCATGCATGCCTTTAGATTTAGCCAATAATTATGTGTTAACCACATTTGAGTTGCACTTTGTTTGCATAGAAAGCAAGCCTCATCAAATTCCCACAGCATTATGTCCCAATTCTGTGTGAATGAAAGAAAAGCGTGAGTGTTGCAGTCATTTCTTTGTGTGTCATCAGAGCTGCAGTCAGTCAGAGTGAGACGGGGAGGGACCTCTGAATCAAACACAGCTGAATAGTGTGTAGGAGGGAAAAATATTACACCGACTTATTTGAAGAAGTGTGGAAAAGGTTTCGCAAATGTTGCATCACAGTCTGGAGTTTGCATAGGCTGAACACTACAATATGAGACATGTGAAAACTAAAGCCTGTTGATTTTTTTTGTCTCCATTTCCATTGCACAAAACAACAGAATGTTCCCTTTTCTTAATCATTATGTTGTGGACTATGTGCTGTATCTTAAAAAGAAATAGCTATAGCACACATTCACCAGTGAATACACCCTCTTTTTGACCTTAGGAGATAATGTTAAACTTTGAATCCGCTTTGGGCTTCTGCCTATGGTATGAGTTACTATAGGCCGAACCCTTATATTGGGTTCTCAACCTTTTTGAGTACAAAGTTTGAACAAGACTAAATAAAACTTTATTTACACTTTATTAGATCAGAACCAAGTGTGACTCAGATTTTACCTAGTTAAACACAAACCAGAGACTATCACGGACAGATGTTTGTCATGTTTGTCCAACCCATTGTCACTCAAATGTGTATGTATACAACACCATTTTTCCTTTTTGCAGTTTATTTCTATGGTGGATGTAAAGATGTTGATTTTTTTTTTTTTTATAAATAGTAAAAAAAAATCTCAATCGTAATCTTAAGCAACCAAGCCCCAGACCTAAACTTAGCCATTTTTATAACTTTAAACCCAAACTTAGCCATTTGTATAACTTTAGACCTAAACTTAGCCATTTTTATAACTTTAGACCCAAACTTAGCCATTTTTATAACTTCAGACTTAGCCATTTTATAACTTTAGACCTAAACTTAGTCATTTTTTTATAACTCTAGACCTAAACTTGGCCATTTTTATAACTCCAGCTTTTTGTGGGAGAGTGTTGGTTTGTCTGTTGCTGTATTAGAGTGATACAGCACAGTGTCTTTAAGGTAACAAATGTATCAGTTTTTACAAGCAAAACTTTGTTGTGAAACCTTTACAAAGTGCTTTTGTGTAATTATTACTTTTTCAAATGTAAGGAAACATTACAACTCTGTGGGATGCTATAACTAAAGGGCTGTGCAGAGGGTGGTGTGCAGGGTTCACTTTGGGTCCAAAAACTATTATCAGACTGTGGCAGAAAGTCCAATCATGTGAAAGCTTTCTGCCAGAGATGAGTTAGAAAGACGTAATTACCCACTTCCTTCTTTCACTGTTTGAAAATGAGGTGGCCCAGCTTTAATGCAGATACTGTCAGTCTGGAGAAAGTCTCAGGTCAAATCAAAGTAAGTAAAAGCCATCACTGCAGCTGTCGGCACTGATTTATGTCACTAAAAATACATTCAAGCTGTCAGCCAAGCAGACTATTCTTTACTTTCTGTGTGCTACCAAACAAAGAATCATAATGCATTATGCAAAAATCTAATGATTGTTGTTGTTTTTTTTCTCTATTTATGGTCTGTTTCTTGCCCTTGTGTTCATGACATCACTTTTACCTTATTCAGAACATTAACATTTTGAAGCAAATACAGAAAAATATTGAATATATTTATCTAAGAAATGAAGTATTTAGAAGCTACGTATATTCTTGATTTTAGTCATCATGTAGGCCTATAGGGCGGCACGGTGGCAGAGCGGATAGCGCTCTCGCCTCACAGCAAGAAGGACGCGGGTTCGATTCCTGCACGGGCCCGGGCCTTTGTGTGGAGTTTGCATGTTTCTCCTCGTGTCTGGGTGGGTTTCTCCGGGCACTCCCCCACCAACCAATAACATGCACTTTAGGGTAATATCCTCCAGCTACGGTAGTCCTGACCAAGCCTAGCAACAACACCTGGAGATGGGTCCCCGAGCGCTGCACTGTGGCGATCACTGCTCCTGAGGAGATGCCCCAGAGGCATTGAAGGATGGGTCAAATGCAGAGGACAAATTTCCCTACGGGGACAATAAAGTGTACCTTAACCTAACCTTAACCTTAACCTTAGGTGCAGGTAATCATTTTTGTAGCACAAAGTTTCCTGTGGGGCTATAAAATGAGCAAGGTGAGAATAGGGCAATGAAGGAGTTAATCATCAGCTCACTCTCACACTCTAACGTACAATACAGTGATATTTTTAGCTCTTGGTTGTGCCTATGTGCCACTGGGGCCTCACTTGCTCCTTTCACACATGCTGTTTGATCACACACATGTTAATAATAGGAAACCAGCACTGCATTAATCCTTCCCAGAAAGGACAAATTCATTATCCCTAAATGTCTTTTGGACTTTGATGTATCGGCTGCCTCATGTCACCTCTCCTGCTCATGTTGGAAAGTGATGCACGTCTGAATGTCAGCTGAGTATGTAACCTGCTCACTGATCTCTATGTGCAAATCAATATCACCATGTTAGGCTTTGAAGGAGCCTCTTTGACAGTTTTAGCATCCAGGCATCATTAATTCATCCACAGTCAGAGACCCACTGGCTCTTAATTGAGCGGTCTATGGCCTGTTACTGCACTGGTGGGAGATCTCTGAGGATTTAAGATAAAGGATTAAACCCCAATGGATCCATTCATTTATCAATAATCAGTACGACTTATACACAGAGGGAAACAGGGACAGGAAACACACGCTGGTTTGTCGTTTTGACAGCGGCTTTAAATCTTAAGGTCATTCAGAACATTTGATTAGAATCAAAAGAGCAGACAGTTGTCCTGCTATTTGTGTGATTTTTTTTTTATAATAATAATATAATAATAATAATATAATAATAATAATATAATAATAATAATATAATAATAATAATAATATATTATTATTATATTATTATTATTATTATTATTATTATTATTATTATTGCAACATTGGACTTCCATCTAAACTAGGAGTGCACAAACTTTTTTTTTTCCTGGTGGGCCAAAATCTCCATTTATTTCTTTACAGGCCGAAATGTGGTACATTCAAAAAGTCCAAACATAAATTTGTTTTGCATTTAAAAAGTAAGGGATTAAATGTGCACTGTGTTACTTTTGGAGGTGAAAAGTCATCTACGCAGTTCAGTAGAATTAGTTAAAACTGTACTTTGGGACTTTCTGAATGGAGATGAAGACATTTATGCAATAATATGAAAAAATCAGCTTGAGGAATAGCTTTTCTGTGGAAACAGACGTGTTCGGGCCCTCCTCCAAGCCAAATAATAGACTATTTGTGGTCAGTAAGAACGCAGATTTTATTTATTATTTTGTGTAAGACATCTAAATGACAAAAATATGCATTTATTCAAGTTTATTTTTCGCCAAAATTTGTGCAGTGCATCTTTAAGATTAAAATGTCTATTAACGTGTTTTTGGAAATACACTTGATTACAACATTGCAACACAAAAGTGGATTAAAAAAATAGTCCTAACAAACCTGAGGCCCCTTGACCTGTGGGCTAAAATGAACCCTGTGGCAGGCTGAGTTTGGCCCCCGGGCCCCACTTTAGGCACCACTGATCCAAACAATATACACTAGATGTTAAGCTACTGATTGGGGCTTTACCTTTATAGGGGCTTAAATACAGACCAATAAACAATAAAAATAAATACAAATGATGTTAATAGCTTTGTCTGCAGTTCAACTTCTGAATCTTTTTCAATGGGTGATGTGCTTATTGTCATTTGTTTATGTGTACATCATCACGGATTGCCCCATTTGTTTCTATTGCAAATCTCAGTCAAACCAATTACATTGCTCTTTTCTTCTCTCACCTCCTCCTTTAACTCTCTTCTTTAGTCCTCTACTGACCAGTTTACCAGTGCTTGTAGGAGTTCAAAAGTTTAGTATCACTTTAAGGTTCAGTTCATCGTTGGAGAATTTTAACTAGTGTACACATGTTGTCAATTGTCAATTCAAGATTTATTGTCATTGTCAGAAAAACAATGAAATTTGTTTAGAGCATACACACACACACACACTAGTTGAAATTGGGTTGATGGGGAAACTGGTGTGCCCAAAGAAAAACACAAACACTGGAAATACATATGTAAACCACCCAGAAATTATTGGAGGAGTCTAACCTGCAACCTACTTGTTTTGCAAATTGAGCTGAATATCAGTTTTACAAATATGTCTATAATAATTCCCACATGGCGGTTTGAAATTTCGATATCAAAAGTGCATCCTGATAGTAGATTGTACAGTTACAGGGCTGATAACTGTGATACTGCTGAAACTCACAACAGGCATACATAAAAACAAAACGGCTTCCCTAGAACCCTCTGCACCAATATGTACATTTAGAATTGACACAACAGTTGTTGTAAATGTTTAGATTTTTGACTGACCTTCTTTTTTTCATTCATTGTGATTTTTGTATGTAGCAGAGCACTATAGCAGCATATATTAAATTCACTGCTATTGCTTCGTTTCCACCTCTTCAATACTTGGATTTACTATTTGACACCCATAATAACAAGCTTCACAGTATCTCTTCAATAAGACCATGTTGAAAGGATTCCTATGGCTTCTGTGTGTCACAATCACACTGCCAGGAAGAAATCAAATAATCAATACGCCGTAATGCCTGAAAATACCATTTTAAAAGCCTACTGCTGTCAGGGCATTATGGGATTTGGAGTTATTTTATTCTTAAATTCTCCACCTTCAAAGGAGGAAAGTGAAGGTTTTTTGCTTTTTTTTTTTTTTTTTTTTTTATAAAGTAGTGTAAACAGTATGAGGTGTCTATAATTTTTAACTATAACTTTATGTAGTATCTAAAAATGTTTGTATATGTATGGATGGATGGATGGATGTGTGGTAGTCGGAGTGGGATTTAATAAAATAAAATAAATAAAATAAAATGTATGAAACTAAACAAAAAGACCAGCAACGCCACCAAAGGAATTTTATCTGGAGAGTAGAATTATTATTAAGGCACACAGGTAAGTCGTGAGACAGCTTTAAGTTTCCATAGTAATTTATTTTCTCTTAATTTATGTTAGATTTAATAACTAAAACATTGCTCTTGGTCACAGTACTTTCCATCATGATTTAACAAGTATTCATTGACAACACAACTCAGTTCTCCACGGTTTCAGTCCAGCTGAAACCGAGTCACTTACAGGTCACCTCAGCGGCCACACAGGAGTCCTTCAGGTGATACCAATGAGCAGTTGATCCGCATCGAGCAACAGTGAGGCCATGTAGTCCACAAAGATGGCATAATACACGTCGTCAAAACGTTGGTGAAACACACGCAAAACGTAGAACCAACACAGGCAAGGCATCGGCAAAACGGCAGTGGGCACATTAATACCCCAGCTGTTCCCCACATGACTACCTGAAAACATGACCTATGTTACTTTTCTGATGTTATGAATGAATAATCAGCATTCGCTACAAACATACCGTGGGCAGATGACACACAGCGAGGAGCGCGCTGGCCAATCACGACACCCGACTGGTACAACCGCAGCAACGTGCTGATAAAAGGAGTCGACACGAGCACGAGACATTAGCACGGTGGAAATATGCAGAAACATGACCAAACCAAGGCACTAGCGTGGAGGAGAGCGACGCAGCTGCTTCGGGAGTGTTGGAGGTCAGAGGTCAAAGCAGCGGAAGTTGCGTGTTTATATAGCAGGTGCGCTCCCGTACTGATTAGTTGGCATGAATAAATAAAATGACAAAAGCTTGTCATGCCACAGATGGAATACAATAGGATTGAAATAGGAATCTATTGCTTACAGTACAGCTCAATCTTGTTGTCCTTGAGTACTTTGTGAAATGAAAATGTGTTACCACAGTGTCCTTTGGTCTTTTTCTCCTTATTAACTATTTTCCTGCCAATGACATTACTTTCCTTGCGCAGCCAACGGCGCAAGACAGTAAGTGAAATTACTGTATGTAGGGTTATGTATAATCTATGCCCCCTGAAAGAGCCTGAATCTATAGAATCTGTAGAAAACTGCTGCGCTGCCTTCTTCTTTTGTTGGTTAAAAATGAAAAAGACACTAATTCTCATTGTTTTCATGATGTAAACCTTGTATTTTAATTCTAAAAGTGCTATTTTATAGCAGCAGCTCATATTGTTTCACTAAAAGTAGAACAGAGGAAAAAAACACTAACATGAAGGATGATATCTCAAAAGTTTGTCATCAAAGCTTAAATCTAATGAAAACAAGAAATTTCAAATGCTTATTAAAAAAGGGAACAGATTAATGCAGAATAACAATTATTTTCTTAATGAAAGTAGACACTTGTATGTCTCATTGGAGACAACACGTCATTATTCCAGTTTTGTTTTTTTGTTTTTCTTATGAATATTGTTTGAAGTTAGCCTAGCAGGGAAGAGAGGTCAAAGCGAGAATAGGGCTGGTAGTGAAAGAGTTAATAGAGGGGACCTTTCTTTAAGCAACCAAGGCTGATAGAAAAATGAAGAAAACTATTTTGTTCAAGGTTTTCTCACGTCCACCTCTCACACAAGAATACAATAAAAGATTCTAACCTTGAAGGTGTCTTCAGCCAGGCATTGTATTTGACTCGAGCAACATTAAGGAAGTTCTTTCTTTGAACTCTTTGGCTTTAATAAATAGTAGATTATTTCCAGTACATTCCGCAGCAATGGCATGACTCATGACCAGCATTAGTGGAGTAAGAGTGAAGGTTGCAAGCGTTTAGTTTTGTACTCAACTGGCTTGTTATGATGGATCCTTGTTTGTTTTATTTTTCGTACTGAGTGGAAAATATATTTGCAGTATTGTGAGCTATTAGCTTAGAATTATTTCTGACAGAAATCTTGACATACATATCAGGATCAGACTATCTCTCCCAAAGACCATTTATTCTGTACCTTACCTTTGGATGCAAACTTTCATAACAAACAAAAAAGCTTTCTTTCTTTTTTTCCTTTTCCCCAGC
Organism: Mugilogobius chulae; assembly: GCA_038363315.1. Classification (NCBI taxonomy): domain Eukaryota; kingdom Metazoa; phylum Chordata; class Actinopteri; order Gobiiformes; family Gobiidae; genus Mugilogobius; species Mugilogobius chulae. The sequence continues at coordinate 19,331,887 of CM076406.1, read as the reverse complement.
TAATCAGATGGAGAGTGGCTCTTTCTGCATAACGCTTACGGAGAGTGACGTTGACTGAAAATCCCTCTATAACAGAACAAATTTGTTCTAGATCCATTTTAAAACCAAGTTTGACTATCTTAAATATACAAAAGAAACACGGGGGGGTGGGCCTGGGGGAGGGGGGGTTTGTTAAGGTTTTTAAATCTATCAAACACATTTTAAAGGACATCATAGCAAAACCATTTGTGTAACAGTGAAATGAAAAATGAGATTTCATGCTGTTGCAGAAGTGAACCCAGAGGCAGCAAGTACAGTGAGAGGAGAGTAGGGCCCAAAATGGATCCCTGTGGAACCCCATACACCAAAGCAACAAGACTCAAAATCTCCAAAATGGGGAAAATATATATATATATTTTTTTCTTTACGGTAAGGCAACCTTTTACAACCCACTGTTCCTATTATGAGTTCAAAATCTTATGATTAACAGTATCAAGCATGGTTGTAGAACTCTGAGCTCAGACTCTCATGACTAATGCAATGGAACTGTTAGTACTAGTCCTGTGTCTTATATACATTGTCTCTACAGAGTGTGTCTCTAGAGCCTCTAAAAAAAGCCAAACACATGAGTGTACACACATAGTTGATATCCCTCTCTCAGGCTGTACTCCACATGCTCAAGACTAGTGTTAATTCACAGAGATTTGCTACAATCAACAGACAAAAAGCAAAAGAACATTCATCCATCCAGATCAAGTGAGTCAAGTCTCCAAAGTGCAATGTGCCTGCAACAATGGTTTGAATTACTTTCTTCATCTAAAGTTTTTTTTATCAGTATTTGACACAATATATCCTATAAAGTCCACATTTGCTTAGTTACTGACTGTATATGCTTGAATTCTTGTAGCAGTCGATTGTTTGACAATGTTTGTTCTGTCCGTTATGGATTTAGATACATTTTGTTTAGAGCTGACATGCTAAGGGATCAAACTGATTTTGCTCGAGATGGTCTTATATTGATTGCAGTAAACAGAAGTTGTATGTACATTTGTTTACACTGGTTGACTGAGCTACTGTAGTGCACATGGGTGTTTTATACTTAACTGGATCTACTGTGTCTCAGCTGAACTCTAACTTGGACCAATTAATGTGTTTAAAATACCTGCAACCTAAAGGAAGTTTGTAAATATACAACATGTTCAATAAATGCACTGAGGCCGATTCTGCAAGCATCATGTTTGCATTAATAATGGATGGTATACCATATATAATGTGGGCACTAATTCACTGAGGTAATTGAGATGTCAGCCAGTTTGACTCTTAGGGCATTTCAGATTGACACTTATTACTTTGAAGAATACTGATTAACTGCACCAGACTGCGCGCCTCTGAGCACTGACTGATTCACTTCTTGTTTAGCTTCAAATACAAAATTAAGTTGGATCACAAATACAAGAAGAACTAAAACTATTTCTAGCAATTTCTCCATTAGTCACAAATCATGATTAGTATATTTATTATCACAGAGTTTTATTTGATTTAAATTTGAAAACACTACCACGCTAAAGCACTGGATTACTGTATGTACACTTTGTATGTGTGTCCTGCAAAGAAAAAAAAAAATCCTCAGTCAGTGATTTCAAATGCACTACTATTTTCTTCTCTTGAAAACATGAAGAATCAGCAGCGGCAGGTGTCTCCACTTTTCTCAGCTCAGATGTAGTGAACGTGGGCCTATACTGATTCCATCCATGCCACCTGTTTGCTGCGTAACAATATTTCAGGTGTGAACAATGACGGATGTGATTGTCCCCTCAAAGGCTGCCCTGTCAGCCCTGCACACAAAAGCTCTTTATCTTCCAAACACTCCATAGGAATCCCTGGTCTTGTGGACGGCAGCTCTGCGGATGCACAGTGGTAAATGAAAACGTGAATGCTTGGAGACATCTTCAGAAAAGACAGCATGGTGGGATTCAACATCAAAGTGGTGGGCATCCAGGAAATAGTCACATTCACAGCTATGTCATGCAGAGTTCAAGAAGACAGTCGTTTGTGCAGCAGAGAAAGAAAATAAATGTAATAGAGAAAAAAATATACTGCAGTTCAGAATGGTCATTAAAATGAACAGCTGAAAGTTTCACTTTTGGAATAACAACATTTACCATTCAAAACAGTAAGACTGTATCATTACATTGCTTTTGCCATTGTTTAACAGTTTTTTTTTCCAACAGAAAGAGTCTTTCAGAAGCTTCCGCTTTTTTTAAAAAACAGAAAGCCCGCGAAGTACGAGAGCTCAACTGGAGGCAGTCTGAACCCTTGCTAAGACTGCATCCAGTTCAGCTCTAGTCTAACAACTAGAAGCTTTCCATTTCTTAAAAAACAACGAGAGGCACTTGCATGGTAATAGATACTGTGACATCAGAGGCGATGCTCACTAACGGAACTCTGAGAGGGAGACCTAACATTGAGAGCATCAGAACAACATCTTTATCACTCACTGCTACAACTGTAAAACTACAACTGTAAATGTTGAATTAAGAAAAAATATTGTGTCAAAAAAGACTCCAAAAATGTAAATATATACAACAATGCTAATGCTAGCTTTGAGATAAAAGCTAACACCTGTTTTTGCCCCTTTCTTTAACTTTCTGTTTACTTTTCTGACATAACGCCACATCAACAACCTCCAACGTAGTTGTGACCCGACTTGAATCAACTGTGCTAAAAAATACCCTTGATTCGCCAGAAAATGTCTTTACTTAACTTTAACCCGTGCTTAGCATAATATTTCCCTCACAACCTTCCCCCACAGCAGGTCACACCCCTAAATATGACACATTGCCGACTGTATCTATCTATCTGGTCCTGTTTGGACATGTACTTACTCATTTTGGATTAAGTTCTCTTCTTCAGACTGCCTTAAAAGATAAAGTAAAACGCTTTACCTTTGATATGTTTATTTTTACTGGGGAGTACAAGTGGCATGTGAAACAACTCAAAAAAGTCAGCAAGCAAGAACATCGATAAAGCAGCCAGACTGGGTCTTGATACTGGCTATCAGCAAATATAATATGTGTTGATTAACATCATGGTGTCTTCTAAAGAGTTAATAAATGTTACCGAATGGTTCCTGGTCCACAAGCTTTCTCAATTAACACTAATGTTTTCATCTAAGTCTGTCACTTTGTACACAACGGTATAAAAACATTGTAATCATCTGAATGTTTTAATTGTTGTAACTCCTTGTGTTATTGTTTGTGCTGTTATGCTTGAAGAGATAAACAGTGGTGTCTCTTTCACACTGATGTTAACCTGTGTTAGCCTTATCACATTAATTACTGCTTAGCTGTATGTTCACGTCTTCCATCTGTTTACACACAGACGTGGCCATACTAACGTCATGTTCGCAAAAACAACAGGTTAAGTGATTCACGTCCTGCTAAGTCGTGTGTGTCGTGTGTGTCTCACTGTTTGATTGCTCCGACAGAAAAACCTGATTATGCAGCGTCAGAGGAACTTCCAATGAATGATTTATGAGTGTACGGATGAAATTCTTTCGAGTGAATTAGGCATGGCTAACATTGTTTACACAAAAGAGAAGAGAGGTCCTCAGGTTGACTTTCTCATTTCAGAGCAGAACAATTAGTTGACACAATGTACTTCTATAGTGTGATGAAATTAATAGTGAAAGAAAAGCTCTGCTACATTTGCTCCAATGCCCCAGAGAGAAAATAGTCACCGCTTGTATTATTGATGCATTTCCTGGATGACAATAACAAGATTCTTTGGAAGGCACCTTCAATGATTTACTTTGGAACATTTCTGACAGTTTACAACAACAATGACTATCGAACCACATTCATTTAAAGGTGCATAATGTTTTTTTTTTATTTCTGATGTCTGCTTGAGTCCATGGTGACTATTGCTTTGCATAGAATGTTCACTAATTCTGCAATTACAAATATCTAGAATTAATTTCAATATGTGTGTTTTTATTGTTCAAAAAGACCTTGAAAAACCTGTGTTATTACAGTGAGTGCCTCTCCACAGATCTAACTTTTAACTGATAGCGCCACATTTACGACTTCATATGTAGCATCTATGGGCAAAGCATTATCATCTCCATGGATAAAAGGTGAAAGCGGACGCCACCAAAAGTGTTAAACAGTGGTTTTTAAGATCCAGTTGGCTTTTTGGCTTGAAAATGTCCTGTTTATGTCAATTAGTTTGAGGGACACATGTAACTTTTTGACCAAAAGCAAAACAAACAAAAAAATGTGTGTATTTTCTTTGTGAGGGCTTACATGGTAATTAAAAGAAGGGCCTTTACAGAGAAATGGCTCCTTTAGTTATATTTTTCACATAAATGCATAAAACATAATGATCTCCATCAAGAATAGCTATGGTTTGAACTTCATCTTTTAATAGAAAATTAAGTTGACGTTTCACCTTCAGAAAGTTACAAAGTGTTCATGCAAGGAGGATAATGTAGTCTGCAACGAAAGGACCACACATTGTTTTAACGTAGCTCTACAGCTCATGATTTGGTTTGATTTATAGGGCAACTTTAATTATGTGGGTAATAATTGTTGCAAACCAAAGTTTCACAACATTATTAAATTATCTTGTGTGACTTATGGATTTAAGCCCACAAGTCACGTCTGTCCTTTAACAAACTCTGTTAAAAATAATTGCAAGAGATTTAACTGCACAACCTTGCTTTGTGCACTTGGGTCATACAAAGCCAAAGCCATGTGAAAAAAGATTTGTAAACCATGATATGTGCTTTGGTTCTCTGTTACAAGTCAGACCTTTGAATGTGTACAAGCTCTTTTGTACAGTCATTTATCCACAGTGACGTTCTGCTCCAGATGCAATCAGCCTGAACAACAGCCTGCCACGGAGGTACTCCTTTAATTGAATCAGGAATTAATGCTCTTTGCATTTTAATTTTCTCAATAAATGCATTTGTTTGTAGTGAATCTGCATGATCCCAGATGATGATAGCTGCACTGACGGTGCATAAGTGTTTCATAAGGCAGCAGGTCTGAGAGTTCATAAATATTATCTAGCTGACCATATCTGCTTCTCTATCAACACTAAACACATTCTTGTGTTCTCATTTGTAAGAGATAAACAGATTAGAAATAGTTTGAAACAACGTGTTCTCATGGCTGTGTGTCTATACCACGCCTTGACAAATTGGTATGGACAAAAGACAAAAAGTAGGTTTTATTTGGGACTATCGGCTAAGTTTAGGTCTGGAGTTACAAAAATGGGGAAGTTTAGGTCTGCGCCTCAAAATTGGTTCGGTTTAGGATTAAGATTGTGTTAGTATTCATGAATAGTAACACGTCTTTACACCCACCATAGAACTGCACTGGGTCAGCAACGCGTGTAATACACACGCAACTAACCACCAATTACAACAATTCACAAAGTTACAACAAACAACAATACAACAATTCTGTGAGAACAAGCAGTTTGAAATGCTTTAAAAGGTGTTACCTGATTTGTAGTGTCTTAAAAACATAAACAAGCAAAAATTTTCATTTTAAAACTTTTGTACAAGTCACATGCAAAACAAATCTAATGCATAAACCTAATTTTTCACCACAATGTGCTTAAATGATCTTTTCACAGCTTTCAGAAGCCAACCTGAGATAATTTCAGCATGCTAATGAATGTTAGCACAGGCTAAAACGTAAACTCAATGTGACACAATAAAAATGGCTGCCTACACTGCAAAGTATTCTTTATTTTAGTAGAAACTCTGTCAATGTGTACTTGAGCAAACCTGGTATTAAGCTATTGTAACATTCATTACACATTCACACAAATTCATCCGATTTTATGTGTCAAACCAGTTCTCTACTTTCGTCAAAATTCTGACATTAGTTCCCGAGACAATGTTAGTCACTTTAATACTGCATGCCTTTTACCCATTTCAATTACTTATCTTTGACTTTATCGTAACTCTCCTAGTCATAATATTCTCTCTCTGCCTGGTTAGTTTTCTTCAAACTATCAAACAATGACTTTGCTTTTGACTTTTCAGCTCCAAAATATTTGTTTCACTTTGAGCACAAAAAGAAGAAAATACAAGCCCTTTTTCCTCACCCTTTTTAACAAAGTCTATCCTCACCTTTAACAGTCTGTCATTTTATCTCCGAAACTCCAAAACACAGGGTTATGAACTTGTGACAAAGTGATAATGTGTTCCCATAAGAGCCGGTGCTCAGAGGAGATGTAGCAGCGGAGCTCAGGGTCGCTCCTCAGACGCACATGAATGTTTCAGTGTGGAGATATGGGGCTGACTTTGTCACTGCGGGTCACGCATACGGCTCTGCACAACCAAGAGCACTCACAGCATTAATAAGCAATGACTTCTTCAAGTTGTTGTCGGGTTATTTGAGGGGGAGGACGACAAATAAAAGAATGTTGACCTTAAATAAACATCACAAGTCACATTTTTTTCATTTAAATATTGATTTTACGATATATTATATTTAGATTTGAACATGTCGTTAAGTAAATGGGTATACAAAGGATTTCAACATTAGGCTGCTTTAAAATGCTGCAGTGTTGCTTCAGTTGTCTATAGTTTCGCCCCAGTACACATATATCCTGTTATAAATACATTCCACACACACTGGGTAAAAATGTATTCGAGTCTCTATGTAATTGTAGAGTCCCTTTTTTGTCAATCAAATTTATGCCATAAACTTTGCACTGATTGCTGTCATTATCAGATTTGGAACACGGCCCTGATTTGGCACAGTATTGAAACGGCACATGACATGTGCAGTTTGGTTAGTATAGCTGAAATTGCTATAATAGCCACGCATAAGCCCGACCTCAGACCTTAGAGATTTTTTCAGTCTAATTTACTATCAGAGCCCAGAATGTAAACTTTTGTTCCCCAAAAAATACTTGCAAAAGTCAACACAATTTATAGAGACGTTTAATTGAAAAACATGTTAAATTACGTTGTGTTTCAAACCAGGAAATGAATAATTTGCAATGCAATTTGGAATTTTTAATTTGCAACAGCACCACCTCTACTTCAGACCAAAAGCGATGAAAACAAAAAATAGGTGTTGTGGCTTTTGTTGCTCTACGATGTTCCTACAATTTTATATAGCCAAAGATATCAGTTTGGACGTTGACTCTAGCAGAACTTAATTAGGTTTAGGGTTCAGCTCATTTGGATAAGTTTGGGGCTTAAGAACAGATTTGCTTACAAGGTCATGACATGACTGCTCTTGGGAAAAATACATAAGTTATTCTCCTAAAAAAACAGGAAATGCACTGTTACTTTGCTAATGTTATTGTTAGCTTTAAGTTGTGAAAAGCACTTCAAAGCTCATGTGACTATGAGGCTTGAAAGAAACTAATATATTGCACATAAACTGCTACAAAAAATGGTATTTGATTTTTACACTGTATAAATTAGGGACAGTTATAATCCTCATCAAATACATTCCTTAAGCTGTCGTTAGTTTCATTCATGTTTTTAGTAATCATGTATATTCTTCCTCATTAAACAGCAACACATATCCAGATTACACAGGCTGAACCACAAGGTAACAGCTTATACTTCAAATATGTATATCCCTTCCAGTGCTACTTATCACTCTGCTGCTGTGGTCATTGGCTTCAGCGTAATACAGCCACGCCTAATCCAACAAGAGCTGAGAAAGCCTCTGTATTGTTGTTATAAGGAGATTTCTGTCTCTTCTCTCAGACCGAGCACAGTCCACTGCAGAGACACAGACAGCTTATATCAGACCAACATAATTAACAGTGGCATTTCTAAGTATTGAATAACTTCTCTTGTATTCTGTCTTGTTTCTGTCTCAATTTTTGATCTGGCATCTTGTCATTTGAAAACAACACACAACTTTGTTGAAGGAAAAATCTAGCACTGTTGTTTGCAGTTGTGCATTCTCACACAGTCTGAAAGCACAGTTACAGAAAACAGTTTCTTCCATAACTAACCTTAAAATTGCAGTTCCAAAATGGCCTAGAGACACTTTTTTTTGCTTTTATGTATAAGAAATAAAACTAATTATTGCTTTTCTCAAAAGGTTTTAAAAAGTTATGTGGATAAAAAATGTATTGTCTGGTCACTGTGTCCCTTTTTGGAATTTCAGCGGGCCTGAATAATTAATTTACCAATCAGAGACGTGCATCGTCTCCAATATATGAAAACCAACGTGTCTGTTTACGACAACAAAATGCAGAATCAATGAGCGAAGCAAAAATATATATTTACTGTGAAATGAGTGAAGTTAGATTTTGGTTCAAATGGCAGACAACGACCAATCAGCTCCTTTGTTTCATGTGCATCATGCAGATAAACTAATCTGATTGCCTGGTACGTAGTGGAGTTGATCAGAAACGCGCGCGAGGGGAGAGATGACCAGATCCACACTCACAAATTACTCTGGATTCGAGAAATTAAAAAAGTGCAGTGAATAGTACACTCCTCTCTACTTGACCAAATGACAACTGTTTCTTTTTCACCAAGTAGTTTCCTCTGAATCATCAATAAAATAGACAGCGGAAAAATGTATATTGTTAGCGATTTTTCCAGTAAAGCATGTTTCAGTGAGTTTTTTCTTCTTCTTATACTGAAGGTTAATAAATGTGCATCGACTTTAAAAATGCTAATGACAATCTTTGTTTATTTATTATTATTTTGTTCTTTATTTATTTCTATTATGTATTTATTTGCTTTTGTTACTCTATATATTGCTGTGATAACAAAGCAGTAGATTCTTTGTTAGTGTGACAAAGACAGCGGCAGTCAAATCTCTAACATTTGAAAATGCCATGTTGTTTTGATGAATCTGTCAGAAAATAAAAAAAATATATAAATAAACAAGCAAATTCCTTGACAGGTGGAAAGGTTCAGCAACACTTCCCTTTCCAAACAGTTGACATTTCAGAGAAGGACCTGGCAGGTGCAGTGAGGAAATAATGAACAAAAGAAGAGACTAAACGTTTATCCTATATTTATCTCCACACGGCAAACACTGGGCACTGTCAGCACCTCCTATTGGCCTAAACAGGGCTGATCTAGTCCAAGAAAACAGTCAGTGTTTCACATGTCCATTAATGTGCCTTTGTATTAGGATTTTATATGCACTGAAAAAATTAGATGTACTGGGAGAGATTATTATGAGACCAGGAAGCAAAAGGGTGGGTTAACTGACAGTTTTATACTTTTTGAGGATGATATTCTTTACCCTAATAAAGAGTGCAAAAAGATTAATGATTACTTGTCAGTTAAAATGTCTAAAGCAGTCTTTTAACCAAACATCTTTGTCATCTCAGCTAAAACTTCAATCCTTCAAGCGTTTGGATATTACCGTTTAAAATGTTGTCCTTTCTCATCCATCACTGTGACACTGGATAGTAATAATAGATCCCTAGAAGAACAGCAGACATCTCAGTCCAGAACAGTTCGAGCTTGGAGAGTGGATAGGACTGTGCAGAGAGGTAAAATTTGAATTCTGACATGTCAAAGAAGACATCCAGTTAAAATCTAAAGCCATGTTTCTGATTGGATCATATCTAACACTCTCAACCACAGCTCTGAACTCTCAGATCAGATAAGCTCTCACAAGTGTTGCTGTTTGACAGATTTTCCATTTCCTTTGTTTCTGTTTTGAAGATGAATGTGTGATTGTGTTAACACTGGAGCTGATATCCTTCAATCATCCTTGATTGCATTGTTCAGACATCTTCATTAAAATAATGAAAACAAAGGTGCTCCTGTTCACTTGCTTGGTCTGATTATCAGTGTTATTGACCATTCTCTCGCAGCCATATAAATCACACTGAATACTAATTACCTCCTGAAATGGCTCACATTTACATAACTTCCTCCCTCAGGGTGGAAATTGTCCTTGGCTAACATAAACCTTTTATGAACAGAGAATAGGAATGTTCTATTTGTGGTTAGTGAATTTTACAATGCATGCTTTTCTGGATCACTCTGCCAATATGGGAAGAGATGAACAAATCATCAAATTTAGCCGTTTTGAAGCCATTCCTGCTTGTTGTCAGTGGCTGATCTTGTCAGATCTAAGATATTCAATAGGTGTATGACCGATTATGAATGTGATGTGTGAGTAAGTGTAAGCTTTGGTCCAAAGGGCCGATAGCTTAAACTGGGAACCTCACTTTCTTTATAAAGAAAGGTAATATAAATCCAGTGTTTTACTCATTAAATAACCACAGCTTGTTTCAACAGTATACGTCAGAGATGTTATGCTCAAGTGCCAAAGTCTGACTTATATTGGAGAGAAAGCTCTGTCTGTAATTATTGTCTTTGATTTGTCAGTGGACTGTTCACTGCTTCATTCCATTTGACTCTGTAAGTATGTGGTGTGTGGTGTAGTTAATGCAGTCTGGACAAGGACTTAATTATAATTGTAACCCATTTATTTTAAGCAGGGCATGAATGAACCTCCTTGCGTGTAAATTAATTCAAATTATTCTCAATATTAATGAGCCATTTGTTAATGCTGATTTGAGTGTTTGAACCGTTGGCCTGATTGTAAAGGACATCCGCCTGAGGGTAACCTGAGAGTGACCCACTCCAATGTGGAATTTATATTCATGGGTTTTAACAATCAAGTCATTACAAAAACATACATTATGTATTTTGAGTGAGGAAAAGACCTCATAAAGTCAGATCAGGAAGGAATGATTTGCCTGACATTTGGATACGCTTTCATTTATTCATGTTCTACCACTTGAACCTGTTAGTGGTCCTGGGTGACTGGAGCCTCTCCCAGTGACTTTGGGCTTTAGGTGAGGAACACCCTGGAGTGGCCAACAAACTGCAAGGTTTGGATAGGCTCACTTACACACAGAACATCGCTAATACATGTTTAGACTTTATGATAGCACAAATGCATTTTCTCACCTGTGAAGTTGTCATCAGTGTTAGATGTAGTGATATGGAATTATTTTGTCATAAGAAAGTGTTGAATTATATTACAAAATGAAAGAATAATTTTAAATAAACAATTCGTTATTGATTATAAGGGTATGAGGGAAAGTGTAACATGTTCCAGTACTTGTAGTGAGAGAATATCCTATGTCCGGTTAGTGGTGACCTGTGGCAGACTGTAGAATGAAATCAGGCAGAACTTAGCACATGCCAGGTCTATAAGCACCTCTTTAAAATTCTGTAATGCCATAATTAAAGCATTTCAACTTGCTCAGATTGCCAAAACATCTGTTTACTAGTGCACATATTTCCACCTGGCACACACAGCCATAGTCATTAGTTTTATTATGACCGCAGTATGATTGTCCTGTTTTTAATAGAAATTGTTTTATCACAGCATATGAGGAAGTGCATCACTAAACTACGCTAACATAATACTCTGTACTGGAATAAGATGAGAACTGAGTTTTTGTGAGAGGTACACTAAGCACGTATAATTTCTAATTATAAACCAAAGTGATAAAACAGCAACAACCACTTTGTGCTTAACTATGCTTACCTACTTTTCCAATCATGATACTACACCTTAAAAAGCAAAAACACAAATTTGTCGTGCCTGTATACTGATTTAATCAACTGTCTTGTGTTTTTAGGCTTACTGCGTTGAGAAAATACACGCACATCTGTATTTGTGAAGCCTGGTTGGTTCACTGACACATACTTCACTGGTTCATTGACACATATTTACACAGTTACTTAACAAACACTTGTGTCACACACATTTAAACAGGCTTAGATGTAAACAAAGACATTTTATAAAGTATATTATAGTAAAGCCATGACATATCACTGATGTACATCCACACAAACATTCATTTAAAAGGTTTAGAAACAAACAAGTTTACAGTCTACCAGTTCAAAATAGTATTAACCTTCTCATAAAATTTAACTGAAACAAGCACAATTTTATTGCATTGTGTTGATAGTAAACAGAGACAAGGGGGGCATTAAACTTTGAGTAAACTGCGAGAGAACACTGTTGTAATATAGTTAAAAACTCAGAAAAGTGTATTTTACATATGATGTCCCCTTCAAGAGTTGCTGCTGCTTCCAGCTACAGTGAGATTTGAAAACCCCAACAAAGTACTGGTTAGGATTCATCCATTTAATAATCACTCTTGTTTTTAGATTAAAGACAAAGTGATGGATAATCTTTGGAGACAGATGAAGATTGTTTGTATTACTTCGCTGAAGCATCCATGGGACACACTGTTACAAATGAACAACAATTTTCTATCCCACTTTGTCTTGGTTGAGATTGCTAAAGTTGACACAAAGTTTACAGTTCATTTGTTTGCTTTTCATTTAGTTGTATTGCATTATTCATATTAGTGTGAAAGCCCAAACCCCAAACAGTCGGTCTGGCTTTTCTTTTCTCCTGCTGTATGGATCTCAGCTGTGGAATGCTCTTCAGACACATTCTCAGACAACAGACTGATTGTCAACACACAGAATCCCATTTCCTGTCTTTTGTGGAGTTGTGCGTCACAATAACACCTCCCTGTGTCTGTGAGCCTCTCTTCTGCCACACAAGCCTTTATTCTACCACAAAAGGACATGAAGGACTGCTGCGTGCTGTCCACAGTGAAAGACAGGCCTCGGGGAGGAGCTGCATGTGTTGTAATGTTGAGGTTAGACCAGAACCAGGATAGCTTGTATATTTTTATGATCCAGTAAATTTTATTCAAACAAATGCACAAATGTACCTTTACACTAACCTAAAATAAACAATTTTTTTTGCAGGTGCATTGTAGAGTTGATTTGAGATACAGTGGGGACAGAGATGATCAGGGGCTTGTACTACAGGACTGGATTTGGGGTTTAGTGAAGTAATATCATGGTTAAAACGGGTTTGGCTGTACAATGCTGTATCGCTTTGTAGATCTCTATGGCACACTTATGAATCATAACCTGCTTATGACAAGAAGTCCAAAAATAAACAATACTCTATCAGAGACAAACACCATTGATAATTTACACATTTAAACATTGTCTAAACTTGTATCATTGCAATAACTGAGATGTGTTTTTGTCTTGGTCCACACCTCACTGGAAAAAAAAAGCTTAGAAATGAATTACACTTACATTTTAAAGTCATTATTCCATATCTTAAGTTAACTTTAGCAAATCCACATAAGAGCCTGTTAAAGTTTGAATTATTGGTTCTAGAGAACTAAAAGTTTTCTCCTCGACCTTTCAGCACATCTTCTGTGTGACGTTTCTATTACTGGGTTTCACCAAGTCCAAAGTAGCTATTATGGGAAAATGTATGTCTTCACTCTTTTATGAAACCTGTGTTCTTCTTAATCCTATTCCTTTGTTCTTGGATCTAACCTCAAAGTGGACAGAGGACACACTTGGCAGATGAAACTGCTGTAATCACAGCTGGAGAGTAGTGAGCACATACTGCTGACCTCTTCATGCTGATCCTGCTGCTCCTGACTCATTTTGCTCCAAAAGATTACACCACTATCAGTCAATACAGCCACACAATACAGCACCTTTTATTCCCTAATTAAATCTGAGATGCTTCAAACAAGTGTGAACTGTAATTGTACCAAGTTCAACCAAATGTTTTTAATTTGATAGCTGGCATTCATCAACTAAATGTTTTGAATGTGTTTGTAGAAAATCCTTGAAGATCATTTTGCTGATCTTGATAAATGTGCTATTATGACGTTAAGGTGCAGTTTGAGTGTGTAGTGCTCACTGAGAAAAATGTCAGGAGTTCTATTACCATTTAAACATATTCATTTGAGAGATCTGCTGCAGACAACTGTGTTGTTGTGATGAATGGTGTGCTACTTAGAAAAGTCTTACCTCAGTTATTTGTGTTTGAATAATGCTGAGCCAATGACTGTTCAGAATAGATTTCAAAATTGTATGCCATTTGCAGTGCATATTTGTTTTTTTCTGTGTAGCATAGACATACCTTATACGTAACCCAAAATCACCTCTAAAATGGGCAGGTCTGTGCCCCGAAATTGGTTAAAGTAGGATTCGGATTGTATTAATATTCATGAACAATAACACATCCACCATAGAAATTAACTGGGGCAGCAACACATGTAATACAGAGTTCAAACAAGCAACCAAGATGCACGAATAAAGCATCTGATGTAAATGTACAGGTGTAAAGACGTAATAAATTCCTTTTTTTTTGCACATATGAACCTGAATGTGGTTGTGTTTATGGAAAATTGAATAACCCTGAACTAGACATTCAGACTGTTTTGAACTATTTCGACCAGCTTGTCTCCATGAAGATGTAATTTCTGACTCTAAAATCTTTCACAGTGTGAAAATAATCTTATCTCCATGGAGACAAGTGCCACTATGCACAGGTCAGTGTCTCATTTTCTGTAGACTGTAACCACGTGGAATCTCACTGAAAACATGCAAACAAACAAAATACAAAATATACATATTTCTAATATTTCTGAGAACAAATCACAGTTTCTTTAAAACTATTTTAACATTGTATTCTCTATAAATCACAAATTCAACATAGGCACACTTTATAAACGCTATAAACCCCAGATCTGTAGAGAATGATTTCTGCTACAGTAAAAATGAGCTATCATTGAAATACTGCAAGCTACACTTTTATATACTTTCCAACTTTCCAGGCAAAACAATTAATGTCTCCACAAAACAAATAGTTGGCAGACTTTCCACAAGAGAAGTTAAAATAAAGATTTGCCCTAAGTCACACAGCTCTGAACAGAACAGTGTGCTTCTTTACGTGGCTGTGTCCACCGCCTGCGGCCGACCTGCTGCAGTGACCATTTGTTTGCACCTACCTCCAGCACAAAGACACTGAGGCTGGTCATCTGTTCCCCGGGGCTTGGACCTTTGAGAGATCACATCCATCCTACAGCACATGTAGTCTAGTTATGTCAGAGAGAGTAATCTACTGCTATCAAGCGTTCACAACACACAGCTCAGCAAAAAGAGGGAGTAAACAATGTGCCATGTGATCTGAATTGTTTGCTCTTGTAGGAACCAACTGTACTTGTGAATCAATTTCAATTAGCTTTAGGAAAAAATACAGTATACAGTATGTAGATCAGTAAATTATGTTTTGTTCATTGTAAAACACAAAATTGATGTAAAACGACTTGAATTATTGAAGAAAATAAGAAAAGATCTTTATCAAGTCTTGGTTAAGATCAAATCCAAACTTTTCTACTGTTTCATGATTTGCAGACTACATTAAAACAAGCTGGTAAAAGCGTACAGTTTGGCATTAGTCTATAACACATTTTGTATTTTGGATGCCTCCACCCTCAGAACAGCAGAACATGAGAAATGGCTAATTTATGTAATTTTTTAACTTGATAATTACACTGTGACATGTGGGCTGAAACACAAACCAGCATCTGCAGCAGAGGCCAGATGGCATCGCCTCAAACTCTGTACCATCACAATCACTCGCACTGACATCGCATCAAGTCACTGCCTCTTTGTAATCTACTGGAGGCTCAATAATGGATTAGTCTGTGTGCAAAAGTTCATCAACTCTGTGTAAACTGCATCCGTTTTAAAAGGGAAGGTTTTTATCAAGCCACTGTATAGTTTAGGCACAGAAATGTAGGGGAAAATGCCTCTTTATTTTTCATTATGGTTTTAGATATAAATATTGCATAAAATACGTAGGTCTGGATTGAATCTACAAAATCAGACAAATATGAGGTAAGTTTAGATTTATTTTTTTTAAGGTTGCAACCTAAAAGGGGATTGTGTCTAGAATATCTTTTAAACAACATATCTGAACATTCAAATTCTGATGCCATTTAGACCTAAAACTCAGTGAAAGGATTAGATCTCACAAAATACTTGTTGTTCAAATGGTGCGTGGGGGAGCTTTCAGTAATTTTGTCCCAGAGGAAGGAAAATGCATTTCAAGAAAATGGGTTTTGAAGCTACAATGTTCCATAGAACTCAATTAATGAAGGGTACATCAATTAAACCATGAAACATCTTTAGGCTTCCAGACAGGGCCGGCACTAGCCCTTTTGCCCTAGCCCTTTAAATCTGCAGTTCTATAAATTCATCAGCTTCATGGTCATAACTCAATGAATATGTGTCCTGTTTAGACGAAATAAAAACTGGCTAATAGCTTATAGGTTGTAGAAGTTAATTTTATTTTTTTATAGCTGCAATTTGCCACTAGATGGCACCCTAGTCAACCGCCTAGTTTGCCTATGCCCCGGGCCGGCCTTTCTTCCAGATGAAATTTGCTGAGAGAGCAAACTGACCAGTGCCTTCATTTGTTCCAAAATTAAACTATAAATCATCTACTTCCATCTTTTATTTGTCCAGATAATCTGAACTATGACTTCAGAGTTAAATGACTGACTGAGCTGCTACTATTAAGACATACTGTATTTTCCAACTTCTCAGTGGGACCTTAAAACCTCAGCGCTGTGATTGTTTTACCAGCACAATTTTCTGCCTCACAGACTCACACATAATAGTCATTTTTGTTCACACAAACAGCCACAAGGGGGCTCTCACTTTGTTGCACTAATCAATTTGTGTCACGTCTGTAGAATAATCCAATTGGCTGAAGGACCCTCAGAGGCCCTGGGAACAAAGGAGGTAAAGACGTTTCATTTGCTTCCAATCTCCGCTGCCCTCAGAGCCACTGATATGCCAGAAAACACAACCACTCTTCTTGGTTTATACAGCTGTTACACGTAGAGAGTCATTTAAGCAACATGCCATTAAAGTTGCATTTTCTTGTGTCAATGGGTGTAGCCTCACGTGAAAGAGTAAATGAATCTTTTCAGCACATTTTTTGGAAAGCTGAGCAGGCCTGATTTTCAATGAATGTGTTAAAAGCCTTGTGTTTGAAATGTCATGAGTGAAGCACTTTGAACTAACTAAAATAAAGAATATCTCTGTCTGTGAAATAAGGCATGTTGCATGAGAAATACACGGCAGAAAAAAGCACCGCCTTGTTTGTAGAAGTCACTGCGACCAAAATCCATG
Source organism: Mugilogobius chulae (assembly GCA_038363315.1). NCBI lineage: Eukaryota > Metazoa > Chordata > Actinopteri > Gobiiformes > Gobiidae > Mugilogobius > Mugilogobius chulae. Next base: position 19,314,882 of record CM076406.1, on the reverse strand, counting down.
ACACTGTTTCATAGGCTTTATTTAAAATTGTGTGAATATGACAAAAAAAAATGTAAATCCGACTTTGTCAAGTACAAAGATGTTGGAATAGTTTCTTATGCTGATTATGCTGGTTTTCACTTGTAAACTAATCTTAAAATCAGGATTTATTTCTAATGCAGCAACAGTTTCTCTTTCAGGCATTTTCTCCCAAAATCAGATTAGAACAAGTTATTTATCACTTTGAACAATGTTGCTACACTTGTCAGAAAGAAATGTCTACGGAGTATTTATTTGCAAGTTTATCAGGCTGGGTGTTTGTTGGCACGTGTGATGTGTGTGTGTGTCATGTGAGTTGTGTGTGTTGTGTGTGTAATGCTGGCTAATCTGCTGATGCAACACCTGTAGCCGCTTTGTGATGGAAATGGGAATCTGCAGTTAATTCCCAGGTGCACAGAGCTCCATTTAAAATGTGCCATCCAAATTTTGCAGAGTCCTAATGCAAACTTACAACTATGAGGTATAGAAGAAGAAGAAGAAGAAAATTTATTTGTATAGCACATTTCATACAGAAACTGCAACACAATGTGCTTCCCAACACAAGAATACACAAAACAAAGATAAAAACAAATAAAAAAGATCTATTGAAAGGCGAATCTAAAAAGATGTGTCTTTAATTTACTTTTAAATGAGCTCAAGGTTGGAGCACATTTCATTTCATTTGGAAGTGCGTTCCATTTACAGGGGGCATAATGAGAGAAAGCAGCTTCTCCAATTTTTAATTTTGTGCGCGGAACAACAAGAAGATTAAGATCAGAAGATCTAAGACTTCGCGCAGGTTCATAAGGCATTAGGAGCTCGGAGATGTACTTAGGCGCGAAACCATGGAGCGCTTTATAAACAAGCAGCAGTATTTTAAAGTCAATTCTTGCCTGAATAGGCAGCCAGTGAAGATTTTTTAAAATAGGTGTAATATGACATCGTTTTTTCGTTCGAGTCAGAACACGAGCAGCTGAGTTTTGGATCAGCTGCAGTCGTTTAATTGACTTCTGAGGGAGGCCTGTATAAAGACCATTACAATAATCTAATCTGCTTGTGACAAACGCATGTATGAGTATTTCAGCGTCTGCCATGGAGAGAAATCCTCTTACTTTAGAGATATTTTTTAAATGGAAAAAAGATAATTTTGTAACATGATTAATATGTTGATTAAAGTTGAGTTCAGAATCAATGATAACTCCTAGATTTCTTGCATGCTCCTTGGGATTAATACCAGAGGAGCTGATGTGAGTCATTAATTGCCGTCTTTTCTCCTTTGGTCCGAGTACAATAATTTCTGTTTTATCAGAATTTAACTGCAAAAAATTTTGTTTCATCCAACTATTAATGTCATTAATACACTGCAGAAGAGTATGAGTAAGTTTCAGATCTTCAAAGGGAAGAGATATGTATAACTGAGTGTCGTCAGCGTAATTATGATATTGTATATTGTATTTGCGTATAACATCACCAAGTGGGAGTAAGTATAAATTAAATAAAAGTGGACCAAGGATTGAACCTTGCGGAACTCCACACAATAATGGAACCTTATGAGATGAATAGTTTTCCAGAGAAACAAAGAAATCCCTGTTACTGAGGTAGCTTTTGAACCATTCTAGGACACACCCTGAGAAACCCACCCTGTGTTCTAGCCTATGAAGGAGGATATCGTGATCAACTGTATCGAATGCTGAGCTCAGATCAAGAAGCACAAGAATACATAGATTTCCAGAGTCTAAGTGAATGCGAAGATCATTAACAACTCTGACAAGTGCAGTCTCTGTGCTATGATTAGACCTAAAGCCTGACTGAAAAACATCAAATAAATTATTAGTAACTAAATAATTGTTCACCTGATTGAAGACAACTTTTTCTATTATTTTACCTAGGAAATGTATATTAGAAATTGGTCTATAATTATTCATATCAATTGGATTCAAGTTATTCTTTTTTAAAAGAGGCTTAATAACAGCTGTTTTAAAAGAATTTGGAAAAACACCAGATTGAAGAGAACAATTTACTATTTGAAGCACATCTGTTTGCAAACAGTTAAAAACTGATTTTAAAAAAGAAGTGGGAAGCGGATCAAGGCAACATGTTGAGGAGTTTAATTTAAGAGCTACTTCCGTAAGGGACTTGGTGTCAATTAATTTAAAATGGGAAATTTCACTAATCATGTTGCATTCAATAGGAGCCGTACTATCAAAAAGGTTAGAAGGCCTAATTTTATTCCTAATGTCAACTATTTTTTTACTAAAAAATGATGCAAATTCATTACATTTTGAAGTGGAAAGAAGAGCTGCATGTATTCCAGATGTAGGATTAATAATTCTATTGATTGTTGAAAACAGAATTTTTGCATTATTTGTGTTATTGCTAATAATTTCAGAAAAAAATCTTTGCCTAGCAGTTCGCATTGCTTTGTTATAGTTGGAGAGACTACCTTTTAAAATATCATAATTTATTTGAATTTTATTTTTCCTCCATTTTCTTTCAGCTCGCCTAGATTGCTGTCTTAATTGCACTACATTTTCATCATTTGCCCAGGGTGCTTTTTGCTTAGAAATGTTTTTTGTTTTTAACGGTGCAATATTATCAATAATATTATTGAGATTTGCATACAAATTTTCTACAAGCTTGTCAGGAGAACTTGAGGAGACAAGCTCTGCATTATGCACTACATTATGTATAGGTTTTCCTGAGCTTCTGTTGGATGATTTTGAATTGTAATTTACATTGTGACTGGTAAAAGATCCATTACAACGTTTGCTTGCAAAAACGGTAATAGGCTCATCTCAGGAGCAGAAAAAACAAGAAATCAAGTTTTTTGTTAAATCCAGATAAGAAGAAAAAAAAATCTTACACAAATACACAGATTGTCTTTGTGAGTGTGTTTTTCAAAACCAACATTATTGCTAACATAAGGCAAAGTACATCTTTCGCTGCCACCATGTTTGATTCAGTTCATTTAAGTGTTGAACCTTTGGGTAGTTCTTGTCAGGTTTTATGACGGTTTGTATTCTGAAGGAATACATTACCACCAACAGTAATCTTCTGTACGGTTGGAGTATTTACAATAACAAAAACCTGATCTCTGATTCTTTTTACTTCTAAGTATAATCCAAAGTCTGTCTCAAGTTGGGAAAAACCTTTATCAACATAAGGTCAAACTCTTCCCTGCTAATACAGTCCACATTCAAAAATACATTCTTTAATTTATCATTCCCTCTTTTTCTTGAAAAATTCTGTTCAGTGTCTGAAAAAAGCATGAAGCACCTTTAAGGTTAAATATAAAAATACCTTTGTATCCCTTGTATTTAGAGCAAAATCATCCATTCTAGGATGATTCAGACTCAGATTTCTTCTGTAAACCTCAAAAAAAAAAATTGTTATTATAATAGAACTTTTGTATTGAATCTGCCTACTTTTTTTGAGTAATTTTGGGTCCCAACTCATTTTTACCTCAATTACCTTCAGCTTTTACAGAGGAATTGTCAAAACCCCAAAAATAATAGTGTCATTTAAGTCTCAGCTGTCAACACCAGCTTTACCGATGCTTATATCTACCAAAAATGTAGGCGGATTTTAGAATTGTTTTTCTTTTGCTTGGAGAAAGTTTTCACTTCTGATCAGAACCTCTTGGACATCAGAAGCAAAAACTACAGAGATACAGCTGTAAAAAGACTCCAGTCATTTGCCTGAGCTCCAAAGGGTTCAGAAACTGTTTCAATTATAAATTTTGATATTTTTTGTCAGACTTGTGAGGAAAAATAGGCCAGAATGAAAGAGGTTAAAATTAGTTTTGAAGGCAAAGTGCACACAGGTCATAATTATGCAGAAAATGTAAGAACGCTGTTTTGCTGTTATCATTATTTTATTTTTTTCTGTGATAGGTCCATGCTTTAATTTCTGTCTTCTCATTACCTTTTACCAACTCTTTGCATTACACTGCTGATAACTCCTTTTTTGAAACTATATATAGGAAAGTTAATGACAAAACAAGACATCACTAAACCAATTAACTAACAATGAATTTTATATAAGCCATTTGATTTGAAATATTTGAAAATGTCACGACATTACTGGGTTGTCATCTTCTTATTATTCTCACAAACGTAGAATCTGTTTACAAGAAGAAATGTATCAACAGAATCACTTCACACAATCAAATGTGTTTCTTCCTTTATGTGGGTGACGCTTCTACAAGGTCAGTGTAATATAATAACATTCATAAGACTTTTCTCTACTTTGCAAAATGATAATAAACATAATTGGATTTTTGATGCAGAGTAATTTGTTTTCTATTTGAGAAAACATTGGTCCTGCATGTTCTGTGTTAAATTTAGAGTTATTTTTGCACAGGGCTAATAATACAGCCGTTATCTATTCTAGTGCAGGAGTAGTTTAATTTGGACCCTTTGACAGCAGGTAACCCAGGAGCGCGTCCAAACTCTGTTTATGTGTCACTGGCTCACAGAAGCAAAATACAATAATGAGGTAACGTAATGCTAATGTCGCTAATGAACCATGCTCATTTGCATGCCTTTCAGAGCCTGATACGCCAAGTCATTATCATCCATAAACCACCATGACAATAATGCACAGAAACTAATCTGCCCCTCGGAAGAGGAAAATGATGGGACAATATTTTTGTCTGCTCAGACTAAACTGGAGCACAAATAAAAACAACAAGTGTATAAATACCATGTGACTGGTGCGCTATATGTGGTCATGTTGAATCTACTAATGTAGCTGTGTTTAAATGCTGCACAATTAGCATTTGTGAGAAGCATGCATTTTAAATAGGGCTGGGCGATTTAGCCAAAAATCCTAATTGCGATTTTTTCCAGGAAATATTGCGATTGCGATTTTTTTGCGATTTTCTCCCACAGCATAAAAACATGAGCAAAAGTAGCACAAAATCAACAGTTTATTATAAGAATTTTTACATTTTGCTAGAAATGTACCTGTGAAATGATTTTTGGCTAAATTTGATCCAGTGTTGGGTGTAACTTAGTTACTGTAATTACATTTTTGAGTAACTAGTAGTGTAACTTAGTTACTGTGAAAAGACTTGTAATTAAATTACAGTTACTAACAAATACTCTTATCTTATTCACTTTTAAGTAAAAAAAATAAAAATCTACAAAAGTGACTTATTGTGTGAGATAAAACAACTCAGAGACACAGATCTACAGTTGGAACTGTGCACAGAATAATTTTTAATATTGATTTTATTACTGAATTTGAATCTAAGCAACTCTTTTGTTGTTTGCCTTTGTTTAAATGCCAATGAAACAATTTTAAATCCCATTTTTGATTGATGTTTGCAATAATGCACACAAAGTAATCCAAAACTAAGTTACTCTCTTAAGGCAATAACTATAGTTTAACTAATTAGATTTTCAAAAAGTAAAAAGTAATGAGTAACTAATTACTTTTTCAATACATTACCCCCAACACTGATTAGATCAACAAGATTAATTAACTCATTTAATTATGAAGGTGGATAAAACTATATAGGCTATAGCCTAACCAGCTCTGCTTTTTACAGACATGAACCAGTTATACTGAACTTGAGCAAATTCATTCACTGTTCATTTTTATTTAAGTTCAAACGACTGATATCTGTAACTTATATTTCATTCCAGAGCTACTCAGTGTAAAATATACTTTCATATCCAAACTAAGTATGTTCCCCTTTAACTTTACGCACACGGCTCTCGGCGGCTGCTGCTGCTGCTGCTGCTGCTGCTGCTGCTTCTCCCCCTCTCCGTCTCTGCCCCTCGCTCGCTCATCCCCGCTCCACAGACAGGACAGAAGGCGGGACGATTACCTGTCCCTGTCCACGCAGAGAACCGGAGTGCTCCGTGTTTGGAATTAAATAGTTTATCCTTCGTCTGGCAGCGCGTCACCACGGACTACTTCATGTTACAGCGCGGACTCGTAACGCGGTGGGATTTCGAAGTCAGAGGCTCACGCACATACGCGCTAAAAGGCAAAGAGAGGCGATAGACATTCACCTGAAACAACTATTATGTCTATGTTTCGTGTCACTAACGAAGAGACTTCGCGGGGAGAGTGGAGAAAAGAGAGAAAGAACGAAGTACTGGCTCCAGGCTCACCTCGTTCACCGCCGCTTTAAGCCTAAATCCTTCGCTGTAGTATTGACACAAAGCACAGTTTTACACCGATGAGCCTGGTATTGTCATTACATGTCGTTGATCTCATGCACACACGAATTACTGAGAGAAAAGTGAAGCACAAGTCACGGAGGTGTTGGTGGAGCGTAACATGAAGCTGCAGACCGGAGGCGCTGCAGTCACACGGCCGCACTCACACGCAGCGCTTCAATTACTTACAAACAAAACGCACGTGGGCAATAATCGCACGTCTCTGCGATTACACAATCGCGTCTTGTCATATCGCGATATAATCGCAAATGCGATTAATCGCCCAGCCCTAAAATACTTTGTATAAAGAAGTTAAAGACCACATTTATTTTTGTTTTAAATATTTCTTAGCTGTTAGTGTTGACAGTGATGACGGTTAGTGATCCATTTAATTTTTGTATAGCCCAAAGTCACAACAGCAGCCAACTTCTAAGCCAGCACAATGCCAAATGACTTTTTTTAAATGCTCCATCTGCCTCTGATCAAGCAACACAGTCTCACAAGAAAGCGTACATTTACCACAACACAAAAACAGAGTTTGAGGCCTTCTTTGCGTACTTGTATGATGTAAAAAAAATGTAAAAAAGACACGAGATTCAAAGTGTAAAAATACACGAGTTTTGGTTGAAACCACATGGGAACATTTCCTTTTGGTGAAATGGGTAAGTTTAGGCTTCAAGTTACTAAAATGTGTAAGTTTAGGGCTGGAGCTTGTGGTAGGTTAAGATTTTGTTAATATTTATAAGATTTTGTTAATATTCATAAATAAGAATATGAAAATAGAAATTAACTGGGACTACGATGCGTACCATAATTACACAGAACAGCCGTGAACTCGTGCTAATCATACGCAAATTACATGTCCTGTAATGTCGTGGTAAATATACGCTTTCTTGTGAGATCGGGCTTGACCAAGCTATGCTCACAACATTTGTAAAGTCAGTCAGTTCTAGGGCAAAAGCACATTCAGAGAAAGAGCAAGGAGTGTCTGTGGACCAGGAAGAATTTCAAAGAATTAAAACAAAAGGATGACTTATGAAATCACAAAAAATGCGCAATTTTAAGTTTTTTAAGTTTGTGCATGAACTGGACCTGACCTGCAGTTTATATGTATAATGAAATAATTAGAAATAATTCATTCTATTAAAACTTGACTTGATTAGACAGCATGTGTGGTGATGGGTTTGACACCTCACAGTCAAATATCAGATGTGGCTGCTGCTGGAAAGGCTTGTAGTGAGAGAATGCGCATTCAAAAATGTGAATTAGTAAATAGAAAAGTGGACCTAGTATGAGAAACTGAACTGTGGAAGAAAAACTCATTTTAAAAACTCAACTAATTTAAAACTTTTGCAAAGTATAATAATGGAACACGCCTTCCAGTGTAAACACACGTATTTATTTATTTATTTAGTGTGTTCTTGTATAAAGGTTAGAAAAATTGACAAGGACACACATATGAGGCTTATTTTAATGTGTACTTTTGTTATTCAGAGACACAAGGCTGATTCAGACACTTTTAAGAGACATTTACATAGATGTCACGACTATTTTCTGACAACCAAACAACTCTAATATATTCCAAACATTGTGAGTGATAAGAGTGAATGTGAAATCTCCTCCTCCCCATTGAGATTGTCATGACCACTGCAGTCCTTCTCTCACTGTGACTGATGATGCCTGACTCTGTCTTCTGACTTTAGGCCTGGCTCAGAATGAAACCGCAAAAACAGTGTTGAGAGAGGCTTTGTGTGCTTCCAAATGACTTTTCTCTAATCTCTCTGGAGTCGTGAACACCTGGGTTAGAACTTTCTGAATGTAGACTAGTGTTAGAACAGATGGCTGGATAAACATGCCCTTTATTAAAATGAATCGTTATATTTGAGGACAGCTAAGCGGATAAGAACTGTTTTTCTAATCTATTTTATGTCTTAGTGCAAACTGATTTATATATACAGTATTTTATATTACATTCTCAATCTCAAGCTGTAGCAGTTTAAATATTTAACATTATAGTCAAGCTAAGAACTACAGTTGACTAAATTTTGACAAATGACTCCGATTGAGGATCACACTGACTTCTTCACTGTACTTACTGAGCCAATGAGCAACTTAGGAACAACTGAAATTTAGCTGACAGGTTCACAGTAGAAAATGAGGCTGCCTCGTTTTCTATTGCTGAAATTATCATTTCTATCCTATTATTTATTTAAATGTTTTTGTTTACCATAAGTCTACCAATTTTTGACCAAGGTTTACAACAAACATTTTTTTTAAACACCTCCATAGAATCTTTAAAGGGACTATGCTCTATTTCCCTCTAGAAAAACGTATCTATTCAGGTGGAAAAAAGTCTACAATGTCTTGCCTATGTCTAAGAATGTACCGCTTGTTCACCCATGCTAAGTTTGCCTATTGTTGTGGCTAAAGTTTGAAGCACATCATGCTGAACAATTCGAAGTCTCAGAATGCATTAGGTAAGTGAGCAAAACATGTCCACTGATGTAGAAATTTCAACATTAATTATTTTTGTTTGTTTTATATTTTTAAGGAAGCAAAAATCAGGTTCAGGACCTTTAAGTATAAAAATCTGAAGCAATACTACTAATAGTTCACAAGCAAAAACCACAACAAAAGGATGCAATTTAAATATTTATTGATGATGAATGAATAAATGGATTGATCGAGAGAGCTGAGACAAGAAGTGTTGTCAGGACAAGGACGACATAAGTAGAGACTTCTGGTTTTCTGGTGAGAAGGTTTGTGTAGCCTTGCTCTTGAACCTAATAGTTATTATTCCGTTATTAGTAACTCCCATTATTTGTTCATTCCACATTCTGTAGTAGCAGCTACTACATTATCTACAGCTGCACAGCAACTAATGATAAGAACATTGTGATAATAAACCTGAGATGCAGAAAGTACATTATTCACCTTTAACTTATCACAAATCACTCTTGACAATCAAACTGAAAATGGTGGCAGTGTTTGATTCAGGACAGACTTGTGTGCATTATTCCAGTGGCCCCAGTCTCTGGCAGTTCATATGAGTGATCATCCGAGAGGATTAGTGGTGCAGTGAGCTATCTGGCATTTTCAGCAGTGCAGGCTTTATCACAGCAGCCGCACCAGCACCATTTTGGCACTTTGATTGTTACTGACACACACTCTTCCCACTCTGCAGCAATACACTCCCATTGTTCCAGTGCACTTGTGTTTCCTACAGACATTTATCTGTGAGCTGCTCCTGAAACTGTCATCACTGTGAATATGTGCTCGTGGTTAGACTTTGGAACTGAACATTGAGTGTTGGTGTTTAAATGATTAGGCTATAGTCACCTTTTAGAGCTTTTGATCTTATTTTAAAAGTATTCAGAAATACAAAAATACATTCATTTTCTGACACTTTTAAATACAAAGCTAGAATAAGGAAAAAACACTTGAAAGACAGAATTCATTCTTTCTTTCTTTCTTTCTTTTGACAATTGGATGTGGATCAACTGCAATTTTTCTCAAAGTCATGTCCACAGACTGGTGATGCATGCCTTTCCACTTTGATGGTCTTTAGCTGCTATAGGCCTCAGTCTCCAGCCGTGAAGGTCAGTGAACTCTTCTGCTCACAAAATATCAATTTTAACTGGCACACACACACACACACACACACATCTTCAACCGTATACATGTATAGTTCAGAACAATAATTCTGAACATCTTGAGCATATGCAAATCCAACCATTTGAAAATCCAATATTGTGACTTTTAGAATAAAGAATGAACAATGACGGAAGGATTCAGACACTGTTATCAATACTCTTACCATTCACTTTTACTAACATGATATATCCATGGAAATGAGTGCCATGTAGTGTGTCATGTCAATGCATTTTCTTTTTCTGGTGTTTCTGTGACATCGTGTTCAGATAGTTTGATGATAATTCTGCTTCAATTACACAATATTTTCTTGCCGTCTTTTAGACACGTGTTTTGGGAAACAGCAAAATACTAAGTTCAGGTCTGAGACTTTTTGTTCGATAAGATTAGGATCACAACTTGATTAATAATCATGAATAATGACATGCCTTACATCCACCACAGATGACAGAAAGTGCAATTGTGTTGATATGACACACTATTTAGAAATGTTTTTTCATGAGACCAGGATTAAGTGGGAGTTATTCAGTCAGACTCATTCTTGAGTGTGCACTGCAGATATCTGTTCTGACCAATTAAACTGCTATTTACAATTTCAAGCTCCACCCTCTGTCTAACTGCCCAGTTTATCAGCTTTGTTTGAACTGTGATAGTACGCAGAAATTATAAGTTTATTATTGATTTATTGTGTTTGTTAAAATATACTGCTATGGTAGAGTTTTATGCAAAAGATATGTCATTATATTTCATTTTGTCTCATGCATCCAAGTTTGTGTCTTGTATCGTCTTGAGAGATTTATGTGGAAAATTAAAATGTTAAAGTAAGCATCTTATTCCCCTCCTCTGGCTGTAAATAATGAGACCAAGACTGAACACAGGCTTACGGCACTAAGCTGGAGATATATGTGCGGAATATTGAAGACTTATCTATTATTACAAACTCCAGGTGATTGTGGCTTTTGGCAAGTGTTTAAAATGCAGCCGCCCAACGAGCTCAAACTCTAATGAATGATAATCCATTAAGAACTTCTGAACTGCTTTGCCTTCGTGACACTTCCTCACTCCTCGCTCTTCTAACTGTCTGTCTGCAGAGTGAATCTATTCCCGAGATCACTGATGGAGGGGAAGCGTACAATTACCTGAAGCACAAAACAGGCTGTCGGTTACCTGAAGCAACAGACTGTGAAATGCATTATGATACATGTGCTGCTGAAAATGAAATGGAATGCATTCATGGAGGACTTCATTAAAACAGGCAGCATGTGTGACATATAATGAGTAGTGATACATTATAGGAAGCATTTGGGTGTGCAGAAGAAATGAGAATAAAGACACTGTAACCTACAAATGAACCGTCATTTCAGAAGGTAATGAGAGGAAACTGCAGATAATGTCACTGAGAAAATTTGTGTTTTAATGTATAACGCATTTCGCCCACCTACAGGAAGGTCTGCAACACTGTCCTTTTGTGCCAGAAAAAGTGACTTGAGACTAGGACCCAGTTGTATCAAAACAAAATTTTGTCTGCACTAAACAAGTAATGTTGGGGTTAAAATCAATTGGGTTTTAGCAGTACAACCAGAATGAATCGTTAACTGCGGTGCTCCAGGTTGTGCAAATACTGAAAGCAATTGCAGTACAGCTTAGACATAGATGCATTATAAAGTAGTCAGCTATCACAAATAATGGGCCTGCAGAACATTGCATTTGCAGTGCAGTAACTTCAGGCTGAACAGTCAGTAACAACACCCAGACTTCCCCGCCCACATACAACTCCTCCAGCTCTTCTGGAGGGATGCTGAGGAATTCCCAGATCATTCTAGAGTCATATTCCCTCCAACGTGTCCTGGATCCCCCAGGGTCTCTCCAGGGAGCCACCTCAGCTGGCTCCTCTCAATTTGTCTGATGGTCATTTTTAAATAGCTTATTTTGAGTGACTAGAATGTGTTAGGAATGTATTGGCAAATTTTTTGTAGAATAGTTTTGTATGTAGAAACAGGGACTTGAAACTTTGTGGTGAGAGACTGGAATTTGCAGCTAAAGACACATCTCTGCCTTGGGCGAAACACCCCACCTTGTCAAACTATGATTTGGTGTGAATTAGTGAAAGAGCTGATCAAGTCGATAGTCCTCATCCATAGTAGTCTTTTGTTCAGGTCAGTTGTTTATGAGACAAGATTGTTCCCAGCAGGGCAATAAGCATGTGAATGCTTAGGGGGATGTAAGCATCAGTCACAATTGTAGAACCCACAAAACCAACCTATTGACTGGTCAAACAGACTTAGTCTTCCTCAGGGGCTGGACAAAAAACTCAAATCAGTATAAATACAAACAGTCTCTCAGGTCACTTCTATCAGATTAAAAATGACCTTGAGAATCGAAACATATCAATCTTTGAAAATACTGTCCACTATCAAAAATCAGATGCAACCAATATGTTTTAGGGGAAAATGTTCTTCATATAATTATCAAATTTAATTAATTTTATTTTACTTATATATCTTTAAATATTGCTATTTAACCCAAAGTGTAAGGCATGCAAAAAAAATAAATAAAATGAACAATGCACATGTGGCTTTCTTGCTTTCTTGAACTGTTTGAGGTCAAGGGTAAATGTATTTTCAGATTATTTCCGTAAACATTGAGTTGTAGTTCTTTTTGAAGTATACCAAAAATAAAAAGCTGAAATTGCCTTGCTTTTGGAGACATTCAAGTCCATTCCTTCACTGGAAGAATATAACCTGAGGGAATTGAAGACATTGGTGGCAAACCAAATGACACGCCTCACGCTGTTATGACATCTGAGGACAAGCTCAGACAGAGACAAATGGAGCACCAGCACTGGCTTCTCTATTCCCTTTTGCAGCGGAAACCATCCAAAACCCAGCAGGATTTGAACGCTAGACGAGCCCATGTAGGTCTCATAGATGTGTCGTAGTTTGATATATGAGCAGAGAATTCAATGTGTGTGTTAAACTGCTTTTGCGCTGAGAATTTTGGCACAAAAAAGTGACCTGTTAGTATGCTATGTTGTTGTTTTTGTGAGTTTTAGCTTAGCTGCAAACTCTAGCTTCTGAAACGTGTTAATTGTCTTTGTATTTCCCGTTTATCTCTCTAAACTGCAGCATGTGCTTATGTTACTCCTTTACATTTAGGTTTGAGGCAAAAAGGTCTGGGCAGGAAAGAAACAGCGGTGATGCAAGAAATCCTGTTTTATTAACAGAATCCAAAAGTCTAATCTTGAATAATGTGAGCTCTGTGCGCATCTATTAGCAACAATCAATAATTTAATGTTGTTTTGATCTCACTCAGCATGTTCTAACTAACTGTATTTGAAAATATTTTGTGTTTTCTTGCAAAAGCAAAGAAACTAAGCTGACACATTGATATTGGGTTTATTTTCTCTTTTTCTTTACTCCTGGAGGTTAAGGTTTTCCATTTCAAATCTTACAGCTTCAGTTGGTTTGAAGTCAGTCTGAAATTAGAAACATGGGCTTGGGTAACAGAAATGCAGCAAAACATAAAGAATCATATCAGCATGTTTTAGATGAAATACGCATGTCTGTAAAAGGCTACAAGGGAAGAAATTGATGCTTAATCTTTCTTCTAGCTAGTCGTAACGTTAAGCTGACCTTACATATAGTGTACATGAAGCCAGCTGCTTTTGGCCTGATTTTAAGCCCAATGTGCTCATCTACAACATAAGGCCAGAATGAGGATTTTTGTTAAATATTTGTTGTCGTGTTTCTCCTTATGTCTGTGCGTTGCAGCAATTGTTTGTCAGGGCGCATCTTCATGAGGTTCACTTGCTGCACGAGTATCTGGTGCATCTGCCTTGTGACGACGGCTCTTAAAATGTAAAATAAAGAAAAACATTGCTTCATCATCTGCTCCTTAAATGATGTGCGAAGCATCAATTTTAGCCAACTATAGAACATGGCCAACAAGGACTTTGTCCATTTCCCGCCCACAATACATCACTAACCCTCCGCTCTCGTGTGACATTTATATACCTGGTTTAATAGATCAACGTGTTCTCATGGATTGCGTAAAATAGTAATGACAAATTGCGTGTCACGACGAAGCCCTCTGCCTGTTTTGGCGTGCAATTATACGCTCGTTTTTTCCAGCGTAGTCTGGACACGCCTAGTGGTTGACGACAAACACAAGGTTTTTCAAGGGATTAACGGCTAAATTTAAGTCTTACCCAAAAATGGGTAAGTTTTGCTCTTAGGCTTGGAGTTGGTTAAGGTTAGGATTAGGATTGTGTTAGTTTTCATGAATAATAACACCTCTTAACATTCACCATTGAAATGAACTGGGACAGAAACGCGTCAAATACACACGCACAAAATAGAAGTTGCGTTCATATGACATGCTGTTTGCAATAACGTGGTATTGACACGCTTATCCATGAGAACAGGCTGAAAAGATACAGTCGGCAACGCGTCACTGTTGGGGCGTGGCCTGCTGAGGGGAAAACATCTCCTGCCTCACCATAATAAAGAAGGGAAGCTAAACTGTTTACCTCTTTTAAGACGTTTTCTGGGAATTAAATGTATATTTAGCACAACTAATTCGAGTTACAACCAGGTTTAAATGGAGGTTACTAAGATGTTGTTATGTCAGAAAAGTAAACAGTAAGTTTAAAAAGATGCTAAAAGATGCCAGGCGTCGCTAGCATCACGTTAGCATTTAGCTCGCAGCTACCGTTAGCATTGCTAGATATATTTACATACTTGGAAGGTTGAATCACTTTATTTATCCCCATATCTTCGTGTCTGTATTTGACACAATATATCTCCTGAAGTCGACATTTGCTGTTGTAGTTTTGAGCAGTGACTGATAAAGCTGCTGTTCTGATTCACTCCCTATGTGAACTTTCCCCCTCGGAGGTCTGTTAGTGGGCATGGCCTTTGGTGCCGACTGTATCTATCCAGTCGCATTTCATTGTTTATTTTTATAATTGCACACACAAACGAAAACACTGCGCTCGATCACGTGACACATGCACTGTTCTCTCCAATGCGCTCACATAAGTCTGTGTCGTCTCTGTTCTTCTGCAACATGACGCAAACTGTGAGACAAATAATCGTTGTAAATGTCGTGTCGCCTGTTTTTTTGTTTGTTTTTTTTGTCGCATCAAAAAATCGCAAAAGATCCTAAACTTCTCTATTGTGCAGCCCTGTCTTTAAATCCAACAACATTTGTAAAGCTCCGATGCCCTAGAAAACCCTGAACATTGGTCATAAAAAACACCTAAGCTTCAATTGTGAACACACCAAACTTATGCACTCATTGCGATCATTTCTTCCCTCATCCTGTTGCTAATCGCTGTGTCTCTAATAAACTGTCCACAATCTCCTTATTTTCAAGACCTCGCTGAGTGTGAGTGACCCTGTGATGTCAGCACTTTGCCCTTCACAACCTTGTCAAGATTTGTGAGCTTCCGTCTGTATTAGCGCACATTTCATCACACAGTTTGCTAACGTAAATCTCGAGCTTCTTGTTCATCCACTGCCCTCCCACAATGTCAAGGGTAAAGGCCACGGCTATCTGCATTTTAAAAGGTGATTGGATCAAATATTCATGAGAACCTTGCAGCTTAAGCCCAGCTTGTTTGTTTATTTATTTAAGACAGCATTGTGGATGGTAGAGCAAGGCGTGAATACAGATCTTCACCAAATGCACACTCAGGCATTTGCAATGTTAATGTAGTTTTCTCAGTGGAGAGAGAGAAAATCTGAATATTATATTGACTCAAGATTTGTTTTAACTAGGAAATGTGCTTAAGTCCAAGTACAAAAAAACAAACATTTGTTTGAGGAAGAAGTCGAATGTTCTGGCTTCCCACTGTGTTCCTGGAATGACTTCAAAGATTGCCTCTTGCAGCTTGAATTGTCTTTGCAGATTAAATTAATATTCATAAACCATGTCGATGAAGATTGTATCCTACACTTTGAAAAAAATAACATTCTAATGCCTTGTCTTACTGTAAAATGACAAAGCAAAATCGATTAACAATGTGTGAGCTAAACAAATAAAAAAAAAAAAAAAAAGAAAAACATCCTTGCAGACTGAAACAAGCTTTCAAGTATATCCAGCAAAGTTAAAGTATGTTCTGAGATATTGATTGTTTTATTTACCATTATTTTATTTCAGTTTTCTGGAGGTGAGAGAAGCGGTGTAGATATTCAACAAAATGTCAGAGCTGAATCAAACTCACTGAGGCAAGTTGCTCAGAGTTGCACTACACGATCGCCAGCAAAAGGTCTTCAAATAATTTCATTTGACTTTAGTGACCTCTCCTCTGTGGAGCACTCACGGTTCCCCGTTGGCACAGTTTTCGTCAGGGCAAATCTCTGCTAATGGCTCTAAACCTCGTTTGGATGTCGGCAGGACCAACTCCCTGCAGCCTGCATTTAGACCTGGGCTAATGGGAGACTCAGTGAAGCAGAGTAAACCAAACCAACCAGCTTTTCACAGATTTCCCTCCATCGCATCAACGGCATCACACTTCAGGCGCTGATGCCATAAGACTGCGCAATGGAGATCACAAAACACCACTGAACTACAGAAATATCCAGTGTACACCTTCAAAGAAACATTTGGATTATTTATTTATGAGTGTATGGGAAGAGGAGCTTTTCTTTTCATCATTTTTTTTTTTTCATGAAAACATGTTTCACATTGACTTCTTCGAGTACTATTTACGTCAGCACATAAAATCATAGAATTACAAAAAGAATGTGTAAAATGAGATTCTTCATAAAGTAAAATTTGAACATACTTCCAATGCACCAAACATGAATGATCAAAATACTTAAAACACAGTTTCTGTAGCAAACTCTTGTCTGGCTATGATTTCACATCCCAAATATATAGGTTAATCAGCCCATTCTCCAGAGAATGTATAATGAAATGACAAAAATTTACGTTTTCACGCTTTTTTTTATATCAATATGTTACAAAAGCCAAAACGTACTGCAATCCCAGCCCTAAACATATCCATTTTAGTACCTTGAAGCCTAAACTTACCCGGTAAACCTAAAGAAATTGTTGCCATTTGGTTGCAACCAAAATGTATGGTTATTTTACGTTTTGGATTTACTTAGCATTTTGTAGTTTAAAAAAACACGCGAAAACATGCTTACTGTACGTTTTTGACATTTTGTTGTAGATGTACATTTTTTTCCGTAGACTGTGTTGAGGTTGATGCAAAGGGAAACAGGGCAGACCTGTGCTGCCACCAAAGCAGCACAAGTCTCACCTATTTAATCCCATATAACAGCTTTTTTTTTTTTGGTTGACCTGAAGAACAACAGGCTTGTGGGCTACAAGCTAACGACTGTTGTGTGTGGCTCCTAAAGCATCTCATTCATCACATTGGATGACATCGAGCTGGTCCAGTTCAGAGCTCCTTCACCAAATCCCACCTGGTCTCTCTCAGCAGACAAAGAGGGATAGAAGCCAGTGTGTTCATGCCCTGAACTCAGCTGCTACTCCTCAGGTTTGCATTGGTAATGACTTGTGCTGATGTGTGGATGTTTTTGTGAGTTGTACACTATCCATAAACACAAACTAAAGTAGTACAGGAGATACAAGCATCAAAAACACTGCAGCTCACTGGACAGAGCAGAGAATCAGTGTGAAGTCCTCACTGTGAAGCAGTGAAAGTAAACAAACATTAGCGGCCTCCAGCAGGCTCTGCCCATGGCTATGTACACCTGGGATGGGTGCCAGCGGCGCACCTCGACGCCCACAGTTATATTTGCTGATGTATTCAGAAGGATCCAGGGGAAGTGAGCAGTGGGGTTTGCATTTATGGACCAGCTGTTCTCACTGGTCAGTTAATATACATCCAATGGACCACAAAGAAAGCATCAAAGACGGAGCGATACTTGATGACAAAGGTGGTTACCACTCAAAATGTATGTGTAACATTTTTCTAAATCCAGATTAGATTTATAGAATAGCTCTTTACGTGCAAGAGAGTCAAGGTTAACTTGAGAAGACGTTTGTGTTTTGTGTAACCTTATTTGCCTGGGATCCAGAACCCACACTTCAGCATACTGCGAAGAGTGGGTTTGGTCGCCACGCCCTCCGCCTGCGTTTCAGACCAAATATACATCATACCAGGCAATCAGGTTAGCTTATTAGCGTGACGCAGACAAACAAAGGAGCTGATTGTTCGTCTGTCATTTAGACCAAAATTTAACTTCACTCATTTCACATTAAAATCGTTTTTTGCTTCGCTCATTGATTCTGCAGAAATGCGCAATGTTTTTCAGTTCCACGTGATATTTTTTGTCATGTATTTTTTTTGTCGGGAGCAGCCATGTTGGATTTTACACAGCGGAAGATGCGTGTCTCTGATTGGCTAATTAATCTGTCAATCACGGCTACATAACTCCGAAAGAGGGACACAGTGACAGACGATATTTTTATATCGTTGGATTTTCCAGGCAATAACCTTATGTCTTTGACACTGTATGTAATTACTTTGTTTCAACCTCGGAGAAAAAGAAGGATTATTGTGAAGACTGGATAATATGTTTGATTAGGCCACATTTACTTTGAAATGGTGTTTTTGGAGTAAGGAACATGACACTATGTTTGGATCATTGCATATGTTTGGCTTTTATTTTAGGTGGACACAAGACTGGATGTGAATTTATTATTGACCAGGAAACTTTTGGCAGACAGCTTGTACTGGAGATGTGTTTTTATTAGATACAGTATTTTTACTATTCTGGACATGTCTGTTTTAGGTAATCTACACACTGCTTTTTTTGTGGGACATGTAGTGTTAACGTGCGATGTTAGTGCCACTTTGTGCATCACGAGCCATGTGTCGCCTCAATCGATGTGCCCTGGTTTATATGTGCTTTGGTAAGTCAGTTTATTAAATGACTGACCTAAGCACATATAACTCACAGTATCTGGATTTCCTGACCTGCATATAACGGCCTTGACTGACAAAATGTGTTTGTGGAAACTGGAATGAAACTGCCATCTTGGAGCCAGCTTAGAACACTCTTTGAATTCCAAAAAGTTGGTCCCTGAACTTAACAATCAAGTTCACTTTTAACCATCCATCACATCTCGTTATCAAGGCAGCTTTACGATAGGTAACCCCCTGTATTTGCTTCTAGTCCAAATAACTGTCACATTCCATATTTCATGAGACTGACAGGGACACACAGATCTAATTTTGTCCTTGGGGGCTTCCGTAGAACCTCATATACCATTTATCTGCAGGTCACCGGTGAGCTGAACACTAGAGATGGATGAAGTGGCAGCAGATGAAGGCTTGAAGAGTTTGAGTTATGAGAGTATTTGTACATAAAGTCCTCTGGCTGCACACACAGACAACATGCTAAGACCTGGTTAGCCACAGTGAACCGCCAACATTATTTGTGTCGAGATACAAGAGCAGAACAGCCCAGACTTATGCCCTCTTTTGTGAATTGGATGGTCACATTTGAACCACATGTCAAAAAGATTGGATGAAATGACAGGGAAATATGTGAAGGAAATTGGCTCGTCAGAAATGACAGCAATTTTCTGTTGCATTAGCACGCAATTTGCACAGCATTTTTAAAGTGATGCAATTTTGTAACACATCACAGGAAAACAACCACTTTTTTAATATGAAGGTATAAAGCTGTCAAAGCAAAGAAAATAAAAACAGATGCCACGTGAAATGTCAACAGGCATGAGCGAGCGGGTGATGACTTCAGAATTATCTTTTCATGCATGCTCTGAAAAAGCTCTAAAGCCAGGGGTGCACGTGTGAGTCAGAGTCGCAAACAGATAAACAATTTGACTTTAGAACTCAATATGCTAAAGGTTGGTTTTGTTAAATTGAAGGCAGCTCATCACAGTACAGAATAATCTTTTCACTTTGACTTTTTATCTGTTTCACTATACCTCAGAGGTTTTTAAACAGTTGAAGTTCCAAAGATTTCAAAATATCTCTTTCAGTCTTATAATTTTCTGCAATATGTGTGTGAGCAGACAGTTTGTGTTTAACCAATAACTGAAATAAATCGTAATGGCATATCAATTGTGTGCTTGAGAAAACAAGTGTTACCTTTTTTTCCAAAAAGAAATACTTATATACTAATACTGTTTCTGCTAAAAACAATATCAATAGCAGCAGAAACACATACATCCACGGAAACTGACATCTTCATTTTGCCTGATTCAGGCACTACTTGCTGCTGTCTTTGCGAACAGCCTCTCTACCCTTAATCATGCTGCAATGTGATTGGGCCGTTAAACCACTGGTTTGTACTCCAAACCAATGGGCTGGTGGAAGGCCAGATGGTATTCTCTAGAATTTGTGAATTCACAAATATGGAGAGAGAATCCATCTGGCTGGCCAGGTTTTGTGATGTCACAGGTAGAGTCCTGAGATTCTTTCTTCTTGTTTTTGAGTCCCTAAATCCAGACTTGCTATGAGCATTTCTGCAGCATTAGCATTGATTTGATTTTTCCAATGTTATTTCCTTTGCAACCTCAAACTCAATTCTTAATGTGTGAAACTCATGGCTGTCATTTGTGCACATTTTCAGTCTGCCACCATAAACTAAAACATGTCCTCTCCTGTCACCTCTCCCAGGGCTGGTTAAATAAGGACTATTTAAATATTCCATTAAATGTTTATCTCCATGTGTCCATAAGCACTGGACACAAGTAGGTCATCAGTCATCACGAAATAACATCTCCATGTGTACCACCCCCCAGAAAAGTTACATGAGACACATTTAAAATACAGTATGTGACTTAACATATTTGCAATACAGTATCTGACAATAATTTGAATAAATTGCTGGCATCTGCTAACAAATCATACTGTATATTTGCCCATACTTTTCCCTTTTATATAGCATAGTTATTGAAAGGTCATGGATGGGAGACATTTTGCTTAGTGCTTTGAACTCTGGCAAACTGTTTCAAATATTTCAAAAGTACAGTAAGAAGTACTACACTGGTCATGTCTTACAAGTAAGGCATAACCAGTGTACCGTGAAGAGGAAATTAATTACATTGCAATTAGAAGAATCAAAGTTCTGGTGAAACTTTGACTAAAGAAACAATTCACATCACTGCGTGACAACACAGTTTACTCTGTGTTTGGTTACACGCACTTCCAGATAGAGAGCCGCCTGGTCTAATCAAATTACCATACTTGCATTTAATAATTTTCTGGATAATGTGTGATAACGTGCCTCATGAGATAGAAACTCCACTGAGTCTGATAGGACTGAATCAAATACAACAAAGCCTGTTAAAGCAGAATAATCCTCTGATGTGGTTTATGTCCAGGGAGAGAGAGAGCATTGTCCACTCAAGTCAAAGTCTGCATCTTAGAGCCCAGACTGCACTGCCCCTAGCAGCCACACACTAAACAGAAATAACATTAGACATTCTGATCATGGGGTTGGGGTTAAGTTACAGACATTTTAAGCTTTTCATCTTGTCCATCTGCATATCTAATGACAAATATTATTACAATGATTTGCTTTACACAATCTTAATTAGCCACACACCTACTATATTGAAAAGGAAAACATATGATTAAACTACGAACCCTGTCTGTGAACTTTTCTCTATTAAAATACAAGCCATTTAAAGGACAACCATGATTGTGTTTAGTGATTGTGTTTGTATTTAAGATTTTGCTAAAATATTGCTTGTTTTTACCTAGGTTGACTTTTTCGTGAGGCTTACAGTTGTCTTTTGTCCTGCAAATATGACACAAGTATGAGTAATTCTGCTACAATCCACATAAATGACACAATACTAGTGATTTGACAAATGATAATACAACGTTATTTTTAAAATGCATTTGGACCCATAAAGTATTGCTTTGAATGTATGAATGAATGAATATTGTTATTTGAGCAAGTACAATCATATAGTCAGACAAGCAAACAGATATTTAAATCTAAGTTTGCAAAGAGCTCAAAAGAACAAGCAGATATGTAAGTATTTATGATAGTTTGTCCCTAGAATTTGTACATAAGACAATATCAGTTGATTCATAACAAATGCAATGATTTAATAAATAAGCAATCAATATTTGTCATAGCGGTTACCAGTACACGTAATGATTTATTTGGTTGTCTTCCTTTGCTATTATTAAACACCTATACATTAACTTTCTATTTACCTAGAACTGCGCAAGTGACTTTAAACTTTCAGAAAGTTGTCACTTCATTAGCCTTGGCATAAATTACTTTAGTAGAAATAAATAATAGTGATATATCTAGCTAAGTAAATTCAATTTTTCATTTTCTCAAAGTATGCTTGATGTATAATGAAATAGTGCATCTTAATTGTTAAACCGACCGTATAGAAAAAATACACAAATGTTTACGTTTCTAACGTTTTTGATAATGATTTTAAAGTTGCAAATGCAGCAAACAACTGCTCTTTACACTTTTCCCCAAAACTGTCTATCAACACAGCACTAACACACACCCACACAAAATGACTACATTTCCCTTTAGGGATTACTCTGATTATGCCCAAATGCTAATTATCCAAACGGAAAGATCAAGTGGGAACATGGCAGCTCTCCTCTGAGTCACTGTAGTCCTGCTGTGTTTCCAAAAGGGCCGCTTGTGCCCTGGAGAAGCACTCTTACCTTTTCCAGTCCATAATGGTGGAGGCTGCCCTGGGGGAACCATCGATAGCAAATGTCTGGGCACTTAGTCACCACTGTCAGCTGTCAGATAGTGCCGATTAGAGCTCACTTGGGCGTGCATGGCTGACAATGGCTGGGATTGGTTACAGGGTGAAAATGCCACATGTGAAGCGCCACAGGTCAATGACAACAGGACGGTCAGATTGTAAATAAAAAGCTACAGGATCATTATCTTTGCCCTCGGCTCTAAATTCATTTCTCTGGAGATGAAAACACAATTAGTCTGCCCTGGATAATACAAAGTAGTGTCTAAGTGATTAATGTTAAAGCTGCTTTAATCGTGGCTTAATATAAACAAAAGGACACCTGTGTACATGACCTGGAGACAAATGTTAGCCCCAAGTCATATTCTACGGTTTGTACATGAATGTGCAGTGAAAATGATAGGCTACATGTGCGGCAACTTTGATCTCTGAGCTGTTTGGTGTTCAGTATGTGAGTGTCACAGCAGGGGCTTGTCCTCTTGTGAGCTAGGGTTCACAAACTTTCACAGCTTAATCAGACGCAGAGACACAAAAGAGAAAGGATGGAACTCTAAAGTGCAGGTGTTTGCTGTTATTGAGGTTTAGATGTATGTGCAATACCAGGCCAACACAGTCACAGTCTCAAGTGCCGTGAGCAATATGACTAAGAGTTTGTTTGGAAAAAGTTCATGAAAACAACAATGAGTAATGTTCATGGTGGTTTTTAGTGAAGGGTGTAAATAATGCGCTGATTTGACACAGGCGTCATATCTGTCAGTCTGCATCAGGACAACGTAAAAAACCTTGTTGCGCTCTGAAAAAGTGCATTACAAGATTTAAAAACGTGACGTGTTTGTGGATAACGTGTTGCTGTAATATTTTTTTGTGTGAAGTGTGGGTGTGTGCAGAAAGCAGGGGCAGGTGCAGCCGTCAGACCCCATCAATGAACCCAGATTCTCATTTCCATCTGCACTGGAACAGCCACAGTTGACATTTGGATGTTTTTTGCCCCGTGTCACTCAGCGGTGTATGAAATAAAACGAGGACAAATATCAAAAAGCAGTTACCAAAGTTTCAAATTCCCTTCAGTATCTTATCGGACATTTTTCAATCACTTTGGTTCATGTGGACAGACTGAAAGTGCATAGACTTCTTTTAACAATGGATTCTGTTTTGCTCAATAAAAAAGAATAATGCTTCCAAAGAATTGCTTATGTTAAAGATGTCATATTTCTTTTTGTTACAACAGTAGTTTGATTCCAACAATAACTTTTGGTGGCCTTTCGTCAGAACTTTTGTGAAGTTGTTTTTATGTCCTTTATATACTTGTAAATCACAGTAATTCATCATGACATTTTCATACTCTCTCAACAGCATTAAGAAACCGCATAACGCAGCTTTTACAGTTAAATGCTACATAAAAGAAAGCCTGTTCTTGTCAGCTGCCTTTTTAGATTTTCACATTTCTGCAAACATTGTGCCATTCCTTATAACTTATGATTTTAGCAGCGGTTTCAAGCTCCCTGTGGCTGTCTCGTTACATTGGCTGAGGGATGATTGAGCAATGTTCCTCACTACACACCTCCCTGGCACATACACTCACACGGGCCGGCCCTTAGTCCCGATGGCTCTGCTCCTGCATCACCTGCATACTGATAAGTTCTTCCATAACACAGAGGAGAAAAGAGGGCCATTTCTATCCAAGGAAGTGAAAGAGAACACCTTTTTAAGCATTTGGTAAAGCGCCTTGTCTGACTTCCATTTTGTCCTCAACATGTGGCTTTTTTTTTAAGAGCTTTAACCCTCGTCTTGCCACCATCCATGCCACTGCTCAGAATAAAAGTCTGGTGATTGGAGTAGTCACAGTCAAGTGGGCAAGTCTAGCATTAAAGCTATTGAAGCATTCAGTTTTAGCACTTTAGCATCTGAGATCAGAGAGTTGAATGAGGTCATGTGTTAGGGTTAGTATTAAATGGCTTTATAAAGGAGGGAATGTATATACCTTTTTCAGTTATCTGACCCATATGGCGCAGACTTATAAAGATGAATTGTTCCGATCAGTTTAACAATAGCCTAATCTTAACCAGCCACGCACAATTTCTAATGTTTTTGTCACTTTATTCTTACTTCCATGCGTTTCTAAAAATCTGTTCTGGTGCGTTCAGACTGGACACGTATTAGAGTTTTTGAGTTCATTTCCAATGTTAAGTCAATGTAAACCCGCCTCTTCAGCAATCAAGCAAATTTGCGGTGCAAATTGGCGTCTGTTGCCTCTGAGACACGATGTCTTGCGACATGGAAGCTCAGACCTGCAGCAGCTTCGTGCGAAGTTGCGGCGAACCAAGGAGTTGGGAAAATCTTCAGACGTGTTGGAAGTCCAGGTCAGCCAATGAGAGAGTACTAACCGTAGGCAGATGGACAGGCGCTTTGCAGCTGGAATGGAGCGCTTGTAGTTGGTAAGGGGTCTATATCCAGACGCAGCTCCGGGAGCAAATTATGAAGCTCCCCCAGCTCAATGCGCCTGGACGCCCAAAGAGGCCGTCAGCGACAAGTAGCTCTTTATTTGCTTCATCGCCTATATGCGCACGTCAGAGCGTTTTGGACAGTTATTGAGGTGTAAACAGTATAAATATCTGGTGAATTTTACGCGCGTTCAGGCAAATTTTGTCGCAAATACACTGACTGTGTGAATGCAGCAAATACTTATTTATTTGCAGCTTGTTTATTTTAACTTTTAGTAAAGTTAGCTCTGTGTTCACTACTGTCCCAGTGGTTTGATCATATACAGCTCATAAACAGCTCTGCTACTCATCTAAGGATGTAAACATATGTCCTGCTAGTATTATTTGCGCTGCTTCTGGTGCTACTTGAAGTAAATGAATTGGACAATATGAACAAATCTATTCATGTCTTTGATCCTTTTTTTGTGCAAAGCTTCCTTATTTGTGGTATACTATTGTCTTAGACTTAATTTAGTATCATTTAAGCCATGGAGCTCTAATGTATCATCCCCGTTTAGATGTGGTGGTTCTTTAATAGAGCCAAATATTTATTACAGTAAGTGGTACTTTGTGTTTGAGAACTACTCTTCTTGTTCTATATGATATTTGCATGTATAAATATAAACTAAAACCCTCTATAATGTGAACAAAACACAAACTTGCACAGCCACAATGTTACAAATTTTGCTGCTACCAAACATGCAAAAACAAAATGTACAATGCCCTGTTGTTTACATTTTCTGTTACAGTTCTCGAATAAATTATCCAAAAAGAAAGCAGAACTACCTTCTCTTTTGGCTCCTACAGCAAAAAAAAAAAAAAAAAAAAAAACACCTGCAAATAAAACTCCAATCCTTTCTGATCTGGATCTGATCTTTCTGCACCTGTGATTTCCTCTGCTTCCTCAACCATGTTTGTTCTTACCACGCATCAGACTGTTTGTTCCTGTAAAACAAGACCACAGCATTCAGCAACAACACTGCAAATAAGAAAATGTCCGTGCCTGCCACTGATCTGCTGTGAAAAGTACCTGAATCTGTGAAGGATATTACACTGAGAGAAAACTGCTGCATCATAATCAGGAGGAGACCTGTTAGGTAAATTAGTGCCACTTCAGACTGTCTACAGAGAAAAATAACAAGCTAGTCTTTTGTAGTTTAGTGGTCTGTCATGTAATACCTGCAGCTTGTGATAATTAACTATTATTGAACACTGAACAGTTTCTATCATTATTAATTTCTTCAGCTCAGTCCTGTATTTCTTAGCTACAAAAGACAGACATATTAGATCTGCCATCTGGAGTCAAGTTCACAAAGAAAAGAGGAAAACAAATTTCAATCAATTGAAGCCTGTGTTAAAATCCCATTGACTGGCTAATGTTTATCAGACGAGGCCAGACGGGAGAACTTACTTACTGTGTAGCTAAAGCTCAATTAAAGTGGATTGATTCTGGATGTGAATGTAAAGTCCCAGGTCTCAAGCACACATGTTTACAGTGGCTGATGCCTAATGAGATCTTCACTTCTCGAGTTTCCCAGAGTTCTTTGCTGCAGGTTTGTTGGCGTGAACACTTCCTGCTGTGTGAGGAGCAGCTTGTAACTGTCTGCTGGTTGGACAGGTGCCTGAAGTGGCCTTGTGCCGTTTCTCTTCTCTTTGGGCTCTTCTGCTGTTTGATATGGAACATCAGACGTCCAACAGTCTCTGGTGCGTTCACAGGCCAAACGCTGGGTACGAAAAATGTCCTTCCTGTTTCAGAGAGCCTTCTGCAAGAGCTGCTAAACAAGAGTGCTTGTTAGTGCAGCTTTTGAAAGATTTCTGTCAGATTTGCCTTTCCGATACCACAGGCAAGTCTTTCACAAGATACATGTAAGGCTTGTTCCCACTCATTTAAAAAAAAGTCTGTCGAAAATGTACAGTTCTATCTTGTCCAGAGATATATTCTCATTGAAATGTTTCCATTATCATAAAACAACCAACCTTCTTTCAGTTTAGAGGACAGAACCACACTAATACCTATCAAAAGTAAAAAATAAAAGATAAAATTGTTACAATGGAGATCTGCCTTGTATGCAGTTCTGAAACTGGAATATAGGGCCAGATGAAGCCCTATATACCAGTTTTAATCAGGCCCTCAAAACATTTTTGAAAATAAGTGGTAATCATTACATAGCTTTTTATTGATAATTTAGCTGTAATTTTCTTAGTAATTTCACATTCAACACACAAAATATTATGTGTCTTTTTGTAATGACATTTTTGAATGTTATTTATTTTTGAACAGAAATAGGCTTGCAGTAATGACAACTTGTTACACCAATGATAGCAGTTCGGCCCACCTCTGCCATTGTCAAGATATGTTTTAATGAACTTTAATTTCAGTATTTAGCATTTTCAAATCTCTATTGGTTTAAATTCTGGATGTCATAATCCAGAGTTTTATATTTGACTGACTTGAAGCAAATATTTATTTTCTAAGTGTCAAGTGAAATTTTATGACTGATTGTATGTGTTGTTCAAGTTCCCTCACTGGGCTTTTGTCCATTTGCGTTACCATGACAGCAGTGGTACATTTCAATCACGCAACCTTCAATTATTTTGTCTTCACCCGATGTCAAGCCAAAGAGCAAAACAATGTAAAAAAATATTGCTAGTTAATATTTTCAGAGTGTAGAATCAGTTTTTTGTGCCCATGTTTAAGCTCTCAATTGTAATCTCAAGTCATTTTAGACAAGACATGCAACCATTAGCCTATTTGTCAAAATGTGGTTTAGCAGTAGACCTTAAATTCATCTTAGCTTTCTTCGACCTCCTGACCTTTATAGCCGCTGAAAAGTGTCTGAATTGCCATTTAAAGTACAGAGCTAATGTTTTAATTGCATAGTGTTCTTTCAGTTTGCTAACGAGGATTAAATACTCAGAGTGGTCTAATCACACATATGTGATGACAGAGGGAAAGCAGGTGCTCATCAAGTTCCTGTGGGCCAATTTTAATGCACTTTTGATCACTAAGTAACACTTAGAAACAAACTTTTACAAATATGACAGCGAGAAGAGAGGAGGGAATGTCTTCAGTTGCCGGTAATCCTCCAGATAAAGCAGAAAGCCTTGAAGCCAGAGAGAATGAGCTCCACAGATGGAGAAATTAGAGAGGCAAGGACAATACTCCGAAAAGGACCAAATCATTTTTTGTCTCGGACAAATTTTTTTGTCTCGACAATACTCCGAAAGACAAGAAAAATGAATTTGGTCCTTTTCACACCGAGCTGTTTATTGGCAATTACGGTTAAGGACAGAGTATCCGAGTGAGAGAAACAGCTCTACTGCAAAATAGAGAGACGCTGAGAGGTCAGTCTGGGCTCTGTTCAACACGTCCACAGCTTTCATTTAGATTTGTGACGAGGCCAAGGCTGCGCTTTGCGGCTAATTGTCGTTTTACATTAGAATTATGAGAATTACAATACACTTGAGTGAATGTGTTTTCAATAGAGCCGCTTTCCTCTTTTTATTCTGGAAAAGCAGTTATATTGCCCATGAGCATTGCCAGCTCTTACATTTAGTACGTGTCAGTTTTCAATTCAGACTGAACTGCACCACGTTTTCATAAAAGACATAATTGCAATAACCAACTTTATCATCTCCATTCATCATTGTTTACACAAACCAAAACGGTAATGAATCACCGGCTGTGGTTTTCAACTCAATTTCATCTCCTTTACGTCTTCCCTGCCTGTATAGTCCAGAGGATTGTGGGTAAGACCTGTGCAATAAAATTACGTAAACGCATGTTGATTAAGATGTGTATGAGTTTTCCCTTATGAGGATTGGGAGGCAAATCTCCACACATAAAGGAGTACAATGTAATTGCCTCTGCATCACGTTGCTGTGTTTCTAATCAAACATAATAAAGTCAGAGAAAATCTGAAAAGGACTGCTTGCACTGACCAATAAACTTAGTACGTTATATTGCAAAAAAGTATTAAGTTTGAATATGACAAATTAACAACTTTCACTGACAGCGTGCAACAACTTTTGATTAGCTCTTAATGTGTACATGATAATTACAGTGAGAAATAATGTCAAGTGCAGTACATGAAGTAGTATTATTTTCATTATAATTGCAAGAACTATTTTTAGTTCAGTATCTGTCGTGTTATATTATATATATATATATAATATATATATATATATATATATATATATATATATATATAATATATATATATATATATAATAACACAACCTAAAAGATGTGTTTATGCTTGGTATAGTTTGAGCCCTTTGCTTTATTTTTTTGTAGAAGTATACAGATTAAAGCTGTTCTTAAAGTATGTGTTCCATATAACAATTAATGAGTATAATTGTTTAACGTCGACTCAATTATACTTAGTCACACATGGTAATAATATGTGATGCTAAGCCAGTTGCCTTGGGGCAGACTGACAAATGCAAGGCTGTCAGTGTGCACTGTCGACTCTAGCCACCACAAATGCACACACACCACTTTTATATTAGCCAATGTGGGTGAAATGTCTTGCCTAAGGGCACAACAAACCTTTCCTCTTGTCACCCTATTGTGGAGCTTGGTGTTCCAGTGGTTTCCCATGCAAGTACTGCCCAGGCCTAACCTGCTTAGCTTCCAAGATCCAGTGAGATCGGGTATTGAAAAGGGTTTTTCATTCATAGTTGCCATTTGTATCTGTTCTACACCTATAACTGAACTGTTAAATATGTTTAACATCATATT
Organism: Mugilogobius chulae; assembly: GCA_038363315.1. NCBI lineage: Eukaryota > Metazoa > Chordata > Actinopteri > Gobiiformes > Gobiidae > Mugilogobius > Mugilogobius chulae. The sequence continues at coordinate 19,285,114 of CM076406.1, read as the reverse complement.
ATGAGATGAGATTAGCAGAACCTTCACTGGAGTACTTACACAGTGCACCTTTAACTAAACTTAGTCAGCTCAAACTCAATAGATTCAGTTAAATGTCTCTGGGACACATGTCATTGCATTTTATGGCATTAAACTTTTAGGGTATGACAGTAGCTTAGAGTTATGTTTAGTCGCAGTTTAGTTCAAAGTTAGAGTGTAATGTAATGTCAATACACACTCTAAAGTTAACTTGAAAGAACAGAACTTTTATCATAATAAAAAAAAATTACAATTCTGAAGCCTTTATGCCACAAGGCTTTGCTGCTGGGAGGGTTTTAAGGCTTCTCTGTCCCTGAGTAATGCTAATTAGCAGAAGCATCAGTCAGGTCTTTCCATAGACCATTTCTGTAACTCCATTCACACTCGTACAGTAAAACATGATGTATTTACGTAGATGTCAAATACCTAATAGTTGTTCTTGTTCCACTTGATCCCACAAATCTACCCTAGAGACTTGCTGCTGCTTCCACTTCACCATCAGCAGATGTAATGAACCTTATGAAAGCCCATAACATTAGAGCCATTTGCCGTTTGGAACAAGCTCCAGTGAAAAATCTATCGACACGAATGTGTGCCAAAGATGTGCTCCGAGCAAAGAAAGGGAAATGCCAATATGAGCTGGCATTTTGATCTATTTCACTGAATTATTACAACCACAGCTTATTTAAACTGATCTCACCTGACTTCACCTTTGTACAGCATGGATTAGCTGTATTATTCTTATTTATGTTGCTGCAGCTTTATATAATACGTAACACAAACAATCTCACATGCCACTTATCCAGTTCCCCCACATCCAGGCAGCCCTAAAATTACATGCATTAAAAGCAGTAAACAAACTTTAAAATCAAACCTAAAATACACAGACCCAATGCAATGATTTTAAAACCAATGTAATGTTGTGCAAACTCACTCATTAGCTTTTATCTGCTTTTGTTTTCTACAGCTTGAATAGTAACTGCAGAAGTAGATTTTATTTTTTTATTATCTTTGTGCACAGAAGCATTATCTGGAACCTGGGGCCTTATATACTGATTAGGTTAGTTTTGCATAATACAGGACCTTTAAAGTTAACCTCTAAGCACAGGTTGTACCAGGTTTTCATAGTCGTAGAATAGAATATATTGTTGAGCCCTAGTTCAATGGTGAAATACCAGTAAGCACTCAAAAGCGTTCAAATAGACCACTTTATGTGATTTACAAAAGTGCGGCACCTCAATTTTCTAATTTTTGTACATTACAGTACAATGTGTATGTATATTACCACCACCATTATGCACAAGCCTTTTTATAGAGCCTGTATCTGTTCTGTTGCACTTTTCATTAAACTCTGTTATAATAATTTAAGTGTCTAATCTTGACATTCTTACTTTCAACTTTTTACACAGCCCACACCTTGCCTTTAACACAGTCGCCCAGGCATGACTAAACACCAGCAGATAGATTAGGCTTTTTAATTAAATCAGCGTTGTCTCTGCTCCAGTGGTCAAACACAGGACCACAGAGGAGAGCGTGTAAGATTACATCACTGCATTATTGTTTACAGCCTGTTCCCGTGTAAAGAGCTGCACCGTGCCAAAGCTTTCTATCTCTGTGAGTATAAGTGACAGTATGACTCAATACCCAGAAATTCTGTTACATGGATAGAAACAATACACAACATGTCTAGTTTACAGTTCCAGTATGTGCATCGAGACCAGTGAGTTTGAGTTTACAGCCTGAGTTTTGTTGAATTTCAATTAACTAAAGTGATCATTAGCTGCAAGTTTTAACGATACTACATTAACCCGAGCAAAGCCGCTTTACCCGATTTTTGCTGAAATGTAAACAAACAGAAGAACTATTTATTTTAAAAAGTTTTTAACAGCAGTTAACAAGTTTTGCTTATTTGCCAAATGAATTCTGAGTTTCTAAATGGTTCAGCACATGACTTTAGCAGTGGTTTTCACAGCTTTAAAAGCCAGTTTGAGCTTAGTCTTGTTGGCAAAAACAATAACTTCTTGGATTTTAGGGAACAAAATTCTCTTGACATAAACAGGGCCCAGCGAACTAGACACTGTTCTAGTAAAAATCTTTTCTAACTGTCATATTGGTTATATTCCTGTTCAAAACACCGCTCAACTTAACAATATTTTCACAGTTTATAATAGCTACAATACTTTAATATCAATCATGGTCACCAACCAACCTAATTCTGGGCTTACAATAAAAAATTACGTTGTTCTGTTTACTGTCTTCTCCATCTCCTTAATGATGTGTTTATCAGGTCAGCGTCATGAAGCTAAACTCTGGATCAATAAAAGCAATTAGTAGCTCCATTCTTGCCGTTCTTCCCAGGGCAGATTTACTGGTGGAGACAGGAGCTGGGCACATGGGGACTTCTTTGTTTCTACATGGCTGAATCAAGACCGCTCGCTGCTTCGTCTCACACATGATGAAGCATACAAAACGCAGCCAGCGATACTCAGGCGTGTTCTTTTGGTTCACGTCAAAACCTTTTTCACATGTTGCTTTGCTGGATTTCAGCTTCAAGCCTGTTAGTAGTATTAGTGACTTTTGGACCATGTTCAGTCCCCTGTTTTCAAGCAGTGGTACCACCAAATTTTCTAGCCTAAAATTACATCATAGTGGCATTAGCTCTAACTAAGCATAAGTATAACTAGTATAATTGTATTTGTGATTTACACTGAATTTGCATTTCACACTGTTTTACTAATGACTGTTTTCTTGCCAATATGAGAAAAGTGTAAAGCTAAATGTTGAAATGTCAAGCATTAAAGATACTATGAATATGTGTGTAGTGAAAACTTCTCATGAACTATTTACCTAATGACCGTGAGATGGTGCAGCTAAAACTTTAATGACCTGCTCCATATCAAAGGAAGCCAAGTGAGAGCAGAGGAGCTTCATAATTATGCTTAAACTTGGCCAACATAAATTGCTGAGGTTTGCATGCATGTGTTTCCATACTAATGTGAACAAATCACTAAAGCTACCCTAGATACATCAGTTCACTTATTGGAAAGCCATTATCGTTCATCACATGATTCTACTCATTCTAGAAAAGTTGTAGCAATTTAACCATTCAGATTCCCTAGACATTCATGACAGAGCTCATGAAGAAACATACTATGTTAGAGAAAGTTTTTAGTCCATAACAAACCTCCATGGTTCCATGCTTCAGCTCGCTAACGTGTAGTTTCAGACGCCAGAGAAAAAATGGAAAGAGAGAATTGTGAGACCTCACGCAGCGTTTGGATATAAATCGGTGTCATCTTTCTGCTATGTCAATGCTCCATTCTTTGTTCTCTTGAAGAGACCATCAGCTGTAACTTCCATGAAGGCCATCACTGTACCTCTACTCAATTTATTTATTTTTTCCCCCTTATAAAGTAATGCTTAAAGAAAGATAACCTTTAAATTGTTTCTCTATTGTTTCAGTATCAGTCATTGTTCCCTTGAGGTTTCAGCACTATGCCTCTGACTTACAGTAAACTGTGTCTTGGCCTGGTAGTGCCACATCCTTGTTTCCATAGAGACATCTAGCTTAAAGACACAGGAAATAATGTATAATATCCATGAAGAAAAAGACTGTTCACTTCCTGTTCAATTAATTTCTAGGGTTTTCTGCTGCAGTCTAAACTGAAAAAATACTATAAATCAGGCAGTGAACAGTGAGAAGTTTTCTCATTATCACATTTGATCAACTTAGTCACTGGCAAGCAAACTGTATGGTGTAACTGTAGCTTCACACAAGCACCTCAATATAAAAGCACATTAAAATATCCTGTCTGTTCTAGTCAACACAGATGAACTGTTTTGTCAATAGCAAATAAGAGCACACTACCTGAGGATAAGTGTATCAGAAGATGAATTATTGCACAAGGTCTTGTGTGAAATCCCAGCCAACACTGTTCTTTAATTAAGTGATACTAAATAAATAACACTTGTCCACATCTGACCCAGGAGACAGCAGCACAGTATCAACACCATCCACAGTGTCAATCTGACCTTTCCTTACAAATCCTGTGTGCTGTCCCCAGGCGTGTCCAGCTTAAATAGCCTGTACACTACATGTGTTAGTGCCGTGTTTAAGACCCTGCTCCTGACACTGTGTCCTTTGTACACAAACAAACACAAGGTTAGAAGATAAAAAGCACAGTCCATCAGTAAGTAAACAATTCAGCTATCTAAAGGTGGTATCTTTGGCACATAATCAATTTTTCCAGAGACAAAAGTGAACCAGGCTTACTATCATTTGCAAAAGTAGTTGTATGTATTAAATTAATATCCTTTTTTAGCCAGTATTTTGTAATTTGTATTTTGGGTGAAATGAGTTTGCCTGTCTTGTCTAATAGAACATTTGGTTACAATTCTGAAAATGCAGGCAATGTGCTTGTTCATCTTTTTAGCTGCTAGTTGCTGTTCTAAAGTGCTGATTCATTGTGATAAAGAATTAGAAAGTCCAGATTAGTAAGTGGGCAAAACATGTGAACTGCAAAAAAACACTGACATATTTTTTTCCAAAAGAAAAATATGGTATTAGAAATATCAAGGGCGTACTTTGGTTTCAGCTTTCAGGGGCTTTAAAGGCCATGATGGTGTGAATGTCTGTGAAGTGTAACATTACTTTTAGCTGCAGCCTACATCTGCCATACATCCTGCAACGTACATCGATATCTCCTCCTTCTGCTCAATGTGAAAATAATTAGTAAGGGGAGTTTGTTTTCAGCTGACTTTGTATTCAAGAGTGCCAGCGTCGACAGTGCATGTGTTGTCTTATTATCACTATCTGCACAACACCAAATACAAAGGCACAAACAGGCTATTGGGACTGTGGTCTTGAAGTATAACATCAGCCTTTTAGCACAAACACACACACTACACATGAGCAGTGTGGCAGATAACCTAAACTATCTGTACACTGTGCTTCATTTGTAAATCAGCCAAAAATGACTTTATGACAGAGGTCGAGACAAAAAAATAACACACAGCACACAAATGAGCATATTCTATTGGCTATGAGCCTAATTAGCCCATTATTAACTCTGTCACTGCCAGCGGTGTTCTGGCTTTAACCCCCTCTTCCCTGCCAGAGTCCTAGTCCATAGGTTCGTCTTTTCTTCATTTTAAAGATCAAATATCCGCTCTAAACTTATTCAACAATGTTTTTAGTTCTAGATGTTTTGCCTGTAATCTGTTTGAAAATAAAGCCAATCCTTTGTAGGCAGTTGATCACGTAAACACAGCCAAATGTGCTCCGAGAACATGTCACCTCTGTAAACTTGTGCTCATGTAATACACCCCTCTGCTGGTGAATCTTTGAAACTGCATCATGTTTTTGACTGCTGGTGGAATGTCTTCATATATAAAGGGCTTATCTCGGAAATAGACATCATGGCAGGCTACTGTTGGGTTCGCAATGACGGATATTTTTGTTATAGCCAGGGAAAGAGTTACATGAACATCCATAAGCATTGTTTCAAATCTATTTTTTTTGTTTTTTTGTTTGTTTTTTTTTTTTTTTGTTTGTTTTTTTTTGTTGTTTGTTTGTTTGAATTGTGTTAGTTTATTTTTGCTCACACTATTCATGATAACAATTGGAGCAGAGTATCCATTAAATATTCTGTGTAGCAGCACTGGCCACAACACCACGAGCAACACTGACAGAGAAAACAATGAGGTAGGCATGAGAGCATAGTTACAGTGATGCATTTGCAGTCAGGAAAAGGTTGCACTGGAGAAACTCAATTTTGCCCATAATGTGACTATACAAGTTCAATGCTAAATAGATATAGGTGGAAATTAATGGGTTCAAATGTGGGGGTTGTAACCCCCTATCCTCCCTGTAAATTATCCCTGTGAAAAAACATTTGTCCATTTTCAAATAATTATTTTGGTAATATTCATAGACAATTTCCCAATTTTTTTAGAAATACTTTTGAATAATAGTCCAGCTCTGTCTCCAACCAGGCCCTGACCATCTATGTGCAGCAGGTCAGGATGTCCCACCAGCAGAGACCTGAGGTCCTGTCTGGAAGCAGAGCCAACTGTGACTATTTAATCATATTCTGTATCAGTCTGGTTTAGCTCCTGTATGACAGACATCCACAAACAGCTCTGGGTCAAGAGATCTGAGCCCAAGTCTAGTGTCACAGCAAAAACATTGTGGTCTGTTCAACTGGTCAGTTCAGTGAAATTCTAAGAGCAATAGTCTATTTCCATATTGGGTATAAATCTTCAGTCTGTCTACATTGATGTGTATTTTGTACCATACATTAAATCACAACTTGCTGCTAAAATGGTCAAAATTGTGCGCTGAAAGTTAAATACCATTGTGGACAAATGAACCAACTCTCAGCTCCACAGAAGTGAATCGTGTGTCTGGAAAATGAGCTCAAACTAAGCCTCACTGTTCTGAAAGCATTTGACTTGAGTCTCTTTGGACGGACTTTTCTCTCTCTATACTGGCTGTGGCGTGTTTCCAGGCAGCTGCTGGTTCATGGTGAGTTGAACTGAAATTTTGGACAAGACAGGCAAACTGTTGGAATAATTGTTTTCTTCATTTACAAACAAATCACTCTGGGACGCTTCCCACTCCAAACTGGACCATTCTCACCCACATTTCACTGTGATCAGCCATCCTCCAAATTGACTGTTTCTGAACCACACCAGCAACTTGGAATTTGGCAAATTTGAGTCATAAATAGAGCAAAAAGCCATGTTTGAGTGTTTCTGCCCTGTGCACCCACCCCAAAAACATCACTCTGCTTTTCCAGTTTAGACGCCTTTTACCACTCTTCACTCCCTGCAGGCCATGAATCCAATTTAATGCATGTATTCACACAAACCTGTTGCCAGTGATGATGGTGGAGGAAGCGGCTTTGGAGAGGTGAGGGGCTGCCTGCTCCTCATTTTAATGAAGACCTCTACGTCTCTTCATGTGGATGTGGGTGGCTTTCATAAGAGAAAGTGTGCCACGTGCAATGGCAATTATGACTGTAGGCACCAGAGCATGCAGCCCATAGTTCTCATGATCAGATCTGAAGTTGCATTACTTTTAGATGTCAGTAGAACGCCGTCTATTATAAGAGTGAGGGAGAACAAACTATGATGCAGGTGTTTGTTTTTTTGTTTGTTTGTTTGTTTGTTTTTTCTTTTTTTCTTTTCCTAACTACATTTTTCTGTCCCAATGAAAATATGACAGAGAATTGTATGTTTTGCAGTGGGAGTATTAAACATGAAATGATCACATACTGAGCCACAGTGCTCAAAGAGAATAACAAGTATAATTGCCCTGGCCTATCTATCTGCAGATGCAGCCTGACCTCATGGAAAAGCACAGTGTCATGTGAACGCATTTTCTGCGAGTCTATAACATGCGTTGTTGTTTCTTTGATGAGTGTAAAGAAATGTTTTTATTGATGAATATTAACAACATCCATATCCAAATCTTAACCAACCCCATGAACCTTCAGAACTAAACGTGGGAATTTTTGTGACTAGGGATGTTCATGGTTAACCAGTAAACCATTAACCAATTAACCGTGACTGGCTTAACTGAGTGGGACGGTTAACTGACACTGACACACAATTGCTAACTGCCCCTGAACAGCTCTTGTCTGAGTGGAAAAAAAAGATTGCTAAAACTACAAAAACACAGTTTATCTCATAAGGACTGAGCAAACCTGCGACACTGCAGTGTTTATGAACTATAATCAGTTTTGTGTTGGTTAAAAAACAAACTGGACTTTTCAACTTGCCTGGAAATCTATCAATGTTTTACCTGTTCAAGGCAAGCTAAGGTAAGCAGCGAACGTTAGCAGCAATTTTAAAACATGACTCTTATTTGTGAGTCGTTTTATTGAATACATAGTGCAAAAGTGCATTAAAGCAGTGTTTACAGAGGCTTTATTTTATTTTTTATTTCATGAGAAATTGTTTGTAGATGAGATACAAAGTGACATATTAGACTGATCATCATTCAATAAATGATACAACCATTTTTGCTAGCACAGTTACTTTAAAATTACTTCACTCTTCCAAGGTAGGTAACTTTTACTTCTAACTCACATTTTGTATAAATAGCACTGTATTTTTGTGAATAATCATGAGAAATCAGTGGAGGGTAAAACAGATCTTTTCTTCTCATCAGCCTGGAATGATCAGCGCCATGTCATCACTGTCAAACGCACAATAAGGATTCTGCCATCTTTGAGCCAGACAGCAACAATGGAGCAGAGGATCATGGGAACTGACTGTGCATAAAATCTCCCCCATTTCCTCACTGCTTACACAATAGAGCAGTGATTAGGAGTGACAGTTCGTGGCTTCCTCATTTCCAGGCTGAATGGTGTTGATTCAGGTTTGTAGAATGTAGCTCAAATAATGTTTGACCTGCAGAGGAGTGCGTTAGCTATAATGAGCTTTTCTCTAATTCACACAAAAATGTCAGAAAGACTTTGTTAGTCTGACGTACACGTCAAAGCTCCTGAAACCCATGACAAGGCTAATACTGTATAATGTGAAATTATCAGGTAAAATGTCACTGTAAACTGAAGCTATTGCTAGAATAGTTTATAATCCTTTGCTATTTTTAGACATCGCAGGAAGGACAGAAACCACAGAGATGACGAGCTCAGTGGCGATTTTCTTTAGAGCAAAAGTGTCACATAATCAAAGCCAATAGATCTAAGGATGAAAATATAGGATTACATGAGGAGAGCTGCCCTCACATTCATTGTTTCTTATAAAATGAACCAACAATGATAAAAGGGAATGGATTTAAACTGGCTAGTAACCTCCACAGCAGAACCAAGATTCACCATCACAAGCTTAAACTACTTACTGTACTGTCTATGGTCTCAATGCAAACAAACCAAAGTCTTCGAAGACCTGCAACATGTTGAGACCTTACGATGATACAATCTGCACAGACATAAAGAGTGAAGTGACAAATAATTTGAGAATCCTTATTTGGGCCATGCCTCCTCAAACTTGTGGAAGGGCTTACTGTATTATCAGCCCAAAACTCTAGTGTGTAGCAGACGTTAAGAAGTAACTGTCAAAATGCACCATAAGAATGTTTTCCCACACGTTTGGGGAACAACAGGTCTCCGAATCCGCTGTGGCTGAAAGAAGGTGAAAGATGTAACTGATTGTTTGGGTTTAAGAGATGAAGGAGGTACAAGAAATCCTGTCTGCTCTTTGAGATTGATCCCTGGCGTTTGGAGAGCACTTTGGAGATGGCTCAGTCTGTGCCACAGACTCTCAGAAGATGAATGGGTTTGTACTTCAACAGAATGGAGAGATTAAAATGCAATCCTGGACTATTCTTTCATCATTTCACACTGAGCAGTGACTTTAACCTTAATAAAGTGGAAAGCTAAGTTTTTGTCAGGACAGCACGATACTTTTGACATATTGCTTTTGTGAAAAGAAACATAAGTTGTTGCATACATGTATCATATTGTTGCTCTGGTGGCTAAAGTTCAGCTCTTGCTATGGAAACTGGTATGCTTGCTTTAACGTAAACATAAACTTAGCAAAAACTCTTTAAAACTTATCAAACATTTTGAATGAACAACATGGATCTAAAATCTCTCTAAGAGACAGAGAAAGTGGATTTATGCTTCAGAATCTTTGGAATATTTTGACAAAGCTTCAAAACTGTTTTATTGGAGATTGTAGTGGATGTATTTATTCTCATTATTTTCATTATGTCTTCTGTGGTTTATGGTGAAATGAGACGCATATTTTGGCAGTGAACACCAAAGGTAAGTACATTCTGCAGATGAGACATGACTTTGGGGCAGTGATGTCATGGAAAAAAAAAGTTTCAGATGCAGTGTAACTACGGAGATGCTAAACCGGAGTTTTGAAATCTTTTCACCCTGAGACCTGGTTTCAGAAATATTAATTTTCATTGTCCTGAAACTCCTGCTTTGTGTGGACGCTGTTGGTTTAGCACAAATATTTGTGCAGAAACACCTGAGCTTGGCTTCGTGTGGACAATGCATAAAATTAAGTTTATTTAAATTTAGTTTATTTTTGTATTACAACAGTTAAATGGGCCCAATCACCACAGAAATCACCACTTTTTAAATTTGTAAAATAAATTTGAATTTTTAAAAAATATTTTATGGCAAAGTCCAATATAGGGATAACTACCACTTGCCTGTTTTACAGTGACAGATGTGTTTATAGTTGGTAAGAGACAGAGTGTTAACTGTAAAGAACATCCCTATGGTGCATTTCTTGCTTTGGTAACGCTTCCTGAACAATAGCTCATTTCACACCTCCCAGTCTGTACCTGTCTGACAACAGGTGCAGAACAATTAGAAGCATATGACTGAAGTTTAAAGTTTTCCATAACATCATCTAATTACTGGGCAACCATACTGAATTCCTCTTTGAAGTATTTTCGCTTCAATAAGACCCGAGACTTAATAATAAAAACCCTGCACCTTATGTCCGTTTGCTTGAGTTTTAATCAAACTGTTATTATACTAGCACATATACTGTCACATTTGTTTTCATGTGTCTCATCTACATCTAATAATAAAACATCCTTAAACCCAGAAAGTGTTTTTCTTTCTTAGCATATGTTGCTATCATTAGTTTTACCAACACAGCTCAACTGCACTGGCTTGAAAGTCACGAAAAGCACCTCTAAACTCATTGTGATGAAGAAATAGATAGTTTCAAATCTATTAGATAATGGTACAAGTTTGTTTTATTTATTTTTTTCATTTATTATTATCTTTTTTTTTTTTTTGTTTCATGTAGATTTAAAAAGTTGTCTAAAGAGTATATTTACAGTGCAATAGTTCAAAATACATAATATTTTTTATGAGACTAAAATTGAGCGTATGTGGAAGCTGTTTATTTTCTCACAAATACCAAAAACATTCACTTTGTTAACCTTTACAAGTCCAATCTGTCACCACGCAGCTTATTTTGACACCACCATATGCTCAGAGAAGTGTTAACATGCAGCCAGTCCTAATTTTGAATTGATGATTTCTGTACATTCTTCACAGCTTGGAGCCATGTTTTTCCTCTGCATGGATGTTGTGCAATTATCTTTAAACCCCACTCTATTTGTATTGACCTTCTGTTACGTTGTTTGTTTCTATGGCACCAAAGTGAGATATATTTCCTTTAACAGCTGCAGGTCAAATGTGTTTTCATCATCTCAATTATAAAAGCTTTTGGAGAGAAAACTACTGTAGTCCCACGCACTGATGACTGCTTTAACACGTTGTTTTGAACATACTATGCATAATGTAAACATATGCAGGAGGAGAACATGGTGGTGTGTATAATGATAAAGGTTTTTGCTCTTGATGTAAAAAAACAATTTGCTGTATCGTGTATTTTTAAACTATGAAAGGAAATAAACTGTTAAGTTTCTGGGTAAAAATGAACTCTGGTATGATAGGTTTTATGCAAAAGATTCAGAAATTATTATTTTTTTCTACATTCAATGTCAAAATCCTGCACAGTTTTTAAGACCCCAAATCATCTTGCTCGAAGCATTTCTATTATGTTTCTTCTAGAACATAAAGTAGTAAGTTCATGTTTCTAATGATTAAACATCAGGTTGAGATCAATTCATTCAGTTAATTGAACAGGGATTTATTAACAAAGCAGAGGATTACATTTACAATAGACTCATTCAACTGCAATCAAATTATCATCTCTGTTTTGTTTGTTTTTTCATTGACTTTTTTCTATATTTGCTAGCTTTTCACTCTATTCTACCCAACATGTAAAGTTATTCAAATTCTGTGTGATGAATTGGAACATGCATTATGTTCTCTCAAACGCTTACATCAAGAATCTATTATTAGCATCATCTTTCCCATCTTACATTGACTGCGTCTGGAGCTGACCTGATTTTAGCAGTGTCTATCCTACATTGTCCCGCCATGAGTGGGGTCCAGAGCTGCACCTGGCTCATTTCACTCCTTAACATCTCCCCAGTGGATCGGACCCATTAAAATAAGCAGCACGGTAAAGCACAGCCCCTGAAGACACGTCCCCTATAGCTGGTTTGTAGGATCTATTACCTTTAACATGCCTTTTCTGTGGAAGCTACAGTTTCTCTGGTGGCATAGTCCTCATCAACAACAGCAGACACACATGCACACACAGGTCCCAGTGGAATGCCTTTATTATTGATCATAGGGAAATTTCTCCCAAAAGATTATGAGGCCCACAACTCACTATGAGCTTGTTTATGTAAATGAGAAGCCAGATAGGATGAGCTGAGGGGGATACATAGATGCCTCTTTACAATATCCTCTTATTTTTAGTTTCTAGCACAGACTCTGAGTGAAAGTAAAGCAGGAATGGTAAGGCCCTGGATGTAAATTATTAAATTATTAAAATTATTATTATGAAATGTACATAAAAAATAAAAAAAATACAGGGAAATTATTCTTAAGTTTAACAGTAGTTTGCCTTAAAGCTTAGGGTTGCTTCTCATCTAAAATAAATAATAAAACGTAGATAACTGCCTTAGCAATTATATTGTGTTCTTTTTGCCTGAAATTCAGTGATTCAGTAACTAAATAAGGGTACAATATAGGGCTGTAGGCCAGTGTAAAACAAGGCCGCCTCTCTTCTCCATTAGTTTGATTGAGAGAATGAGTGGATAGAATGTGAATCACAGTCCCCTCTGTCTGCCCTTGAGTCTGCCAACAGCCCTCCATCACCAGAGCGGTCATGGTCCGCACAAGTCACTGAGGTGTCAGCCGTTTGTTTGAGTCAGGGCGAACACTTGCCAGTTTAACACTGGAGAAATAACAGCACCAAGTACAGAGTGTCCCAAATTGTGTCCACAGATGCTTTTGTTTCATCAGGAGGAACCCAAACACCATCATCTATTCTACAGCCCAGGCCAAACAAGAGAGTAGCAGAGTCCTGCTGATCCAGACACAGAGCTGACCTGTTCATCTGCTAACATGAGCTGTGTGTGCCAGGAGAGAGGCTCTCCACCAGCTCACAGGGTCATCCAACAGAGGCGCCCGCACCGCCTCAATGTGTTTTAGTTACTGTTCAGCCAATGGGAAAATCATCACTTCAGCACTGAAAACTGCTGCTGCCTAAGCTCTTCCTACTTCATCATTCTGATCAGGTCTGTTATGAAAAGTTTGCTCTGGTTGGTGAGAGATTGTTTAGTATTCTGGCATATGCTCTTTCTAGATTCGTGAACTCAGTGCATTCAGTAATAATGTTTTTAGGTGACCCTGAAGGCCCTCTGAAAGTAGAATCATTCCTCACTCAATATTTGGTTACTTTATGCTTTGTCTTTACACATAAAACATGATTTATCTTGATGAATACAATAGCATAAGAAGTGCAGTGTTGTGCTTGTGCAATAACAACACTCAGACAGTTGTCATGTGTAATAAAATGCAGAAGCAAAAGTACAAAATGTCCTTGAAGTTTCATAAATACTTAATGGAGTCATGGCAGTCCTCTCAACAACAGCATCATGGCAGTGCAACTGCACTTGGCACGCAAACTGTTTTTACAAAGACTAAGAAGTCAAACGCAAACCACAAACTGATTTAAATACAAACAAATTAAATTTACAAATGTGTGTACTTGACATAGAAAATAAGACTTTGATGGTGAGACAAAGTATATAAAAGGAACTGATCAAGAGATGATTTGTATCTGTAGATTCTACTGTAAATGTTCTAAAACAATCCAAGCAGGTGAAAAACTCACGGCAGAAAACAGTTTATTTTGAGTTTCTGTTGCGTGAGATAACCTCTGGATCTTCTGTCACTTTAACAGAAGCTGTATAGGAGCAGTATATGTAACACATTGTAATGGAACTGTGAGATGAGTGCCATTCACACTGAGAATAAGCCTGTGTGTGTGAGAAAGAGCAGACTTTTGTGCCCTCAGGATGTAGGAGAAGGAGAGTTGGGTGAAACTTTTCCAGGCCACAAAGTAAATGGAAATTCAAAGTAGTGGCATCACAATGTTGGCGCCAGTCATGCTACACTGAATTCCAGATGAATGTTTTTGGTTCCTCAAAGTTTCATTGTTGAACTTTTTTTAAGAAGACCTTTGTTTGTGAATAATTATCATATAACCAGTTATGATTTCACATTATAGCTACACTATCTTTCTGACACTAGTGGCACTCTGGTTTTTGTGTCTTTAGGTTCCTGTGTCAACAGTAAATGATTTCTGCAGCGTAATGATCTATGCTGCTAAAACATATGCTCTACCTGCAAGTGTCACTGATCCTCAGTATTTTACCAACAGTGTTGAACAAAAATGCTGATGAAGTGTAAAAAATAAACACCATTTTCACATCACTAACACCAGCTTTGAGCTGGTGGCACCTCTTCCAGTTCTCCTTGAGTCACATACTGAAAAAAACATGAAACTTCGTACACTTCGTGTTTTAGAACTAACTTCATACATAATATTGCTGTTTTACACTGTATTCAAAGAATGTGATCTTCGCTTGTGAAATATTTTTCATTGACAGAATGAACTTTAATCCAAATATCATGTTCACCTGTATAAAAACTAGATGTTTGTTTTCTCAGAAGTGTGTAGAATAAAGGCTCTGGGAGAGCTAAGTTTTTCTGTTTTGTTTATAAGATTAAATGATTAATTTCAGCTGCCAATCCAAGTGTCTCTACTCATTATCCAATATGACCCACTAATTATATCCTACAGTCAGGGCCATCGCCTAAACGAGCTTATATTAAGTGCTAATTGTCCAGGGACCAGTGGAAAGATATACTGCTCCCATTAGGCCTGAAGTTGATTTGAATTCCTTTAGAGAGTCATCAGAGCCATCCAATTACAGAAATAATGAAATCAATTTAGAGATTAGTGAAGCAGGTGTCCACGCCCAGCCCAGGAGGAGAGAGGACCCTCCTCACTGAAGCTAATGATGCAGGAAGGGAGGACAACATTTGGTTTGGGACATTTTGGTGTTAGTAAATAGAAAATAGGCTTTGTGCACAGAATGTCAGTTGTCTGTTTTTAAAGTAGCTAACATGTACAAGTGAGTAATTCCAGTTCAGTTGATTTCAGTGGGGTTTTCACTATATCAATCCAAAACTGAATAAACACTGGGAAATGTCTGTGTGCATGTGTGCCAATGCAGATGCTAATAGGAAATACTTATAAGTATAAGTTAGCAATATAAACAAGCCAAATCATGTTGTGTGCACTGAGTCAACTGTTCGAACACAGCAAGAGAGGTTTCACTCGTTGCCTAACTTCTCAATCACTACATTGTCCCGTCGTGTGCAGTGGACTAGTCAGTGCACTCTACTTTCAGCTGAGAGCAGGTTACGTGACTCTGCTGCTTGAAGCAAAAGTCAGATAAAAGTGAACTTTTGTAATTGGTCAAGTCATGCACATATTTATGGACTACTAAAAATCTGACAAGTTTTATTTTACTTTAATACCACGTTAAACCTCAAAGAAACTGGATAGTTCAACTTTTATAGCTTAAACTAAGGTAAGCAGCTAATGCTACGTCTTATCCCTGCTCAACATTGCGTTTAATCATCTTTGTTATCATCTTTTGTTCAGTCATGTCATTTTCTGATGGTGACTGCATTGTTTTTTTCCAATTCTAGCAATGAATTGTGGTTTTTGACCTGGTGGACATTCAGAAACCACCAGAAAAGAAAGATGCTAAAACAGGATAGGAGGCGCTAGCATCACGTTAGCATTGTTAGGTATATTTACACAGTTGATAATTTTATTCATCTCCATGTGTTTGTATCCACATTTGACACACTATATTTCCTTACATCCAAATCTGTAGTTGTAGTTGTTGAGCAGTGAGTGATAACGCTGATCCACTCTCAATGTTAACTTACCCCCACAGAGGTCTATTGGAGAGCACGGCCTCTGCTGCTGACTGTACTGTACTGACACTGACACTGACACTGACACTGATCTAAAAAATAAACTGTAACCAGAAAACACTGGCATACAGAAACCATACCAATACCAATGCAAGATATTAATAATCATTTAACAGTAATAATAATTTTCGTGTCTGCCACTAAAAACAAGATTTACTTTACACGCTTTGCTTTCTGTTATCCAAGAACAACATAATATACCAGTGCATCGCATTTATCTGAGCATCCAGAGTGTGCTCTTCACCTCCTGAGAGCAGAACACTTATCAGCCATGCAACGGCCTGAGTCAGTGTAGTGTGACCGAGGGATGGAACACTGAGCAGAAGAGTGTGGGTAACCAGCAAAGAACAGTTCACACTCATGTTATGGAGGAAGACAAGATTATTTTTTGACTAACTGGTTATTTGTTTAGAATGCAAATGCAAGAATACACAACATTTGCTAAATCTTAGCAGCACATAACCAATGTTTACTTAAAAGGTAAAATCTGTATGTAGTCAATGTCAGTCATTCACAAAAGGTCGAAGTTTGTGGTGCAGAGAGGCAAGGCTAAAGCTAGAGCAAACAAGAAAGTACTTCTGTTTATTGTCAGCTCTTTCTGCGTTTATTTCTCTTCTCCGCAAAGCCTCTACACCGCATTTTTACCTTCTTAAGTAAATACCATGGATCACTTGAGTCTGTGTTTGCTCTTCCACAGTCATCTCACTAAAAAGCATTTCGATATGAGTCCTGCGAGCATATCTTCCATACACTCTTAAAGTATGCCTGGCTTCCTTCAGTTCTCTCCAGCATGGAAAACACTCTCAAATCGAATCCTCTCCAAAGAGAAGTCCAAACATTCCTTATTCATGGGTTTGACCTCCTTGCTAATTTACCTTTCAATCCATTAAAACACATGTATAATTGCTATAAAACAGAGCACAGTTGCCATAGTCTGAAGCCCAGCAGAGAAGCATTAACACCCTTTCAGTGCATTGGCTGTGTTTACGATGGCCACTATTTCAATTTAAACATTTTTCAACAGCAGCACTCAACAGCACTTTGAGGCAATGATAACAAGCCTCACACTCACCATGCTG
Organism: Mugilogobius chulae; assembly: GCA_038363315.1. Taxonomy (NCBI): domain Eukaryota; kingdom Metazoa; phylum Chordata; class Actinopteri; order Gobiiformes; family Gobiidae; genus Mugilogobius; species Mugilogobius chulae. The sequence goes on along the minus strand of CM076406.1, from coordinate 19,268,070 downwards.
ACAAATTATCATATTCGACTCTATTGTGCTGCTTTGTAACAGTGTTAATATATTAAAATAACTAAATCGCCTCATCATGTTGGACTTAGACTGCAGTGCTAAAATTGCCCATTTTCTGATATAATCACGTTATGGATATGAAGATGGCCTTGATATTTTGTCGTATCTGCTGAAACGTATCTCACCTGTGGATAAATGAATAGTTCATTAGCATACTGAAGAGCTAATCCCCCGGAGTGACTTACAGTAAGATAACGTCCCAGCATGCTGATGATGTTAGCCACTTTTTCTCTTGCATTTTAATGTATTGCTATAGGTCTACAGATAAGAACTGAATCAGCACTGAGCAAACGGCTTCACACTGTGTTATGAAAGACGTTCAGGCAGCAGCAGACTCTGTTTCTCTCCTACTGTTGATTTCACAATGCTAAAATAAAAGTTAACTTTGCCTCCGAGACACACGGGAAGTTTGAGGTAAATCTGGGTGTGAAATCAGGAGATGGGAAAATGTCTTAATCTTTGTCTTAACACTTTAAAGCAGTTTTCATCCTATTTGAAAAGTTTAACAACATTTTAATGCTGTGTCAAACACATGAGGCCCACCAAGTCTTATAGATTTCATTTTAATCTATTACCACAAGGATAAATGTGTGGCTCCAACAAAACCCAATGCAATAATAGATCTGAAATAGAAAAAAAAACAACTCAACAGACTCATGCAGATGTTCATGGAGTGTTTGAAATTTCAATAAACATACAAAATCAAATACAAAGACGCTATTATTTGTAGTTTGTCAAAGAGTAGTGAGAACACATCCCTGTTCTAACTCTTTTTAATTTGATAAAATAAAGAATTTTTGTTTTCCTGGCCAGTGTACAGAAAGTAAGAAAGTAGTCTACAGTTACATTTAGGAGATAGTGTCTTGTAATGCCAAAATATTGAATTTTTACACTACTCACATATCACACTTTAACTGGCCCAACATTGAACGTTGCATGGTCAAGAGTCTTGCTTATCCTGCTTTTGTCAGAAATTGCAATAAAGGACCTGAAAGGTACCCATTTCCTTGCATGTTCACAGTCTTAGGCCACTTTTAATGTGGTCATGGTTTGTTCTATTAGTTCTGAGGTGTTTCTTTTATTTATATAAAAGTTTGTTCTCCTTCGAAGCAGGAATGTTGTCTCAAGCTAAAATTTAGTGCTCGTGTCACATTGAATCCTCAGCAGACAACAAGTGTGACTGCAGGGAAAGCTGTGAGGACAGAAAGAGAGAGAGGAGAGCTGTGTCCGGATGTTTGTGAATGCGTGTCACAGTCCTGCAAAACCCCAGGCGCTGAGTTCAGTTCAGGTGGAGGACCTGAGCTCTTCCTCTGAGCCCATCAGAGAGAAAGAGCTAGCTGCTAAATGATGCACTGCTCAGGGGGCACAAACAAACTGCATTTTCCCCACTTTTAACAGAAATTCAAGGAGACACAATATTTATAAATGCATATTATGGTTAAATTACAAGTACTACAGAGTTAGACTATCTAAACAGATTACTTTGATTTAAAAAACAAACTGCTTTTGCTAAAGTTTTTATTTAGAATTTTCAGGCAAACTGCAAAACAAACTTGACTTTTAACCTACTGTATGTCTTCTCCTTCAGAGTTTATTATTAATGCATAAACTTAAATTCGGCTTCTAAATTAACTACCATCTGTCAAATGCATATGGCTGAGCAAACTTTTGCTTAATTAAAAGTACTCATAGACACTCAGAATGTCAATGCCAATTACCAGGTTCATATCATGGACAAAATGACCAGAAGCTTTTATATGAAATCTTTATGAACTCAATCCAAATATTGTGCATTTTTTTAATTATTTGGGTGGATTTTCTTCTTTTTTGAGAGAGAACGAGAATCACTTTAACAAGGCACAATGTGACATGTCCTGAATAGTTTCTGTTTGATCTTGGGTTAATGTTAACTACAGTACAAGAGTTTATCAAAATGTAAGCTGCTAAATCAACATTTGTGAATGAAATTTGTCCCAAGCTTTAGGAGCCAGACGTCCGTCATACTGGTTCATATCAGATCGAAACAGCTAGCTCTCATCCCGTTTTGTTGTTTTTATCAAAGAAGTTTCCCTAGCGTGTTTTTTTGCAGATGACACTCGCAGTAGAATGGAAAATTTGGTTAGAGTTAGGGTATTGTTCAACTATTAAAAACTAACTATGCATTGACAAAAGTTTATCAGACCTTGTAGCTACCACTTAGTCAAGTGCGTACAAATATTTCAGATGTCATTGCTATGTACTTTGTTTAGCATAAATTCAAATAAATATTTAAAATGTTCTCTTTTACAATACAGTATGTAAAAAAAACATGAAAAAACTGTCCTCAACATAAAAAACAACACAGAAATTGTCCTTTTTTAATTTAGTTTTTTCCCCTGATGTAGTTTTGTACTTTGTATGTACAGTAGTTGTAAATAATTAAACTCTCTCACCTTTCCTGCAATAAAAACTAGCAAACAAAGATGTTCACTAGTTCCTCTCTCTCAAAAAAAACAAAAAACATAAAAGTTGTGTGATGCGTTTTGCCGCAGTGTCTGTATCCGTCACTGTTCCAGAGCCAAAAGAGGATAGAATCATTCTCCTGGCACACACTCAAAACGAGCTGTTCAAGTCGTATCCCCAAATGCCAAGACGTGATTATTTTTATTGCAAATGTCAGGAGGAAGAAGACTGCAGATTGTTACAGTTTCAGGCGTTTGGATTTTAAAATACTTTCCCACCTGAAGGCAATACATATTTTATGACTAAGTGTCTAAATGGGGCAGTCCGCACTTGTATTAATAGAGTGCATTCCCAGTCATTTTTGGATTATGTTTTAACTACAGGTATTTACATGTTTTATCTTCTTTCATCAGGTTTTTGACGACACATGCTCTGATTTTTTGCGTATTTACTGTCAGGTTAGAATACACATTTCAGTAGTACATAGTGAACATCATAGTTGCCAAGTTTGCTTCTTTATAGCGACATTTATAGGTTTCAGTTTTTGATAAGTTAGGGTAACACTTCAGAATAACTACAGATTAACTAGATTTAGTAAATACTTATTAACACTTTAAAAACCTTTAATTCATCATGAACAAATGATTAATTCATATAAAAACATGTAATAATGCTTATTACTTAATTACTTTGAACCCTTCCAAACCGAAATCCAAACCTTTGTTCCTTATTTAAGTAGTTATTAAACATTATGTTTTTTCAGTTATTAATTCACAATTTGTTTATGAATAATTAAGGCTTTATTTATGTTTAATTCATGTTTTTTTACGAAGGCAAATTAAGGTGTAGGTATTATAAAGTAGAACCTAAGGTTATAAAGTCATAAAAGAGGTGATTGAGGTAATTCCTCTGTTACCTGGCAACTGTGACATAAATGTATTTGTCCATTCATTTTCAGATACTCATTAAACAATTCCACAAATAATAATATATATTTTTAATTCACTCATATAATTTTTGCCCTAAATTTTACCATAGGTTTTGCCACAGTGACAATCTTAGCACATTTTCGGACTCTCATTCTGTCCTTTTTTTTTTTTTTTCTTCTATTGGTTTCACATTTGTCTTGTGCCTGTGTGAGCTGCTTGTGCTGCTCACAGTGAAACTCAGTCAGAGAACCAGTGGAGGAGGGACTGGCGAGTGACTGATGATCCATCCAGAGCTGTGCTGTGTTTCGTTGGGATAAAAATGACCCATGCTCCACATCCATTCAGCTCTAAACTGTGAGAACCACAGCTCCGTCCTGGTCCAAACTGCTCTGAGCTGCCTCCTCTGACAGGCTCCTGAGGCTGAGGGGGACACACATCCTCCACAAAGGAAGTATTGACCCAGTCTTGTAAAGCATTAAACCTTAGATGCTAAAATGTGTTCTTTTGCTAAACCCTTTTCAATTCTCCAACATTCATGAACACACGCTGTGTCTCTATCATTCACACCAAGAACTCATCATTTCTTACTCACCACAATAGCAAATGTTTTTAATTTAAACATTAGAGAGAAAAAAATAATCTTTAGTATATATATACGGTCTATGCATAGTCCTGAGACAATAATATTTCATTCCTTCAATCCCATTAATTCTTATATTGCTCCTCAGTTACTTTTGAACAGCACTAAAGAGAATCATTAAAATGTCTCCCTGGACAGAGTAAATCAACTTAAGTCTGTGTTGTTTGGCTTTGATGAGTTTAGAACAGAAGAAAATGTCTTCTAACCAAAATTTAAGCGAAAGGAATAAGACAACTTGTATGAAACTGACAGATTTCTGAGGTTGTTATTGTGGAGGAAGTGTAGTTGTGCGGCAAATTATAACCTTTGCATAACCTGTACTGATGTCGATTGAGTTATATTTTCTGCTTTCTCAACACTGTACATTTTCTGAAACTTGATGTGCCAGTAGTTAGCAAGTTCCTGTTTGTGAATCTTGCTCAATGGCGTTTGTAGTTTAAATAAATTCTGAGTTGAAACAGATGAGAAACACTAAACACCATTACTTTCCTGTTAGCATTACCAACGGGCTATTCCTGTGAGTTTCCTGGACTGGCTTTATGGCTAAGGCAGATAAAGTTCTTTTGTTGGATCTTTCGGGGCAGACTGAGTAATTATGTTGCCAAGCACCATTAACCCTCCTGACACAGGCCTCTCTCTCTCAGCTTCAGCCCCAGCTACAGGCGCTAAAGTTAGCTCAACTCTAAAAACACAGGCCGATTATGTGGATGACAGGTGAGTTCAAGGAACGGACTTTGCTTTAGATACCGAAATCCACTCACAAAATAAACAATACTTCAATAGTGCCACCAAAACATAGTCTGTGATACTGCTGTGTTCAAACTCAAAGAAGCCAGGCACAACGAAAGCTAACATTCCTACAAACAAAGCTCAAGAGCTCTAAATGAAAAGGTAATAAATTTGTTTCCCAAGTGTCTGTGTGCACGCAGGTTACTGATATATCAGTATCCTTTTGTTGTAGTATATCAATGGCTTTTATTGGATCGGATTACTTCAGTTCAGTTTTAGAAGCCTAAAATAATAGAAAATATTAGTGAGAGGTCAAACTCCAGGAAAGTTTTAACATGTCTTGTGAATTTACTGTAAATGCTTTTGACTAATTAAGGGAAAGTAATTGCAATCTTCTTCATCAAATAGGCATAACAGGGGTTTGCTTGTTGATAAGGTCTAACCTGATCTCACAAGAAAGCGTATCTATACCACGACATAAGAGGACGTGTCAGAAGCGTATGATTAGCAGATTCACGCCTTTTGTACATAAAATGACCATGCTGTGGCCCCAGTTCATTTCTTTGGTGGTCTGGATCGCTTGAAAATGACCGTTAAGTATTTACATCATCGTTTGGATCGCTGCAATAGACAGCAGTTGCCTAAGTTACATGGCACAAACAAACATCAGATGTTGTGATGATCACAACAGGGCATATATACACATGCTTAGTTTAACAGTCAGTGCATCTATTTGAGATTAGCCTACAAGATAGCACACTACAGCATTGTTCCTTGTTGTTTATCCCTTTTAACTAGATCTATTTAACATTTGCGCCTTTTTTATACCAGCTGTCTGCATACACATAAAATACATTAAAATACAATACTTAAAAATACAGCTGCACAATATAATAGAATAATAAATCAATGTTAAACTAGCATATAAAAAATTTAAATTTCATAAAAGCATGTTAAAAGGACTGTCTTGAGCCTTGATTTAAAAACACCAGAGAAGGGCTGTCTCACAGTCTCAGGAAGACTGTTCCAGATCTTAGCTGCATGAACTGAAATGTGCTCCCTGTCTGGTCTAACTCTGGGCACAAAAGAGTCAGTCCCGAGGTCCTCAGAGATAGTTGGGAGAAACATGCTTTTGAAAATGCCAATGCTGCTTAACCTCCCCCTTGTTGTAACATTGGTTCTGAAGTTAATTAAGTCATCTTTCAGCATTGATACAACACAAAACATCACAAAAAAACAAGTTAGGCAAACCCATCTCAATAATTTGAAAAATGTGCTTTGTTTGCATGTTGGGTTTCATCCTCATTTTTTTGTTTTTGCTTTATATGTCAACCAAAAACATTGACAATAGGCAGTCTTGTCCAGTCATTTGCCCCAGCAGCACCATTGTCTAAAGGATGGGTCCAATTAAAAAGATGGAAGATTACCTCATTTATTTATTTGTGTTTCAGTTATTGGTTACACTAGGTGACAATATAGGTCACAATATCGCTTAGAATGTTATTACTCACAGATATTACAGAAGTGAATTGGATAATACTGTTCCATCATGTGGCACAGTTTCTGAAGGTCATTCCTCCCATCTCCAATTATTGTGTGATGGCAATAAGAAAATGAGAAATGGCTGGGAATCATTAAAGTATGCAAACATTAAGATATTTAAATGGCTTTAGCTTAGTCATTAGTCTTGTGTAAACCTGACATCCCGACCTTTTACGTGAGGTTAAGAGCGATTTTTTAAATACAGGCTAAATTTTGACACAGCCCAGGCAATCTTGAGACTTACGAGTGGCTTATGAGAGAAATCACATTATAAAATTAGGTCAGACTGTAGGCATTTATGACATAAAGAATGTTGTGAGTTTGAGCTGGAGAAATGGGGACAAACAAATCCCATGTGACTTTCAGTGATAGTAATTATAATGATTTATAAACCCAAATGTATATACTATACATGTATTTTGTCTTTTCAGAAACTAAGTATGGGATATGCCATTTTCATTTTGTTCCAAATCAAGGCCAATTTTACTGAGCAGAGAGTAAAGTTGGATCTTTATTATTTGTCAGCCACAAAATGTAATAGCATGTAGTTAGATACTCTTGATGCAATGCACGGCTTATTCAGTCTTTATCAAAAGGTCTTTCAGTAATTGCTAGGTCACCTGTTTAGAAAATGCCTTTAAAAACCTTGATTTTCACCCTTCAAATGTGTAGCTAAATGCTTTTTTGTATTCAGCAGCATCTCTGAGTTTACCTGGCACAAATAAAAATTAGTTGATGCAAGTCCCAGGTCTTTTTAGGGCTGAATGAACAGAATTCATTATAGCTGCGATAGCAATTTGATAGAAAATCATAAAAGTGTAGAGACCGTAGAAGATTAATTTTATTCTGTGCTTGTGCTTCCGTCGCCAAGTCACTATCTGCACTCACATGTTTAAACGAGGAGTAATTGAATCATTTGTGTTGCCAAATAGCATAGACAGGCTACAACTTTTATAAAACTACATAAAGGGAGTGTCTTATGAACTGCTGAAACACAGAGTCCAACTCAGCTCCATTAAACTGGAGTTAATTAAGCTTGAGTAAACTATTGTGGGGACCTCACACTCTGCAGGACAAAATAAAACAAGCCATTTATAAAGAAAGTGTTGGCGTCACTGTGAATGCTAAAACAAATTTAACTCTATCTGTTCATCTGAGACTTGGATCCAGGACCAATTCATAAAGTCGTCAAGATCTGAGCTGAAGTCGGGTCACTGTTGTCTCATTTGGCCTTGTCATTTTGGAAAAGACCTCGACGTGAACACAGATAATAAATGTCAGCCATCATCTCATTCTAACCTTATCCATACAACTTATTTAAAAACTATTTCAAGTCTTTTCTTCAATCACTTTCTCACTGGGAGTTATGTGTGAGAATCAATACCATTCAGAGGTGATTTTGGCAGACTTGATTTGGAAAGAGATGGTCTTTTCACAGCATGCTTTTGTTTATTCTGCCTTTTGTTGCCGGAATTTACTTGTGTTGTGCTTTTAGATGAACTGATACAAGAAAATAACAGAAAAACAACTATAGCTCTATGTGCTTTGCTTTGAAACTATAGCATAGATGCACCAATCTATTTTATGTCCCAACACTGACATTGATTTTGAAATGACAATAATTGTGATACTTTGGTATGCAAATGGAGTGAAACAAATATAAAAGCTGGACCTCCAATGGCTGCCAAAGCCCTCATTTGTCAGGCTAAAATGGCTGCTCCTCTTGAGAATATTTTCCTCTGATAACAGTCATCTGGTTGCAGTATCCAACTATCGCACATGTCAGCTGCCTAGTTTACACATTGGGCAAGTAACATTTCAATGCTGAACTAAGGCTAAAATACCCAAGGCAAGTTAAGTATATAGTCAAGCAGTATAGCTAGGTCAATGTTAGCCACATATAGCATGTAGCCAAGATAAACGCAGAGCTTTGGAGATGGGGATTTCGACTCATGAGATATGAGGAAACTTACAATAAACACCAGCCAAACAGGTCTTGGTAGAAAAAAAAAATTCTCCTCTTGACATGTATGAATTGTTATGGAATAGGAAGCCTCTAGTGGTCAGCAGCCACAATGCCATGATGACTGCATGCCTGCTGATTCGTATAGAACCAATGAAACCAGCAAACCTGAGACTGTCCTGGACATATGTGGTGTGACTTCAGATGTTCTCCTGGTCCTGACTGCGCATCGTCCTGTAATAGTATTTTGGCGCTTACTGTGACGATTTCTGTCCCACAAATCAACAACCAACCAAACACATGCACATTAAGGAATACCCTCCAGCTTGTCCTGACAAAGCCTAGCAATAACATCTGAAGATGGGTCCTCCCTGACAGGTTGTTCCAAAAGCATTGGAATGATGGGTCAAAGGGAGAAGACAGATTTCCTTGCGGGAACAATAAAGCGTAGGCATACCTATCTATCTACAAATCTTTTCAACCCTCCTGAGTGATTAGAGAGAAGTGTTTAGTTAAGTCTAACCCTTTCCAGTCAGGTAGAATATCAAAAACTAAAAAAACAGATAAGCATAAACGTAGTTAAACTGTCCATATAGCTGTATATCAGGAAGCAGTTGGATCTGTGATTAAGTCCTGGCAGAAGATCTAAACGTGGCTGCTATTTCAGTGGCCTTGGATACAATCTGGAGAAACTGTCTGATACTGAAGCCAAATGAATCCATAGGCAGCCAACAAACTGGAGACGCAACATTAGATTAGCTGGAATAGTCAATACTGTAGGGATAGAAATGTTGTGATCCCTTTTAACGCTCGGGAGCTAAGACTCAGTTGGACATTTAACTTACTACATGAATTCTAGTTAGTCAAACTCTCAAAGATTGGGTTCATGGCATTTCACCAATCATCACAAACTTCATCAAAACTTGTGAACTTTCAAAGCAATTACTGCAGGTATGGCTGGAATTGTCTTTGTTTTTCTATAATTTGGACTTTATACTACAACTAAATGATTATAGCCCTCATTTATTGAGATATGGAAAGACAGTTTGTCCATATTGACGTCGTGCTCCACAAGGAGTGGGTTTCAGGAGCCATCTACCCGTATTCAGCAGGAAGGGGAGCAGTCTCAGACCCATGAGGGCAAAGTGGAGAAATGCTGCTACTCACAGGGTCATGATCTCCAGAGGTATGCCATGTCTCACCTCCTCACCTTCTGCATCGAGAATCTATTACTGGTGCAGCAGGATCTCAATGGTCTATCAGCACAAAAGCAGTCAAATGTCTCAGTAGATCTACTTGGATGAATCTCTAGGGTTTGTCCCACCTTTACACTGTAACAGCCCAAGTACAGTATGGAGGCAGTCTCTTCCGGGGAAAAAGTATTGAAAAAGTAACCCTTTTTTAAAATGTAATTTGTTACACTACTTAGTAATTTGTTACACTACTTAGTTACTGCCCAAATAAAGTAACTTAGTTACATTACTTTGGAATTACTTTGTGTGTATTATTGCAAACATCAATCAAAAATGTGATTGGCATTTATTGGTTTTTAAGCAAAGGCAAACAATAAATGAGTTGCTTAAACAGGCTCAAATTCAGTCAATTCAACATTTAAAATGATTCTGTGCCTTGTTTCAGCTGCAGATCTGTGTCTCTCCCACACAATAAGTTACTTTTGTAGATTTTTTTTTACTTAAAAGTAAAAGTATTTTGTTAGTAACTAATTTAATTACAAATATTTTCATAGAAATTAAGTTAAACTACTAGTTACTCAAAAAAATATTATAATTACAGTAACTAAGTTACAGTAACTAAGTTACACCCAACACTGCTGCCGGGCCATCTCCCTCGAGCCAGCCGCAAGTACCCAACTTGCCTTTTTCCTTTAGGGATTGGCCGGGGATCAATACATTTTCATCCAATGCATTATTATGTGCTTTATTATTTAATGCAGAAATCTTTCAGAAGAGTGCTGCGGGTTATTCTTAACAAACCATTAAAGAATCTTAGTATTCCATCTTCTACTGAATCAATTAGACATTTTGGAATGGAGTGATCTCAGGAGAACTTGAACTTCAAATGAAAAGATCTTTTTATCTACAGCAGAAAACAGACAATGCTGTAACCCTGTCTCCTCTCACAAAAGTATCTTGTCTGTCTCTCAGCAGGCGATCTCTTCATCCAGACTTCATTTGAACAATCGTAAGTGATGCAACTTTGAAATGAGCGAAGTAGCAAAACAACACATGTTCCAAGGATTCATAACTTGGAAAGACATGCATAACTGTTTTTATCAGTGCTTCTGATGACTAAGTTTTGAGTGGGAGACAGAATAAGTGGGCTGTTAATGAGAAGGTGCAGAGTTATTTCACAGGTACAATGTAATGTTGGCGTACGCAAATTGTTTGCGTAAAGTCTCAATGCTTTTTTTTTAATTTTAAGCTGATTATATAACTGAAATGCCACTTACCCTTAAACATTTTTTTCACCACATATTATTTAAAACCAACTCTTTTTCATGCTTTATTATCATTTCAACATCCCTACACAGGGTCGTCCCATTTTTTCTTGAAATTCCTGTTTCTTCTGCATCTGAGCACCTGGAAAAGCTAAAGAAACCAGAACATTGTAGCTGTCTTATTTAAAGTCAAACCAGCCATTCACTGCACTCCTAATCCTTGGAGTAATCTAAATAATCGTTTAAAAGACAAACCTCTTGCATAAGGACACAAGCAAAGTTGAAATCAGATCCATTATAGTATAAGGACACTCAGTACAGTATGAAACTCTTGCAGATTGAGAGCTTTACCATATCAATGCCATCATCTAAACTGCTCTGAGCACCTGACGTGAATACATTACCTGTAGCCGTGTCAACTGTTGTGGAATGAAATGAGAAAATGGTCATGCTATTTTCGTCCGCTGGCTTCTGGTTACATGCAGAATACCTAATTGGTTATATCCTCTGCACTGGCAACAAGGCAGATGTGAGAAAACCACTTACTACAACAACACACCGCTGCCACCGACAAGCAATTAAGATATTAGGATAAAGTGATGTGTGGGGGTGCAAAACAAACACCTCAACTATGACAAGTACTTAATAGTTGGTTTAGGGAAATATGATCAAGTGTATTATCTGTAGTTTTGTGTCATTGTAAAATAATATCAGCAAAGTTGAAAATTAGTGTTTGTAGCTTGCACTCTTACTGATTTAAAAAGTGCTTTAACCTTCAAAAGACACACTTTGTCATTCTCTGTTCATGGACAGACCATGTCTTCTGTTCAGCTCAGGACTTACAGCTGCGAGGATGCAGCAGTATAGATCAATGATCGAGTGAAACATTTGTGCTAATGTAAAGGTCTGATAAGCAGTGGTGAGAAATTACTGAAAACATTAAACGGAGATATATGTAAGCAGTATTTACTATTTATGTGTACTATTTACAGTATTTGATCACTTAGCATTCAAAAGGCACATAAAGAGTGAGTGTGTATCATGTACTTGTACAGGTAATCTTAACTTTACACTTTTTGGTTTTAATTCCATACTCTTACATATCACTGTGCTCAAGATTTGAATGGTCTAAACTGTGGAAATACAAGACCAGTGTGGAGTGCCTGCGTCCCTAAACTCCTCCATCTGAACTGAATTGAAGAGAAATGTTTTTAGGAAACAGTGCAACACTGCCCTCCAGTGGAGACTTCAGTACTTATTTAAGAAAATGAAAATCGTATCATACAGATTGGATGGCAGTAATTATGAATATAGAATTGATAGTAATATTATGTAAAACTTGTGTACTTCCACTTGTGGTGGCACAGATTGCAGGTGGAGTGACTGACTGACTGAGAATTAAAAACAACACTATATCTACAATGTTGTTTTTGTTACATGCAGTGCAATAGGCTCCCTCTCTAATAGATTGCTTGAAATAGTGGAATCTCAATTCATTTTATATTTTTAGTGGAAGAACGATAAATGAAAATACTCATTGATTGATCCAAACACTCTGCAATCATGGCTCCCATCATCTCTGAGCGCTACAGCACAGGACAGGGACACTGTGTTCAGCACATCTATCATGTGTGAATCTCTGTAGCCATATTTTCTGCTCAAATCTCGTTTTGTTATTCATTACTTATTATTGAATTCTTGGATGGCATACTTTGGAATTGCACTCGTTTTCAAATTGTACAAATAGAAAATTGGATGACCCAGAAGTAGCTTCTGTTGTGTAAAGATTAGACACATTTTCATTCCACTCACAAACTCACAACTAAGGCTGAAGAGATTAAACTCTGTGCTAAATGAATGGAGGTGCACAGAGAAAGGTAATTAATCATTTGTTGGGTCCCATTATTCGTGTGCTCCCTCTGCTCTGGCTCATACTAGACCCTGCTCAAAAACATCTTGACATTTTTGTAATTACACCTATTCTCCCCTGTGCATCCACTCAGCAGCTGTTTACAAACCCAGGAGGTCACATTGTCACAGGGCAGATATAATTGGATCATGCTTTCAGTTATTACTTTTGCTAAATTTGCAGAACAAGACAATATTTTTGATTGTTTTGAAGTTTACAAATGATTATGGGCGTATTAAAACTACATCGTCACCCTTATACAAATAAGAAGGGCCTAGTCTTCCGTTTTTGTTGAAGCTGTTTTTTTTTTCTTTTCACACTGAAAAATACACAAGAATAATCTGCCATGCACATGATGCTACCAAGCCAAGCTATTAGATCAAAGTGTTGAATAAAAGCATTACGTTTAAGGTCAAAAGCAAGGCCCAGCAAGGCATCTATATGCAGACTAATGAGACTGGAAAAGTTGAACGTGTTGTTGCACTAGAAGCAGTAAATTTGAAAATGAATTATGTTTTTTTGACCAATAAGTTTCTAATAAATTAAATGTTTTAAATAAAAAGATAGTCCATAGTGCCAGAGCCACAACAACTAAAATAAGGCCTATACCGTACGCCATTGAGCCAACTGTGGGGAAAAGTACAGAAAATGGATATATTTTAAAATCAAGCTGTAATAAATAAACATTTCATTTGTTTTCTTTTTTAAATCCAGTCGTCTATTGTTTCACTCTCTCATTTTCACTCCTCCAAAGCAACAGCGTTCATTTTCTAGCAAATTTAAGGCTTTATTTAAAATTATATTCTTCTTAAACTGTGCTTTATGGTAATTGTGTGATACATGATTTTGACACATACAGTTTTTTCTGTTTCCGACACAAAGAATTTGAAGATGGAGCGAGATGACACATAAAAAAGCTGTTGTTCTGATAGATTTTGCACTCCAGGGAGTTTCACACTTTAGATATCTCAACAATTGATACAAAAAGGTATTCTGGCATCATATTTGCAACAGTGAAGGCCAGACGTCACATTGTTATGTTTAACATTAGTGTTGCAACACTTTCAATTAAATATTTAACACACTGAACATGAGCTGTGCATTTAACCACTGTTGTCACTAGTCTTCAACTCTGTCTGTTGTGAGTTCATTGTTGCTGATCCACCTTACATTCTCTCAACAGTTGATGCCAGAGTATTTACAAAGTGCCAGGCCAATGTGACCACACTACCTGCATCTCACCGATCAGTGCTACCTGTGCTGCACCTCCCCAGAGCACTTTTTTGACAAGTTAACAAACTACCTTAAAACGGCTTGCACTCCCATGAGACTTATGCAGGTAAAATGAGCTCAAGGAGAAACACCAAAGACATCATGCAGCACAGTTACAACAACAACAAGCAGAAAGAGACAATGAAAATCTTGATATGTCAGTAATAAAGCTACTGGAATATAATGTTGCTACATTAGTTTGCATGGAATAAAAACAAATGCATGCATGTATGGGAACATTTTTTCCTTCTTGTCCCCATGACACAGCAAATTAACCATCAAACTAGCTAAATGACTATTCAAAATACATGACATCATTGGCAGTTTGTTGTGTATGCAGCCAATTACCTGACTAATTGTGGGAATGTGATAGTCATTCACAAAGGAAATCACACATATTCAAGAAAAGACCTGCTCCTCATTGTGTATGCAAAACTATGCTTGCCACGATTAATTTGCCATTAAGCCTAGATTGATGTCGCCTTGGTGAAGCAGACAACCAGCCTATAATTGGCTCTGGTGTTGCATTCACGGCTTTGTCTCATTACCGAAACAGATGCTATTTGGTGTGGCAGCTTCAGGTTGACAGGTGGTTGTACTAGTGTTTCATGTGAGCTGCGCTTGGAAATAAAATCATAAATATATCATCGTAAAAAGTGCGTTAGGGATTTGAATATGAATACATTTCACCAATGCTAATTGCTATTTGAAGATTTGCAAAGTTAATAACTGGAGAAAACAAGCCGTTTACTGAAATATTAGCTTGCTCAACAAAACAATTTGCGTCTAAATCTTTCTATTCCCCTGTTTTACGATTCATTAAGCTAATTGAAAGAGTGTTATATTTCCCACAAATAACTCAACAAACGAAATCAAGCCACAAGAAACATGAAAAGAGATTTTATTCTTCAGGCAACAAAGATAATTAACACAAATTGCCAAGCTTAGTATTCATGGGATATTTATAGGTTGATTAGTAATTAATATGGAAATAGAACACAAAGCCTTATCACTGTTTTATTGTTTGTAATGGCAAATGATGGTGGCCAAAATTATTGGAACACCTGCAATGAATACATTAATTTGCATAAATAAAACGGTTATTTGTACCTCTGGCTTTGTACTAAAAGAAGCTACAAAGTCTTTCCTATTCAAAGCCGACAGTTACTGAAATTGGAGCGTTCCAGAAGCGAGCAGAAAACATGAATGAAAAATGAGTGATCACAAACAGATGGTCACTAAGAGCCAGTGCAAAGATGGGGTGACGGTTCTGTTTTTAGCCATGTTTGGTGTACAATACAGAGGAATAATGTATCTATATTTTTGCACTTTGACTGTGAACTAAATTTTCCCAATTTCCCCAAAAGGACAAGTTTATAAAGCAAATGATGAGTGATCTTAGTTGACTTAAGGTTAACCTCTTAAGTGTACTTCAGTGGAATTCTTGGCCACAAGTTTAAAGTACTGAATTTTACGGCTGTACATAATTGATTTCTAGGTCCATAAAAATAAAGTCTTTCATTGAAAACAGCTTTACATCTTCCTTCGTTTCCTGGGTCTCTGGTTGAAGACAGGAGACGCACCCATGAGAGAGTCTGGTGATTGTGAACCGTAGCTTCCATCTGATGGAGCGCCGCCTGGAGATGGGGCCATGGTCCCCCCAGACTCACTCATGGTGGACATGGGCCCTCCCTCCTCAAACACGTCTCCTCCCAGGACACTGTGGTGGTGATGATGGTGGTGACTGGATCCTTGGCCATCATCTCCATCATGTGGCTCTATTTTTACTTGTGGCCACAAGGGGGAGTTGTTGGCACCAGCTCCACCTTGTCGTGAAGGCAAGAGAAATGCAAATTAAATTCAAATTGTCTGCTGTATTCCCAATTACCAGTAATCCCCTATTGAACATTATCAATTTTAAGTCAGGAAGATAGTGATGGCCAAAAAAACATTTATCTATCTGATATCCAATACCAATTCATATAGAATGAAAATATAATCTGTGTTCCAACCAAAGGAAATACAACTATTGAAAGTTAATCAGGCAAAATGTACAGCACAGAAAATCAATTAACATTCATTGTCACAGAATAACTGAACAATCAGGTGATCTTTCTCTTTTTATCATATTAGGATATGGTTACAGTCTTAAATAGATTTGTTTTGCTTGAGTTGATATCTTACCTGAAGTGTGAGGAGACTGGTCATTGTCCAAGCCTGACGTTAGCCTTTCACCATGTGGTCCCAGCACTCCCATAGGCAGAGCCTGGTCTCCTGATGCCAAGTCAGCCTCTGGCTCCTCGCTAACTGGGAACGAGATGTCACTCATAGGCTCCTCCTTGATTCTGGGAGGTTTGGAGTCCTCCTGAGTTTTCTCTGGGTTCACTAGACGCTCATATTCCTCTGACAGATCTTTACTCAACTAAGGTGGGTAAAAGAAATACAAGGAACATTAAGTACAGCTTGAGACAGACAATAAACAGAATTTAAAAAAACATAATCAAAATGTACAACCACTGTATGTTGTTAACTTTGATTCTAACCATAAAAAATATACAGGAGTAAAAGTTTTTAGGCTAATAACACTGTATGTCCAGAATAATAACCCTATAACCGTATTTGTCATGAGTACAAAAATCTCACACTGGTTTCTCACCTGTAGCATGTAACTGTGATAGTCCTTTATCCTCACTTGCCAAAAACGCTGCAGAGCAAGCACACTGCCAATACCAACTTCATGAAAGACTTGCTCCATCACGTCGGGGAAAGCAGTAGCACCAAGTCGAGCCTCTCTGTCTACTGCTACTCTCAGTCGATGAGTGAGTTTTAGATAATGTTCATGAACCAGGTCTGTGAGTGTCTCCAAGACACTTTCCTGGGCCGACTCAAAGCCAGCATGAGCCAGAACTGTGGCCACAGACTGATACATGAGTTGTCTGCAGGATGGCCAGCTTAGCTCCAGGACAGGTTCACCTTTACCCCTAAAACATTCAATCGAAAATACCAGATTTTGAGAACCTTATTTACTTAATTGCATCACTTCTGAAATTTCAAATACAACAAATTATGATTTTATAACTGCTGAGTATGAGAGCATATTTAGCACTGAAACTACTCACTTGTAGAAGTCACTTTCGGGATCACTGTGTCGAAGGTTAAAGGGCTGCTGGGGAATTTTACTGTCTACAGGCAGCAGGTCATCGGGCATGGCAGGAGGAGTGGGGGCCCGCAGAGGTAGGTTGGTGTCTGTCTCCTCTAACCTTCCTTCAGATGCAGTGCTTTGGCCTTGAGTCTGTGTCTGTGCTGAAGCTAAAAGTCCCGTAGGCGTCGTGTGTGCTGACAAAGCTGCACCGTGTGGATGGTGAGGCTGCACGGCTCAGAAGGGATGTCCAGCATGGTGGTGGGCGCGGGCGCTGAGCTGAAGGCTGGTGCAGAGGAGGGTCCTGCATCTCAACCGAGCGAAACTCACGCTGGAGAAGTTCAAAGGAGCTGCGGCTCGGAGGGGCACCCGCAGGACCCGGGATCTCACCCCAGTAACGCATCATGACAATCTGTAAAGTTTCATTAAGGAAGAGAGAAATAACAAGTGAAGTGCAACACTCAATAATCCTTCAAAGATTACACAATCATACAATTAACAAACTGGCATTGTCATGATACGCAGCGCTGCTTGATGTTAACACGTTTGTATCGATACACGAAAGATGTAAATAAATACTGTGGTATGCGGATATTTAAGTTAAAGAATGACTTACAATGAGGAGAAGGAGAGTTGTAATTTAATGTCTGAATCCTGTCTTCTTAATGCAACTTAAGCTTGAGGGTTTAGCTATCAAAACTTCCTGTCCATGCTGTATAGTGGTTCGATAGGAAAAATGGGATGTTATGTTCCGACACATGGAAATAAAGAGAGATACTGACGTCAAGCTGTGTATGATGAATGCGGCTTTATTCAAATATTATTGCTAAACATTGTTATATTTTAAACATAGTAGTATTTAATCGTGTAAACGTTTAACTGTTGGGGCAACCCGGACTTATTTAACAAGCGTACCAAATAATCATGGCCGCTTCCCCATCGTCTGAACAGCGTGAGGAAAACGAAATGAACTTGAAATGGACAAACCGGAGGCTGTGGAAGCAGATCAAGGCGATAAACCCGAAGCAGAAATTGTATCTAAACCGGAGGTTGAAGCAGGTGAACCTTTTAAAAAGCCAGCGTTTTTTGCGGCACCATCCCTGTCATCTAAGCGCGCTGTCACTGCAACAACCAAGACTCCAGCACCTGATACCAGCAAAGACGACAAGAAAGATGGAAATGCTGAAGCTCAAACTAAAACCAAGTTGGATACAGAAAAAGCACGCGTAAAGGATACAAGTAATCCTAACAAGCCTTCTGATTCTGTCAAAACTAAACACGAATCCAAGCCTAAAGTACTCCCTAAAGGTCCTCCGCCTGGTAAATTCCCTCCTTTGCCTTACACAGAACCGACTTGGGGAAGTGAACCTCCGGATATCCCATATTCCATAGAAATTCTCAAAAACGGAGCGATAGTCAACACGATACCTCTGAAAGGCAAGAGTTTCTTCGTTGTCGGACGTTTACCGGTGTGTGATGTGTCTTTGGAGCACCCGTCCATTTCCCGGTACCATGCCATCATCCAGTACCGAGGGGAGTCCGGTGAAACGGAGACTGTGGGCGAGGAGAAGGGCTTCTATGTCCAAGACCTGGGCAGCACGCACGGGACCGTAGTGAACAAGAACAAGATCCCACCAAAGACTTACATTAGGCTTAAAGTGGGGCATGTCTTGAAGTTTGGTGGGAGTACAAGGCTTTTTATTTTACAGGTGAGATGCAGAAATCATGTCATTATTTCACTAGGAGGCAAAGATGCTTTTTCCGCCTTATTTTGTTTTGTATGTTCTATTTAAACCCTACTTAAAACTTTTTACTAAAGTATTTGTTTTGCACGTTTATGGCAAGCACATGTACATTAAATACTACATTAAGTTATTGTACCAATGTCATTACTCTAATCTTGAATTTAGTCATTGTTATCCCCCACCTTTGTAATATAATTTACAGTACAGTATAATTTGCAGGGTCCAGAGTCTGATGAGGAGGAGGAGTCTGAGTTTACCGTGACAGAGTTGAAAGAGCGTGCTCGGAAGCAAAGAGAGGAACTGGAGAAAAGAATGATGGGGGCTGGTTCTGACGATGAGGAGGAGAAAGAAGACAATGGGGAGGACAAGAAGAGCCAGAGCAAACGGTCAAATGACGATTCAGGATGCTCATGGGGAATGGGTGAGTCAAATGCTGTAAAAATATCCTTCTTTAGTGTAATAGATATTAGTTATAAATATTATTCCTTCTCTTCTGTATTTCTCTTCCAGCTGATGACGCGATCGCAGAAGATGAAAATGAAGAGAACCCTTTCTCAACTGAATTTCAAGAAGATCAGGAAGCCGCCTATCTAAAAGACCCAAAGAAAACACTCCAGGGATTTTATGATAGAGAAGGTTTGGCACTTGTAACATTTCTTCATTTTTATTTTTTTATACATTGCTACAATGTGCTTTTTTTTTTACAGGTGAGGAACTTGAGTTTGAGTATGAAGAGAAAGGCTCAGGAACATGGCTTTGCAGAATCAAGTAAGAAACAAAATTATGTAGTTAACCGTGTTTGTTGCATGCACAATACATTTAAAATAAAACCAATGCCACAAATATTCCTCTCTGTTAGATTACCAGTGGATGATGCTAAGGGAAGGCAGCTAGTGGCTGAGGTGACCAACACAGGGAAGAAGAAAGAGGTGACTGTTCAGTGTTGCCTGGAGGCTTGTCGAATGCTGGAGGCTCGAGGACTGCTGCGCCAGGAGGCAGGTGGGACATCAAGGGACATGACTAAACTATTTACACGAGATCAAGTTACAATATAACCCCTGTTATGTTTGATATCTAGTGTCCCGGAAGCGCAAGAAGAAGAACTGGGAGGATGAGGACTACTATGACAGTGATGATGATACTTTCCTGGACAGAACTGGCACTGTGGAACGGAAGAGACAAGAGAGGATGAAAAAAGCGGGGAAGATAGAAGAGCGGGCTGAAACCTATGATTCCCTGGTGGGTGAAGCTAATGCAATATTAGAATATTACTTTCAGCTATTCTCAAATGTTCATACTGTATTATTTTTATTATTTTTCTCTACATACTCAACACAAAATAATAATATAAATGTGTGTATCAAAAGATAATGTCCCTTTCAATCAAAATGTTTTCTGTGTCTTGACTGCAGGTAGCTAAACTTGCAGGGGTGGAAAAGGAGTTAGAAGATACACAGAAAAAACTTGACTCTGGAACGAAAGGTTCGTTTTGAACCAAAGTTCAAAGTTTTGTGTTCTGGCAATCAAGTATCTGTTTATCTAATCACCTTTCTGTCAGACTCTTCTGGGTCGTCTACTGAGGATCCTCTGGATGCTTTCATGACCGCTGTACGGAGTGAAGCTGCTATGGATGGTGTTGAGCGTAGGAAACTCCATGTTCATGTTGCTGATCTGAGGAAGGAAGCTCAGAGACTTCGCAAACTGGTTGAACTTACACGACCTGCACAGCTACCATCACTTTTGCCAAGGTATGACCTTTTTTCCAGGGTAGCTTCAGAATTACATTTAGAATTACTTACCTTAAAGTAGAGTTTAGATCGGGCCCAAAAAATGCAGCCCGACCCAGCCCGAGCCCGCGCACGTCGTGTCCGAACCCGACCGGGACCCGAGTCAGTCTCTGTGTGTCTGAGCCCGAGCCCGAAGTGAGCCCGCCCCGCCCACTCACTGAACTGTGCATTTTAGTGACAGAAAAAGCTCCTTGGTGTCCCATACGTTACAAAAGCGCTTCCTCCACCGCACATTTCTCCCTCTCTCTCTCTCTCTCCCTCTCTCTCTCTCTCTCTCTCTCACTCTCTCCCTTATCCTTTCTTTTTATGCGTGCTTTCTCTCTTCCTCCTCACCTTTTCCTGGGTCCGCGTGAATGAAAGTGCCTTCCCTGTCTCTCTTCCTCTTTTACCTGCTCCGCGCTTACACAAGCCTTCTGTCTCTCTCACTCGCTTTATGTCCCCGCGGTGGTTTTGCGCTGTATTCTGACGAGGCTGTCAATCATCCCGCGGAGCGCACGTGTTCAGTGCGGTTCTGCGTCTTGGCCCGAACCCGACCAGGCCCGACAACTATGTGAGAAATGTGGGCCCGGGCCGGGCTGGGCTTGGGCTCGGGCCCAGAATCTAAACTCTACCTTAAAGGCAATAATAGGTGTTATTTATTTTTATGTCAGAATATGTTTTCCTATTTCATGTTTTAAAATTAATTTTACTGACTCACATAAGATAGATGACAACAGCGCAATAGAGGTTATACATTTAGCTTGATCGAACTAGGAGCTAACTTGTTTTTGATAAATCAATGATGTTGCATTCACAATTTTGTTTGTCATATAGCAGTTCCAGTTCAGAGCCAGAAAAGTCGAAAAAAGCCCTTCCACTTTTTGGAGCTATGAAAGGTGGCAGTAAATTCAAACTCAAGACTGGTACTATTGGGGTAAGAACAAATATTTGAAATCACATTCTCATACTCTTCCATTTACAGTATGTTTACAGCTTTTGTTTTGACATGCATACAGAAACTGCCACCAAAGCGTCCCAATCTTCCTGCTGAGCTCTTCGATATGAAAGAATTGCCTGCAGGTGAGGAGGAAGAAGAAGAGGATGAAGAGGAGGATGAAAACAAGCACAAAATGGATAAGAACAATAGTAATGATGACAAGAATGATGTAAATATGGAAGAACCTGAAACAGAAGCCAAAACCAGCACAAGCACTTCAGAGGAAATGGTACAAGAAGACAATGACAAAGGAATGCCAAAGCCCAGACTAAAAGGTGAGATATTACTGAACAAAGCGAAAAAACTAGCACATCCTTCCGTAGGACAGGTGCGTAAGAGAAGGCTCGCGCAAGGCTAGCAAAACTTTAGAAAGAAAAGTCTCTCGCACACTGTGTACTTGCAACACCAGTGAAAATTTATTGAATAGGTGCAACGTTTTGGCCTGTGGCCTTCATCAGGCATTGTTGCACCTATTCAATAAATTTTCACTGGTGTTGCAAGTACACAGTATGCGAGAGACTTTTCTCTCTAGAGATATTACTGAACACATTGAACGCACTACAGTTTAAAACTCAGTAGCTCCACTAGAGGGCGGCCTGTCTCCACTTCAAAGTGTTTCTACTGTGTACATACTGTTATTTTTGCTCAGAGCCAATTCTAAAAACAAAGAGAGAAGCTGGTTTGACAGAAGAAGTGAAGAAGGTCAATAAAAGTCCCATCAACAAGAAAACTTCA
This sequence comes from Mugilogobius chulae, assembly GCA_038363315.1. Classification (NCBI taxonomy): domain Eukaryota; kingdom Metazoa; phylum Chordata; class Actinopteri; order Gobiiformes; family Gobiidae; genus Mugilogobius; species Mugilogobius chulae. The sequence goes on along the minus strand of CM076406.1, from coordinate 19,245,744 downwards.
CTCGATCCAACTTGCTCAGGTTTTATGCCAAATCTTCAAACTTTATTAAACTTTATAATCATGCCACATATTCAACTGTGTCTTAAAGGTGTATCTGACCAACAATGTGTGTTGATAGATTCTAAATTAGAAGAAAATTGTGAAACAGCAGCCGAGCCTAGTCCTAAAAAGAAGCAAAAAGTCATTGGACCCAGCCGGGTAGGAGTGTGCATGTTACGTATGATAAATGGTTCTTTTGTTGTTTTTTTCATGCATGTTTTCTGTTTATTTATAGCCACCTGTTCCACTCACGGGGGAAAGTATCCTGATGATGACCCTGATTATTGTGTATGGGTGCCTCCTGTAGGTAAGGCAGATCTGTAAATTCACTGTAGAACATTGCTTTAAATATTACAGTAATTTAAATTATGCCTTCTGACTTGTTTATGCAGCAAAAATAATGTTTTATCAAATGCTAGAAAGAAATGTTGTACTAACCATGAGCTTTGATTCTGAACTCTAGACTTTATTAACTTTAAAGAAACAGCAATACACATACCATCTATAATTACAATCTTATCAAGCTGCCATTTGTCTTTTCTGTTAAAATTCATATTAGTATCTTTCATTTCCTATAGGTCAGACTGGAGATGGCCGTACACACTTGAATGACAAATACGGCTACTAAGGAAACACTCTGACTCAACTCCTCCGGCTTTTCTACTCCAGAGAATACCTGCAATATGAAGTGGTCTGGTCAGTCTCAAAAGCCTACTATCGGTCACTCTGAGATGTAAAGAGGCAGACTAATAAAACTGTCCAAAAAACACTCGTGGAGATAATAATGCACCCTTTTCAGCTTTTGGGGCTATTTACAGAGTGATTAAAAAAAACTCACCATTTCTATTCATTTGAATTGAGAAAGCTGGAGAAGTGCCCTCTTTCAGCGCAGACACTGGGCAGTCGGCCCGCTGGCACTTTAGTACATAGAGATGGGGTCGCACTAAAAATTTTGTCATTAAGTTTGAATGAGGTGCTTCAGTATATAGACTGGATGGAAATTGATAAAGGACAGAGCACGGCTATGGAATTGATCTGATTCAGCTTTTTCTTACTGGTAAATTCACCTGACACCCAAACCATAAACCCCACTCCTGTTTGGCACCAGTCAATTGCTGGCATGACCTTTTTTCCAAAAGAGAATGCGTGGCAGGGAGAGAGAAAGAGAGGAAGGCATTGAAGCAGCTTTTCTGACCATCTGGACACTTGGATGGCTACTGGATGAAACGCAAGCTGATAATGACTCAAGCTAAGTGAATTGTGTGTCTCTATATACACTGACACACATGCAAACGTAGCTCAAAGTTCTTATTTTAACAGGATTTCCCAATAAGCCAGTCAGCACTTGAACTGTTTGCATAAAGAAGGGTTTATTGGTGTAAGGCCTACTAATTGCTCTTGTATTCTCATGCTTTGTGTTTTTTATGTGTTGTCAAATGACTGTATTTTGTTATATAAAAATGTGATTAAACTCAATAATCATTATCAACTCCATTGTTCTAGTTTTATGAACTTTCAGGCAGTTGGCTTTGACTAGGATGCCTTGTTCACGCCCAAACCAGTTTTGACGTCAGAGGAGCTTTCTCTCTTTTCTCACACAAAGAGCTCTTCTCAGGGAATGATCTGGCGTAAAGAGGCTTGTGGTCTTGGCTGTGGTGGATTGCTCTGAACTTGTGTGTGTGACCCACTAATGAGTAGAAGCACACATCCCCTGTCTCTTACCTAGATTTGTTCCTTACCAAACTTACATATTAAATTTCCCTTTTCACCTAGCTTTCTATGTCTAGAACTCAAACAATACTGTGTGGCTGCGAGAAGTTTTGTTCATAGGTGGGAAGTACTAACACAGAGTATTTGTGTTGTCAAATAGGCTAGAATTTACAGCTTGGTTGAAAATATGTTAATTTGATGGTGCACTATGTGATTTTTCTGGTGGAGGGTTTCTTGTGTGGAGATAGAATTACTTTACCTAAATTATTCCACTGTATGCCATTAAAGTTAATATAGAAAAAAAAACAAAAATCAAGTTTTTCCCAAACAAGATGCCACAGGGCATTTATTGGTTCATTTTGTGCAACATGGACATTAGTCACATTGTTACCTTCTCTTCAGCAAAGTCCTTGTCAAGAGTGGTGTTTCATTCATCAAATGCAATACAATCTGTGCTGAACCGAGAAAACTAGCAATTCATACAACAGTAATGTCACCTTGAGGCAATAAGGGACTTGTAAAGACACTATGATGTCTATACACAATTGATCCTCTTCTACCTGCAAGTAATGAATTACAGAAGTATTTAAAATCATGGCACACTATAAAGTAGGCTATGCAGAACACAGATTACACTTTGCCAAATATGCAGTAACTATCGTCATTGGATATTGACACTTCCTTTCTGCAAATCAATGGAATCCATGCAAGGAAAGAAGATACATGTACTCAACTTTGACTACAAGTGACAGTCTTTAAAATACACAGTACATCATCAATAAATTGACTATTCAACTACAGTCATTACAGTTGGTTATATCTCATGACCTGCATATTCATAGCCAGAGTTATCAGATAAAAACTGCCTTTTAGTTTAACAATAAGATAACTCACTGTGTCTGTTACATGAAACTACCAAGAATCTTATCATTCTAGGGAAGACTCCTTGGTACCAATGATTGTCTTACATGCATTGTATTACATGAAAATCATCAGGTTTCTTTGCAAAGTTGATTTCTGTACCATTAAAACAAGAATATTTTAGGAATTTTGAGGCATGCAATACCTGAAATACTCTTGGACTTTAGTGTGTAGTTTAGCCTGTTTCAGCATTAGGAGCAGGATTACCTGAGTGTGCAAGAGTTAGACCAGCGGACATGTTTCTTAAGTGTGCTTCTAAAGCTGTCAGTCTTTTAACAGTCACTTGTTGGTCTCAGCAACAGAAGCCACATGAAAGCGGCTGTCTGTCTGGGAATGCAGAACAGGGCGCTCACTGGGTGCTGGGTCCTTGTGGCAGGGCTAAGTGCATTTACTTATGAACAGGGAGGGTCCTCACTGGGGTTGAGGGGGCTGCATGGGGGCACTGTGCTGAGGGAACGAAATGCAAAGATGGAGGGGTCGTAGGTGTATCTGGGCGGAGGACGGCTGCTGCTGGTCAGATTCTGAAAGAGAAAGAAAAGAGGTCGTTTAGTTTTTCCTACCATGACTATACATGACTTTGTAAGCACTCTGTCCTAGTCACACATAGCCAAGTGTCCACTTGTGTCCACATTTCAGTATAAATGCATTTAAATAAGGGGTTTTCGACCATGTTACAACAGTCCTGTCTCACCAACAGTTTACTCAAACCTGTACTTGGATTGATTCACACGTTTGACAATTGCTGATGCTCGAGTGCACAGAAAAATACAGTGTCTACCCTTACCTATTCCTGCTCACTTGTCTGTATTTTAGTTATATTTTAGAAAGGAGAGGTGGGGCTTATCAGTTTGAACAGGAAGTCAAAAGATTTGTTTATATTTGTAGACTCCTATCAGGTTTGTGTTTTACATTTATCAAGATGTAGGCTACTTTTTTTTATCTACATAAGTCATAGCTCACAAAATACATAAAAAAACAGAATGAACTACAGAAATATTTAAAATTCTACCACGCTATTAAGAGGCTATGCACAACACATACAGAACTACACATTCCGAAAATGTGGTAACTACTGTCACTGGATATTCTTCTTTGACTAGAAGTGTTTTTAAGATACACAACCTGTCATGTCAATTTACTTTTGGGATATTTTGACAACTGTCTTCATCCTAACTTGCTTTAACTTTAAAAGCTTTGAAGTGTAACACAATTCTGCAAAGTAATGAACACAGATTAGCTGCAACGCTTGGCCAACTTAGTTATTGTATTATTTGTGTCAGAATGTTTTAACCCATGCACCAGGACTGTGAGAAACAAGGGTGGGAAAATGTCTGGCCCTAATTAAAACAAGTCAAAACACTTCTAGTTTTTCATTCAGGTTTACACTTTTCCCCACACAAGGCTGACCCCTGGTGAGCTGCAGCAGGCCACTTACTGCTCTACAAGCTTTCCGTCTAAAATTAGCCCTGGTCATTTTCCTCCCGACAGGAAACGACAGGAAATGACTTTGTTGGATTTGGCAGTGAGGCAGCAGTTTCTCCAGCGCCTGTTGAGGGGAGTGAAGTCGGCAGAGTGGGATAGATTGGGGCTTTAGAGCTCCAGTGTGTTCCCAATGTTTTTTAGATTATAGCTGTGAATTTCCATTGCTCTGTTCACATCATTCACAAGAACATGCATGACAACTGACTGGAATATCTATGCATCAGTATTTGTTTCATTCACTTCTGCCTAAGTAACATACATTTGCGTGTAGTAGATATATGTACTATCTATGTCTAGTATGTTAAGCAGTGTGTGGTGAGCATAGATAAAGTTGATGATCATATTATCTATATACTGTATATATATAATTCCAAACTCAATTTCAGTACTAAGAAATACACTCACTTTTTAAACCCAAAACACTAGAATTTCCTTAATAAAAACTGTGCTTTGAAACTATATTTAATAAAGATCTCTCCCAGATCTTTCCGAATATGGGAATGTTTTTTTTGTTTGTTTTGTTTGTTTTTCCAAGTCAATACTTGTTCAAATGACTATCTAATTTTAACACTTATTTAAAGGTTCACCATATAACTTTTCATCTAAACAGACTTTTAGTTTTTACTTGGATGTTTTTGTAGGTCTAAAATGTGTGTCTTTACTTTGAGCAGGCTTTCATCTTCCTAAAAATCTTTGATATTGATGAAGATTACCATAAAGTAATGCTGTAATATTCTATTTTAATGGTATTAGGCATTTGATCTTTCACCTTCAGAAAGTTACACTGTGTCACTTTAAGTATTGATTAGTATCTGTTTGGTTTTGTTTTGTTTATTTTTCTTTTTGTGTGTGTCTATTGTGCATTTTTGACTAACTGTATTCTTAAGTCATTCAGTTTTTGTTCTCATTATTGTGCACGTGCAATGACATCACGACTTTGAGGCGTTGCTATGCTATGTATTTAGGGATTCAACTCTACTAACTACAGAGAAGCGGTAACACAGCAACAATTCCCACTATAGTTTACATAGGCAGTCATTGATAACAAAAACAGCCAAAAGCCAATACATGGAAAATCCCTTTATACCAGCCAGAAACATGTTACAGTAAGTGTGATTTATGTTGCTGTTAACCGTTCTCCACATGGGATCTGGGGGTCGGGCGAACACAGAGGAGAAAAGACATAGATCAGGATGGTTTCGAGATCCCCACAGAGCTATCCTGTTGTCACATCTGCAGCAGAACAGACATCCACCGTCCAAAAGGGTCACACAAAGTACAGATCCCAGAAGAAGAAGTCCTTTAAGACACTGTAAAGACAGGCCCAGAAGCATACAAACTACAGCTGGGGCCCGTCTGCTTTGATGGGATTGAAAGGTTTAAGGAACAAATTGGAAATACCTGTATAGTCAAGGTCAATTCATTGGCTATTTTGAGTGGTACCAAATTTTTATAGAAAGGAGATGTTTCTACTGTTACAGTACACATTAAATAGTTTAATTCTAGTTCTTTTTTTTCTATTATGTATAATTATCAAGTTTGGTTAATACAGCATTTCAGAATTTTTCTCTAAAGCCTTTGCTGACAAATAACAAAGAACAGGCCAGTCACTTGTTAGGCTACCGAATGTATCAAAAGGTAGGTATCACTTTTGTAATGTTTTGGAGAAATTGAGCATTTTGGGTTTGTCTTTTAGCCTACTTATATTTGGATATAAGTTTTTGGTTGCACCTTCCATTTTGAGTTGAAATATGTCTGAACATTTGTAATTGAAATCAATCAAAATCAGATTAATTCATCATCTAAAATTGTCAGATTGTGACCTAAAAATCCCAATAAACCACCAATTAACAAACAATAACCCAACTTATAATGCAAAAAGAAGTGAAAATCAAGTATTTACTATTTGAATAATTGAATAAAAGCTGAGGTTAGTTATTAGTTATTTACATCTGTCCAACATATATATCCGAGCTCTCACATGGCTGCTATCAACATGCATTGTTGTTTATTTAATGATTTTTTAAATTTTATTTCAGCAGTATTTGCAGCTTACCATTATCTATTTACAGAAAGCAAAGTGACACTGGAGTGGACCACTCAAAAACTTTTAATCTGAGCACTGCTCTCAGCTGTCTATGAGAAAAAAAAAAAAAACTTTATTATTCAATTCAGACAGTATACAGTGGTCTGATTTTGTCACAAAGTGCTGCATTTACAACAGGCGTTTTAGTGGAAAAGTTTACTCAGTGTACTTTAAGATTTTAAAAAGTCAGGTACCCCAGTTCGCGTTTTAAGCTAACTGCAATGACATCACAGCAAAGTCATGTTTTCTGTATTGTAGTCCCCCATGACCCTAATCTCAAATCCAAACACGCTGTTCCTTTTGTTCCTTTTCCACTCCCTTCAAATCTGCAACATTTCCCTCAGCTCAATCAATCTTCGCCCTGCTCTCCGCCCATTCTGCACGGTGACTGAAACCAGACGCCATCACTCCTGCCCTGGGAAGCTCTCATCGGCCCACTCCGCCATTCACCCACCGCAGCCCCTGGAGGAGAAGCTAGTGCTGTGTTTTCTTGCTGACCCCCTCCTTTAACTAAAGCCACCGACCTCCTCAACCCCATAACAACTCCCATCTTTGAATGCTTGAATCCAGACTCAAAGCACAGACTTCAGGGTCAGGATCCAGTGTCTTTGTTGGATACGGGCCAGGACACTGAGGCTTGACAGATAAAAGGGGTAAAGACTGAGCCATGCAGGGATAGAGAGGCCTGTGTTAAAGTTAGAGAGAATAGAAATTGCATGGCGGCGGAGAGCCTGAATCCAAATTGTGTGTGTGTGCGAAGAAAATCAACAAACTGGAACGCACCCAAATCACAAAGACGTCACTAGCGAGGACACTAGCAGCCACACCAGCGAGAACACGAGAATATGAGGCGATATCTCTATGTATCAGGCCAGCTCAACAGACAGCCGGCACTCTATTAATGGAAAATGACTTCATCCTTGGAAATACACCACAAGGGAAGCAACCGCACATACCTCCTCCTCATCATCTCTCCATCATCACTAGTTCTGCCTTTAAAGTTGCTCAGCGTACTTGGTTTGGGCTCTAGATGGATGGAGCAGCCTGGAGCATTACAGTCGGTGGATGTGTGTACACAAACAAGTGCATGATAAGGTTCCACTGACACTAGCCCACACAACGTGATAATAACGTCACTTTTCTCACCACACTGTGCGTCCGTCTGGAGCGCTCTGCTTGCTGCCAAGATGCCCAGGCTTGTTCCACTGTGCTCTCCAATCCTCCCAAACCCCACTAACAAAACACAATCAAACTCTATGTGCAAATCTGATATCATATTGTGGTGCTTCTCTTATCACAATCTATGAAAATATTTTTATGTTTATAGAGCAATCAAAGTTGGAATGTTCAAGGCGTGCCCTGTACCCCTGTTCACCCTGTGTCCACCACCTGCATGTCCCCGAAGAATCATTTGTCATTAAACATAGTTATTTATGTGAAGACAAGCAAATGGTTCTACCAGTTACAGGTCAGAACCAGGGAGATACAAGCCTTCATATAATAAGAACACATGTCTTTCAATGTATAAAAAAAAAGAAGTCACAACCTTAGTGAGAAATGTTACAGAGCAAACCTTTAGAGCTTCAGTTATCAAGTTAAGTATGTGCTCACGTGCAAAATAAATCAGGGGAGCAAAAAGACATAACTGACCCACACACGACACTACAAATGTCTAAATTGAGATGTTTTGTGTAATATGTTATACTGTATGTGCATCTTCCATTAATAAATTTAGTGCAAAAATCTCACAAATAGCTCATGCATTTTGTTTTTGTTTTTCAGTTTGCACTTGCAAATTAGCACCTGGATTGATTAAAAAAAGGCCCATGTTTGGTTGTAAGTTTGATCTAACATGATGGATAGTATTTAGTTAAGCTAACTTGTTTTGGTTTTAGTACAAAGAGATTAACCGATATGAGTTTTTCTTTGGCCGATGTGATACCAATATTTACAAATTTTGTCAGCCGGTGCTGATGACAATGGCCAATTTTCAAGGCCAATTTCTGAGGCTGATTTTCTTATTTTAAAAGCTTTGCTGGGGTGAGATAGTATAACCAAAAAATATTTCAACCTAAACTATTATTCAACACAGTGTAATGATGCTCAATTGTATTTTGGCGTAAGAAACAATAATTTCATAGCGTCATGAAAGACACTCATATCATAAGATTTATTTAAATTTGAATTTTGATTTGTAATTCTAGAGTGAGAGATTCTCTGGGAGATTCCAAAAATGACAACAAAACATATTCCATCTATTAGCTACTGGCACGTCTTGTAGTTACTACATTTGAGGATGGTTTAAAATGTATGTATAGAAGTTGGGAATACGTTCATGAGTATTATGCACTCGTTCAGGTCACTACTTGTGGACACACACTATTTTGTTGTTGATGTAACTGTGCTTTCCCCAAAAAGAAGCTACAGGTTGCCATACACCTTTAAGATGTTAAAAAATCTGTTTACTAAAACTAAGGGTAGAAGGGCCAGAGCTCCACTTTGATATTTGGTGTAAAAGCACTAAAGCCACACTGTCTCTGCATGCACTTGGATGGATATTAAAGAGCAGGTGAGAGGACAGGTTGAACTGTGCATGGGGGCTGAGCAACCTTGCAACCTTATCACTACTGTCAATGGAAACCCTGGACCGCAGTGCCTATTATAGTTGTGCATAAAGCGAATGGCTGTGTGTGCATTAAATTAACACTGCTCGAATCAAAGGTATAGGTTTACCATTAGAACAAACGGGGCATGTGGGGTTCCAATGAGACACTCACCCGTATCTTTATTGTCCGTGTCTTTCCTCCGCAATTCTTCTTAAGGAGCATTTTCTGTGGAAACAAGAGTGCAGTATAAATTAAGTGGTCATATTGTGTTTTTTATTTTTTTTTTTATTTAACTAAAATGTCTTAGAAATAGAAACAAATCTATTGGTGTTCTGTTCAAAACTGTACATAAGTTCCGCCCATTCATAGTGACATCTCACAGTAACAGCTTGTTTTGTTGTTGTTTTCATTTTGAAAAGTTTCATCTCTAAGTAAAGAGGAGTGTGTGGGGATAGGGGGTAGGTGAAAATAAGCGCTTCAGCTGTATTACAGTACAGGATTACTCAAACATGCAGGAATCACTCAGTAAATGATCATGAGGAAACACAAAGTTGATTTTGTATTTCCCCTTTAAGTAATGTATTTGCAATAGGTTTTTGCAACTCCTACCTGAATATCTCCTCTACCTGAGGCTATTTTAAATAGTCACTTTAACACTTTGGGTCAATTCACACCAATCTAAGATGCAGGAAGTGAGCCAAATCCAGACGTCTCACTAACCTAAACAACCAGTCAATAAAACTTATGCAATATCCTGTCTCCCACTCCCCACCATGTTGACGCAGTTCAACTATTCTCAAAAAGCAGTGGGGGTGGAGGGACCACACAATCATCGAATTGTCTTGGCTTGGGTAGCTGGCTTTAAAGGGGGAAGGGAGCACAGGAAAGAATGGAAACTCAACTCTCCCCTGTTATGATGTGGCAGCGAGCTGGTGTGTATGCACTTGCTTTGTTGCCCACCTTCTGCCAAGACCTACGTATGACTTTTTTTTTCTAGTGGTCTGAGGCGCAGCAGCCAGAAGATTAGAGAATGAAACCAACTTACGAGCCACTATGTCCCAAGGTCATTTTTCTGAGATTGATGATGGATTAACTGTTTGCCAACCACTTGCTAAATATCTCTCTCTACATTTCACCCCCTTTCATATTTGCATCTGTCCAGTCCAATAAAGCATGTGGGCCAAAAATAAATAAAGAAGTTTTTTTTAGATTAAAACAGTTCACACATGATAGCTTACTGCTGATTCTAGACATGCTGTTGAACGCACAAATATGTACTCAGTCTCTGCAGCATAACACACAGGCACAAGTGTCACACTTGTGTGAAGAAAGGCATGTTGTGACTTGTCTGTTCATGAACTGCTTTACAATGACGTGGGCTCTTGATGTACATATAAAAAAGTGTGATCAAAGCTAAATGAAATCACAGGTATATACAATGATGGTTCATAATAATGCCTGTAATTATATAGAATATACAATACATCAAAATAGGGATTTACATATTTCCCAAATGGTTGGCTATGGCTAAGCAGACATCTGCCGTACAAACTGTTGCTTTTCAATTATGATCAGGTTAACAAACAATGACACTGCCACATCTGAGCGATTGGACATGGATTAGCATGCATGAGGGATTATCGAAGACTAAGGGAAAACAACCCACTGACCCTTTAACCCAGTCTTTAAGGAAATTATGAGATAAATAAACGTATGGCCCTGTCTGCAGCTCATACTGAGCTCTGTCGAGGAGATTTAAAGGGGAAGCTGGAAGTGCTCCGTTAAAGGGTTAATGGCAGATTGAAGTAGCCTGTTGGCCCCCTATTGTATTCCTGCAGCACCTCCCATTCCACTTGACTGAGTTCCTCACAGACTGATACAGCAACAAATGAGCAGACACGAGGATGTGCTCACGTACACAGAAAGAGCCATGGATGATTGACGCAAACCTCAGACTTCTTTTTTCATCTCACCCTCTCAATGCCATCTCCTGTCATCTGCCATCTCCCTATGGACATATGGACCCCCAAACCTTCTCCATACAGTCTTACCCAATACACTCTAGGCCAGTAGCGTTTGGCTTAAATGATCAGTATTGGCGCCTGTCATTATTGGCTGTCATTCTGATTGTGTATTTAATCCTCTCCTTGAGCCTCCACCCTTCTTACGCTGTCCCACACTCACTAGTCTTTGTGAGAAAGCAGGGTGGACATCTGCCATGCTCCTTCATCCCTCTCCAGCAGACCACCGTGGAGGCTGAGCAGGCTGAGCAGAGGGATGACTTTGTTTGCCTGTGAGCGTGCACATTTGAGCCGTGTGCGTGCGTGAAGGCCAGCCGGATAGACTGCTGGGACATCATTGTATTTTTGGAATAGATCCCCAGACCAACATGTGTGTGTTTGTCTTGTTCAGTGGGCAGCATGAGGGTCATCTGTTATTTGGTTCTTTAATGTTTTCACTACAAACATCAGCAGAAGGTAGGCCTAATATATGAGCTAATAAACGTCCCTGAGCTTGAGAAATACCTACAGCAGTCTGTTGGTTTTAGCAAAACTAGCTTAAAAGACTTTGAAAGATGCTCAACACTTGCACAAAAGGAAATGTGAAGATATATGTACTATAATAACTAGAGACAATCTTTTCAAGTAGCCACTGATGATGGTTATTGATTATGGTGGTTGAACACTTATTTAGTTTGGGTACATTTTATAAAATACACATACTAGCATCAAGCAGTAAAATAATTAAGATCTCTAATGGTAAATATTCAATCGGGCTTATTTACACTTGACACTCACCTGTTGCATCTTCTCCAGGTCAAGACTGGGCCTTCCTAGTTCCCCTCCGTAACTATGACGGTACTTCCTGTATGGTGCGGCCTGGTCAAAGTGTGTGAGGATAATGGGGCGAGTAACGGGCTGTACCACCTGGAGTTGAAACCTCATAGAGGGGGGTTTGAGAGTTCGAGGTGGGCTGGAGCTGAAGAGGACAGGGCTGGTGGACGTGGCCAGGCAGGCACCAGTTTCTAGGGCTCTGTTCCCAGCTGGAGAACCACATCCACACAGGTCTCGTACTTCCTCATCACTAGATGCGCTACTATGATGATCCCCATGCCGCCCGTGGAAAGCTGACACCCATTTTCTGTTGTCACCGTAGCTGATTCTCTCTAGCTCTTCTTCTGAAGAATGTCGATCCAGGTTGGCATCTAAAAGTAGACGAAGGCGCCTTAGCCGCGCTGGAGACAGCGGCCCCTGGTTGTGCTGCTGACTGGTGGCCAATGGCGTGAGGGCACAGTTTCTTCGTCTCTCTGTGAGTCAAAAGATAAGATCAAGATGTGACTTTGCTTTTTCAAAACAGTAAAACAAAAGATGTTTTATTGCAAAGAGTAACTCCACAGACAAAACATCTCTTTGTTCTAAAATTATATATGCAAACAAAAAAAAAGCTTTTAAGACAACTAGACACAAGATGTTTGCTCGAAAATGTGCAGTTGCCAGCTGTTTCCCCTTTCAGCTTTTCTTTGTTTTGTTTTTTGAGAATTGAAACCACAGCATTGGCCTTAGTCATCATTACTTTAAATATGGTTAAGTTCATTTCAAATTCAAAACTCATGGACATCCTTTGTAATTCTATTTAAGTAAAAAGTATTTTTAAATACTGTATTCATAGTCAAATTTACTCCTTAGTTCATCTTACCTCTGTCAATTTGTGCAAGCTCCTGGTTCTCCCCCTCAGAGTCGTCGCTCTCTCCCCCCTCGCCGCTGCCATGGTAGGAAATCTGTACAAGACACATTATACTGGAGGTCAGATATGCCATATGGCCCACCAGCCGGGTAGCCCTTACAGTCGAAAAAGCAGCAAGTAACACTCCACAAACTACTGACAGAGTTCACAAACAGAAAATTAGGACTGAATTAATATTTGTTTTTCAATAAAGTTCAAGCTGAGATTGCATCATAATGAGAACTTTATTAATTCTGTGCTACAAAAACTTGCAGTTGGTAACTTACTTAAGGCTATACTTTAAGTTTAAGGGATTCTTTTTTTATTAGAAGGAGGTGATGATTTGGGGGTCAAATTGGTTTAAAGCAACTTCTGAAACAACTTCAGTAGGGTTAAAAGAAAGAAAGCTACTTTTCCAAACAAAAACTCCAATGTGTGTTTTATCTTCACACAAATGTTCACCACTTGTGCATCAAACCAATGTGACAAAGTACTGCCAAACTTACATTCATTGTATTGACAACTTTCAGTTCCCACAATCTCGCCCCTCTCCTCTCGCTCATTAAAATCAATTCCTCGTCTGCAGCCGGCGCAACAATGCCGATACCCTGCAGACTGCCACGCTAAGAGTTAAGTAATGCCCCTCGTGTGGGTAATTACCACTGTGAGGCCTCGCTGAGCAGCTGCCATCTGTGCATGTGCTGCTGTACGCCGGCGTTCACACACTGTCCTCCCTCATATACACACAAGCGCACACACCTCCTTCCATTCGGGGGGTGGGAGGGGTACTCATCCAAAAGACAAGAAAAAGTGAGAAAAGAGCTAGTGGCCTCTAAGCCCTCGCAGCTTTTCAATACATTTAAAGTGTGAATGTTGTTAGGAGTAGGAATACTGCAGATGCCACTTGTGTAAAAAAGTTTTTTTTTAAAGAGAACAAAGACCAAATCTGTCTCTAAGTGAGAATGCTAGCATACCAAGTTTTTGTGTTTCAAATATTGTGAGAATAAACATCACAATTTAATTTAATTTAATGTTTTATTAACAAGCTACTCATTATCTCCCATTCAAATTACACATTCTAAATCATCTTTATATAACCAGCTTTAAAAATGAAACTTTCTGAATGACAAACTAATGTACACAATTTATATAGAATAGAGTATAGAATAAACTAAAACACTTACTAGTTTTTGTTGTTTGTTTGTTTGTTTGTTTGTTTTAGTATGGGATATTGTCACCTGAATAATCACTACTAACTAACCAAATATTACTGACATTCCTGTTTTTAATGGGCAGTTTACACATCAAGTTGATTCAAATGAAGATTTGCAAAAATACAGTTCTTTACCATATTAAAGTGAACAACTCCAGAACCATAAAACGAGCATGTTCACTCGATAAAGTTCATAATAAAATTACTCTCAGGAAACAAAATGTGATGGCTAGAGGGCACATTCATGCACATTTATCAAAATTGAACTCAAATTGTAATGCCAATGGCGCAATTTGCACATCACAAAAGTTTTAAAGTTCCTGAAGAAGTTTTGTTTGTGAAGAAACTTCACACAAAAAAATCCAGCTATTTTCTGCATAAAAATTTTACTAGTTTAGATTTATTCAAACATGCTCCCAAACACAAGCAAATCTTGAATGAGTTTTTTCGGTTCAGGGACATGTCATTTCTCCTGCACATTTAAAATGTGAACTTTGAACTGAATTCTATTCCTAAATCATAAACCACAAATCTAACCACAATCACAACACTGGTTTAGCAGTCTGCAATAGATATTTTCTACAAATTGTCCAGCTCTAACTGGCAATGGTCCAGTTTGGGATTAGAGTTACACTTTACCAATAGATTCAACCGTCCACAATTTTTTTAATATTTTTTTTTGCACTTACACAAAATCAAATCTTATATTTATTCTTACTTTCACATAGCATTGTGTATATCATATGTCAGTGCAATATGTTTCACTCCAAAGAATCCAATCAGACCCTTTAATTTAAGTAACCTAACTGCATAGCTTGGTGTCACTCATCCAACCGCGCTTTAGCACACTGAAACTGAGACACAAACAAAACCATAAATTGTAAAACCCTTCAGTATGCATTTAGTCTTTTTATTATTATCATTGTCTTAGACTGATTGGAGTTTAATTCATGATTTGGAATGGCATCATCTTTCTCTGGTTTACTCATGAAAAGCTACTAAGAATGAGGACAAAACACAAGATTGGGACCAGAAGGATGAAATGTTGTTGATGAAAATCAAATGTTGATGATACAGTAGTTTTACCATCTTGCATGAAACTGCTTTACTCTGGCTATTGCATACTTTTTTAAAAAAAGATATAACAAACCGGTGCTGTATCTTTTGTTCTTTCCGAGCCAAAAGTGAACACAACCTCAATAACAAAATCATTGTTGTTTTTGTACTTTTTTTTTTAACTTAATGCCAGTGTAATGTTGCAGTTGTACATAAAATGTTCACAACAATACATAGAAATGCACTGATACCAACATTTTGCTGGATCGAGAATTGGTCCCATAATATGGCTTCAGTCACTACAAAATACTGAACAAAGTAGTTCAGTTGTACTTGCATGATCAGTAACAGTTACATAACACATAAAGATCCACTCAACTCATCTGTAATAACTATGTTTTGAAGAGAGATAGAGCAATTTTCCAAATATACACTAATATTATATTTAAAGCCAGTTTATCTGCTACATATATCTAAACTGGAAAAGCTGGATCTGTGCATCCCTAGCAATCAAATTAGATTGAATCATCCTGCTCACAGGCGTACATCTTGACAATTTTATCTTGTAGTATTGCGATATGAGATCTTGTCACATCCCCAGCTGTACATTTTGTAGAGGTTCATCATGGATTGCCTGTGTTACTTTATTCGAAACAGCTTTTTAAACTATACACAGCAAGACCACCCAATGCAGTCAAGCAGAGGAATCCGTCTGTCTGCACAAAGCCAAATATTGCCAAGTGTTCCTCCAATCGCATGGGGTCTGACAATAATGATTTGGCCTCTCCTTTCCCTCGGCCGACTCAAAGGTTGCTGCTGATGAATTGGAGATCAAGACAAATGTAAAACATGTGTAGTTCTGCAGGACGACAAGGACTGCAAAAGTCTTCAGTGATTCTCAAGCTGCAACGCCTATATCCATCTCTGTTTTGTTCTTCACCACCACAGTCAAACTAAAAACTTTAAGATTTTGTGAAAGATGTATGTTAAAGTTATTACACAAGAAGACATTCTATATCTTTATGTCATTTGATCAAGTTGTACTAGTTTGAACCATCAAATGCAATGGCTATGAACTCCTCAGTTCTAAGAAGCAATTTGAAGTGACGCAGTGTAACTTTCTGAAGCTGGAAATTTATGATGGAAATATAAAACTTAAAAAACATATAGGAACTTACTTTGTTGGGTTACATAGATTTTATACCATCAAGTTAAAAAAAAAAAAATGGAATTTCTATGAAAACAAGCAGGTGGAGGACATTTTCCAAAATATAAAAAATCCATTTGTGACCATGCAAGCCCAGTAGAAAATATTTTTTTACATAATATTTTTCTGTTTTTTGTTTGTTTATTGAAAGGTTTAACAGGATATACCAGTAAAGTAGAACATTTAGATGGATTCGACATTTTTGAGGAAGTGTAAACCTCATGGAGAGACGATCTTCTGAGATGTCACTGTGATTTATGGCTCGTACATTATATCACAATGTAAGGAATCTCTCCTGGCAGTGGCATTTACGCTAGTCCACTTGATACCACAGGACTTTGAGAGAAAGAGATAAGAATTTCACAATTGTGCTACGGTCAACCACATTTGTAGCTTTCAAACTCCAACATTACTCCAAATAATGATTATTGTTTGGTTAAGTGAGGTGCTACAGAGAATGTTTTACATCTAAATACATGGAATTAGTTTAGTCATGCTGGCCTAAAGTTTGAGAAGCCTGTACTTTGATGTCAGAAAACATTACAGGCAGGAAAACATCTCCACTGTTTTGTCCTTGGCCCGAGATTTAACTTTGGGCTAAGTTTCAATATTTAGGTGTATAATCAAAACTACTTTAGCTTGTTTAACTGATCACACAACTGTAGTGAAAAGTGAAGCCAACACAAAGAGTTTTGTTGAACATAAAGCCAACTACAATGCAGGGTCGGGCGATATGTAGAAGTTCATTTCTATTGCCCATCTGTTATTTTGGTGAAATTGTCATACTATGATTCAACTTTTTTGTTTTTAACTAATCACAGTAAAGTGTAGTCAAATGATAACTTCAAGGTTTCTCAAACTGTGGTCTTTTTTTTTTTTTTTGGCTTTTTTGAGTTAAGCACCATTTATAACTGGCTTATCGATGTTTACTCAGACAAGGTTTACACTTCTAAACATTAAGAACACTAATGTATGCATATACAGTAGTCAGAAATTTGATCACCAGACGTGAAAAGTTTGAGGACTAGTGCACTATCTGTTGGTTAACTCAAACTAAAGAGCTGATCACATATTGTGAGAAAATACAAACCCAATTCCAAAAATATTGTGATATAATTGTTTTTCCATATCGCCCAGCTTTACTACAATGTACAACTGGTATCACCTACGTCCACAAATGTGTGAATGTATGCATTTTTTTCACGATGTGTGCAGTATTTTGCTAAAAAGTTGGAAAAATAACCAACATTGAAACCGAAAATAATGACAAAGTGTCTTGTTATTCAGGAGGAGATTATGGAGGAGTTTATACAACACAAGCAGAAATTGTGCGATAAAGGCCACATGATGCGATGGCACATTATTAAAACCATAAAACTGTGTTGCAGCTTGAGATGGACAAAGGCAGGAGTGTTTGTGTGTCAAGAAGAGCTGAATGAAATCCTTGTCAGAGCAGTGTCTCTGAGCAGCTTGCTAAGCTGGATCAATGGCAATGTCACCGTGTACACTCTCCCATAGAAGCTAGTTCAGCCAAGTACGTCCTACACACTTGGGCTGGGCCAGCAAGATGGTGATAAAAATCTAATTGTGATCTCATTCCTGTGACAATCTGCTATTTTGGAAAAAAATCAGCATATTATGTTTTTTCTATGACTTTACTTCTAAACTCAACTAGTTAATCTTTTTCTCACCGAAACTTGCTTTTAGGAAAACTCTGCAATATTTTGAGTGGATTTAACCATTTTTAATAAAGTGTGAACAGCTTGTATGAATTTTGCAGCTTATATTATTTTATGTCTCAAGAAAGTGGTAATATAATTTCAATTTCCACCACATTCTCCATACTTTTGGCACACTCAATCACAATTTTCAGTTACAACAACAAAACCACAATTGTGCGTCATTGCTTTGGTTTGTTTCCTAATCTTGAATAACAATGATGGGAACAGTCTTAATTGATGTTTATTAATAGATTGGTATGAGTTTCTTGTAAGATCGTCAATAGATCCTTGAACGGCTTTGAATCCAAACAAACTTTTAAGTCAACAGTAAGTGTGTATAATTGGTAACTTAACTGAGTGACAAAAAACTGAAAAAGCTGCTGTGAAGTGCACATTTCTAACTTGTAAGATGTACAGTGATAACAGGGAAGTGACTATTGTTAACGATGTTTTTAAGGATATCCAAATGTGCTCAACAGACTTAACTGACTTCAGGAAAACATTATGTTTTAATCTTTTGTATTGATCTGTTTTATCACAGCCATCTTGACAAGCCTGCAAAGCGCCATTCTTCTGCCTCTGCAATAACACCCACAATCATATAATTTTGTGTGGGAATCAGTTGTGTTAGTAATAAAGGGTGTAACTCCAAAAGATCTTGATCAACAGCCCATACAAAAAGATGCACTCACTTCACTGATGGCCCTAACAAGATGGAACCCCGCCACTGACCACAGCACCAAACAAGAACACAAGCAGACAATAGGGATGGCACACTTTCCCCTGTATCTTCAGCCAGGCCTTTGAAAAGGGGGACCACTTTGGCACAAAATGGCTGCCATGCGACTATACAGTTGGTTGACGCACAATAGTGTTCTGGATGGAGCAAGTTAGTGACCCATGCCTGGATACAATTCACCCCTCTCCTGAGTGAAAAGGGGCTATTAAGCAGTAACAATTGAGGAGGACTTTTAAGCATAGCAGATAATTTGGGAAAAGTTTTTTGGAAGTGATGCAAAAGTTTCCAACTCGAGAACTTGCTTTGTAGCTTTTGGCTGGAAAATAAAGCCCAAAGTTTAGCTTACAGGTCAATGAGTGTGTGATTTGTTACCACTGCCACATGCCTGCTGAAGTTTTATGTAGCAATTTGCCTCTTTCGGTAAACATCTGGCAATCCTATAACTCATGAAGACCTAAATTCCCCCTGTAACACTGTAATGAATGGTTAGAAGTATTTGAAAGCATCCAGAAAATATCTACAAACAAGACAGACTTCCTGGATGTCAAAATGAACAACAGTGGGACAAGCATACGCACATTGTGAGTTAGTGTCATAGTGTTAAATACAGTGTATATTAACTTATTTTAACCCAACTGAAGCGTAAAATTGAACTGGCCTACAAATGCACTTGAGTCACAAGACACAAAAGGAAAGCCACACTTTTCACAAACAACCTCCTTCTCAACTCTGCTTCCATGGAAAATTACATATGTTTACAACTACTACTAGTGCTGTTGTTGCTTACTGATATTACAACTAGGCCTACTACTATAATATTACCACTACTACTAGGCCTATGATACCATTAGGCTACTATTAGGCTACTACAACAGACTACAGCTGCTTCTACACATCACATAAAGTAGTTCAAACTTACCTTCAGTTGAAAGGGGTGTATTTCATTGAGTGAATGTCTTCTTAGCTTCTTGGTCAAAGTCTTTAACATTGTTTCAGTCTGTATGGCTATTATTACGCGTTACTAGAGATGTTACAAGCTATACAAGATTACATGAACGACTTGTAACATTTAAAAGGCACAGAGAAAAGCTGACAGCCTCAGACGATGACCCTGTAAGCATCTATGAACGCCGACAGAATGATAAACCTTATCAGAATTTAAGACTTCAGCGTAGATAACTTGTTTTGGTAGCTGCGTAATAGGAAAAAAAAGTCTTTCTCTTTCGTTTCGTCTAACTCACCCTGGGCTCGGCTTGATTACACTGCATAACAATTCAAATGTGTTTAAGAAATTATAAAAATATATCATAATAAGTTGGTCGCATTCACACACGCACTCTCACACACATGCACACACGCAGATTCCTAGTAAACTGCACGAACACGGAGTGAGTCTCCAGTGTGAGCGAGCTGCGCGCTGATTGGCTGCAGTGAGCAATGATGTCATGTATTTCACTAAAAGAGGAGGGACCTAATTAAAGCCACATTGACTGTTGTGTTTACTTTTAGTAGTTTTACATTACGAGGTTCAGCCTGTAATTTAAAGCGAGCATGACATTGTGCCTGATCTGTGCAGAGGCAGCAGTAACTCCACATGAAGAACAGTTAATGAATTATACCAAAAGAAGTTAATAGTTAATTAAAATGAGGGACACTGTGTCAATTTAGCTTTGCATAACCGGTGTTTGAAGGTTAATCTTATCAATAGCGCACGTACAGCAAAATTTTTGTAAGTAATGTTCAATTTTAGATGCTGCAACTTTTAACTTTTTATATTCTAAGATTGTCTTCTCACTAAAGACACAGTTGATGTTATGCCTGTGAGATATTTTTTGTTCCACTTCCATAAACACTGTTCTAAATTTTCCTGATTGTGACGTCATAGGTAGATCTCTGAAATCTTCAGAACTACAATCTACAGGTCCATAAATCATCCAGTTGTTTTGATCATTTCTGAAGCATTAGCATCAGGCAAGATCAGTGATTATTTCCCCAGTGTACATTTTTTCACAGTCAGTAATGAAGCTTTATTGCAATTCCTGACATGGGAAACACGTGACTGTTGTGTGATATATGACCCTTTATAAGTTTCAATACATAAGATGCATATTAAATGTTCTTAAGTTGATGTGTAAAGAACAATTTAAGTAAAAGTAAATCTATCATAATCATATCAAAAGAATGAAACTACATGTTTACTTTTAGAGTAGAAAGCAAAAGTTTTTTATACAGATTCAGGGGAATGGGTGGATCTCAAAAAAGTTATTCTCTTGATTTCAATTTCACAGTATGTTTAGACTAATTATTACATACTGTTATCAAAGCCAAGGAATTTAATACTTTTAGGCAAGATTGAGTATACTTCTTGGACAAAAGCAGAAAGTACTTTTTACTTGTCTTTTTAAAATGTAGTATGTAAACTAAAGTAAAAAAGTACAGGTAACTGCTCTTAAATGTAGTGAAGTAAATCCAATGTAAAGTACAAATAGTTCAAAAAGTTACATCCTGTTTTTTTTTTGTGATTTATAATAGATCATTTCAATATTAGGTGACATTGTGAACAAATGAAAGTGTATAAATATAAACATCCAATTACAAAAGCTTCTGTTCTGTGTTATTTGATCTATTAGTGACCATTCCTGGACGCAGAGATGTAGACACTGCAGGGAGGGAGAGCGAAAGCTGAGAGCAGAGAGAGCATGTCAGGTATAATTGGTGTAAGTGGAGCATCCAGTTTCAATGATGTCATGCTTTGCAACCACTGTCTGCAGCACTGTAAACGCACTAATGCTATGGAGGTTTGTTGTGCCAAGTCTTCTTTGTGATGGCAGATGCAAGACACACCTTTCCACAGTGACATAACTGATCCCTAGCATGCTGTCAAAGTGATAGTCATCAAATTATGTCAATGGCAATAAAAGCAAAGCCTGTCCTTTGTTTATTTTATGGAGTAATCTAAGAGAGCTGGCCTGGGTGTCTCTGCGCACGCAATTGTCCAGCTATACGGCTTTTAAACTATAGTAGCTTAGTCATCTGTGTGAGGCCTTCTCACATAACTCCTCCGGTCACTGACCTGGTAAACTCTCCGAGGAACCTGTGGCTTTGCTCCAGGTCAAACTCAAATCCAATTTAGGCTATCATGCACTCAAATAAGCCCACTAGTGAAATACACCTACAAGTCAGCTCGGTCATGGCATGATTGAAATAGTCAAGGCAGTGGGCAAATGCTGACGAGGTTGATAGAGCTCCAACTGATTTTCGAAACGCTAAGTACAAGTATGAATTTATTATTGAAGACACACACTAAGTTTAACTCAGTTTAAAATTCTCAGTTTGTTTGGACATGCCATACCTTATGTGAAAGTTCAATATACAAAATTAATAGAACAGATGTTGAGAGTTGTTTCTAGGTTTATTACCAGTTTGAACTATAACAGTGTAGGCTCATTCAGCTTTCTGATAAGAATAGGGTAATAAATATAAAATATTCAAAGTCACATAAAGCTTGTTGTTAATGAATAAAGACTAGTTTTCACCAAAATTGTATTTATTAGTTTTTCTTAGTAAGTTTGATCCACTTTTATATGTTCCTAATGTTTATAAAATGAGTGTCTAGATGACTAGAGCCCTTTGCTCATTCACCATTTATCAAACAACAGAGAAACCTTGGGACAATCAACAGTATAATGATTACACATTACCGAGTAACAATCAATAAAAAAACATTATACAAGTAGAAGCCTCATAGAAAACATGAAGGTCTTTCCTCCAAGCCATTTAACAAGTCTTGTTTATATTTAGTGAGACCAGATTTCAGTTTGTTGTTCATCTGTGCTGAAGATGCAGCACATACTGAAGGCCATTCACTCAACTGTTTGGGACAAACATGAGAAAGCTCTGTGAATTCAGCTCTGGTATTCAGTCACTCACTGAGGGAGTAGTCCCAGCATGCATTGTAAATGTGTTGTGTACAAAACACTTTAATTATAGACTTGAATTGAACGGTTTAGCCACATGAGGGCAGCACATGTTTCCCTTTAAGAAGAATGAAAAACTAAATGAAAAAAAAGTGCCGATCAGACACAACCCGGCCAGGTCATGTTTGAACAATATGAAGGGATTTTTTTTATGTGTAAAGGTCTAAAGTCAGCTTGCTTTGTGTTCATCGCCTGCTTTTAAAATAATGAATAAACAGACTAATATGAAATATTAATGACATAAAAAATATATATATTTTGTTCGTTATACACAAGATATGTTTTGTTTCGACAGATTAATGTCATCAAACTAGAAGAGAAAGTTGCCCAGTGTTCGCCCTCTTGTGGCAACATACACTCATTGCATGAGTTCAACTTGTTGACATTTAATTGTACAGCAAACAAACTAGTGTGAGAATAATGTACACGTTTACACGTCAGTAAACGCATTGCAACCCATTTTTTTTTTTTTTGATCCCATACTAAAAAAAAAAGAAAAGTTTTTTTTTTTAAGTTTGTCACAAGGTAAATTTAAAAAGTGTTTTGTTCATTTTTTATTTAGCTAATATTACACTTTGAATACACTACTTTCTGGCATATATACCTACATAATATGGGCTTATTGTATATCATTAAACCTCTTCACAGTCGTTCAGTAAAACAGAAAAGGAGAACATGTCTGACCTTCATTTTACCTTATGTTGCCAAATAATAAGTTACCCAAAAAGAGAGAAAACAGTGGTCTACTTTTTCATGTGGACAATTACACAATGAATAGAAAGTGGGGATACTGCTGTAGGTCTAATGATGACAACATTTCCTCTTTGCTCCATCACTTGTTTAACATTGCTGAAATAGCTGATGACAAAGCAGCGGGCTGACCTCTGTGCGTCATCAGTTGTTTTTAGCCGTGCGTACCAAACCTCAGCCCACTTGGCCTTGGAAGTGCTTGTGTTCCTCATCCTCCGGCCTGCGTCGCCCACTCTTTCTCTCCTGGATAACAGAATAGAGCCACTGCCTCCCTACACCCTCCTCTCTGCACTCACCCAATGACCCAGTGGCGGGAAGCGGGGGCCCATCTGTGCTTCTGGAGAGGCTACTTATATTCTCAGCTTCTATTTTCTATTCACTCTTGTTTAAATAAAACCCACATGGCCCAGAAATACTTCCGCAATTCTGCTTCACAACATGCGTCTTTCCTGATTACACAAGATAGTGCCAGAAAAGCAATGTTAGGCCACTGATGGAATCATATCAATGAAAGTTTGGGTCATCATTTTCAAAGTTCAAGTGAATATGCGTAATTCACATGCAGTTTTGACTTAAACTTGGCTATGATTTAGTTCTGTACATTTCACTAAAGGTGGCATCAGTTCTATTTGATATGAGCTATTGTCACATGCCAGATATCCACTGGTTTGGCTAAAATTGAGTGCCAGGAAACACATAAGATACCGTTCTGGATGGGTAAGATTCTGTCCAGAAAAAAGCAAACATGTAACATTTTTCAAAACATAGACTTGAGTTTTTAATATAGATTTGAGATCTAAAGATGTGACATTGCAATATTATTGTGTTGTGCCCTGGAATCTTTTGAAACAAAAAGCTCACATTCATCCATAGAATTTATAATTGTTTATTCTTTTTTTTTCTCCAAAAGAAAATGAATTTCATATTTGAGTAATTTATGTAAACAGCATCCTCAATCTCAAGTTAAGAGAAAAGGAGTGCACTGTGGCATTGATTTCTTGTGAAGTTTCCTAAGCGTATGAGTAAAAATAGCTACTGACCATAAAGATGCAATGGTTTACGTGTCGTAACTAAGCTGGGAAATGTTTTGTGATTCAACTTAAATCCATTTGTTACAAACTTGAACATGTCTCAACATATTACTTCCTATTTTGGTGATGAACATTTGGGCCTTAGGTAGCCACACAACTTTGTGTGACCCATACTCTATATATTGTTGTATTATGATGTAGATGTAGATGTAGACCTATATTTTTATTATTTCATTCACTGTTGTTTATACACCCTGGTTTCTAAACTGCACAAAAAACTTACACATTTATTACTTTTTTTTTTTTTACTTTTTAAAGGGTGATAAACTTTCAAATTATAAAGCATGCACAAAACTGACTTTATGAGGGAGAGGGAGGGAGATATCTTACAGCACTTTTCACTTCTAGAATACATTTCATACAAATATTCCATTAGTCAAAGTTGACATTTATCAGAACTGAGAAAAGTTCCTGTGATTAAAGGAGTGAGGTGTGAAAAAGCTGAAAAGTGTAAAGGTAATAAAGCAACCGACTTAATGTTAGCTCATTTCACAATCATCCATCACTTAAACCAAAATAAGTCCCAGTTTTAATTTGAAATCTGGTTTCTCTTTTAATTGTACTGTAAGATGTGTCCACACAAAAAAATAAATAAACCTTTTCCCAATAGAGGGCAGCAGAGTGCTTCATTCCACCCCTGTCCTCTCCAGTCTCTCCAGTAGCTGTCTCTATAACACCAGCAGCAGGAGAGCCGGTGCACCGAGACACTGGATCCTGGTTTGACGCACTGGAGGACGGCCAAAGGATGGAGCCGTGGCCTGGCGCAGGAGGGAGCCTCAAAGTCACTTCCTCTCTCTCTCTCTCTCTCTCTCTCTCTCTCTCTCTCTCTCTCTCTCTTCTCTCTCTCTCTCTCTCTCCCTCACTCTCTCTCTCTCTCTCCCGGTGGAGCCATAATTGCTGAGGTTGCTATAGCGACAGGAAGCATAGAAACAGGAGGTGTCACTTGTTACCTCAGAGCTGGATTTAGACAAATTGTAAAATAGCCACTGATGGATAAGATATGGGAGGTGGAGTTACTAAAGATAAGCGACCTGAGGCAGCAGGACCAGGAAGTGGCAGAAAATAGGCTGCAGGTCTCATGGGGAGCACTTTAATCTGTGGGTTTACACTTTTTAATAAGAAACGTCATAGTGAAAGTCACACGTTGGCATATTGGAATGAAATCAATAGTAAAAAATGTAGCCTAAATGTAGCATTAATAGCCTACTGGGTACTGTCCGCCTCTGCATAATTAAATGTACTCTTTTAGTTAGTAAGATGTGATGTATAGGCCTACAGGCTGACTTAATCATTAAGCTATAGATTGTGATGCCAACAAAATGAATTGGTTTGTCCAATAGTAAAGTGAATTCTGCTTCTAACTGAGGCTAATTCGAAAAATAGGCTATTTTACCATTTCAAATTCGAGCATAAGAAGCAAGTGCTTTAAGGTCAGCTAACACACATAATGAAAATGCAAGAGAAACATGCAAATGAGAATGCTAAACAGACCTTGTGATCTCAATGTCCTGGATAGAATTCCTGTGCATGTTCTTTGTGTAGGGAAGAATCAGGATTTAGAAAGCAAAGCCAAATTAATTTCTTCATGTGAGCAAAATTGCTTGTTGACTATTTTGATGTACATATAAAAAGCGTGAAGCAGTCATAATTATTTGTTATTGTATTACGATACTTTTTTAGGTGGAGAAAACAATATTATTTATGTGGGGCAAGTAACTTAGATTATGACTTTACTAAACACTGTTGCTATGTAGCCTTACCCTGCAGCAAGCATTCAAAGGTGTCATCTAGTTTATTCTGTTAACATGTGTGTCATAGTCTGGACTCCCAATGACTCACTCAATTTAATTTAGACAATCTCTTAACATTTTTCGCCCTCTTCTTCCAGTTGCACAGTGATTAAGTGTGCTGCCCGGTTGTGTGAGCAGGAAAGGAGAATGTGCATAGACACATTTGGCATTGGAGACAAATCTGTCCAAACAAAGGACATTGTTTAGTCCACAAGATTATACATAAAGTTTTGCAATGCAACTTTTCTGGTCCGCCACCTGCTTGTTTCCTAAGAAAGATTTGAACATTTGATGTGCAAATCTGACACTAAGCCAAGTTAGTCTTCTTCATTTACCGAACACTTACTTATGAATAAAAAAACATCCATCCTTAAGCTTGCCTTGACTTTTTAACACAAACTTCTTTGTAAAACTGGATCTTTTTGTAAAACACAAACTTGTGAAAAGGGACGCATGTACCATATGCATGCTTTGCTAAACTAGATCTCTGATCTGTAGAAACCACTACTAATATTTTCCATACTATATCATACTATAGCCATGTCAGCTTGACAGTGCCTGGTCTCCTCAAACCCGAGAAGCTAAGCAGATTGGGCCTAGGAGGGGAGACCACTGGAACTCCATGTGCCACAGTAAAACGACTAGAGGAGAGACACGATGATCAGAGGAATCAATGGCACAGATTGGCAGCCTCACTTTGTCAATCTGCCCTAGATCACAACAAACTCAGCATTTAAATAACATTGTTTCGGCATTTACAATTTGATTTTGTACATGGATCTGTATCTTTCCTATTCCCCTGAACCTTCCGCTCTTCTCTCCTCTTCCTCCCTGTCCTGCTTCAGTCTGTCTGAGTGTGTATTGTGAGTTCACAGCGGATGGCAATGGCCCACTCAGTCCTCTTGGAGAGCAGAAGGTTTGTCCACTCCCACTCAGCCTTTTACGTCATGGAACAAGGCAAAACCGAGACATCGCCACAGAGAACAGATGGGTGAAGGCCGTTTATAACATTACTCCTAATGCAACCATGGTCATCAGGACAACTGTGTAGCACCCTATTGTAGGCTATAAATATAACTGGGGCCAAATATAGAAGGAGGAAGTGACCATTTTAGAGTCAGAGGGAAATGAAAATGATACTAGAAGAACCATGTAACTTAAACAAATGAAATTAAGTTAACATGAAAAGACAATAATAAAGATAATCTAATAATAAGAAAATGATTAGTATTTAGTTTAAACCTATCCAACAGGTCATCATCACCGACCTGCTGTTGTAAGAGGCATGTGCTTCACCGTCACCAGATTGGTGTAACCATGGAGACATGATGCACATCGACAATGACATCATTACAGCCCCGATTGTTCCCGTTTACGCAAATGGAAAAAACAATTCAGTCCTTTTTCTTTGGTTTGCACTACCAGCAGTATGTTTGACTTGTGCTTTCTTTTGCAAGATTTACATTTTGACAGATTATATGTTGACGCAGCAGAATGTCAAGATGTTCAAATGACCGATTCAATCCTTAGTTGCAAATTTTCCAAAATACTATTTAATGTATGTTTTCTTATGATCATTAACATACAAATTTAGATATCAAATATTGTCAATCAAAATATAAAGGCACTGTTTGTAGTTGGTTTTATCTTAAAGGTTCCAGCAACAATTTTAAATCATTTGAACATCTTTGCAAAATCATGTAGCCTACACTTAAGGCTCCAATAAAATTCTTCTTACTGATAGTTCAAATGCTTCCTAGACTTTGAAAAAAAAAATTACCTTTAAATGTCTTGTCTTGGTGATTTTCTCTAAAAGCTGCTGAACTCAATCCTCTCAGTGAACCTCTGCGGACAAGAATCAAAAATCACTTTACATATCAACCATTTACATGATATTTAAATTACTGATACCAGAAATATGCAAGCACATGTTCAATATTTTAGTGAAAATGTTTTTAGACCTGATTTAATTCACTTTCCTTAATAGTTCATAACAAGTGTGCTGACGCAGACTGGGGAGTTGTAATCCTGCGTTTGTGTTTATGTGAGTCATCCTGTCACCTCGTGCCACTGGGCTGGTCAAAGAAAAGGCAAACTGCTGGTGTGGCTGCTAATAATACACATGTGACGGCTGCTTCAGTGGGAGGCCAAGTAGATCGTCCACAGTAAAAATCTTTCAAAAAAAAAGCTGAACAGAAAGCTACATACCGCATATTTTAACAGGAAGATTGTGGACTTGTTGAATGTGTGTTGTTTATAGACAGATTTGTGATGCGAGGTAGGTGTTAAGCAACAGGATTTGAGCTGAAAACAGAGGTTGTAGATTTCAAATGTCTTGCCAGTTATTGTGATATTAGAAAATTTAGAAATCATTATCTTCATCATCATAGAAATAGATGTTATCCATGGACATTCTTTTGTTCCTCAAAGTTTAGAATGAGTGGCAAAACTAGGCTAAGCAATAGAAAAATATGTTCTTGTCTTGACAACTGCAACAAACGGACTCAAAAACATCTTTCTTTAAGACGAAAAAGATAATAAGTTCAATTATGTGTGATCTCAATGTCTGTGATGAATGTGAGAAAAGCTTAAGTGTTGTTTATCTGCTTTTCTACCACTGTTTACTTACTGTTTAATTTTCTCTTTTTACATATCAGTTACAAACACAGTAAAGTTGTTGCAAGGTGAAATTGTTAACAGACTGTAGTGTCTTTTTCCTGTTTTAGGTGTATTTTGAGCTCTTACAGGGGAGTTTTAACAGTTTTAGCATTTAGAAAGCTGTGATACCATTTACATAACCTCTATATCACATTACAACCCAGTCTATATTCATGAAAAAATGCCATTGACATGACTGAAGTAAGGTGCAAACACATGCCTCTTTTGTCTAAAAGTAATTCACAAATCATAGTAAAAACAAAACTAAAAAATTGTATCTTTATATACATGAGCTAAAAAATAAACAAAATAAACTCTTTCAACACCGCAAGGTCAATGGAATGAAGAGAAAACTTGATCAACTTGGGGCACTAAGTTTGGGTTGTGAAAGATTTGGTGTAAAAAACAATGTGAACAATGCTGTTATTTTAATATACAACAACACATTTAGCACAATAAAATAGTAAAAAAAAACTTGATTCAATAGGTTTTGGCACCTGAAATTATTACCGCTTAATATGTATCAACATTCTTCTGTGAGGGTTATGAGATGGTTGCATGGTTATTCTGGGGGTTTAAAAGCTTGAAACCCCCTGTACTATATCAGATATTATATTGATAAAGGGCTTTTCCAATGCTCAAAATCCCTGTATCTGAGTGAGCTGCATCATTGGCCTTACAACAACTAATCATACCCAGCATTCAAAGGCAAACTGCAACAAGTGTCTTATTCTCATGGACACAGCAGTTGAGATTAAATAACTTGATGATGATAATACATTTGGGGCATTTCATCGAGCTGCGTTTTTTTGACGAAAACAGGTTTAACTATTGAGCTATTGTTATCCCAAAGGCAGAGGTTACAACTAAAGTAACTGAAGTCTATATTCCGTAAATGTTTTATGGTTAGGGGTAACTTGAATGTCTAAATCATTAGTGTTGAAGCAGAGAAAACGCGTTGAGTGCAAGCTCAGAGCTGTGTTTATGAGTGTGAAGTGGGAGAAGGAGAGAGTATATGTCCAGAGTGCTGCTGATGAGAGCTGAGTGGGTGCTGCTGTGTGTGAGCTATGGGAGGGGGGGTCTTTAAAATGATCCTGAGTGACGCAGGCTGCTCTACACACACATCCTGACAGCTGCTCCTGTTCTTGTCTAACAACATTTGGGGACAGTAGCCTAAGCTGGACGATTGGCTTTTGATACTATATCTAAAGCATAAGGTTACAGTTGTGTGCTCTACAGTCCACAGCTGCAAATCGAAATAATAAATGGCTGTGTATATTCCCAAAAATAAATTTTAATATTAGTGATGCAGCTTGTGAGCTTAGTTTTAAAATCCCAAATGCATTAAACTTTTGTAATGTTAAACCGATAATTTCGGACCACATTGGCCACAAAAGTGCTCTCAGAGCCAGTCAAGTTATATTTAGCACCTATAAAGTTACTTGAAAAATCCTCTTTTTTTTGTCTTGTGAACACGTCACAACAGTTAAACACTGTTGTTCCATTCCAATTCTCCACCCTTAACCAGCTTTCCTCTTACATTTCAATGTGAGATGAGTTTGGGGATTTCCATGACAATATTGTTCATATCACTTTCATTCATTTCCTTGTCTCAAAGTCGCTTCTGTTGCCCCAGGGCTCACACAACAACAATGCCACTTTTATGTTTTTATTAGTAAAAATCATGACTGGAACGGACTTGAGATGAAACTAGGCATAAGACTTTTGGTCGGTACATTTCATCAATTGGACAATCTCATTATGTTTGAGTTATAAGCAGCTGCTCTTCACCGGAAACATTGACTAAAATGAGCAGAAAGATGCTGAAGGAGAGCAGGGGAGGAGGATGAGAGGGGTTTCAGAATGGAGATGCTCAGATAGTACACTTCTTCCTGCTTTTAGCTTTTCTTTTTCTTCAGTCTCTTTCAAAAAGCTTTCAGCTGCCCATTTTACCATAATGAACATTTTGTTTGTCTTTAGTCCCTTGAGATCATTATTTGCAAATGCCATATAGGCCAATGTGCATGTAATACCTGGAATATTCCACACACATTTCCAGAGATAAATTGGCACATAGTTCTATTAAAAGCAATTATCTCCCATAGCAGGGGTCCATTTCTTTTCTAAAGAGCTGACTTTCATTTACTGGGAATTACTCACACCCTTTATGACAGAGCTAAACCAAGATGTTTGTTGAGTACAGAACAGGGTTAATTAAAAAGCACTATGTTCAAGGGAAGAAACTTAGTATTTAATTTATAAATAAGGATAGTTTGTTCAAACTTAAAATGTGTACAGTTACAATTTTAACTTAAATTGGTTGATTAACACCTGTTGTAAATATGTTAGTTTATAAGTTTGGAAAGAACATTTTGAAAATATGTGAGATATGAGGACATTGAATGGGACATTGAAACATAAATTTAACAGATGAGTGTGTTTTGGTGTCTTTTTATTTCTCAAGTATAGAAAACCTGTTACATTATATGAGTTTTGGACCAGTTTATGACATGGTTGTTTGATGTTATCATTTATGAACAGGAAGTAAATTGTATTTATAAGAAATGCCCAATCAGGGATTAAATTTGTAAAAACTTTAAAAAATCCCAAATAGGTCTATGAGACTGTGTAACTTTCCTGAGGCAAAAGGAGTCGATTTTAGGGAGATGCAAACCTGCTCAGAGTACAAAAAAAAACATTTTTAATAACTTTTTATTTTTATTTTGGGGGGTTGTATTAAATTTGTTAGAGTGAAATGTCACATGCACTTTAAGAGTCATTTCATTCTAACTGGCTACGTTAGGTGCACATTGTAACTTTTCTGTTTGTGTCAATGGAGATGTTATTTGTTTGTCTACCATGTTCCACAGTTTAGAACATCTTTTTAATATGCTTAATTCTGTTTCTATTATTAAAATGCCTTGAAATGATGCATCCTTACTCTGGGATAGGCTGCTTCTCCACAAACCTGACATGTAAATTGGAGCGAAGATTAATCCCAGACGACTGTTAAACTGTAGACTAGTTTCATGAAAAATAATCTGTCCAAAAAGTTAAAAGCTTATAGCAACATGCAATTAAAAATATCTGTATTTATTTATTTATTTTAATACATATTATTATCAATGGCAAGTTTTTAGTAACCCATCAACAATATAAAGCTGTGCACTGTCTCTTTAAGAGCACCCGGAAGTGTTTCTCACATCGGAAACGCTTCTGTTTTCAATGTGACTTCTTTCTCCAGTTTAAGGATTATTGCGCTGTATTTTTTGCTTTTTAATGCTTTGTTGACGTGACACAATGTTTCTAACAACAGTTAATTGTGAGTTTAACATGTGCACATTAAGACTTATGCAAAAATTGTAACATATCCTTGCGTGTTTTTGGTTTACGTGATGCTAATGGGCTACAATTTCTTTTCAAGGATCATAGCTATTATTTAAAATTACTTGTTTAGGAAATTATTTATGCTGTATGATTATAATTGACGGATATTATTCAGATAAAAAGCATGCAGTAAGGTCTCGACTGTTTAAAGCACTTAGCTATACTAGCAAATATCGCAAACATTTATTTCTATAATATAACGTTAGACTACATAAGCTTTGTTAAACTTTCTTTTTTGTTCTTTTTTTTCCAGTGGCCAAGGCAAAATCCAAGTAAGTGCTTCCTCAGCCAGTGTGAGGCAAAAGTTTGTCAGCCACAATTGACATTAACCGTATAAACTAAAATTGCTCCCCAACAGGTCGATCTTGGTGCAGATGGTGAGTGCTGCAGGAACAGGATACTTCTTCAACACCAAGAGAAACAGACTGAAAGATAAAATGGTGATCCGAAAACACGATCCATTTGGTGAGACAGTTTTTGTACTTGAAAATTTGAATAATGTTTTCCCGCTTGAATTTGTAGTCAATGCTGCATTTCTTTGTTTATTAAGTAAGATTTGTATATCTTTTGTTTCAGTGAACAAGCATGTTTTATTTTTTGAGAAGAGAAAAATCCGGTCCATCTGATGCTTTTCTCAACACAAAAACATCTAAAAATGGATTGCTCCAGATTGGAATGTTTTCTTCAGAGTTTTGGGATTCACTGCATGTATTTTACAAGAATCTGCAATGTCTTTTTTCTACATAACTATATTTGTTGGGGGGAAAATACCTTTTTTTTGTTGTTGTTGTTGTTGTTGTTGTTAAAACAGTTTTATTGTGAAAGCATCTCAATTTATTTTTTCCATTGTTTCCATTGTTAAAAAAATAATAATAAAACAAAGTTTTATTAATTTAAATTTGTTGTACCATGTTGTCCCAGTTTTTTCAGAATAATGCAGCAGGCAGATCTTTTTTAAAGGGAAAAGATGTCTGTGTGCCCATGGTCTGCACACTCACTGCTGCAACTTGATTGGCTCTCCTCGCCATCTCCTCCAAAGGCATCTTGGGAAAATAGGCCATGTAAAACGCCAATGCTCCAATGAAACTGTCACCAGCACCCTAGAGGAAAAAAAACAATAATTAATAATGTACTCTGTAATATTCTGTGACAACAGTGGTGTCCAACTAGAAAAGTAATGCTCTAAAAAGGGTTTAAAAATTGACCATGCAGTAGGGGGCGCTATGACACTAATCAGAAGCTGCTTCTGCAAGTTCTTCAAGTCAGCAAGTTTCTGCTCTTTGAAAGAAAATATTAAATGTGGGGTTAGCAGTAGTAGCCTTATAGTGTAAACAATATAAAACTAAAATAATAGTTTTAACATACACTACACAAGAACATTGCAGTATTCTGTATATTGCCATTCATTAGTCATACTATTATTATTTCACAATATTTTTAATACAGTGCAGTTACTGGAAAGTAAAAAAAGATGATGACATTTTCTTATTTAAATGAATGGTTTACCAACTGAATTTGGTCTAAAAATGAATGGGTTAGTCACACTGACCAAGACTGTCACAGCCTCTGGTTTTGTAATCTCAGAAATATCCTCTTTGTCTTTTCATCTATTGATACAGATGGAATGTGCGTCTGGGCCCTGGGGGGCTGGCTCAAACAGGACGCGGGGAGGGGGGTGTCCACTGATGGGAATAGGCTCACTGGCGACATGCTCATGTTTAACCACAAATGGCCCCCGACGCTGGTTCTCACAAGCCCGTGCCATTACTCATCACTTTGGATCTCTAAAGAAGACTTCATCTCGCTCCTCCACTCTGGGCACTTCTGTATGCACCCTTATAACCTCAAAATAACCCCTTTGTCAGGTTTTACCGATCAAGAAGTTGACAGCTGAGAAGATGAGTCAGTAAAGAGGCAAAAAACAGG
Source organism: Mugilogobius chulae (assembly GCA_038363315.1). NCBI lineage: Eukaryota > Metazoa > Chordata > Actinopteri > Gobiiformes > Gobiidae > Mugilogobius > Mugilogobius chulae. Next base: position 19,211,662 of record CM076406.1, on the reverse strand, counting down.
CCTTTACTTTGACCTCAGCAGGGCATTAAAGGGGCAAGTCTCAAAAAGCCCAAAGGATTAAAAGGCATTATTATTATTATTATTATTATTATTATTATTATTATTATTATTATATTATTATTATTATTATTATTATTATTATTATTATTATTATTATTATTATTATTATATATTTTGCAGATTTTTAATTAATTAATTTATTTATTTTTGCATGAACCATTTACTTCACACTTGATGGTTGCACTGACTTTGGCATTATACTTTTCAACGACCACCAATAGGACAAAATGGCAATATGCACTAATTTGAGCTGGTATTGAAGTCTTGATAAGACCAATCTGCCACCTGAGTCCAAAAGATGACTGATTTTTCAGTTCTGAATCACTGTTAAGTCAACTAATGAGGGAATTACCATTGTAAACCTACAGACTTAGCCGGTTCGTCTGAACGAAAAAGATATTTAACTCAAGATAGGTCCAATTTGAGTGGTTATTTAATTTTTTTAAGTAGTTTTTCTCAATTTAAAATGTTTGTTCTGTTTTCATTTATTTGCAAGTAAGATATTGTAGTAAATGCATAAGAATGATAGAGACCAGAACTGCATAACCTCGTCTGATGTGACATTTATGAGAAGCATTTTTCCACCCAGCCCCCTTGCGCTGGTGTGGCTCTTTCACTGGGAAGACGTTGGAAAGAGTGAGATCAGAGCTGAACCCTTTTACAGGCCTGCTGGATTTCCATGTGGCCGTCCAAGGTGCGTTTATGTCTTGTCTGAGAATCTGAAAGTACAGCTGTAGTGATGCTTCAGAGCTATTTTAGCCATTGCTCATGTCCATGTTCTCACTGTGGTCGGGATGATGACACCACCACTTTAGTGTGATTTAGTGGTGAAGCGATGATTAAACCACACACTTATAGCACAAAAATAAGTACGGTTTGAAAAGTTAAAAATAAAAGTATCTGTCATGTGCGAAAAACAAGGTCAGCTTATGGTAATTAGTTTTAAATGGACAAATTTATTAATTTACTACTGTACAGAAAAAAAAGCATTATCCCCTAATTGAATAAGTCGGTAACACTTTAGAATAAATACAAAAAATTTGACTTAATAAATCATTAATAACACCTTAGCAAAGACTTAATTTATCATGAACAAATGATTAATTAACAGATGAAAAAGTTTATTAATGCTTAGTAACTACTTAATTACTCCGAATCCTTCCCCTTAACCCTAAATCCTAACCTTAGGTCCTTAGTTTATTAGTTACTAAATATTAATAAACTTTTTCATTCATTAATTCACCATTTGTTCATGAATAATTAAGGTTTTATTTATGCTTTAGTCATGGTTTGCTAAGGCCAATTAAGGTGTAGTTAATATAAAGTGGTACCAATAAGTCTATATGCTTAAAAGATTTGATATCAATAGTAAATAGAGTTGCAAATTGATTGATTGGTTGATTGATTCAATCACTGACTCACTGGATTTTTTTTTTAGCTTTTAAAGTTTACTATGCCTACATTATCTGTATTTTCTGATAAAAATGTTCATATTTACTGCCGATAATGGAGTGTTATGATATGAATTAGCACATATAGCTGGCTAGCCCACAACATGCCTAAACTCCTAATAATTGATTTTTTCGAATCCCTATATGATATTATAATGGGAAGTTGTACTTCCGAAACTACATTGATCTTCCAATATGGAGCTTCAGTGGTTTATATATTTCAATACAAGACATAAAAATAAAAATAATATGAAAACATAGAGCATTTACTTTGAAATGTTTCTACAAAATGATAAAGAAAGTTGCAATAGTATAATGCACAAATAATGTGCCTTTATATATTTCCTATAAAGACGTGTTTTCCAGACAGATAATTGAAGACTTTGTCCTTTTGATTCCTTGCTCCTTGTGTGTTTGGCTTGAGACTGGCATGTGACGCTCCTGGCAGGGCTGACTGAGGCTCAGTGAGGCTGACAGTGCTACCCCGCTCAGCCGTGCTGCCGCTGCCCTCGACACACTTTGATGAAGGTTAGATCTGGAGACCTGTCAATCAAACGACACAAGTGCTCGCCGCAGATGAGCGCTGATGCTCTCGCTGCTCGACTCCGCTCGCTCCGTCTTGACCCTGTGCCTTTCCTCTGCCGGCTTTCTGTTGGAGCTCAAGCTGATGATCACAATTGGGATGGCACTTTAGAAGCTCACCAAATAAACTAAGTAGAGATCCAGAAGTTCTGTGCAGTTAAGGCAGTAGCCAAGTGCAAAAGAAAACAGCTGAATACTCTCTTTTACAAGTTTGAGAGTTGTAAAAGTGCTAAACATGACTACAACAAACTTCGATTAGGTGTAGCACAAAAGTCAAAGGAAAGAAAGATAAAACTAAATGCATTTTTATTTGTCTCTTCTTTCATACTAAGCACACATGGATTTTGCAAATCTTCAGAAAACATAATTTCAATCTTGTATTTTGTCTCTATTGAAGTAAAGCAAAACAATACTCGTAAAAATTGTTTGTAAAGTATCACTATAAAAGCTCACATGGAATTCGAGTACCAAGTCAAAATCAGTCGGGCTAACAGGCAGACTTCAACTGACAAGTGACAAGTAATACTTCTAAATGCAAAACAAATAAAAAGGCTTATAATTAAATATCAAGTGCCAACTTAAATCATACCAAGCATCTTCAGGGTAAATACTGTAAGTGAGCTGCACCCACAAAGCTTTTCAAAAACCTACATGAGTATTCTATAACTTGCCCAGTGCCTGGCACACACGCTATTCCCACTGCACTGTGACAGATGGAGCTGCGTGCCGTTAGTTCCTGGAGCCTACAGCTTTTGTCAATGAAAGGCACCCCGGGGAGAGCAAAGGCCGACTGAAGGGCCAGCCGTGACTCACTGAGGCTTCCACATCCGGAAGCTTCCAGTAAGACTTGCTATCAGCCTGGGACCACAGTTCAGAGGCAACTGAGCCTGAGAGCACGAGATCAAAAAAACATTTAATTAGACCAATTAGTCTCCTGCATCACCATCCCCAATCCTTTTCCTCTTTCACTATTTAACACTGCGGATGATGCAAGTCATGCTGCACAGGCAAAGAAACATCTGGCCAAAATGCAACAGATGAGAGCCATTAAAACTGGTGATGTGGCACTTTTCTTTTTGGCCACAAATTTCACTAATAAAGTGGAAATTTGTGTCGATGTTCAAACTCAGACAAAGCGAATGGTATGAACTGGACATCTAGCAAATTAACAACAATACTTTTTAGTAATACAACAGACAACAGCTAAAACTGTTTCAATGCAGTGGATCTAATGCAGTATTTTTAAAGGCTGTCAAAACTGAGATGTGAACTATCTCAATTTAGATCCAGATACTATGTTAAAGATAATTTCATTATACTGAGTTAAAGGTGCACTGTGTAATTTTTCTGGCTGACCTCATAATGATGTTATTGCTTTGCCCAGAATTTAATTGCATTTTTTACTACTGCGCTAAACATATCTAGAATTTATTTCACTGATTGTTTTTATTGGTCAAAAATACCCTGAAAAGCAGGCTTTATTACAGTGAGCAGACACCCCTTTCCACAGATCTGGCTTTTAAGTTGGCCTGGTAGTGCCACAAGCTCACAAGCTCATCTCCATGAAGATATAAGTTTAAAGCTTTAGTGTGCTACGTTCTTTTGCTATCATATTTCCATAGAGAAAAGGAGATAGCAGACCCTCCACCAAACACAGTGCTTACAAATTAAAACAAGCATAATGATTTATGTATTTTATGGCTATTGCTAAGTTAAAGAATGCTTTGGATGGATGTCTCTTTTTACCTTGAGCTTCCAGGAAGAAACAAAGCAATTGCCTTTTTCTAAGTGTCCAGTCATGTGAGAACAATTTGACTGTCCGGGACCCACCGCTGCTGTGCTGTAATGTCTACCTTTCACCCTAGACTAGACCTCCCGGAACAGTGGAAACAAGGGCCACCCAAGTCCTGCTGGGACAAGAACATGTGTGTGTATCAAAGTTTGTCTAACTGTCCACACTAACTCTTCTTATCTTTACGTGGGTTTGCTGTACAATAGAACAAACAAACAAAAATGTTAGGGGAGACACTTGGTAGATGAGTAGTAGAAGTATTTCTAACAGATTCACACGCCTGACTCAGCCCATAACATCTCTTGCCAAAGAAAAAAGTGTTATGCAAACAGTTTTAGCTGCAAAGAGTTGTTGACAAAAGGAGGGTAGATAATTTAGCCAACACTAGTCAGCGTCAGCAGACAGAGCAAAAGAAATAGTCCATCTGTGTCTACTGGAACAAAGTGACCAAATGCTTTTTACAGTGAGGATAATGGTGTTACATTCAGCAGCAGGTCATCCCTGGCACATGGCTCAAAAGAAGCTGCAAAGTGAGAAACCACAAGTGACTCATGCGTCGCTACTGAACAAGTACAGTAGGAAAGTCACAACAGCCGCGCTAATAAAGTAGATATAGATGTTGGAGAGCACAAAGCATTGCAGATTCAGCCTTGAACTCACATGAAAAAAACTAATGCTGATTCCAACACTTTCGTTATTCAAAAAAATGTTATTACTTCAACAATGATTATCCGTGATTAGTTGTTTTTCAAATAATCCACTAAAAATTTAAATTCTTCAAAATTAAAGGGACTGAAGACTTCTACTTCAGTCCCTGAAAAAAACAAAACAAAAACTAAATCCAATTTTTTTTTTTCTGATTTAATTTTGTATGTTTTAGAGTCTGTTTTGTCTAGATAATAATACAACTATTATGATAACAATATAATAGTCATAGGTGATAATTTTGATACAAATTATCGAAATTATCAATTATCAATATTGATGAATTAGCTATGATTCATGACTTACGATTACTCAATTAATCACTTTTGTTTTGAAGAAAAAAAAACAGCAACTTGAAACTGGTTGCCATTTTCAAGAAAAATATTTAAAAGTTGGTTCTATAATGACAAACAGACAAACATCAATTCACAGCTGTCAAAATACACCCTTTTTGGCACAATGTGTTGAAACATTGGTTAAATTAATTTGTATTGGCATACAAATGAAAAGCACACAGGGTAATCATAAAGAGTAACATCCCAAAGGGGTGAATAATGATCTTGATAACAGGCCATCTTTGAGCGCTCCTCTGTAAAAACTAAAGGCCTTACTGGAACAGGGATTATGATGTCCAAAAGAGTTAAACAGCCTGAGATTTATGGGTCCATCAAAGAAGAGCGGGACAGGGAGGTGGTGTGTGTGTTTACCAGAGCAGCGGGGACAAGCAGTCTGCTCCACCACCAAAAACTTCACTCCGCTTTCTGCTGACTGATGCACCAAAGGATGACTCAACAAGGCACAACAAGAGGCGTAGTGGAGGGGTGTCTTTCCCCCTGGGGCTTTTGAGAAGGAGACAGTTAGGGCAGCTCACTGCGTCCTTGTTCACAATGTGGTTTAAGTCAGATGGTATTCAAGAAAGTAGGTCTTTTGTTCATGCCACAGGGAACTCCAGTGATCGTATACCAAGTGTAACAAGAAATTATTTGCCAACTAAAATCTAACTTTCTCAGATCTCAGATTGGCTTCGGTTTATGTATGTCAGGCCTAAAAACCCTTAGTTGCAAAACTTTTATGTCTTACTTTTAGGACAATTATGATACACATTACTTTAATTACTGGGATAAAAAGCAATGAACAGACAAAAACGGTTTGATAACAATAACATTATTATTATTATTATTATTATTATTATTATTATTATTGTAAAATGTATATTAAAATAAGCCAGCTTTAATTTTTTTCATTCATTCATTTTCTACCGCTTAATCCCGTTAGGGGTCGCGGGTGGCTCCTACTTTGGGCCTTAGGCCAGCTTTAATTTTATTTAAAAAAAAAAAATCTTGTTGAATTTCATTGTTGTTTGGCTATAGTGTAAATCAGTGTATTCTAAAATGGGGGTCTGGGGTCGCGAAACAAAATCTGGGAGTCACGAGATGATTTCAAAATAGTCTTACAAACATTACCCTGTATTTATTTTTTGCCTATTGAAAACAGTATATTTTATTAACTATAAACACTATAAATTATTAAGAATAATGAAATGAAATCTAGTTTTTAATGGTTTTGCAACTTGAAATTATTACAAAAGTCTGTTTAATTTTGCTGTGAGGATCACAAGTTGCTGGCAGGGTTATTTTGGGGGTCCCGGTCTGAAAAGTTTTGAACCCCTGGTGTAAATTAGCTTTGAAAATCAAGAAATAATTTACTACACACAATGTAAAATTACTAAAAAAGTAATAAAACCTAAGAAAGAAAGCTATCCATCAAAATAATATAGGACAGAATAAAGAACTATGGACTGGAATTAAACTTTACTAAATCCAATCTGATTTCTAGACATCACAGATCAACTTACCACAATGTTATCTACAGTTCTTTTCGGTTTTCACCCCACACAAACTTTTATTGGTCAATAATTTCTGTTTTCACAAGAGTGGGCCTCGAGTGGGCGTTGGAAGAGTTGAAGTCATGATTTACTATAAGCAGTGATTAACAACTCGGCGAAATTGCAGCATGGTAAAAGTCCCTATGGAAAACTAGTTAGCAATACAGTTGATTACACAAACAATTAAAGACTTAGGGCAAAGTGAAGTGATAATCACCTCTGCTGCAGTCACTGGCTTGGTTAGCACACACATTTACACCACAGAAGCCCCAGAAACAGGAAGCACAAACTAACTGAAGTGCATGTGACGACAACTGTATTCAGAGCTCGCTGTGAAATGACTCAAGCACCGCCGGCCTCATCGCAGATTACAATCAGAGAGGCTGGTCAGCCTCTACACACAAGTAGTACCAGAATTGATCATTTCATGGAAAGTAAATAAATCAATAGAGAGCTCAACAGTGGAAAACAAAGCAAGAACTGTTTCAAGTAAAGTGTGAGTAAAAATTCTCCCGGGAAGAATAAAATATGCAGAATTGCTCATAAGGTTAAGCTTTTGTTACAACCCAGTCAGTACATATATTAGGAAAGCCTTTCGATAACAAATGGTACAAAAACTAATGTGCACAAAAAAAAAATCATCATCATCATTCTCTAGAATAACTCAAACAAAGATATGAAAAAAAATATTATTACATTATAACAAAAATTCATAATAATCAAGAAATTTGTTTGAGTATCTTTAATTTCAAGGAATATTATTATTATTATTATTATTATTATTATTATTATTATTATTATTATTATTATTATTATTATTATTATTATTATTATTAATAATAATAGTTTATTTTTACAGGGAACGGATATTTAAAAAAACAAACTTGGCTATTAAACAAGAATACAAAATGTACTCCTAAAACAATCTAATAACTTGAGTTCATTACTTTGATATAATACAAACTGTGTGTGCTTCTTTACCGTAGTGTCCACAGCTGTTACTGCTTCTGTGGGGATGTGTTTGGACCCTTCTGCCTGCAGCACCAGACAACCCTGTGGTCCTAAAGTGAGGATAACTGCCCCACAACCACGAGCAAGCAGGTTCTGTCCGGCCCGCTGTGCTTCGTCCACACTGGAGACCGGGCAACCGGTTAACAGCTCGGCCTGAAATTTAAACAACAGGGAAATTACTTAGGACAACATGCAGGAGGTATTTTCATTACGGTTTATCTACAGCCAGGGAGTCGATTTAATTTAGCTGCAAATTAAAGATACAGCAAAATCAACACTGGTGTGGGATAAATAAAGAGCAGCTTATGGAAGTTCCCCAAAATACTAAACTTTCAAGGCATCAAAAAAGAACAATAATTGCACTGTATTATCAGTAATTGTAATAAGAGCTGGGCAATTTTGATAAAAACTTAAATCTCAAAATCTCAATATATTGCAAAAACTTTAAAACCTCCAAAGTATATTGAATAATTTGATAAACTGCCCACCACTACTTTTAGTAAATATAGTGGATTTAAATAAGAATAAGCTGTGAAAATAAAGAAATTAATTCATCACTGAACAAAAATAAGGCTGCAGAATTTGAGTAAAAGGTCTAGTTACAGTTGGGATTAGACTTGCATAATGTTTTTAAAATTAGATTCTGTTCAGATTTCACATTTTTCATGTATCTGAGAATTGACTAAAAGACTTAAATAGGCCTGACATAATAATAAAAGAATCACATGAAAACATAACGCTAACATACAACTTCCAAGTTAGTTGTTTGTTTGCAAAATACGATCTATATTTTGCTTATGGATAACAATATGGTACCACAAAAATGCAGCCATTGCATTTTCTCCATTGAAATTGCAATCTCAATTTTATTTCAATTAACCGTGCAGCTCTTTACTTAAAATATTACGGTTTCAGAATCTGTATAAAACACACATTTTTGCCATAGTGAACTAGACAGAAATATATACAAATACTCACATCTAGTTCAGGAATATATACAATTTCACATTTAACACTAAGATTTTGAACAGTACTGCAAATGCCAGTTGCTCTGTTATAACAGTTTTTACAGTCTTTTATTAGTTGATCATTGCCTCCTTGGATTGGCTGTTTTTTGTTAGTAGCTGCTGTGTGACTCAGCTCTTAATTACACAGTGACCATGCTAAAGCAGACTCATAAAACACATACAGTCTGGGAAGGATTTGCCGGATTCGACGGCGCTGCACAGACGAGAGATTCACAAAGAGGACGCCAGTATGACTAAACTCTGACAAAGCCGACAGCCTGCTGGAGCTGGGCTTAGCAAACGTCAGGAAAACACTTCCAAACAAACAAACAAACAAATAAATAAATACAGGGAATATTGAAGTTCGAGTGGTGTAAGGTGACAATTAAAATATTGTCTCACCTATTTGAATTTTGTATTTAAGCCTCTATATTCTTAAACATTTTGGTTTTCCTTTTGTTTACTGATAGTTTATATTTTTACTTCAATTACTTATTTTTTCATTGTTTTATGTTGAATTTTTGCATGTTCCTACTTTGTTAAATATTTTAACATAACACTTTTTTTCTGATTCTACAAATCATTATTTATTTATTTATTTATTTAAATTTTATTAAAATAAATAATTTTAATAAATTTTGTCCAAGCACAAGTTGATACGCAAGTTAGCACTTTCTTGTAACATTTATCAATTATTTATTTATTTGATTAGTGATTAATTTTGTGAAAACAAAAAAAAGCAGTGCTTAAAATAATCTGTTTTGTTTTGAGTATACTTTAAAGGTAATAAATTCTGACTATCTAAAATAAAAAAGAATTATAACTTCTCTTTTAACTTTAATATTCATCATTTTTTAAGAAATTCAAATTACACATAAATACAGATATACTGTATATGACTTATTTTAATACATCCTCTTATTTAAGTTTGTATTTTTTTCCCCTAAGAATCATTTACCTTTTCTTCTGTCAATGTAGAAGTATATACATTTATGGACAATGAATGATAAATATAAGTATCCCATCAAAACCGTGCAACATTCTTGTGATCTAAATCAGATTAAACATACGTCATGTGCACTTCATTTTACTGGCGGTCTTCCCCTTTCATTTTCGACCACAATTACAGATGGAAGCTGAGGCTCTTTTACAAATGTCACCCATAGAAATGCAGTGCAAAAACACAGAATTTTTCTTTGTTAAACTTGTAAAAATTCCTGTGGAGATTTTGTGTATGATAGTAACATAAATTTGTCTTCAGGTGGACATCAAAAGCCAATCCAGAATAAAGCCCTGCACTGGAGTATGTGGGATCAAACAGTACCTGCACTTTGTCAAGCTGAAGCCCCCTTCTGCCCCCTCTGTGCCGTGCCATTATCCCGGGCATGCTACAGTCAGACCACACACACACACCTGTACAAGGATGGGATTAGCAACCGAAAACACCACTGACAACGCGCTGAATGCAGATCTGATGATTCCGCTCCTTGTGATCTGTCGGAGCGAACAATGACCTTGGACAGTTCAAAAATAAACGGCAGTGGAGTGTATCAGAGCTTTAGGGCCCGCAGCCACCGCACACTGCACTCGGATGCCAGCGGAGTCGTTTTGTTAGTCATCAGGCAGGCTTCACACCACCAGGGCCCAGAATCAATCTACCTCCCTCTGAGTACGAGGATATGAGCGAGGTGAATTGTGCTTCCAATCTAAACTCTCCGCTATTTCAAGGTTCTCTTGTTGTTGTTAACAAGGCAGGTGAGCAATAGCTTTGTTTAATAATAGATTATGATAATGTATTATGTCCTACACTATTGTTCACATGCATGGAGTTAAGCTGAAAGGACAAACATAATCTTAAAAAAAACAAACAAAACAAAAAAACACATTGCTGCTAAAATTGAATCAAAGAAAATCAACTAACACTATATAATAACTGCACTTAAAGACACTAAACCAGTTTTTAAATGGATGTTACTTAAAGTTTGGGTGCTTAACATATTTACTGTAATTTCTGGATTATAAACGCTACTTTTTTCACGAGCTTTGAACTATGCGGCTTATAAGGCAATGCAGCAAAATTATAGATTCTCACAGACTTATTATTAACAAGTGCGACCTATATACAGTATGTACTTGATCATTTTTCGTACTTAAATCTAGTGGGTGCGGCTTATATTCAGGTGCGCTCAATAGGGCAGAAATTACAGTAGTTGTACATTTGTCAACTTTGTCTTTTCCACCAAAAACTATATTGGAAAAATTTAAAAAAAAGTTTTAAAAAATGTTTAAATAATAAAAACATTGGCGTACTGTCTGAATCAAATAATGAAATATTTCTGACAAAAAGCAGCACTCTGATTGGCTGTATTGTGTGGTCCACTCCAGTTTATTTTAGTGTCTGTAAAAAGATGTTGTTAAGCTCGATTTGCTGCCAAAAATTAATGTGTCAGAATATTACAATGTGCTGGCATTTTGTTAGAGCGAGAAAGCAGCAGGACAGATTAAAAACCTTGCTATCTATTTTGCACAGACATATTGTCAAAGAATCTACTCAAGTAAAAATAGAGTATCCTGTCTACTTCTAATAACTGAGTCCTTGCTCACTGAAATTCAGGAAGTGTGTTTGTTTGCATTGACAGTGTTTTGGCAACTACTGTACTGTTAGAACATGTGTTGTGTCCAAAAGTAGTGAAAATGTTTCAAGACACATTGCGATGAATCATTTTGAGTCTCATTATGAATTAGGTAAATGAGCAAAACATAAGGATGGCTGTAAAAGGTTAAACATTGTATAGCAACTTTACATTAACATCATTGATAAAGTGTAAAGAAAGGTGTCTTTTTTAAGTTATTCATTTGAATTTTTCTGGTTAAACTGCTTCTCTAGTACCAATGACTGCTATGATGCTTAATTTTCTAACACTGTTGGTAAAAGCAACAATTTTGTGCAGCAAGGTGAAACGACTGTAAAAAATAAATTAAACTGAACGAAATATAGGCAGCAGCAAATATCAATAAAGGACAAGAAACCTCTGCTTAGTGCTGGATTATACTAAAAAATACTAATATATATATATATATATGCTCTTCAGCAATATTATGTTAAGCTGTAATGTGTGTTAAAACATGACATATGAATTGAGAAAAATGTGAAACATCTGTAAAAATATCCCTTAAATTTTACAGCATCATTTAGCCAAATTAATATATTTTTTTTTCTAAATGTAATTATCCAATATTACATTAATGCACATTTTCAAACTTTTGCCCAACCTTACACTTACACACTTACCAGTTGCATTTTTTTTCTTTCCTGTTTTCTCAGGGTTTCTCTAGCAGACAAGTTTTGCAATTTTACCTCAGGTTCTGAAGTGGCTTGCTACAGCCTTGAAATCATAGTTCATTTTTACTTTATAATTTGATTGGATTTATTAGCACAAAACACAGCAGAACCGCCAGGTACTAGTAGTGGTGCCCTTTCCACCTGCGCACAATGCATAATGTATAACTGTACTACTGCTATGACGCCTGACACTTGTGGAAAAAGAGAAGACAAGTTGCTCTTTGGTGGACTCTCCCTTTCATGTCCCACACCTGGATACGGCAGCAGCGCCACTTCAAATAGACTAGGCTTGGGCTTCTCCAGCTCATCCCCACGGCGCGCTGACTCAGGCCCTCAGCACATCTGCCTGTTGTTTTTACTACGTTTCCCATCAACCCCTGCCCTCCCAAAGTCATCAGTCATCACCTCATACTCAGGTGCCATGTCACAGTGTTTTACCGTAAAAAGGGTGGACTAACATGTCTGTTCATAGCATCAGTGTTGCATGTACCGCTGCAGGCTACAGTGGGACTTTATGATGTGTTAGGAGAAGGTCGTGACCTTGGAGCTGAAGCAGAAACCTCTACTGTTTACAGTTTCTCAGCAGTCTTCTCACCTGTGTTTGAATCAACAAGAGGGAAGGAAACTTTTTGGATATTTGCTTGCCTGACTAAAAAGTTAAAGTTGAAATTTTACTTAGTAACTTTGAGATGGTACCAATATTTTAAATATAATTAGCATGCATAGTATTTTTTGCTTTTATTCGACTGTTAAAGGTTGTATGAGGTCTTACTCGGTCTAAAAGCATATTATAAACAGTTGTATAGATTTGCAACAACCTTGTACATAAGGTGAGCCAAAAAGAAAAAAATTATACATACAGTATATAGATTGTGGACAATAGGAGGCTGCCTCATTACCTGTCAATAAAACTCATGCAATGTTTGCATTGTTTTCCTAATGCAAACTGGACTAGTAAAAATTGGACCTTTACGACAGATTTATTTATTAATTCATGCATGTTTTAAAGCATGGTGCCAAAACTTTTTTTTCCAAAGGGCCAAACCTATTTTTATGTTGCGTCTATATTTTCATAGGCCACAGGATGATTAAATTGTTTTTAGTAACATGCTTTAAGAGAATAAATGATAATGATTTGGTATACTTTGACAATCTTTTCACTTCAAAATATAATCACGGACACCCCTAACAAATCTAAAACAAAACAAAAAAAAACTTTTTTTTTTTAATCTTCTTTGCTCTGAACAGGCTTGCATGGCTACCAAATGGACAGTTGTTTGTCCTGGAGGAGAGCCCGATCAGGTTAGTTTCTGTAGAAAAGTGGTAAGTGTAGCTGTATTTTTTCACATTATGGCATTTTTAATTCTGGCAAATTGTGTAATTGACTTTTCACCTCCAGAAAGTTACAAAGTGCACGTTTAAATAATACTGCATTGTCCTGGAACCTTTTTTTCCCCTACTCCTAGAGCTCAACAGTGACTGCCCACTTCCTGGTCCAACAAGCGTGAGCTCCCATGTTAATAGAAGCTTAAAAAAATTTTATTTAAAGTTTGAAAACATCACCTGGGCTAATCAGCTATGGTGAGTGGTAAGTCAGGAACATAAGACCTACATTTTGTTTAAATCCATTTCTGCATCTTTATAAACTACAAAGTTATTAAGACAGTTTGTTGAGTTTTAAGTTATACAGTAGATGTGTTCTTTAGACCTAAAACAACCGCTTTGGATTTGAGTTAGCACATAGATGGTTATCCCCCAACATGTCTATAAACACTTTGAAAAGCCTATGGCACTTTACAATGGGGCAATTTACTTCCAGAACCAGGGCAATCTTCCACTGTTGAGCTCCATACTGCCTTCCTTGAACAGTTCTGTAGTTTGAACATTAAGTCAATTTGTTTCAATTCTAGGTTGTCTTTTATTAATATGTGATTTACAATGAACAAAATGTAAAATGTTCACTAATGTTATAGTTCAATATGTTTGAAGCTTTTTCAATAGGACAGGTGAACTAGGGTGAGCAAAATGTAGTTTAGTGACACATGGCTTGCCTTTCCTACAAATTTGTATTGAGAAAAAATCCTTATAATTACATAGATGAAGACAGTGTGTCTGTTTCTGACACATTGTTGTGATTTACAATACACTTTTGGGTAGGACAAAAAAAAAATTATTTATGAGAATTGGTATGGCTTTCGCAATCTAAGATAAACAAAACAATTAACTTGTAAAAATGATAAATTCTTTACTTGGGTATGTTTTGGCAGCTCTGGCCACCTGTGATGACTAGCTAAGCTTCCTGTACTGTAAATGTAATTATTGCGGGAATAAAGATGCTAGTTATTTGTGTGTGGTTTGTGTGTGTGTGATTCATCACCTCAGACTCATTACAGCAGAACACATCAGAGACTTTGTAGAATTCTGCATCCAAGAACGGGATTGCTGGCGCTGGGTTGAATATTGTCTTCACTGCAAGAAAACCAGATTTGTTTATTTAGGTATAGAGTCAAAACTACTCATCTCAGGGTCAGTCTGGGAATAAACAGTAATTAACAACTGCAAACAGAATATGTCAGAGTTGTTAAATGCTTCTGACAATGCTCCTCAGGGACACGGTGTACAATTGTGTTATAATTACTCCCTCTGGATACAGGCTTACTGTCAAGGTCTGGCATTACCTTAATTAAACTTTCAATAGGAACAAAGCAAATGGGCCTCCTCTGGAGACTGCTCTCTGGGGCAAGTGCATAAGCTTCTATATAAAGCCACCTTTTAAAGATTAAATTAGCATTCCCCGGAACTAGAACTGAAAAGGAAGCTGGGTGCCATACCTTTTTTTCTACATATTGGGTTTTCTATATTAAGTCAAGTCCCTGCTGTTCTGCAAAAAAAAAAAAGAAAAAAACCTCCACAATGTATATCACCTCTACAGTTACATACCATGTGCCAGTGAGTGGGTGAAATGACCCTCTCTATGCGTTAAGGAGCAAAAGAGAGCGAGCGAACGTGTGAGAGAGAGAGAGAGCGGCCCTATTTGTCAAAAGTAATCCGCTGTACGTGTAGCACATCAACTGTCTTATGTATATTCATGAGAGCACAGCGTTAATGCATCTAATACCAGGCTTTCTGTGTATGTGCGAGGATAAGCCCTATTAATTCGGATATCTCTGTGTACAAAATAAAGCCTTGTGCCAGTGAATGTGCGTCTGCAAGGGAAATGTATGTTGGCTGTTGGTGACATCAAAGTCTGTTGTGCAAAAAGTGTGTGTTTGCGTGGGCCCGTCGGAGCGCAGCTGCGTGGGTTAGCACAGGGCTTTGGCCACCTGGCGCTTTGAGGTGGATGCTGGGCGGCTTGTGAGTGAACGCTCCCTCTGTTTTTGGATTGTACTGAATGTATGTATACCCAAATGAGCCTGGGCCATGACATGTGCGCTCTCTAACACGGACGCTCTCCATCTGCTCTGATCCATTTGTGTCAAACAAGCTGCACCTTCATTTCCATATCTCTACTTTCCAACACCAGGGCCATAGGTCACTAACACTCAAAGTTTAAAGATAAAACAAGCTATTTCTTTTCAACAACCACATGGCAGTAAGTTAGAAACTATTCTTCCTTGCTTTACATTTTAGACTGCATAAAGTTATTTTGTAAAACCTAAATACATTAAAAAATAAATACATACAACTTGAAAGGACAATTATTATGTATTATTTGCATTGTTTATACACAAAAGTTTTCTAGAGTACATTTACTTTGTCATTTTATGTATGAGAAATTAAAAAAGTGTATCAAAACCTCATGTTTCCCAAGTCAGAAATAGTTAAAGCTCTACTGGCTGCAAAGGAAATTGCCTAGGCAAGTTATCTAACGGATCTTGTCCCATCATCCAACAAGTCTGGATGATTTATGGATTTAAAAATAGTGATGAACATTTTAGAGATTCACCTATGACATTATAAACCAAGGAAATTCAGAACATTGTCTTCTGAGGCTCAGAGAAGAAAGATCATGTATCTCAGAGACAGAACTCCAGCTGTGAAACTACAAAAACAACAGATATTGCATACTATTTTTATTGAAACTAATCAAAAATATAGCCTAATTTCGCACTAGAAAAATGTATAATTTAATACTTTTTTTACCAATTATTTTGTTTAAAATGCTTTTGATGGAGTGTTTTGATTTTTGCGGCAATTGAAAATCCTTAAAAATGCAGCAGATGTTAATCCACTAAAGTAGAGTTTAGATTCAGTGTCTGCTGTTGTTTTCATCAGGTGCCATGATAACACAAACAAACTTAATAAACACAAGCTCACAGTGCTGGGACAGATGTGGTAACACCAGGCACTGACTCATGTCGAGTAAAGGTGTGTGTCATAACGCTGGAGTTTTAACTTCAAAGTTCAGGGTCTGGTGGTACATGCGTATTTACATTGTACGAAAGCTAATCTGACAGTCTTAAAATCTCCATTATTGCTGCAGTTTATTCTTGTGGTCAAAAGGTGAATAGAAAACAAGGACAGAGAGAGATGGAGATCGTCACACAGTTTTACACTGACACACATACAAAAGAAATGAGTCACCAGTGAGTTTGTGAAAAGGCTTTAAGAGGCTCTAATTGCATCTGGTGAGAAATAAAAAGCAGCTTTGCACACAGACAAGGAAGTGGGGGAGGAAGAGGGGAGAGAACGGAAGAAGGAAAGAGTGCAACTCCATAACTCCTACCATAACTGGTGAGAAGTAATTTTTTCCTGCATGGAATAAGATCCAAACAACTTAAAGTATATGTTGGCATTTGTCAGACTACCCTAATCAAAAGACCCCACATACTAAATATGCTTTTTTTTTTTTACAAGTGTATCTGAAGGCTGGCATCTTCAGTATGTGTGGCTCGATGGTGACATTTGCGTAATTTGAGCGGCGCTTCACCCCCGCGTCATTAAATCCTTGCCGCCAAGCCCATTAACACCCATTCTCTCCAGAGAACTCCATTTACGCAATGATCTGGTGCGGCAACATCGAGGTGGCATCATTTGCCAAGCGTCTACTCTCGCCTGCTGAGCCTAATCCCACTGCACTCCTCAGAGAGAGGAGGGGGCCAAGGACCAGAGAGAGACAGGCGCTCCACAAGGCCATCTGGGTATCCCATCTGCAACGTAGTTCTGCTGCGACTCTACGTTCTGGCAGCCCGCAGAGAGCCATTACAGCGGCAGGACCGAGAGCGCCTCAGACGTCTTGGATGACGTGCATGGCTTCTATTAATAGGATACTGTTAAAGATGATTAGCTCGATAACCTGGTTATGACTAAAGGTGACAAATGAACGAAGGACACTGTATGGGATTGTGTCTACTTATCAATCACTAAGCCACAACCCTTTGCTTCGTCAGAGACATGGAGACGTACAGTGTAAGGCCTAGAAAAAAAAAAAGATTCTTTGGAAAACAACAACAAAAAAGTTTGAACAAAATGATTGATTTGCTTTATCAGGTTTTATCAGACAGAACACTAGCATGAAGTAAGGATGAAAAGAAGAAGGGCATTCAGCAAATTGTCAAAGCTAGAATCAAACTCCATTGTAGCTAATGTAGTGCATGAAAGCTAGCATGCATGCACTAACCATTAACCACCACCGAGCAACAATCACAAACCTTTTGTGTGAAAATCATCACAAATGAATACAGTACTGATTTCATGTGATCATCTGAAGAGTAAGGCAAAACATTTAAGTCAGTTAAAAAAAACGTTAGGGTAATTAACTTTTTTAGTTGTAAATTAGTTAATTGTTTTTTCCACTGAAAAATATATGATAAATGCAGTGAACAAACGAGACCATTAATTATTGTCTGAATTGAAAATAAAGAATTTTAGTTCTTATCCGGAACCAAATGCAGCGCTCTGATTGGCTGTGCTTTGGTGGTCCTCTCCAGTTTCACTATGATGTTTGTAGAAAGAAGTTTATGGACCATAATTGCAACCAAAAATGAATGCATGTCGACATTAACCATATGTCAAAGGATTTAGGAAGATTTAACATCTAAACCATGTTGCAGTATGAAAATCAGCTATCTTTAACAGTCCTCTTCTCCTTAATTTATAAGAATACATTTTCAGCTGACACAGGGGCCCCATGCACACTCACCTCCGCTCTCCCGGGCCATACACAAGGCCTTCAGGGAGGTCTGTGCGCTGATCTCCAACTGACACACCAGGACTTTAGCGCAAATCAAAGATGGCTGCATGTGCTTCAGATCCTCTGTGTTTAGCAGCATGTTGGCACCCGCAACTATAACAATGGCATTTTCTCCTGACCAAAGAAAGCAAAACAAACTTGAACAACACAGTCAAGGATAAAAAAATATATATACATTATGGCATTTGACAATCAGATTGGCACTTATTAAATAAAGAGATGTAGTAATAAAGTGATAAGAGAACTAGTGTGAGAGCACCCAAAGCATGATTTTTATAGGATCAGCAAAAAGGCGACAAGGAAAGAAAAACATTTACCTGCATCGTTGACAATGATGGAGGCTGCCCCAGTTGCAGCATCTGAGGTCTGTTGTACAAAATCTGAAAAGGATGAAGAAGACGCAGTTAACATATTTAAAACATGGTAATCATATTTTTACATATCAGATAAGTGAGCAGTTATCAATATTAGATTTTTTTGTTTGTTTAGAAAGCAAATTAGAATAATAAGTCAGATTATAATTAATCAGTAAAAGCTGTAAAAAAAAAAATCATTTAATTATCAACAAATAAAATGCACTTAATTTTTTCAAAAAGTAACATATCAGAGTTGAAATCTTTGTTTTATGTGAAAAATAAAGTCTTGACATGTAAAATCATCCATAAATGAAGAAATTATTAACTATTTAGAAATAAAATGTTTATTGTGTTTAGTTTCTAATAACAACAAAAACTTCAGATTTTACGTTGAACACAGCATGCACCACAAAGAATAGCTTTGTGTTACCTGTGTGCACACCGCTGTCCTTGAAGTTTTGGATATAATTGTCTCCAAAGAAGTCTTTTCCAACCTACAGAACACAGAAGGCAAAACGATTACAACAAAGACAGAGTCAAGCAAGGTCAGACTTGGTTAGCGGCAACTTTTGAAAAGTGGTCTATTCAAACCTCTGTTGGGTTGGTTTTTCGTGTGCCCTGCCAGCATACTGGCATCGTGCCGCAGACAAAAAAGTGTAGAAATGAACAAACATAGCCAAGAAAATGCACATACATAAAAACACACGACCAGCTGCGCCAAGCCTTGAAGACAAGATAACCCCGCCTTCACGCCTCTTCATGCCCACCTCGCTTTCGTTTCCCTTCCTCGCCGGCTCAGCACTGGGATGTCCACATCTGTAGCTACTTTGGGTTGTTCAAGGGGTCCCCACCTTGCCCCGAGGCGCTCAAAACGAACCCACGCTTTCCAAAAAATTTGCCAAAACTTGGGCACTTGCAGTTGGCTGTGATAATGGGTTGGGCTGATATTGGCTGCTTGGCCCCATTCTCTTTGAAGAACGGCCTTGTGTCTTGGATGTTTTTGTCAAACCCGGGTGTCTATTTTTGGGTTTCCCCATGCCCGGAGAGCTCCTCCTGCACTGCGCTGTTATCGATCGGGCCTCTTTGTTCTGACAGAGGTGGGGCTTCGTTGCTTTAGCGCTCAGGTTGAAAGGCCACTTTCAGCCTACTGATTGGAGACTTGGGGTTGTATAGTCTGGGAATAGGCCTGTTTGAAGGAGAACCAGTGTGGGTGGTGTATGCATGCTGTATGTTATTGATCAACAGAAAATGGTGTTCAGTGAGTTTAAGTTGTAAAATCAACGAAGATACGAGGCATTTAAGAGTTTCTAACTAGAAGCTAATCGCTCATGATTTGTGTTAAGTATCGCCAACAGTTTCTGTTTTTTGTCAACTACGCTCAATCAATACTTGTTCTACACTGAAACAGACATGTGCAGTACCTCAATGACTTTTGCTATATACCTTGCAGACCATTGCACTCTCTGCGCCCAGTCTTGCAGCTTGCACGCATTGGTTGGCTCCTTTACCGCCAAACCCAATGAAGAACTTGTGACCATGGATAGTTTCTCCTGCTTTAGGTAATCTTGGTGCCTGGCTAAGAAAGAAAACAAAAGTATGAATTAATAAAGCGATTTTTGATATGAACAGACACTTGTTGACTTGAAATGACATCAAGTTTGCAGGAAAGAGAAATACAATGACCAGGGTATTTGGCTTTAAAGCCTTATTACAACTCACATCCACAATATGTGTTTCTTAATAAGAAAGCAAAGAAAGAGGCAGGGCACTGATCTGTTCATTACAGTCCAGTGGAAATTACTTGGAAATAATTCACCATAGCTGATCTTTTTTATTTCCTCCAATTTCTTCCCCTTTCAACTCTAGTACATGCCGTATCAGGTGACACAAATTACAGTATGAGTACCCAAAGGTGCTCTTGATGTAACATCTTAGCCAAAGCCAAAGATGTATCACCTGACTCACTGCGGCTGGGAAAGCCCTGTCCTTTTCTTGAAGGATGCAGTGCAACAGGTGGGTGTCATCTAAAACTGTTTTAAATTGATCAATCACAAAACTGAAGATGGGAATGAGCAAAACACTGGTTAGTCTAATTTTCCCGAAATATCATAGCAGTCAGAACCAGAAGCCAGGTAGACAGTAAAATATAGTCGAGTCCCTGTTTTTGTCACCTGGGCACCTTTACAGTAATTTGGCTCAATCTCAGGATTTCCAGTAACCTTAAGTAGACTGATGGCATAGCTGTAAATCCTGTTGTTTTTGCTAAAGCCTGTGAACCTAGTAAAATGCCCAGAGCTATAGCAGGATGCAGGGTCACTGAGCCGTACAGTGAAGACAAGGAAGCTGAACAAAGGTTGAACTCATGTAAATAAACTCGCACACACCTCCTCCACGTAACTATTCCTGGTAAACACATTAACATTGTACTGAGTCACAATAGAGTGAATTTCTGCACTGTGGAGCAAGCGCATCCAGAACTTAAATCTGTAGCAATGGGTTTGCCACTTTAAAAAAGCAACACAAAAACTAAGCCTTGTAGCTTTTTAGCAAATGCAAGATTATTTCAATGTTTAAGTATTTCTAAGCAGGGCATGCTTGTTGTATGTGTTAAATTTTTTTTTCATTTATTATTGACATGCAGAAATGTTATATTTAAGTATTTCACAATATCAACAAAAATATGTTGTCTGTTTGTCGAAGGAAAATTGTTTGTTAAAAAAATGTTCTCACACAACAGAAAGGCCAAAGCAGGTGTGTTGTGACGCTACATGTTTGCTTAAAGGCCGGTTCTCATTTCCCTCGGCCACTGTTCAAGTCAGCTGTGAGTGAGAGATGAGGGGAAGTGGACAAAGTGTGCAAAAACAAAGTCTGAGCAAAAACATGTTCTTTCAATCTACGCACTGTGTTGTTGTTTGTCAGTCAGCTATGGATATCCTGAAGAGCCAATGCACTTTTAGACAAGATGTACTTGGACAAAACGAGTATCACAATATTTTTTGCCATTTCTCGATTATATTTAACATTAATAATGCAGTCCCTCTGAAAAGTGTTAAAACATATCCTTATTTTTGATGCTTAATTCAGACAAATGTGAATTGTCTGTAAAATCTGTCCAAAAGAACAGAAATATCAACTTTATACACTTTTTTGAAAGTGTACATTTTTTGTTATTCTAAACAACCTTATTTTGTAGCATTTTAATTATTATTATTATTATTTTTTTTTTTTTAAACAACATCCATGATCTACAGTATACCCCTATTTTATTTTATTATAAGATTTTTATTTTCTTAGTTTTGCAAGTTTTATAATTATATTTGATTGAACATAATGAAAAACATCTTCATTAAGCTGCATCTCTATAAATTTTGCCAAACTTTTGCATCGAATGAGTCTTAGTCTCCTAGTTTAACGCGATTCATTTTTGTTCTCATCAGATAAAACATTTGTTTTTCCAAACTGCTACATTATTGGTGTAAAACTAGTATTTATACCCACATCTAATATTCTACCACATAAATAATGCCAAAAGTACAAATTCTGTCATCTGAACTTTAAGCGACAATGCCAGCGCTTGCTTATACAAATGGTGTTCTTTTATTCTTCTCACTACAGGTAAGCGGACCATTATGTGGGATCATAAGTCAGGTTCTGTTCATTTAATTTAATCAATCTCTTTAGACAAAACAACTGAAAGAAAGACAATCAAATACACTGTTTAAAGTTGAGCTTGTTGAGTTGTGCAGTGTTCTGTAGCAGTAGGGGGCACTGTATGGCTTTGACAATAGACAATGTTACTTCTCCTATTTGTATGAATTCAGGGGAGTAGAAAATTCAGCATAACCCTTTACAGCCAAACAAAGATAAGACCGTTTGTTTCATAGCTTCAATCAGTATCATTTATAGAGTAACTGGCATCACAATCAAAATTTCCATGAAGAACGAAACAGAAGGTTTGCTCAAGACCTATGTGAGGCTTTTTACTTCAAAAGCCTCACATATCACTTTGAAGAGGTGTATTCCAACAACTCCCCTCCCCTCTGCATTTTGACCTCCATCCAAAAGACAACACCACCCCAGAAAACAGGCCATTTCCCGTTAGCCTATTAGGATCTTAATTGAGAACTCCTGCCCTTCAAAGCAGTAACTGTTTGATTTTTAATGAGTCAAAGGCTGCCAAAAAGTGAGAGAGGGAAATACTTGTTAATAGTGGAAAGATAACTCATGTTAAACTGAATTGCATCATGTCACAAACAGAAGTTGTTTTTAATGTGCTGGCAAATAGGTGACAGCTTGACAAATAAATGTACAACCCAAATGTGAAGACTGTTTGTAGGCTTAAGACTTTACGACCTGTAATTATATTTTAGCTTATTTATCTCATTTCGTCACATAGGTTATGGTAAATACAAGTGACAAACTGTTTTCAACTAATCCTTTTGTGCTACAGTTGATGACTAACAATTTGTGGGAAAAGATCTAGTTGGCTCAACAAATCTTGCCACATGCAGTGATGATGCAATGCTGACATTTTACTCAGCATTTATAATATCACACATTGAATGTTTTAAAGCTTGTTGCTTGAGCTTGCTACAATTTAATACTAGTAGATCCTTCAATCATATTAAACTTTGACATGGGAAGTTTTCTAATCTAAGAATAGCCAGTTCCTTCATTTAAGTACAGACAGATTTGTGGTGTCCATGGAAAACACCCTTTAAAACATTGTGGCACATTTTCCACAAGTGTAAACATAAACCTTTGAAAGAAAATGTGGTGATGGGATGTGTTGTTTAAAAAAGCTTGGAAAAACTTAATCACA
The DNA here is from genome assembly GCA_038363315.1 of Mugilogobius chulae. Taxonomy (NCBI): domain Eukaryota; kingdom Metazoa; phylum Chordata; class Actinopteri; order Gobiiformes; family Gobiidae; genus Mugilogobius; species Mugilogobius chulae. Next base: position 19,188,455 of record CM076406.1, on the reverse strand, counting down.
AAGGAATAACTAAGATGTAGCAAAGGCAAAATATTTTTGAAGTCTGCAACTGGGAAAAAAAAAAGAATTATATTTATTTACAAAATAATTGTAAAAAAAAATCTGTGAATGGTGAATTAGGTTCATTTATATTTACTCACCTCACCAAATCAGTCATACAGGAGCCCACAACAATCACATCCAAAGTCATTCCTGATTTTATCTGAAAGACATGCAAGCCATGATGATAACACGGAGGGAAAATAGACGTTTTATTGTTTAAATTATCAAGTTTTGTGTCCAATATCTAACTGTAGAAAACTCTTCAATCAAAAAGAAAGATGAATTGTACAGAAACAGTTCCGTGGGCTACTCTGGCCAAACTATGTAAACTAGTTCATTTTAAGTCTACGTACACACAATTAACATTATTTATCCCACACATTTGCATGTACTTGGCTCAGCAATATGAAAGTATAAATAGCGCATTCAACATTGCCTGGATTGGAAAGGTTCCAGGTTTATTGGGGGTATGTTTCAATGTTACACTGTTACCCCATGCAGCAGAGCTGTAATTAATTCAATCCTCTGCTTGTATCAGAGCTAATGCTAGAGAGTTAATCTCCTCAAATCTCTTCCTAGTCAGAAGAACACTTGGAAAGCTTGGCCGCTGGCTGTAGGATGGCTCAATTCTTTCTCTCACTTCTTCAAGCATTTTGTCTTCACAGGCAAAATACTGCAGAGGAATTTTAGAACTGAACTCATGGAGAGAAATATCAGTGATGATGAATTTACGTACTTGATGCACTGTTTTCTTCTTCAGGCATGCAGTTTTCTATATAACACTGTTAGCAGGCTAGTGAAGGTTAATAGTGGGTATTGTAATAGTTGAACAGGTAAATTGAACACTAAATATATTCTGCTCATGTCAAAATACTCTTCCTTTCAATGCTACAGTCATATTCACATGAACAAAAAAGTCTGGGCTGTGTCATATTTACCTTGGTCAAAGCTCGCTTTTGCAGAAGTCTCAGTGTACTCGGCGAAACTTTATCAGCGAGTGTAATAACAGTGTTCAAAGCTCACGCACAAACTCTACAGCTCTACAGTGACAAACTTCTGCCGGTTTCATTTTGGTTCATAAAATGTCATAAATGTGGTCTTCGTAATTTATTTTTGCCATTAATAAATTTAGTATTGGGACTAACCAGGTCCGTTATACAGCATCAAACCCTGCTAAACATAATTAAAGGACAAAACGATCTCCTTTCTACAGGCAGACTAGTAGACAGCTAAGTTTGGGTCCTTCGAAGGACACAAACTGGCAGCTTTTAAAATGTCAACATGGAAGAAACCTCGGCCCTAAACTGTTCACGTTTTACTTATTCTTGTATTTCACACTAAATGTTCTAGTTCGCATTATAGTATAAGTTTGTAGGTTCTTTGATGCGGCTCAGCTCACATTTTAGTCAAATAAATATCGTCACAAGTTTGTATTAGCTCATCAAGCTAACATGCTAACCCAAGTAATGAGAGTCTCAGGTAAACTGCCTGTTCCATGTTAGTTAATTACACTTTTTAATGCTGTGTATTAAAAAGAGATTATAAACGCAGTTAAAGTTGAGGTATCTGACTTTACTGCAAGCTGAATTAAAATTGATTTCACTAATATGTACAAGAGAAAATCCCTCTATATTTTTGATGAAAGGCAAAGTTTAATGTATATAAATTTAATATACATTTATTTTCAACCAACAGATTCCCCGTATGAGTCATTAATGTGTATTCGTTTTTTCTTCTTTCTTTGCAGGCATGTAAACGGGCTTCTACTTGTCTCTTTAAAGGACCCCTGCAGCAAACTACCGGAAATGTGAGAAGATGAAGTAAACATTGGTCTTATTTAACTTTTTAAGTTGTTCAGGTAATAATCTGCACATTTGAATTATCAGTATGAAGTAACGAACTTGTTTTCGCTTGCTGACATGCCGTGTGAAATAGAAAGAAAGTACGAGTACCTTAGCGATTTATAATAGTTACTGCACAAGTGTCATGCTTGTCAAAGTGAACAAAATTTTGCACTGTGTTCATTTGTCTGTCCTGTTCTTGTTTTACAACGTTCTTAAATAACTAAGTTAATTATTATGTACGTGTTTTGTTTAATTAATTTTTCTTGCAATAAAATGTTATCGGTTTTATGTGACCACAGATCACTTAAACGACACAAAATGAATAATATGTCTCCTGAAGTGGCACTGCACCGGATCACCCCGGAGCTTCGGCCGCTGCTGTGCAATGTGGTCCGAAATGGACGTGTGGGACTGGACTCTACAAACTGCCTCCGTGTCACAGACCTCAAAACGGGGTGAATTTAATTTCCATTTGTTTTATTTCTTCTAAAGTGTTAGCCTAATCAACTAAGTCTCAGACAGTATTTCTTTAAAGATCTTAAAATGCATTGAACATTACTCCTTAGTGCTGCTGTTGCTTGCATATTTAGCTGGACCAAAGTTTGCATCTTTCTCCTTTTATCTGGATGAAATTACTCCAGGCATAAGGTGGTCCTGATGAAACCAAGTACAAGATTCTGAGATGACAGGTTGCCCCAGAGACACTGGACTCAAATGCAAAGAATTAATTTTCCTCGCGTATTAAAACAGTGTATCTTGCTTTGCATGCTGTCTGACATTCTAATTTTGGGTACATAATAAATCTGTGGTTCTTTTGGAACCTTCTGACAAACATTGCCCAGGCCATAAAATGTTTGCCTCTTCATAGAAACACATTCTCCAGTCTGAATTCTTTCTAGTACTTGCAAGATGTCTTGTGGGCAAGAACAATACTAATTTCTGTTCTAAATTGAATCAGCATGTGTTTATAGGGTTAGCGTTAATATTTGTGGTTGTCAAGCAAGGTAATCCAAACAGTCTGGGGATTCATATTTACGCCTAGAACCAGGCAAGGCGATTATTTTGAACACATACCTGTCTCACACACTCCTGTTAATGGCTATGTTGTTCTATTTGTACATTCATTATATTTATTTAATCTGCTATATAGATTTGACTTCTTTTTTTTGCGATCAGATGTACATCATGACTCCTGGACCATGTTGTGATCGTTTCAAGCTCCACATCCCTTATGCTGGAGAAACATTAAAATGTATGTATCCGCTTCCTTTCGCTTTATACATGTACTCACAATTTTTTTAAGTAAATTCCATTATTTCAAACGTTTGACTAACCTCTGAACTAAAGATTTCTCAATAAGATTTGTATCTTTATTAATAATCGTCTTGTTCAGTATGAACAGGCTGATTAATTACACACAGAGTGATTGTTAAATTACTTCAGCACTTTATCTTACTGGAACTTCTATGAGTCATGATGCTTAAACAGAGCACAAACATGTTCTGGGACACATACTCTTTTTCTAGTCTAATAAAGCACACTTTCAAGTTCTCATTGATATTCTCAATGACAAGCACTGACAAACAGAATGCACATTTTTTATTTCAGACAAATACTGGCTACTCAGGGTTTACAACTAATCACATTTTAATTGTAATTTTGAAAGTGTGGGACCTTTTAAGTGAGAATTTTTTACTTTGTCAGATCAATTATGTAGTTTGTACCAGAGTTTAGACTTTGGAAGAAGATATTTGAGCTTTATGTGTCTTTAATAATGAATAACATTTTATTTTATTTTTAATTACAGAACAAAAAATGTATTAAAAATTATGATTGACCAATTATCTATCCATAAGCCGAAAAAAAATCTTCCCATAAATTTACCACAACTCTCTGTATCAGTATGATATTTCTGCTAAAACAATATGCAATACTAGGTAAAAACACAAATAAGTACAAAATAGTACAAAACATAAAGATAAAATGTCAGCAGTTCTAGTTGTAGTTCATAAAATTGTAGCAGCACCAGCACTGTTGTAGCAGAAGAAGTGCATAGTTAATATAGAATGAAAGAAAAGGCAGCTTATTCAACATGTTTCCTCAAACAATCATTTGTTCTGGCAAAAATATTTGACATGTTTTAAAATGTTTCTATTGCTTTACTCATCAAGTCAATAAATGTTGCCAAAGCATTTGAATGAAGATAATCATGCAGTGTCAACTTTAAAAAATCAGTTGTACATGCAGCTGTTAGTTGTAGCTAGTACATGGTTCATTCGTTAAATCATCTCACCTGACTTGTCATAATATCCTGGATTCTTATTTATCAAACATTACTTGGAATTTGCGCCAGAATTGTACAGACAAAACACAAACTTCCTCAAACTTGCTCACTTCTCATCTCCCTAAGCCACCGATTGTGCAGTCAAGTTGTTCTTTCTTTAACAAATTAACATGTTATATATACATAATATTTGTGTGAAGACATGTAGAAAAGGTTTGCTTGCAAAAATGTCTCTAAAAGCTAAAAGAGTCCATCATGTTATTGGTAATGAATCAATAAATGTTCTGCGTCCTTGCCCCTGGCCTGGCTTCTATTACTACTAAATGTACTGTAGTTCTCTATTTTTGTTATGGTTGGCCAAGGATTTCACATTACTTGCTATTGTAATGTAATGACGTTTTATTTAAATTTTTTGTAAGTCACTTCTTTTATTTCTGTTTTGTCTTTTTCTAGGGGATATAATTTTTAACGCACAATATCCTGAGCTGCCTCCTGATTTTATCTTTGGAGAAGATGCTGAGTTTCTGCCTGAGCCCTCAGAGTTACCTGTGAGTACATACTTCACTATCAGATGAAGATTAACTTGTTGTCAAGATTTGCTGTTGACTTGGCTCTCAATGTCTCAAATATATGTTGCAGACTGGCATCATATTGTAGAGTTGTTTTTTTATTGTTTTGGCTTTACTGCTTTGGCTTTACTGCTTATCTGCAAATCTGGCAAGTGATTCACTCTAAGGTTAGTCTAAACAGGACGAAGGGGGAGTGCCATCTGTAACATATACAATAACTTAAAGTGACGGGAATAACTGTGCAGATGATTAACATTGCAACTAATTACAATACAAGCATGTACTTAGGGCTGCATGATTTATGAAAAGTATATAATTGCTGACTGCAATTGTGCAACAATGCAATTATTGTTATAATTCAGTTCAGGGTTTGCATTTTTATTGTGTTTAGAAGAACAAACCAATATGTTAACGGACTGACAAATTGATTAATAAGGAAATGAGGACTTCAAAAATGTAAGCTTTCATGGTTTGCTAATTGCATCCATTGAAAATGCATTTCGATTTGACTTTGATAAATTGTGCATCCTTATGTAACAAGATCTGCTTTCAAGAAAAAATAATCAAGACTATGATGCTTTTTTTTTCATATTACATGTGTTTCATTTTGTCCAACTTGTTTCTATAGAATCTGTAGTGATGCAATTAGTTAAAGTTTAAAGTTTACATCAAAAAAGTAATTAAAAACAATTCTAATATATTTTCACTCTATTTTGACTTGACTTTGACTTTTTGAATCAAGCCTGTAGTTTTTTGCTAATGCTGTCAGCCAATAGTGTTGTGAAGTTAAATATACATTTTACTTATGAAATACAGCCAACCAATCGTGTAGCTCTCAACTCGCCTTCACTTGGAAAAACCAGGAAGTTGAATTTCCAGTAAAGTTATTATAGAAAACATTTGTCTTGGCATACGATGTGAGACATTTCCACCGTGACCTTCCTAAGCACTCTGGTTCTGATGAAAAGTTGACTGTCTAAAGCTCTATATGTCTCAAAAACACTCTTACACAAGAAACCTATTGCAGATAAAGCTAAATAATGTTAGACTGAAAGATACCAATGTGTTGGTTGTGCTTGGTTATCTACCTACTAGCTATGTTTATACAATAAATACAGTTGCCAATGCGTCATTTTGGAGATGTGATTTAAAATATTTATTTTTCACTCTTTTTAATACATTTCTTGGTGAATTGTATGTACAAGCTAATTCAAGTAATACTGAAGTTTATTTAAAGTTAATGGTTTGTTCAGCATCACAGTAACCTGCAGCTACTGTAGACTATTTAAATTTAGGCTGTTGGGCCACTTTGTTCCTTTCCCTGTCTTCATATGTGGCACAAAATAAATTATAAAATACTTGTTTGTTCTTATATTTGTTGGGCAGGGATGATAGAGAAGCTCCTTTACAGTAAACGTTTGTTAGCGGTCATTCTCAATGATGCCGACAGTATCTATAGATTGCTTCGTGTTTTTTTGTTGGTCAAACAAGAAACGTACACTTTTCTGATTGGAAATATAACTCCATCAGGATTCTCAAATGGCTTCAATTCAGCCTCATCTTGGTTAAATTCATTAAATCTCTTCCTCGCATGTTTTGGGTTCTAAACAAATGATTAATCAAAAGCAGCATCACTTAGTAAAACGATTACAAAAATGATTCTTAGTTGCAGCGTTGTTTTTAACCCTATTTAAAAGTTTCAAAGCCCAACTTCATGAAGAAGTTGGGCTTTGTAAATAATCCAACGAAAGTGAATATTAAAAGTTACCTTGAGTTTCTTTATCAATAGAATACTTTTCCAACAGGCAACTTCGTGAGATATGTGTCTACAGTATTTAATTTTTCTCTTCACTTTCTGCATTTAAGGGGTGCTAATACTCTGTACTCTCTCTAAGAATTCATTTTAATGTATGTGATTTCAGTTATGATTGAAATTATTTTCATCATAATTGAGCAGACCTTTGATGAAGTTTGACTTGTTTTTTTCTGCTGCTACTCCACATCTATTTTTAAGGCTGCCTTGCACGGAGCAGCTAAATTCCCCTGTTTGTGTCAGTGTCTGGAAGAGGGGAGTCTATTGCTCACCGTCTCAGCCAGATCCAGCTGTGCACATAAGGGGAAGTACCTCTACTGAGCCAGTGCTTGGCAGCCCGACACTTGTTTATTCTCTCGCTTATATTGTGTTTCGTAATCCAGCGCCTTCCTCTCCTGCTCCTCTTTCCAGTACTCTTTCTGTTAGTACAACCTCCCCCTTAAAGAAAATTCCCAGCACTTCATTACGTTAACTCCAAAAAGTTTTCACCCCCAGTTTTGGCTTCTGGGAACTCTGTTAAAATAAACCAGATATCCAAATGAGCGCGTACGTTTTTTAGCATATTAGACCATCAATTACATTCTTCCACATAAAAGATCAAACCAGGTGACTTATAGCTTTATGGCGCTACTCTGTATAGTTTTTGTCCATTTCAAGTAAGCATTAGGGTTAATTTTAGGTCTTCTGTTGACTTCTTGATGTCTCAGCAACACATTGCTCTTGTTTACAGTCAACCAAGGCTATCATTAGCTGCTCCTTTTAGCCACATGTTTTTTCCCTGCTGTGTACTGTAATATAGCTGCTTTATTCAAACATATATCTGCCCTATACATTCCTCCCCAAGTTTATATTATTTGAACTGTATATGAATTTAGGCTGCTATGTATGTCTACGTTTTATTAGGACTAAATCATAAATTAAATTCACCACAATACTCTTTAAGTACAATGTTGTTAAAATAGAGCCTACCACAAAAAGGTGTGATTCATTGTTAAGGGCTGCGTAGCTTTTAAATTAGAAATCAGATTCTTGACCTCCAGTGCATCTTACTAGTTGTAATATAAAAATGCATTTAGTGTTAGCCATATGTGTTTTTGCAGTGGAGCTGACAATATCAGAAGTTAGACCAGAGGCTAAAAGGTAGATATTCAGCCTCGGCAAAATTTTGTGACAGTAAAGTTAAATCCAAATGTTCAGAACAATCCTTTTTCTACTCACTCAATTAACTGTTGTAATCTACAATAGATTACAAAATAATACTAGACAGCAACCATGTGTTTATCTAAATTTCTGAGATGGGGCACTTGGAGTGTAAGGCAATGCTAAAGTGAAGGATCACGCTCCTAATATATACTCTAGACATGGAGATAATTTATTGTAATTTTCTCCAAAACAACTTGTGATTTTTTGTGTGAATTGAGATTTTTTCTTTACTTTTGTCCCTGTTGCATAAACCTGATTACAGGATTTTAATAATTTTGACATCACCATAATGAGGGTTAATATTACTACAGCTTTTACTGCATGAGTCAGTGTTAGAGGTTCTGTAGCACTGTAAAAAAAAAAAAAAAAAAAAAAAAAAGGAGTTGGGGGATGTCATCATTGTTGGCACATTTGCAGATGTCCAAAATGTTTATATCCCCTTAGGATTAATAATCAAACTTGTTAAGACGAATATTGTTGGTGATGATGATATGTAAAATTGTTGCACCAGAATGTAATAATATCAGTAACTAAGACAGTTGACTGCACTGCGTAGTCCCAGGATGAAATGGTAAATGATCCAAAAATTTTATATATATATATATATATATATATATATATATTATATATATATATATATAATATATATATATATATATATATATATATGCGCAACCTTTGATTAAAAAAGTAGTTTGTGAATGTCTTGACATTAAAACAACTGTTTAACTCAGCATTTTATTGTACAATATCTGAGTCATGTTAAATATAATTGGACAAGTGGGAAAATCATGACTCCACCACAAAACTTTAAAAGTGACCAATTCCACAGGAAGGGAGGTGAGCTGGAGAGACATTCTACAGAATGTTACATCATCTAGCATTATGCAATAATACTGTAAATGATGACAACTTTAGTACTGCAATATACTTTATCCAAGCTGAAGTTACCAGTATGGAAATTGTGTTTATTTAAGCTGTATTCAGTTCTTGATGAGGTAACTATCAATGTCATTTTCATGTTTTTGCATAGCTCCCTAAAATACAATACAATACAATTGATGTACCTTACATCAATGACAAAGATGTGTATTAACAGCTTAATTTTGTAATTCAAATATTAGTTACAAAAAATGCAGAGGGAGTATAAGTTCTGAACCTTGTGTGCATGACATGACCTAATTATAAAACCTCTGCTTACTCCCCTAATACTGCTATTTATCTAGCCCTCTGTCCCATTCTTTGAGCACAGTGTATCATTTGTCTGGTCTAGACTTGTTCAGTGATCCGTGCCGGCTCTAAACTGCTGGGAGTTCCCCTTGTGTCACAGCGTTCTCTGTCAAACAATGTGTGCTTCAGACCGAATAGCTTTCCCAAATACACCTTTTCCTCCAAGGTTAGCCATCTCACACGGAGCACTATCTTTGCAATAGAGCTAAAAGACAAGCTTGGTCTAGTTAAGTTGTAAATTCCACCTCGGGTTCTTACGAGTATGTGTGGATTTATTGGTTGTTAGGCTCTGTTTACCCACAAAAAGCAGCCAGAAGTTTGCAGTATTTGTCAATAAACTCAGCATGGCCTGGTTTACCTTTAGCTAAATACCAAGGTAAAAGACAAGCAATAATAATACACAGTTTTTTATCAGATATCAGCATTTATTTCAGAACAAAGTACCTAAAAGGCGCTTTACCTAGTCTTAAAAACATCAATAGAACTTAATCTTTTTACAGTTTTTCTCACTTACCTAATGTATTTTGAGCCTCATTCACCACAATGAGCTTATTAGCACTTTTCACAGCTTTCAGATGCTAACAACACCATAACATGGTAACACATTTTTGGCAAATAACAGGGCAGGCTCTATTTTTTATTTAAACACAGGGAAATTAAACAGATTTTCCCAAATACATGCATTTATAGTCTATCTATACAAAGATGAAATTATTATTAGTTGTGGTTTATTTTTGAAAACAGCATTCACTTTCTGTTGAGGTTAAAATGGGCATATTGTAGCATTTTATTTAAATTACATGCAAAAAAGATTAATAAAAATGGATGATTTGTTTAAAAAATGTATGCTGTGGCTGTCGTAGCTGCTTGCCCTCATAGAACAATTAAAAAATATATTGTAAATTACTAAATCACCGTTTTGTAATATGTATTTTATTTATAATTGCCATACCCATTTTTGAATGAGTCCCACTTGTGTGCTTCTTGAACTTCTCATGTACCTCCTGTGGATGCACTTAGCTGTTGTGTATTTCTGCTGCACAAAGATAGAATAGTGTCCTCTCAATCTAAGCCATTACCGTAAAGAACAAGGAAATTTTCCCGACTTGACTTTACCCACCGGTGAACGTGAATGCCAACTTTTGGTGAGCCCTTCCTCTCTGTGCAGTTCCAGCTTATCCCCTGATAATTTGTAACAATAGAACTCAGACGTCCATAAAGAGAAATCATGTCAACCTGAGCGACTGGACCGCTGTTGGTCTGCTTCCTTCCGGCTTTGGTGCATTCCATCTTTTATTAGACTTTATTACTGGCAGTGTTCACTTGTGAATGAGCAGAGCTTGTGTTAATGATAATGGTAAATGCAGTTGTGGCATCAGAACAACTATTCTAGTCTGAGCCAAAGATGGTCTGACTGTATGGTTTGAGCTAGGTATTTGCTCTTCCTGCTAAGTATTTTCCTATTCCATAAGGACCTTGAATCTTTTTTTAACCATCTTAATGTGCTTTACTATTTGCCTATTATTCATGCTCTTCTCAGTCATGTCATGCTTTCTTTAATAATGGTAAACTCTGGGACAGGGCATAGATTCATACATGATGCAAGATGTCTAGCTCAAGGACACAAACAGTATGCAGCTTGGTTATGGGTCAAGCACCCACATTTTGCAAATATGTTTTTATTTTTAGCCTGGATTTGACAATGGAATATTTTGACCTGCTCTAAAGTACACATTGTACTGTTTCTGAGGAAAAGTGCTTTTTCTGTCAACAAGTTGCTCTGTGTTGGACACAGCCCATACACATCCTGGTGAGAAAAGCGCACAGCTGAGAGCGCCAAGTGTCTTAAACACATGACAAGAGCAATTTAGCATGATCTTAGACTTGGCACTCTCCGGGGGCGAAACAGGGTGTGAGCCCACACTTGAATTAGCGACTAACAGAGATTAATTTAATACTTGAGAGTTTTTTAATGCCTCACACTTTCAAGTCTACAGCGATTTATTGGATCAGGTTGCCAGCATCTATAAAAATCACATTTTAAGACGTAGAAACAAATATCTTCTCTTGGCCTATATAATTATCTTGCATTCTCAGATGCCAGCCCCTCTCTCATTGGCCTCAGATAAATATTGGATCGAAGATGGTACAGACGGATGGCACAGGAAGACATAATTCTGTCAACTTGGGTCTATTCACTGTGAAGATACCCAATTTAGGTGTACATTTTGTTCTTAAAGGGTCTTAAATACAGCCGGTGGACAGTTTTTCTCATTACATTTACATCAACATGCTAGTGCCCCATGCATTTGTCAATATATTTTTGACAATTATATAATAATAACCTATCTGTCTTCGAGACTGTTGAAAACATATTTCAAGTATAATAACAACAGATGGTCACTGCCAGATGCCTCAATTGAGTCACATCCACATTGATTTGTGGAAGTTAACAAAAGGGTTCATTGATGACACTGGATTAATTTTCACACTGTAATGGTAACTCTGGCAGGTATAGCATCAGGCTAATTGTATTGTCATTCGTAATAGCTGAATGTCTTTATTATAGAATATAATGATCCTAAAAACACAAGCATGTAGGCACACTTTCCCACTCATACATACAATATTTTCTTGCTGATTTAGCCTTGTAGTGTGACAAATGATTTTATGAAATTATGAACCCCCGATTGACAAAATAAAAATAATAATAACTTTATATGTATTGCTGGGTTTCACATTGTAGAATTCTTGTCAGTTAAAGTCCAGATGCAAGAGGCAGTTTGTTTCATTAATAACATTGGACTTTACCATGAAATGTTTCAAAAAATATTTCACAAATTTAACAAGTGATAATTTGTGGGGCAACTAGACCCATTTTAGTTTTGTATTACAAAAATAAACTCAGTTTAAATGAACTTCATTTTAGCTGCCCCCAATCTGATTGAAATAGCATTGGTCAGTAAAATGTGGTGATGTCATCTGAAACTCAGCAATAGCACTTTTCTCAAAACAATTTGCAAAGCGCTTCGCATCAGTATCTGCATAAAACAAAAAAACGCATTGTTTGTGAATAAACCTGAAAACTGTGTCCTAAAGCACATATGGATATTGCATTTTATTCTGTAAGCGTTATATTTATTCAGCTGCTTTATAACCTACATTTTAGGTTTTCTTTTCTATGTATCAAATATGTTCTTTTTGCGCAGGCTTGTTGTGTTCATAGAAGAAGCACATAGATTTGTTTTGGCACACACGGTCTTCAACAGAGCGTGTAAAATCAATTCTGTGAAGATGCATACACACATATTCATATACAACACATGGACATTGCTTTTTGGCTCAGTGCGTTCCATTCTTTCAGCGTCTCTGTTTGAGCAAAGATCCACTGCTGTGTCCAGCCAATACGCTGTTAACTTGTAGTTAGAACATTCAGTACAAGAGAATACGGCAAGTGCACTCTGCTGTTATTAGTTATTGCCTTTTCACATAATAGCATTTTGCAAAATTAGTGAGTATTTTGAGGCTTGTGTACTATCTTTGATTATCTAAAAATCTTGTCAATCATTGCACTGTTCAAAAAAAGTTTTGTTGTAAATATAAGATAACCAATGAGCTTGTCTATCTGTGGCACTGTACAAAACTACCCAGAATGCAACATATTGATTGAATTTGGCCAGAGATCCTGACTATGCAGTTATTTATTTATTTATTTTTTCTTCTGACTATTTCCCATTGAACTTAAGTACCAGTGCCCTCTTTTGGCTTTGCCCTAGTTGCTGCTTCGCTCCTCTTCCCCAGCGCTGGAGTTTTACTGATGCGCTCTGTCATAGCCCTGACACAGCACTTCCCACCATCTCACTCCTAAACTCCTCAGGCCATCAGCACCCCTGCTGTTGCTTTTTGGACAATGCCTGCACTTGTTTGCATTTGCCCATGTTTCGGGAATCCCTGTTGGTAACCACTAGGAGACTAGCTTGATGAGGTCACGTCTCACTTTAGCCCCGGCATCTATTCACCACACATACACAGACTGGTTTTGACATGGCTAGAGCGCTTTGAGTCGCTTGGGAACAATGTAGACATTCACAATGAAGCATTAAAGAAGCCACCAACACTTTTAATACCTTTGCATCATCATTATTAAAGCTTAAGTTAAACCAATCATTGTGCGCAATAGTGACTCACTATTCACTTTTAGCTTTGTTATATTGACATTTCATGTCATAAAATTAAATAGGTTTCTGGTTTTCTAATCCAAAGAATTTCACTTTCAGAAAGAATGGCTATTGTCTAATTTTTCATGGACAGTACTTGAAAATTAGCACTGCCTATACTCTCTGTATGCGTCGCATCAGCTGCATGCTTTGCTTGTAACTGTTTGATTGCATTGTCCCTGTCAAATAAATAAAAAAATCATTACAAAATAATGTTATAACTATAATCAATAATGTTGGTTGAAGATTTTGCCCAAGAGCACAACAGAATAAACAGGTATCAGCTGCAAACATCATGTTTCAATGTTGCTGTTTTTTTTATCTAGATAAATAAGTGTTTCTTTGGATTCTGTTAACTGTGGGTTGTATGTGGTGTGATTGCCTCATGTTTATTTGCTTTTAGTGGCCTTGGTCAGTGGGTGGAGTGGCATTTGGCTTATACTTAAGAGTGAGATTAAAACCAGGGAGAGTCCATACACCAGCTAGACTTACTGTAATAGCTTCAGTTTAAAGCCACCTGACTGTATTTGTAGCGCCTGAATTGCACATAATGTTTCATTTTGTCCTAAAACTATCATTTCCACTGCTTTTGCAGTGAGGTCTTGTCTCAGATATATGCAGTACATTTCCATCACATGCTAAATCACTCTTTGGAAACAGGACATCCTTTAGCTCAGCCTCTCGCTCTGATCTTGTATTGTCATGGGATCTTCCATTTGTCAGGATTATGTTGTTAATGTGACTTTTTTAAACTCACAAGTGTATTTTGCCCTCTGGTGTTTTTCTGCTTTATGGCTTTGCCTCCACTAACAACACATAGGTTAGATGGAATGACTTGGTAATCATTTAGTGTTTACTACTAATGTGTTAAGTTGATCACTAAAACCCTTTTCGCCTTAAGCCCTACCCATCTGCGACTCAAAAATAATAGCTAAAACACTAAGCTTGTTTGCTTGAATGTTTTGCTTACAGTTGTATTAATTATAATGATGTACTAACATGTTGAATTTTAATAATAAAAAAAAATCCGTCTGCCTTCTGTCTGTCTTCTACAGCACTTGGTCCAGTGGGATGCAGGGAATCCAGAATGTCTGCTCCAGCTGGTGAAGGAGCTGATCCAGCAGTACCACCAGTACCAGTGCCAGCGACTCCGCGAGAGCTCTCGGCTGCTCTTCGAGTACGACAGCCTCCTGGAGGACCCCAACTACTCTCGCAGCATTGAGATCTACGCCGGTCGGAAGAACAGCTGGGTGTGTGTCTACTATTATTTACTGAAGCAGTTCACATGTACACTGATCCTCACAGAAAGATAGCTTTCCCTCAATAACAATTTATATAACATGACTGATAAACTTTTTTTTGCTATTGAGTGAAGAGTTGAATACTGAGCTTTGTGTAGTGTTAAACCAGTAGTTAATTCTTACATGAAAACCTTTCATATGTAATCCAGAAAAAATGTAAAAGATGAGATTGTAAAAAAAAAAAAAATGCAGAACAAAGTGGTTTTAAAGCAACAACTGGGCTTTGTGGTTAAAAAGCTGTTGAGGTGGAAGAAAGCTCAGCACTTCAGCATATTGTGATATTTCCCTGTAATATTTTGCAACTCTCAGACTTACCACACACTGGCCTGAGTTTGCCTGAAGGTGCATTGTATATGATATTATATGTTTAATAAATACTCAGTGAACTTATTCCAGCTGAATATTTGAATAATCCTCAACTAATTCACCAGTAGTAATCAGGTAATAATTTACTTATTCCAAAGCATGTCATGTGCTGGCTGATAGATAAGGGGTGTCATGGCAACAACTAATTCATTAAAAGACTCTACTTAATATGTTATGGATTTGTTTAGTGCTGTTCATGACAATCAAAGACCTGTTACATTTTGTATTTTTAAGTCACTTCACATTTCGTAGCCACAGATACCCTGGGGCAGGTTAATAGAAGCACTGCCATTTGCACCATTGACTCCTTTCACCATCATGAGCCGTTCACACACACACTAGATCCATACTATGCAATGTGAGTGAAGTGTCTTGCTCAAGGACAGCAACATTTACGCCTCTAGTCTCCCCACTGTGGCACCTGAGGTACCAGCAGTCTCACATACAGGTAGTGCCCAAGCCCAACCTGCTTAGCTTCTGAGAGCTGACGTGATCATGCATTGACAAACTGGTATGGCCACAAATATAGGTCATACAGGTACATATTCCATGCTGTTGTAACTTATAAAACAATATATTTGTTTGTATTTGTCCAGACTGGAGAGTTTTCGGCCCGATTCCTCTTAAGACTTCCTGTGGACTTCAGCAACATCCCTGTCTATCTTCTAAAGGTAGTGTCACTTATGGCATTTTCGATATTGACCTTCCTTGATTGTTCTCATTATGGTGTGTTGGATAGTTTTTTGGCGTGTGTGCCGTTGATTTCGGAGGACTTTTTAATGTGCAGGCCACAGTCTTGGGGGCTGTGAGTTGACTAATCAGCGAGCCGTCACTCTGGATCTGCTCTGAGCCGCGTGGTGTCTGCAGGCAGCTTTAACTCGCCCTCTCTCCCTTCGTCTCTTCTTCTTTCCCTCTCTCTCTCTCTCTGTCCCTCTCTCACTGTCCATCTGCCTCACTTGACCACGTTAGTAATTGCCTTTGCCACTCTCTCGCTCTCCTGCAGTCCTTGCTCTGCTGTGTCGCCCGTCCCTTCTCGCCGTGCTGCGGGGCCTAGCTCTCTGGCCTTTCTCAGTCTGAGCTTCTGTTTGGGAAAAAGAAATATGGTAAACATACGGTGAACAGCAGAATTCATCAGTCTCACATCAGCCTTTGTCCAGCCAACAGTAAAGCATTTCGGGAGACATTTGACAAAGTCATTCTCCTATGTAGAAAAAGACCGTATCAACTATTTGGTTTAAGCTATACTTGGAATAATTGATGAGTAAGTTATTAATTGCCAAATAGAATGCTTTAGTAACTTTTGTCTACACAACCTACACACTAGGAATGGCCAGTATAACTTTTTTAACAAGTAGTTTTTTTAAAGAGATGTTTTTAACACATTTATGTTAGATTAACCTAGTATCATAGGACTCTAATCAACTAAAGACAAGTCCTGCCAAACAACTGTGTTAGTGTTTAGTCCAAACTCACTAAACACTAAAATTGCATGTGGGTTGCTACAAAAACAACTATTGATAAAGGAAAGGAATCATAGAAACATTTTTTTGAGTAATTTAACTCACCATATCTAGGAAAAGACCATTCACTTAAATGACTAAGAACTTACAGACCCAATCGAGTATTGTTATTGGGCTGCAGCTAAAAAATAAAATTAAAAGTCAAGATATAAGTTCATATACTTTCTGTGTTCAAAATGGCACAAGGAAAAAGACAGATATACTGTATTATTTAAAATCATAACTTTTTTTCCTCTCTAAATTGCAACTCTTTAAAACCTTTTTTCTTAGTTGTTTTTTTTTTCTGAAATTATGGTCTTGAATTCATTGCCAAAATAGGAAAAGCACATTGACAACTTAAACAACTTTACTTAAAGCATCGGTGGTGCCACACAGCCTGTGACATATTGTAATCCTTGTAGTATTTAATGATTTTACCTGAGAATAAATCTGGGAATCTGGTGTACATTCCTGTCATACTGATCATATCTTAAGCTGAGTCTCATGTGCCCATACACACTCACACACACACAAAATTCACAGTGCTCTGCTGTATTTGGCAGCCAGGTTATACATAGTATCTCCATGGGAGCGCTGAGGACTGAGGAAGACAGCTGGCGCAGAAGAGAAGAAAGTAATGAACATCAGCCTACACCTTGTCCACCTCCGCATTCTGGAGGAGCAGGATTATGCAGCGTATAGGCCGGACTCTTAACATCGGTGTGTGCCAAACCAATGACCTGGATTTTCACTTCGACAGTTGTCATGTAATTAGCAGTGTCAGTGTGAATGCTGTCTCCAGTCAGTCGTTTTTGTGCATTGTGAACTGCTGCTCTTTGCTGCTGCCACTGTCCTTATTTCTATACATCTATTTGAGCCAGAAAAGTTTAGTTTTGTCAGTTGGGCTAGAGTGCATTTGGTAAATATACAAGCAAACCCGTCTGCTTTGAGATGTATATTGCACTGTCAGCTTAAAGAATTGGACATTGATTTTCCTCTCTCAGTGCAGACACTTTCAGCTGTTCATCAGCCTGTCTGCTGAAGTGCCTTTTGGCTGAGTCTACCTCAAAAAAGGCATTTTATCTCAGAAGACTGCAGGTTAAATAAATATTTCGTATGTACCATTGAGATGTTCTGACATATCTACAGTCTTTTTGTTCTACCAGAAATGCTGGGTTGCTTTTGAAAAACCTTTCTGCGAATTAGCCATCACCCAAAGTTTATTTTAGATTTTCAGTATGTATTGATTTGTGTAGGACTGCAATAATTCGTTGACTGATCATTACTAGACTCTAAAAAGTGATTATGGGTGAGTATTTGGGAAAAAAAAAATCTAATTGCAACTTTTCTGAAATATTGCAATTACACTTAAGATTTATGTTTAAAAAAATATACTTAAAGTTCATATTTTAAACTTGAGTCTGGCAATGACTAAAAGAAAAGTGTTTTTGATAGTCTGTACAGATCTAAGCAGAATCTTTATACAGAATGGCACAAATTTGGTGATTTTCATTAAATGTGCATTGTACAGCATTAACAAACATATTCAAAAGCACATGAAGATATATTTTACAAATAAAACAGAAAGATTATTTGATCAAAATGTAAATTGAGATTATTTTCAACAATTTGTAAGCATTCCCTATCTAAATTACAACATTTATTTAATGCATTATGAATAAGTTTCAGTGTATGATAGAGATAATCGCCGAGTTGTCGACTGTTAAAACACTCTTACCTACTTCACTTTTATCATTTCGAAGGTTGCAAAAAAAAAAAAACTTGAATAAATAATATCAGAGCTTTTCCCATGAGCTTACATCTGACTTTACAGCACGTTAACAGCAGCCTGTTCAACAAAATGCAAGCTTCAAAATACAAGCGTTGTTTTGTACACATAAGGTAAGCCCACAGCCAGGTAGAGGTTGCACCGCTGACCCTGATTTGAATCTCGCCATCAAACTCTCGGATGTCCTTGTGTTATGGGGGGATTTAGCGCTGGAGTGGAAATGTGTTCAGACATGGGCTACCCCACACACGGCTGGTGGGCGCGGAGCTGTAGAGGACGACCGTTACCTGCAGCATCCTGGAAGTCTGAGCGCACTGCACGGACATGTTTACCTTCCTCTGTGGACCGCTGGCCTGGAGGAGCAGCCAGGAATTGGAGTTCATTTACTTGTGTGTTTATTTTAAAGGGGGCAGGCTGTTGTGAGGATAAAAGCAAGATGTATTCAGGTTTAGCACAGCTCTCTTAAGTGCACAGGGTCACACAGGTAGTTTAACCTTTAACCTCTTGACCATTACATGTTCAAAATGGTCTTATAGGTTAAGCCTCTGGGACTTTTTGTGTCATGTTTTAGCTTTGATTTAAGACTTTTGGCTTGTAAGCACTTTTTGTTTCGTGCAGAATTATTATGTATACATCGAATTGATTATACTGTATGTCGTCTTTTTCGTGCATAGTGTAAGAAAACCTTATTAAAGGTTTTGCAAGTCATATAGTTTACAAAAAACTTCATTACATTCAGAAGAATTATTATTTGAGAGATCAAATTGTTGAACTTATGTAAGAACTGAAGCTTTTAAGATTTTTGTAGCCATTTAAATAGCATGGATTCTGATGGCATATAGCATTTTGAAGGCATTTCTTTCTCCATCTCTCTGTCTGCCCACACTTCCTCATGGCAGCACATTGCTTTGATAAGCCTCTAAATGTCCACAGTGATCAGTGCAGAAGGCTCAGCATTCGTGACTGAAGCTTCTGCTCTCGCTTCACTTGTGCTTTGTTCCCTTCGCAGGCACTGACCCATGTCACCAGCTCCAGAGCAGCCTGCAAGTGTTTGTCTGTTTGCGTATGCATTTAACAGCATTATTGATCCCAAAGGACATTTTGAGAGACAATTTAAGCGTCTTTGAGAGTCTTGAAAAATGTTGTGTACTCGCGTATTGTGTTTCTTTGGATCCTTAAATGAGTCCAATTCATACGTTATAGCATAGGTACATATAAACCTTGTGCAGACTATATTGTTTTACCAATGATTTTTAGCCTTTTGCCTCTCCACAACTTCTGGGAGATGTGGCCCACATACCATTATGTTGTGCAACTCTGTTATAACCATTTCAGTCCAGTACAAGGACCACACCAAAACAGTTATAGATACTGTATGTGCTCTTTATTAAAGGAGAGAGATGCTGAAGTTCCATAGCATCTCTGCCAATAAATAACATTGACCAGGTGGTGAGACTTGGATCAGTTTTATACAAATTGCTTATTTGTACAAAATGTCCTGATGTGTGTCTGTGTCCTGCACTTTTTTGAAATTGCAGAAGCTTTAAAATCCTGTAATATCCTCTAGACATTACAAATATATTATTTTATGTTTGTTGATTTGCAGTGAGTCTATATGAAACAGTTCTATACGGCTGTGCAATCAATTGTTTATCAAATTAAGATCAAGTTGTTGAGTTTTCTTTAGCATTTTGCATACAATCCTCCTGTCAGTAAAGCTGTGTTGTTTGAGTTACGACATTAGAGGAGAAAGGCAGTCTGAAAAGCCAAACAAAAGACTGTTTTTGTGCTAAGTGACACTGATTAGCTTTTTAAATATTAAGGTGTCATTTTACCCAGCTATACAGATGTAGATGTATTTTTCACTAAAGAAAAACAGAGATTTAGTGTTTGACAGGCCATCAAGCTGCAAGACCTGTAATGGACGTAAGTGCTTCAAACATAATGTTTTCCTAAGTGTTGTGAAGTGTCATGGTTTGCACTTTACTTTGTTGAGCATATCTTCTGAAAACAGGCCTTTTCACCCATATGTATAAACATACATTTGACCAAATGTTTCGAAAGTACATTCGTTCTTAAATCTATAAGTTGCATTAGTGTCAGTTGGTTATTTTGACTTCAAGCGCCGCTCACCCAAGGCCAGGTAGCATTTCGCCCTGGGTTTTGCGTTATCCTCATTTTGTCTCTTATTTTCCGTGCATGCTTCAACAAGAACATTTTGCGTCTAATTATTTTTACTCTAATTATTTTGGTCTCCATCCCAGCCCACTCTCACCCTTGTATTCTGCACGCACTTTAACCTCGAAGGCTCCCTGTTCATAAGAGGGAGGGTCAGGGTGAATCGCTGCCTTGGGCTTTTCCTTCGCTGTGTCGCAGACTTCTGCACTTCCCCTCCATTTCCTGTCATGGTTTGTTCTAATATACAAATTTTAAAACTTGCGATTTGCCTCAGGTGCCGCTTTGGACTAAATAAATAAATGCATGAATAGTGAAATGCAATCCAAATGAAGAGGCCAAGACTTATTTTAATAATTAGGCATTCATTCATCCTGTTAATACGATCTACAGCTTAATGATATTTGTACTGGTTATATTTCCTATAAAATTGTTTATATTGAAATTATCTTTCCTAACTTCTGAATCTGCTACCTTTATTTTTTTATTTTGTTTCTGGCAAGATGTAATTGTTGAAAAATACATTGTTTTTTTTGTTTTGTTTGGGTTTTTTTTTTGTATGTATTCAGCAATCAACTATAACATCTACGTAGATCTGTAATTTCGGTTTTGTCAGGGGGAAACACTAAATTAATCTAAAACAGCTTTCTATTGTCGTCTTGTTCAAAAATGCAGAACTTTTAAGCTTTTAAGCCTCTTCTTTGTGAAATTTAACTGTAACAAGCAGCAGATTTGACATTTTTTACTTGGAATTTGAGATTTTTGAGTAAAGACAGACAATTGGGTGGGGATAGGGGGAAGGAGAACACAAGAATTTTCTCAGCACTTCAACATCAACTGCAAGATAATACCAGATTATTCAGACATGTATGAATCATTACAAATACAGCTTTGAGTGAACTGATGATGAGAGAACTGTTATAGCATGGTTAGAAGCATTACCTCTTATTAAGAATTGTATATTATGAAAATACCTTTATTAGACTTTGTGGCTTCTTTTCCAACCTCTCTGTCTATTCCTGACATCTTGATGAATGACCCCATTTCTTTTTTTTTTCCTTTATTGCACCTTTCTGCACTAATTATATGTTCTCTGCTTTTTACCCCAGCGGCTCTGCAGCAGTACATGTTTTGAAATGTCATTTGAATAATTAACCTCTACTCTAATGTTGTCTAATTTAGATTTAAAAAAAAACGTTTCATGTGACCTATGTTTATCTTTGCGAGTAAAAGGTTATGTCAGGATATAAATAGCATGAGTTCAGCACATTTTCATTCTGGGGCTAATTATGTGGGTGTTGTGTTGTAAAGCAAGATTGATTTTGCCAACCCACTCTTCGTATCTGTAGCTGCTTTGGGTTGGGGTTTTGTCTTAAAACTTTTGTTTTTATTGTTTATGATTGGACATTCTTCTACTGCCATCATTATTTATTACCCATAGCATTAGAACTTATTGTCTGATGCCAATCTATTGCTTGCTGATGAAATGTGGCACGTTTTTTTGTTTTGTTTTTTTAAGCATATGTTTCTGTGAATATCTCTAATGACACCTCAAGGTAGCTGTCGTTACTTTTGAATAGTATTTGTATTGCCAAATAATGCTTCTGCTTCTGAGGTACACTGCGGCAGTTGGTCTTTTGGAGAAGTGCTGAAGATAGCCTAGTGTGTCACATGAAGCTTTTGTAATGTTCTGTACAGACCTGGAAAACAATAGTGCGGCGTTACAAGAGGGCACAACACCAGGCACACGAATGTGCCAGAGATCACAAACATGCATGTAATAAAGGCACATCAACTTTTTAGGACTAAAAAAAATTCAATCTAATCTATCTTTATTTATAAATCACTTAAAACAACAACAAATAAAAGAAGAAAGAAAAGCACTGGTGTATTTATTCATTTACTTTTATTATTTGTTTTGACATGTTTTTGTTACTTTGGCGATATAACTTGCATTGTGCGTGACCATTGAGCATTTAGTGCCACTGTGAGTGAGGTAATTTGTGGCCTTGCCATGGCCCTGCATAGTAAACACTGACTAAGAGCTCAGGAATCTTAAGAGCTATAAAATAATTGTAGGTTCCTCCCATAATGCTTAGAGAATCCTTGCCCTGCCTTCTGCCACATCTTCATCTCCCATATCAATTAGAATAAATACTGACTGACCATCATTTGATTTAAATTATTTTCTATTGTATAAAAATTATTTAATGGCATTTGTCCAAGCCTCTTAGATTTGATTCAGAAAAAGCTTTATGAGTTGAATTCTCTAACAAAAATGTTCTATTCACTTGACATCATAACAGTCTACAGGCCTATAATATTTAATGCGGATGGAGGGCACTTTATGCTAAATGAATATTGTACAATGTTTTTAGGAAAAGCTTTTTCATTCCTCCTATGCGGCCTTTACGACATTGTAACATTCTAAAATGGGAAGAAGATAAGCTAGTCTTCTGCCCACTCCTTTTCGAGAGTTGTGCTATTTTGTGTTTATGAATGAATATGTAAACAATGTAAAATTTCTTAGGCACTAAACCGAAATAAAAAAAAATCAATCAAACACAATCTGTGCTTTGGAATGGGCTTTGACAATATGCTGCAACAAAAATGTTATAATCTAAAAAAAACATATAATGAGTTGTATGCAAGCGCACAACCTGCAGTAAGAATAAATAACCAAAACCAGCAGTACTAAGTGCATAAAGTGTTTATGCATATAGTGTGTAAAGTGACAGATTTTATGAAGTCCTCAGTAGCACAGGAGAAGAAACTGTTCTTGTGGTGAGAAGCGGACTATAGTAATCAAAATTATACAAATGATAATTGTGTTATTTGTTGTTAGTTTTATTATTTATTTTCTTTTTTTTTTTCTTTGCAGTTGTCAAATTATCCATATGGCACTAAGACATGGCATTTAGTAGGAAAGCAAGTTGCCCAAAAGACATTGTTAAGTAATTGCCAGTTTGGGCTTCACTAATGCAGTGTACGGCTGAAATCTGAAAAGGCCAGCCAATGCTTCCACGCAAATAAACAATTACGTGCCTTTTAAATGGTGGATGTATTCTTACTCTGGATGCTCGTGAAGACAGATTTAAATGTCAGGAGCAACAGCTCTAAAGCGGAAATGAAGCAAAAATCAAGACTTTTTTTTTTCTCTTGTCTTTTTTGAAGGATAAGATTTTGCTTGTGGTATTTCCCTTATACTTATGGTGTATGTGTGTTGTCCACTATATTTGCTGACTCTACAAACTAAAAAACAGATTTTGCAACTTCTATGTAACTGTTGCAAAATTGTATTTGTACGTTGTGGGTTGTTATCTAACGTAACCATTTTGTCATTACTGACTGCTGCTTGTGCTTTGAGGAACACATCATTGGAAATACTCATGTGTCATCAAAAATAACTGAGAATGCTAATGGCACAAAATTCATCATAGTAAATAAAAACGTCTGGATCCATTACTGATTAGTTAAAAAATCGTAACAAACATGAGGCACAGAAAACACATTGTCACTCAGTTATGAATCAAATGTTAATTAGCTGATCTTCGTCAACAGAAATATAGCCAAGAAAAAGCAGGTTAATCAAAAGTGTGTGTCATGGTGAGGATGTAAATTCATTTTTGTATGTTTCTATTTTTTTTTTTTTTTTTTTTAGTTTTTTTAGTTCTAGAGATTGTGTTTTGGCAGTCTAAATATACTACCATTTAAAACCTCTTCTACCAGACCCCTGCTGCTGTTACTGCAGGTGTGGTAACATCTGGAGCCTGTTCTGAGAAAGCATCCTACACACAGAAAGTTGAAAGGCAGTCTGGCTGATGTTACTTTTGTTATTAGTTGCACAGCTTTCATCTTATACTTGTGCCTCAGACTGTCACGAACAGTACGCACACTTCAGACTTCACAGTGGTCACAGCTGTATATTGCCGTGTAAACAGACCATCTCTGGCAATTGACAGGACCATTTTATTACTATTGATGCATGCAGCTAATATCTGAGGCCTCGCTGAATAAAAAGCACCTGTTGTTCTTTACTTAATATAAGGTATTTAATTTTTTTGTTTGTTTTCTACTTTGTAATCTCATGCTACTAAAAAACAGAACACACCTGCTTAAAGGGCTTTTATGACATTGTAAAAGGCAACTGGTGACCTTCAGACCGGTTTATAAAGTCCCTATTAGAGGACTTTTATTCATATAACTATTTTTAGATATGTGTACTAGTTTGAGTTCAAATATAGCTGTTTTGTTCCTAGAAAATGTGCTGGTCAGAGGGTTGTTCAATGCAATTACTCAATAATGGTGAACCATTTCAAATACTGCTTTGAAACTGCTTTTTTTTTTTTACCATATAGTGTGACTGCCGGATTTTTTTTTCCCCAACCCAGTTATGCCATACACCATCACTTTGTATTGGTGGTTATGCTAGCAAAATATTTTAAAATATTTACTTTGAGGATATAGGTATGGGTAGGGTTAAGTTTAGGTTTTCATTTGGTTAACCAAAGACGCTTTGTGACTTTGTTCAGTTCATCTAAAATGAGCATATATGTATGTAACATGCAATCATCTGTCAGTGATAAAAATGCAAGTCAAAAATCACCCCATTGTAGATCATTTAATAACTGAAAAATGTTACCAGTAGGGCAAATCGACAAAAAACTCAGTCTTAATATTTTTTGTGTAATTTGAATGGTTTATTTATATAGACATTTACACAGACAGATGTCTTTCAATGTGCTTCACACAGTAACCCCTCCTCACCCGGTGATAGTAAGCAGCCCTGGGCAGCTCAGCAGAAGCCTTAACACCTGGCGCCTCAACATCCAGAAAGGCCCGGGCCGAGCAGGAGTCTTGCGATCTTCCTGATGTGGTACGAGAGCACTATCCGCTCTGCCATCGTGCTGCCATTTTTATAATAATGTTCAGAAAAAAAGTAACTTCAAAACTTTCTTTAAATATAATTGATGTTTAATTGATAATAAAATAGAAAATGTCAATACAACTTTAAAACTACGGTTCCAAAGTACCCTTATAGTTTAGACCGTAACTTTTTCTTGTCTATTTTGAATCAACATTTTTGTAACATGAAGTTATGATACTCTATAAATTTTTTTGTGTCTTCAAAACAAATGCAAAGTTTGATATATTGTCCACCCCTAGTTACCAGTAACACCTAGATATGCCCAAACATGCTACAACAATTTGAGAATTATGTTAAAAATAGAAAGCCCATAGAAACCTAAAAGCACTTGATCCTTGTTCTTGTAAATATCAATTTGTGGTTGATAATGGCCACACCCTAAAACGCACTGATCCAACTGTAAATATTTGAGGCTACTCTTTGGTCATGACATAACCATTACCATTAGCACCTAACTGCTGCTGACTCACCCACTGTGAAAAGGACTTTTTACATGTTTGCTAAGCGGTTGGATTTTACTGGTAATAATATCCTACCTCCTTTAGAGCACAATTTAAATTTCAAATCTTCCAATTACATATAAAAGTGCTTGTTTTTTTATGTTTTTGTTTTGTTTGGCCTGTGTGCGTGGGCATGTTGGCGGCTCACTGACAACAGCCCTCACTCTGTGGTTTGGGTGCACCTGTCAGGGCAGGGCCGCTCAGGCTGGAAAAGCAGGCAGGACTTGACATAATAATGTGGCCTGGATGCAACCGCCTGTCAGAGAGTTTTTGGTTAACCTGGCTATCAATAGCATTGCTTTAGAAAAAAAAAGATTTCTACCCCACAACACTTGTTTTGGCCCTTGTGACATATTTATGCACAGACCCCTTGACTTCTGCACAGTTTTCTATTCCCTATGTTGATAATGAATGTGGGTATAAGGATAAGAGAGATATGTAAAACTTCTGGTCAAACAATGGCCTCTTGGGCCTTGGATTCACTATATCTCTAGAGGTACACAGTCACTGAAATGTTCAACCATAAAACAACAGCTGAAGTACATGTTTAATTTGTTATAGTTGTTTGAATAGTGCTAAATAGTGATAATATGCTTTAAATTAGCTTTTTTGCCCCCTCTCCTTGTCACTTTGATCATGCATATATTTTATTCATGGGAACAAATGATTCCTTTTTCTGATGATTTTGTTTCCTCATTTAAAAATTTTGTAAAGCTGCCACAGAGAACTGTTGCTATACTTAATCAGGAAGGAATCTTTATGTCTGAAACTGCAACCTGATTTTTATTTATTATTACAGTACTTTTCATAATGAAGAGAGATCAGCAACAGTAGTTTTACTGAATGTCTTTCCATTGTTTTCTTGTGGCACTCAGGTCAGAGGTTATTTTGGTATTTTTATTGAACTCCCATCAGTCCTCTCCAGCGACACTCGCCTGATCATTGCTGTTGCCCCGGTGACAAGTGGCTGTCTCAAAGGTCATGGCCCAGGGTGCAGGAGTCGATCCGCTTCGTCAATCCGTGCGGTGACATATGACTGGTGGCATCGGTACTGCTCCACATGAGGAGGTGTTGAGTCGCTAATGCAAACGTGAGCCCTGTGACCTTTTCTTCATAACAGATTTCACTTGTGCTTTCATTAGTAACATCCCACTTCAGGTGGGAACTTGATGGATTCAGTAGCATCCCATTGATGATGTCTGCGTTTGGCCCGTTAGGTGTGGACCATATGCAGTGACTAATGCCACAGACTGGCTGTGACGCGGGTGCATTGATAATTGTTTGCATATGATAAACAACATATTACTTGCTGTAACTGAGTCATACTGTTGCCTCATGCTGTGATGACAGACATGGAATCGACACGTTCATGCAGTGTGTCTCATGCAGACGCCCATTCACCAAGTAGTGCTTCAGGCTCTCTGTTTGTTTTACTCCAAAAAAAGAAAGTTATTTTTTGTTTAGATTTTGAATAAAGATATACTGTATATATATATTTTTTATCTTTTTTCTTTCACGGTCCAAGCACAGATTAAAGAGTGATAAAACTTGATGGTAGAATACAGCATGCTACTGATTAAATAATGCATGTTTTCATAGAAGTGAAAATTATGAATGCATTGTTTTTGAATCCACTTCAGTGTATTTCCTAGGTCAAAGGTCATGACTCCCTTGTGAATCTGCCATTCCCAATCACCCACTTGTCCCCATCTTGTCCCCACCCACACATCGCTGTACTCTAAGCCCACCCACCTGCCCGGACCCCCAGCTGAGCATCACAACTCCAGTATCCCGTCTCCAGAGAGCCCCCAGCCCCCACCAACTCTTCCTCCTCTTCTCTCCGCGCCTCTGTGGGATTACTTCCATCTGGCCTACTTTCTGCCTGCGCTCCAGATCAACTATCTTTATGTTGTTTTTCATTTTACACTTTCACTTTTTGATCATTTTGTTTTTCTCACATTAACCGTTATGTTATTCATCTTTCATTTAACCCCAACTCGCTTGTCACTCTGCGTGTCTTCTGCCTCCTATAGGCAGTTTAATACAACGATGGCTCCAGGCTATAAACCCTATGCCTATGCGGTATGTTGGCTGTCCATGCTCATTTGTGAGCTGTGGCCTTTGCATACCCCTGAGAATAATACATTGTCTATTTTATGATTTTCCACAAAGCACTGTGGAATTAACGCACGCTGTCCAACTACAGTATCAACGTTTAAGGGAATTCTATATAATTTCACAAATTTTTCATGATGAATCAAGTCAAGCCTCAGCTGTTTCTTTTATTATTACATTAAAAAAAAAACTATAAGCCAGTATGTTTTTGTCATGAATGTGTATGTATATCTTCTCATGACAGTGCTCAGATCCAAATCACTTTCAATAGCTAAATAAACAGCTATACAGATCAGATGAAATCCATGAGTAACTTCTTACATAATTTTATATTCTTTTTTAACTGTATACTTACTAAAGTATAATACCTTCTGTCGTATGCTATAGATGATGAATAATGTATCTGCTTGATTAAAATAATAAGTTTGTCTTTTAGAGTTTATTATATCAGATTAGCATTTTGTTCACTTTATCTGAGTCAACTGACATAGATCAGTCAAATAAACAAACTCCTATTCTCCATACACTTTTCTTCAACGTTTTTTTTTTTTATATTTAATTTTTATTCATAAATCGAGTTTAGTCTGCATTTTACTTGTATTTCTTATATTTTTCTTGATTATTCAAAATGTTACAAAAAAAAATCAAACTATTTTCAACTTTTTTAGACACAAATATGTGATCTAAATGCGTTCATTCATCTCTCAGCTGTTCTCCACATGTAAATACACATACTTGAGTCACACCGTAGCTTCCAGCCTTTGCATCACACATCTGATATGTACAGACCATGCTCACACTGACACACTATCACTGACTCTTGGCCACCGTCACACATGACTAGTGCAAGTGTAATATTATCAGCTCATTGTCACATCCATTGGTCACCAGCCAGTTATTGTTACCACCACAGTCAGGCTTTGGCCTTGGTCCCAGCCTTTTCACAGAGGCTGTTGTGGACTTCATTAGAAATTATATCATAGAATAAATTGTCTCTGCACTTAGCATATGGCGCATTATCATATTTGTACTTGGTAGAAAATTTGTGATGAGTGCTTCGTTTCTTCCTGTTTGTCCGAGCTTACTTTTTTTTTTTTTTTAATCCCAGTTTTAGTGTAAATGCGCAAACCCTCCATTTGTCTTTTTGGACTAGAGCACATATTAAATAAAGACAACAGTTAATAGTTTTTTGCGACATAAATTATATGAAAATGTAAAATTAAACTTAGTTGTGCCACCATAGTCTGCCCGCCCCGAATCTATGCACATTTCCATCAACACTAGCACTCCTCATTAATTAGGAACTATCTCATCAACTTGCCCTCCCAATCAAAGAACTTCACACAATGCAATGAGACATTTGGGTTGTAGCCACCTTGACCCTGTGATCTTCTGCTTCAGGCTGTGACGGAGTCAGTCTCAGTTACAGTTAATCCAATCATTAACTCAGCAAATTAAAATAAAAATAAAAAACTCAAGTTTTACTAAACGCAAAACAATATAGTTACAATTTTAATTCTTGTTTAAATCTTTGATTAGCCATTCTGAAGGTTTGTGTTTGTTTCAACAAACCAACAAATTAAATGTTGTATGATGCTAACACTGATGGAAAAAGTTCTCCGTCCCAGATTACCAAGCATGTAAGTTACGCATGGTCCTTGTTTTTGGACCAGAAGGTTACATCCACTTGTGTGTCCAGCATATGCACTGGGCCACTCAGAGCTGGCCCAGGAGCTGGACATGTCCTCACACAACAATCCTGCTGTCAGTCATGCCTCCTATTACGCGGGGCCTGACATTTAAAGTTGGGCGAAGAAGGCGGACAGCATGCCCTTACCTCCTCCACTCCCCTGCAGTGGAGCCCATCACTGTGTGTTGTGTGTGCTGTGACTTTGGCCAGACTTGGTCTGGCATAAGGACAGCTGTCACATCTCCAGCCTGTCACATGGCGCACAGTGAGCTGCCAGAGGCCAGGGCAAGAGACACAGAGCGGACAGAAAGAACAGAGGCTGTCTCCAGGAGTCAGGGGCATCAGAGTTGTAGACTCTCAGGCTCCCTCCAACCTTGATGTACACGCACTTTGTTACTTACTTAAAACTTGTCCTGGAGCCACTGAATCACTGTGCCCAGGGGCACCAAGTAAGTGCTGCCTTCTGTCCGCACCTTCCCTGCAGGACAGTTGTCCAAGTGATGCTGTTTCTATGCTCATTACTTCACAATGAAGGCATACTTCATTAAGACCCTGCCTGTAGCCTGTGGAGTCAGGATATTTTAATGGAAGTGCTTTGTTATCTTTACATAAGCAGGCAATGCCCTCTAGTCTGTTTAGTTCAAAAGACATAACAAGTGTGTCTACTGCACTTAATGGCCGTTTGGGGCTTTATTTGATTACTGAGGGGAATATATTCTGTATCAATGTGAATAAAGGGCTGAAAGGTCACAGTCGTTCTCATGCAGATTTCTTCTTTTCCCAAGCCTTTGATTTTATTATGGAAAATTTGATTGAAGCTGTAATATTTATTTTGTTTATTTTATATGCTTATAGGTTTTTAATCATGATTACAACTATGTATAAGATGTCCTTTTCTTTTCGGGAAATTTTAGTATATGATTTACTGGTGAAGAACTTGTACGTTTACCCAAGAGACTGACTAAAATGTCTTTGCGTCACTAATGTAGAACTTGTAAAGTTGTTTAAAGGTAAGGTTTTTACTTGGATGGCACTTAATTGAGCAGTAGCTAAAAGTTTAAAGTCCGGCTTGACTTTACTGGACTTGTGCTGATGCTGTATGACTTCTGACAGCTCCTTGCTGTCCAGTCGGACAAGATGAATTTTAGTCATGCCACAGAGAGCCTCTTCCTCTCCAGAGCCTGTGGTCTGACCCAGTCCAGAGACGAGCCATTACAGCCACAGTGTTCCTCTCTCACCAAACTGTTAGTTCTCATCCATCTGTTTGCTGCATCCCAGTCCTACAGAAACTTCCATTAAATAAGCTCCAGATGAAAATCAGAGTTGACAGTTACAAACTGGAGCAAAAACAATCTCCCCAAACCCCCTCACCCAGCAAGCTTCTCGTCTGGGGTCTGTTTTGTCTGTCCCATATCGTCAGCCGCACAGGCCCTGAGCGCTGCTCTATGGGGCAGCTCTTGTTTACTGGGGCTCAGTCCATTGATGTGAGCTGATTCCATCAGGCAACACTTTTGGATGCCACACATGCTGTATCTTTCACTGTCTCCTGCTTCAGCTCGGTGCAGCTTTTGTGATGAGCCCAGTGGGACATGCCACAGACCTTCCACTGTGACTGTTGTATGCTATGAGCTTCAGTAACAAACGTTGTTTAATAGTAATAATCTATATTTCATCTTCAAGAATCACACTACAGCCTCAGGGAGGATTTTAATGATACAATGAAGTGTCATGTTGTGCATTTGAACTTCAACTAACCCATAGTGCAAGATGCTTTTTTTTTTTATTCATATATTTCCATCAAGTTGTAATTTGATAATTTAACCAATTGTAATGATTAGGCTGCATTCAAAAGATCCTATATTATTCCACTTGATTTGAAGAAAATCTGCTCAGTGAAGTTTTCCGCCCACTCAAGCTGTCTCCAGTGGTCACTTTGGCTTTGTGTGGGGCAGACATGTGCAATTAGTTAATAGGCTTGCTTATGTGGGAGGCATGTGCCGCTGCTAACTGGTAGCTTTTTGCCTTTGTCCATCATTTTGTAGCTACATTTCCTCTCACCATCTCAGGCAGCGATTATAACAATTGGATGAGTTCAAACCATCTGTAAGACATTTGATTAACGCTCTGTCAGCGAAACCAGGCCAGATTGGTATTTGACGTGGAACTGCACTAATGACGGCGCCATGCTCTAGGAAAAACATCACAGAATGGTAAATGAAGAGCTTGGAGAGACAGATGAAGTTTGCACCACGCAGCTCCGGGTGGCCTTTGCCTCTCTCACACATGGTTTGATGGAGCTTGCAGTCATCAGCTCAGCCTCATGCAGCTGTTAAGGCTAATGTGGCATGAAACCCAACAGATGTTTTTTTTTTTTTCTTCTGGTGTCTATCCTGGTCCCCTTTGCACTCATTCAAACTTGTACGCCAGGTTAAGTGTCAGCTGAAATATTGCCTTCGTTAAATGAACTTTTGTCTTCCTCAGGACACAACCCTGGACCCTGGGGAAGATGTGGCACTTCTGTCCGTCAGCTTTGAAGACGCTGAGGCCACGCAGGTGTTTCCCAAGCTCTACCTTTCTCCCAGTATTGAGCAGTAAGTAACCAACCTAAAATGGCTTAAATAATGCCAAACACAACAACTAACAATTGTCTTACCACTTTGTCACATGAATGGCTCTCAGACTTTAGCTTAACAGAAAAGGACTAAAGGACAGTCTTAGGCCATTTTGAGACACTTTCACTCATATTAGTGGATACACAAGTCTTTTTTTTTTTTCTTTTCCAGATTACAATGACAGACTTTTATATTGCTCATTTAAATGCACCATGCATCCTTGTTCAAAAAGCAATATTTGAAAGGGTTTAACTGTTTGTTGTGTGAGAAGGTATTTTTCTTCTTTTTTTCCATACCATTCTTGTCCCAGTTTTTACACATTTGGATATTCAGCGGCTAGCCCTGGACGAGAATATTTTTTGCATATCTCGATGACGATGTTCCGACAATATTTTATCAATCAAACAGAAATGTGTTAAAACATCTAATGAAACATTTTAGTTGATGTCAATAGGTTGCGTTCACTTTGACCCATTCACTTTTTGTATTGCATTTAATTTTAGCTGCTTGATTTTAATCTCTATTATATATTGTTGGATTATTGGCTTGAAAAATTAGTTATAGAAATTAGATTAAAATTATGCAGGTAGAAAATTATGGTTAAAGTTACATTTAGTACTGTAGAACTAAGTCAATATGATGTCCTTAGAAAATATGGAGACCAAATGTGTGCCTGCGTGTGGGTGTATGTGTGCCAGGTATGGGTCCAGTCTGACCCCAGGGCCCCTTAGTTTGGGCTTTCGTGCCTAGAATAATCTCAGGCTGATGTTTATTTACAAGTAAACGCACCGTCGCACCAGGTTAGGAAACCTCCGCTGCCCACTTCTCCTCCTCCACCACCTTCACCTCTACCTCTCTCTCTCTCTGACCATGCTTTGTCCTTTTCTCATTGGACACTATGCTCCGATGCTCTTCCTTTGAAAAAATTTCTTTTTTTCTTTTTAATCTTATTTGTCTTTTAATCCACCTGCCTTGACAGTGTTGGTGGAAAAGGAATAAGAAAAGTGACATAGTTTCCTGTCAGTTTCATGGGACTTGAGAATGTTTTTATCGTAGTGTAAGTCTCATCTCATATGGCAGTGATTTCTACTAAACTTTGAATATCTTGTAGCTGTGTTACTTGTGCTTGCGTGTGACAGTGACCTTGCCCCTGCTCGAGCCCAGACTCCACAGTGGCTGGGGCTCTTCTTGGAGGCAGTGCGCTCAGCCAGTAGCGTGAGAGAAGCAGACAGCAGCAGGCTGAAGGCAGTGGAGCAGGGCGTACAGAGGACTGACTACAGGCACAGCGACTATGGTGGCGGAGGGGGGTTGCATGAGCTGAGGCTATAAAACACGTAAAGTCTATATGCAGGCCTCCAAACACATTTAGCCCTGTTCTTCTCCTCTGCCTGATGCTGCCTCTTTGTGTTGCCTCTATTTGCACATATGCATATGAAGGCCGTATGAATCTGCCACAGTACAAACGTTTGTGCACCTTTCTGTCAGTTGTGTGGGAGTGTGTTAATTCATGACCCAGGGCTACAATGTATGGCTTCGCAATTGTTTGAAGACAAACGATTGCATGTGTGTTACATGTTCACGCTTCAGTGGATTTGTGCTGCCTTGTACTCGCTGCGGATGCTACTTAATTTAGCACACTGATGTGTGTTAGCCTCTGCTGCATGTTATGCATGTATGTTAGCTCTATTTGTCCTTACTGACCCTTGTTAGCCTTTGGTCCCCATTATTTTGTACGTAGGCCCAAATGAAGAGGAAAACACATTCATTTCACTGTGCTGCTGCATTTATTTACCCTGTGTTATGTTTGACAGATTTCACCCACAGAAGAGCCTTTGATATTCTGTTTACGCACAGCTTCTTGTGTGTAAGTAATATGTTGTGGCAATAGGTTCTGTTCATGTGACATGACAAAAGGAGAGCAGTTATAATGAGTATGGTTTAAATTACGTTTTGTTTTTTGTTTTTTAAGAAAGAAATTTAGAAAAAGTTATGCAGCGGATTATGATGATTATGTTAAGAAGTGTTTCTCAAAACCAGTACATTTCCTACTGGTGGTACACGGACACCTATCACTTCTTCTGTTTACTTCATGTAGTTGCACAAGAGTACATTTTATTCACATGTTTGCTTTTTCTTGAAGAAGTTTGGCAATGTTGCGTTCCTACTTATGACCTGGTTTGGAATAGTCCTGGTTTCAAGCCAATGTAGATCTGATCTACATTTTATCTTTGCTGTTACTTGTTGTAAAACATTAGAGAACCACTGATATAGAAGAAATTGTCACTACTCCGTAATCATTAGTCATACTCCTATCTGGTCTTAACATAATAGTTTATAATCATAATCATTTAAGTGGTTATATTTTAACTTCTACTAAAAGTTGAAAAAACAGACCAAAAGCAGATGTTGTCCACAGCTGCCACTATCTTGTAATAAAAGTGCCCATTTGACAAAGAGCAAGCATTTATTGTAAGCTCTCCTGACTCCCCTGACTTGTCCGTAAAAGTAGATTTGATAAATGTCAATCAAAGTTCTTGGCTTTATTAAGCTGCTATTTCTATCTACTTTAAACCGCTTTCCTTTGATCCCTGGTCCTGTAATTTTGTCCCAAGTCTGTGTGCCATCTGCAGAGCTCTCCTTGTAACCATGCCCCTCTCACTGGTAAAGCGTTTAACTCCGGTTGTCCCTGTATTCTGCTCTCTATCGTTGCTCATTTCCTCATGTGTCTCTTCCTCTCTCCTCTTTCCCATCCCTCTGTTTTCCTCTCCTCCGCTGAACCCTCTGGCTGATCCTCAAAGGGAAGCCAGTGTGAGTGAGTGGGACTTGAAAGACTGAGAATCTGTGTGCTCAACTCTGCAAGGTTGTCTCTGGCTCCAATGGGAAAAATGGATGCTTTTCTATCTTTCTATTCTTCCTGTCTCTGTGTCTCCCATCACTCTTGGGTTGCTTGATTTCACGTTTTCACTTTGTTCAGATGTAAGAACTTCGAAAGCAAACTCGCCCCAGAGCTATACCTCGATTTCTATTCACTTTTTTTTACCTTTTAGTCTCTGCTTTCCGCTTTTTTCACTTTATTGTGCGGTAACATGGAGAAAAATATGTTGAAACACCCACATTTTACCCATCAATGTACAGCACAATGCGCTCCATCTGCTCATGTATCTTTGATGTGGCTGCACCTTGTATTCGCTACATTTTGTAGGAGTTATTGATTAGCAGTTCTAACCCTGCTGTGGCTCTGGAGGCTTGAAGAATTACCTGTTTAAGATTCATATCTTATGTAATAACATACAGAATGCCTAGAAGATAACACTTATTAAACTAGGAAAGCTATTATAATAAGACAAATACAGATTCTAACTCGTTACGAGATTTTATGTTGTGAAAACTACATCTTTTGTTTCTCCTTGTTGTTTAAGTCTACTATGGTGATTTGTGAGTTGATTGTACTGATGAAAAAGAAATAGAATGGACTTGCAAAGAATATGAATACGCCTTTAACAATGTAATCAGAGCTTCTTCCTAACTTCTTTCATTTCAAACTTATTTGCCTCATGCATTCATATTGTAGAGTGAGTGTGATATCAGTCAGGATGGGAGGCAGTTTTTTACATTGTTGTTAGTTGCACTTTTTTCAAATACAGCCATTTTAGTTCCCAAGCTTCTATATCAATGACAGCGGATATCTACTTTTTTACTTTTAATTTTATGGTTGTCACAATATAAAATAAATATTATAATCATATGGATTATTCATGATGTTTTTATTCAAAACAGACAACATACCTTTGACCATTTCTAAGAAGTCAATTTTCTGAATAATAAAATACAAACTGTGGAAACAAATGTGCTTTACATTTTTGAGTAAGTTAGATTAATTGTTATGAATAGACATTAATGCTCACATTCTTTTTGGGTTGTTACTATTTTATATTGTGAGCTAAATAACATCGCTAGCTCACCTCTTTGCTTTAAACTTTATACTAGTTGTTTACCTGATTGCACTGAGCCCATGAGATCCGCTGGAACTGTCTTTGCTTCCCCGGAAAAACCTGCTGCTTGCATAAAAGAATTGAGTGGGCACTGCCGTCTCTGCCCCCAAACCAGATTTAGGAGCCCGTAAAAATCAACACAGAGAGACAGTTTTAGGCTGCGCTGGGCTCATGTTTATCTGCAGATCTGCATTTGCCTGTAGGTGCCTATAAGGATGTGTGAGCGTGGGCGACCGCATGTGTCCCTTCTCCAGAGGTCTGCAGAGGTGTTTTACGGCCTTTGAAATCTTTGCATTGTAATCAGATATTTTTCAAGGTTTCCTGAGCATCTTGTAGCTGTCAGAAATCATCAGAGCGTTTGAATCAAGTCAGTCACTTCTAATACTATGCAAACTTCCCTGGTCATGTTCTTCACCTGTTCTTGCTCTAGCAACTCATAGCAATCATCAAGTCTATTTTTAAAGAGTTGCAGAAATGATTGCGCTTTTATTTAATTTGATTGTATGCTGTATTGTCGACTTGTCATAAAAAACTATATGCAATCAGGATTTGATCAAAGTATTAAGTTATTTTATGAGCCAGAGTCATGCTCAGGAAAGAATTGTGTGACTCAGCCTATTTCACTTCAATGCCCCTCTGCTTCAAGGCCAGAGATGTGGTTAAATTTTGAATGTTACGTTTTTCAACAATTATAAAACTCTTGCCTGGTTATGTATGTGTTACAGTGATTATACTGTATATATTTAGGGTCTCATTGATCAATATAGGTTTTAAATTGAGGGAATAAACTGAAAAAAGGGTGCTGTTGTTAACATTTTGCACTCAGTTTACGATTGGAAAATGTACATACAACATATTACAGAAAACAGATTTTTCACTTTATTTATTTATTTATTTTTTTTTTTAACCTTTGTTTATCCAGGTTGGTCAGTTGAGAACAAATTCTCATTTACAATGACCTGGGGCAGAGGCAGCAGCACAAGAACAGTGGCATATTGTATGTGCAACTTCACATTTTCCATTTTTAGAATCTGTGCGACACAACAATGCTTTTTGCTTTCCTTCACCTGTTTTGCACATGAGCAAATGCTTGATGCTTGGGACTTGTACAATTTGTATCCAAAACTATTCTGTTCTTCTGGATTATTTTAAGGCTTTGTCCTTAGGCTGTTGTAATAGAGAGATTAGCTTTCAAAAACTATTAATACAGTATTTTTTTTTTGTTTGTTTTACTATACTGTATACAGTATACTGTACTTATGTTGTGTATGCCTTATCTTAACTACCTGGCATAACACAAAACCTGTATCTTCAGTTAACAGGAACACCACTTTGCTTTCCAGAGAAATACTGCAGGAAGTTTTCAGTGAAAACATGTCTCCACAGCAACTTTAAAATCTGAACCTAATCAACATTTAAATATCCATTAGCATTTGTGTGCAAACATTGACTTTACGTTATTCTCATAATTTTTAATGTTATCTTTTTTATTTTTTACTTGATGCAAATTGAACTATGGGAAATCCTCTGATCCTAAACCCAGAAGCCTCTTCCATCACCAGTGTCTGACACATCGTTCTCTCACCTTAAGTACAGGTTTATATGTGGTGGATGAAGTCATATGCAGCAGTCTGTTTCTACTGTACAGCGTCACATACAGTGAGCTGAGTTGCTCACAGAGGTTGTGTTAGGTAGCGTGTCCGTATGATGACTGACTGTTATGTGTGGGTAGTGTTAAGAGCACTGTCACTGTTTAAGACTGCAGGAGGACTCAGGAGCCCCCCTGGAAGAGCAGAGACATCACTTTGCTTACAGGAAGTACGCATTATCTAAGACATTTACTACTTTGAAATTGTAATATGGGATGCCATGATTGAAGAACTAAAACTACACAGTAACAGATGTCACACCATTGTTTACATCTAATAAATTTAGCTTATAAATACAACTATAATAAAATAAATAAATGCTCTATTAAATGGATGTTTGATTTAACTTTATTTGTTTAAATTAAGACACTATTTGTCTCCACTTGCTTAAAAATACACTACATGTAGCTGTGTGGCCTGCGCTAATGTTGTCACAAATAAGGTGCATTATGTAATTTTTCTGGAGACTGATGCTGATGTTATTGCTTTTTTTATAATGCTAGTTTGGCATTAAACATTGTATGTGTTTGTATTGCTTTTTTAGAGTGTGCGAGTACGCCTCTCCACAATCTGACTTTTAGGCTTGGTCTTGTAGCTCCATATACACTTTGCATGGAGATATCTTAGCTTAAAGTTATAGAGCCTGATTTATCAAGCCAGGTGCTAAATTGCGGGTGAAAAGTAAAAAAAAATATTATTTATTTGCGAGCAATTTATGCAAACTTTAATATTAGAAGATGTACATATAACATATTACACAAAACAGCTATGCACCACCTCAAATTCTGCATCTTTAGTGTTTGTGTGAAAAAAAAAAGTCAGCTACGCCAAGTTTTTGCTCATCCTAACCTGTTTGCACATGAGCAAACGCTTGATAAATCTGGCCCATACTGTGTGACACTCTGTAGGCAAAGAACTACCTTCTCCATGGAGTATTATTTAACCTTCATTTGTTTTTCTTTAAATTTTACCAGTTGTGACCAAGATTTCCGAAACTACTCAGGAAAGATTTGATTGTGTTCTTCTTTGGTGACGAGGTCAAAAGAGTATCCCGATAAATAGCTTTAACAACTCTAGCTACCTCTCCAGCTTCTTGTCATGTCCATGGCTTCTTCCCACTTTAAATTTAACTCTAATCTGATCCAAATGGAAGAAGGTTGGAGGAAATTGTCATAATCTATTTGTCATGATTGCTACTCTATATTACTCCCTGAATCTTGCTTCATTCTTTGTTTCTCATTTTCAACTGTATTTATCCGTTTCTGTTTCATTGTCAGACTTCACATATGTCCAAAGCTCTTTCTCATTTTCTCATCATTCACTCTCAGCTGAAATCAAGCCCACTGTTTCCTTGTAACATCCTGAAATTGTTTGCCATTACACGCGACCATTACAATCCCAGCCATTCTTCTTTTCAGTAACTCAGCCACCAGAAAACCGGGGCAATACAAAACACACTTTTTTGTTCTCAGGCCGGCATTGACACAAATGAGTGACGAACGCAGCACCGTTTATTTTGTCCCTCTCTAACGCATTTCCATCTGAATGATATGGCGCTATTCTTAGACCTGTGGGTGGATAGATGGGCATCAGCTAGATTTTCGTTTTCAAAGGCTTTCTTGTGCTTGATGCAGTAAGCCATTTGTTGCTGAGCAGGGAAATGCACATGCTAACACTAATTATTCGCACAAAGCTCTGTGTAAATACTGGGTTCGGCTCAGAGAAAAAATTACTTTGACAATAGCAGTGCCTTTGACAGCTTGCTTAGCTTGTTTCTGTATGTTCCGAAATGTTCTCCAGCACAACTTTATCATATATATTGTGATTTGTCAAAAGAGAACAACATGTTCCTGTCAGGCTATGCACCTCCCTCATGAGGCCAAAAGTTCAGCTCGATAACTGTACGATGGCCATTCGATGACCCCTGTTTTGAAATATTTCCCACTAATGTGCAACTTTGGTTAAGGTGGAGCACATTATTGCGGAGATTACATCCAACTCCCCCATACTCTCCTAAATATTTTCTCACAAAACAATTACTATAATTACTGAAACGCTTACCTGGATGGGTCTATATCACAGTGTCAAATATATATAATATGTGGTAATAACCCTTTAAGATGCAAAAAAGCAGTTCTGCACCGATTCATTCAGGCTCACTGTCCAAGTTCTTCATTTCACACACAGAAAATTACAGACGCAACAAAAAACAATACAGAGATATATCAGATTGGATTGTCCTAGCTACATTTTGAAGTCTCTATAGTTCCTGGGTTGTATTGTATTTAAATTAAACAACCCTGGTGCCTAAAGTGTTAATAATTGTTGTGAGTGTACATGGGTATGTATCACATTGTAGGAATTCAGGTTTCCTTGATGTAACTGATGCAATATTAGATCAACATCAGTTAAATTTCCTATAGAGAAATTAGTATCATTATGGTTACAATTGGAAGCTCATGAGGCTATATTTGTTTTCAATACATTTTTTTTTAATTAACGCCTTTTTTGCTTTTAGTGGGAATTTAATTGTAATGTCAGTCAAAACTTGATTAAACTAACTGTTCCCTATGTCATATTTCAAAGACAATTAAACAAAATGTATTAAGCAGTAACTAAATTGGTGTTCACTGCATTTTCACCTTATAATAACACTGTTTGACCCAAGGCAGTGTTTATCATATGTAATTGTGATGTAATGTTTCTTGATGAGGCTTTTGTTTATATGTGACCTTTTGAACCTGATAAACCATTGTCAGATACTATAGACAAGTATTTATACTTCATGAGACTTATTAAACAGACTTATGTCTGTCATGTATAAAAAAATCATACGTCCATAGTTTAAAATGAGCAATAAGGCAGAATAAGCGCTTCTTTGAGACCTTTAACTTGTCCCCAGGGTATGCACTGTTTTTGCCTCCATAAAGATAGAGTGAGTGCAGTCACACAGGAACTATAACTCCATGTTTCTTGCTAAAAGAAGCATGAACTAATTAATAAAGGATCCATGCTGGACAATAAGGGAAATATAAAACCATTATAAGTAAAAATATATAGAATGCTACTATGAATCACCAAGTTAGTTTGTCAGCTGTTCTTTATCTTCAATAGCTTAATATATTATTTAAAGATTAAAGTTTCTTGCAATTGATTAGGGGTTCATAAACAGTCTGTAATTTTATGTCCCAAATCTAATCAGACTTAGACCCTTCACAGCCTTTATCGCTCATCCAATCCCAAAAACACAATTCTCAGCCAGCTCTGCATGTGAATCACCTCCTTGTAGCCGCTTTGGAAAATGTTTTCCGAAACTGTGCAATTTTCCACATTATTACATTGCTGACATTATATTTACCTAGAATCTGATCAGTTACATATTCCATTATTTCATTTTTTTTTTTTTTGCAGGTATTAAGCTTAAGCATAAACACTACAAATTATGATATACAGGTACAACTATTTTGTCAATTTGAGATAATCTTACCTCAGTCAGTACAGTAAATAGTATGAGGTCCCAAAACTTGTAACATAATTGCTTTATTGTGAGTGTGTGATGAGATGGAGGGTTATAAAGCACTGAGCTGGGTCTACACTAGATGATTTAGAAATACATTTTACATAATAGGATAAAATCACTTAGTTTGACATTAAACCTAATTCAGTGGCGGTCGCGAGTCAGTTGCAGTCATTTTGGTCCCGGTCTAAAAAGAGAGCCCTCTGATCCATCTTTCTACAGTATGTTGTTTGCACCCAGTCATGAGTGGACTTCAAGTTCTTTGCAAGTTTCTTCAGTTTGAGAATTCCAGCTATGACATGTATGCTTCTTCGACAGTGCTCTTGGAGGATCTTCTGCACTGCACATCCCACCCTTCCCCAGTGGAGGATGCCTGATCGACTATGTACCTCAAGTGTGCCAGTTACTTACCAATAAGGTAATTACCCATGTTCAATGTCCTAGTTTTGTTTGCAGATGATATTTAACCCAGCCCTAGCCTCAGAGCGGTTAGGCTGTTCTGTGAATAGCCTGTCTACTTGTTAACGTGTGTACTGATGCACGCATGTCTGGCATTGTGGGCGTCCTGGCCGACCTCCATAGCCTATCTGCTGCTCCCTGGCTTCCACAGGTTGACAGGTAGATATGCAGTGCGGGAGACACGGTGCAATGCCCTTTCGCTTGGGGGAAAGAGAGG
The DNA here is from genome assembly GCA_038363315.1 of Mugilogobius chulae. Lineage (NCBI taxonomy): Eukaryota > Metazoa > Chordata > Actinopteri > Gobiiformes > Gobiidae > Mugilogobius > Mugilogobius chulae. The sequence continues at coordinate 19,146,445 of CM076406.1, read as the reverse complement.
CCCATCCCCCTCACGGTCAGCCCCCCATCATCTCTCTCGCTCTCTTCACCCACACATAATGCACACTGATCGCCCCTGTCTCCCCTCTCTGTCCTCTCTCACCTGGACACTAACAAGAGAGTTAATAGTGTCTGCTATATGCTTGTCCTCAAATGGCCCACAGGCTCCGAGCTCAGCACCATGTGAACACCCACGTTTGAGTAATTATTGTTAAAGGAAATTTGATTAGCTATTTTTTGTTTTATTGAACTTGACAGCAAACATCAGACACCAGAGGATTTTATCTTGTATGAATTTAATGCGCCTGATGGCTTGAATTACTGTCGCTGAAAACAGAGCAAAGCTGCACTCATAACATGAATCACTTATTATAAGCCTTTCATTGTTATAATACAGTTTTGTGTTAAATTACCTTTAAAAAAACGCATTTTGTCATATTTTGAAAATGTGTATTTGTATAAACCTCTTAAAAATGCATGTCTAAACCAAATAAGTTAAAGGAATTGCACCCAATTCCTACAGCTTCAAAACTGTAAACTTAAAAAAAAACGTCACTTTTTTAAAGTAGTGTCATGTTTTAATGCATTCATAGTCTCCTAATTCTTCATCACGGTTAGTTTAGAAGGACTTTTTGCAAGACAATGGGAGTCTGCTCATTCTAAAGAATAGACCCAAGCGCACTTTTTGGGTTCTAGGGAACATTTACACGTATATTTTTTAACACTAACAATTTCTCACCCAAATATTACCGTAATTTAATTTAAAGGTTGTATGGAGGATTTTTCAAATCCAACAACTGTTGCTGTTTTTCAAATGATGCACATGTGTTTCTCCTCCCAGGGCCACGCCCTTCACTGCAACTGGGCCAATGAGCTACTTAGGAACACAGAGGATTTGCTTGACAAGTTAAAAAGCCAATAGATAACGAGGTACCTCGTTATCTATTGGTCAATGTTTTACTGGATTTATAATGTCCACAGTTTATATATTTTTATAATTATTTTTTTGTTTAGCATAAGTACAAGGCTGTTACAAATCTATGCAACTGTTTTTGACTAAGACTGACAACAAACTATTTTTGAAAATCCTCCATACAACCTTTAAGTAAACTAAATTATGTTGACGTAACATCTGACATAATAATGTATATTCTCCCTGTCTCTGGGTTGGTTTTCTCTGATCACTCCACTTTTTCTTGTCAATCTTAATGCACCCATGTAGCCTAAACGTCCAGCTAGATACTCCTGAGCAAGATAAAGTATACGCTATTAGGATATGACAAAAAATAATTACTCTATAATTTGATCTATTTGACTTGGAATTTGCGCTGCATTTCAAATTTGAGGACAAGGCTTTTCTAAAACAGCATGATGATTACACCCACTGATAAGAAGGAACCAACACAAAAATAGATTTTTACAAAAATAGTGTCATGAACAAACCCAGCACACTTCCTGTAGAGATAATCATACCTCTAAGTATCCTACAGTGTGTGTGCGTTTTCCATTGCAACATATCATGACATCTCAGCTGGAAAGTATTAGTGGCTCATGACTGTCATGTGACTAATGTATAATTATAGTTCAGTGAAATTAGAAGCTTAGGAGGACTAATTATTTGTATTAATGAGGTAAAATTAGCAAAAAATCAGACTTTACACCACCCGTACATTGTCCGCGCCTGTGCTTAAATGCTATTACTCATCTAAACAGCAATAATATAAATTTCCCTGACAACAGCCTGTGCAGTCACTTATCACATACACCCACTTAATCCAGATGCTTCGGGTGCAGGGACACAATGTAAAGCAGCGCATACTTCTGCTGTGAGACAGACAGCAACTGCACACCTGGTGTTTACATCTCATCTTCTCTCACTTATTTATCTATATTTTATACACTGTAGATTATCACTTCTCAAAAGAAGAGGTCTTAGAAAAGATGTTGCTTTCCAAGAAATGAAAACGCTAACAGAAAACATTAACTTTTTTTTCTTTAAACCCAGCTCTAATCAAAGTAAACAATCTTCTGAATTACATTGTTTATGCGTACTTGTATTACCAGGAAGTCACATTTTATTTATCTTTATTAATTTGAGGTAATAAAAATTTTATTAATAGGGTGTGTACGGCATAGTTATTGGTTGACACATCGTTTTTGCTACTGGTTTGGAGCACTCATTTTGGACCTAAATTCTTTAAATTGCTCCATAAGATTTAATCCGTTTATGATAGTATGTTCATAAATACTTCATGTGCTGCTGCAGCATTTTTTAATTTGTATTACTATTTTTTTTTTAAGTACTCAAAGATCTTTCCACTTTTGGATAATTCTGGTACTTACACAAATACCGAATACAGTATTGATCTGAAATGACTTAAATATATTCTTATTGCTGAAAATTGCAATGACTTTTTTAGCCTTGGATGTATGACTTTGGAACGTAGATATATGACGTCCTATAATTGTAGATATTAACCTTATTTACCCCATCCACTTTTACATCTTTCAGCCTCTGGTTTGGCACTGCCGTTATAATGCATTTCTGGTTGAGCAGGAATTCAGTTTGCGCAAGTCACTAAAGTATTGCATAAAGTAAGTTGATTTGTGTAAAATGTTCACTCTTGATGTATCATCACTGTTCCTTTGGGTGGCGGGAAAATTGCTTTGAAAAGAGTTTAAAATGTTGAGATAAGCAGCTCTATATAAAAAAATACAACCAGATGGATTCTTTCTGATTGTGGTGCCGAGGAATGCAGGACAATACTGGATATTGAAATAAACTAGGTATGAGTGCTTAAAGGTTGTTTTAACTGTTCAGATCTTTTGGATGCCCGCCATCCCTCTCAAAACTAAATGAATATAAATTGGTTCATGTTTGTTTCTGTAGTTTGTGTAGTTGTGTTTGTGTTCGGGACCACCTCACAGAGCATTTGATTTCAAGGCAAATTTGTTATAATGAAAATAATTGTAAAATTTCCTGTGACCTCACACTGGTTGGTTCAAAGAAAAGGGAATAAAGAGGCTCACCTTGGTTCTTTATTGCAAAGAACAGAAAGGCTTTGTGGTTTGTATGAATGCGTAGGTGCCATTTCTCAATCACACATCAGGAAGCACTTCCGCTGCTGTTGCATCAGCGCGTCCCTGGCACATGTTCAGACAGTCCGACACAAAGGGCACACAGAGAGAGCCTGGGCGTGGGCACCTCTGAATACCTGCAGAACAACATCACCTGTGTTGCATCACCTGAACCTCCAGGCAGCCAATCAGAACCTTTAGAGCAGTCTCATGGACAGTGGGGGCGGGACATCCTTTTCATCATGGGTGTGAGAGTTCAGTGATCTGCAGTTCCCCGGAAACACACACAGGCGCTCAGCGGAACTAAATAAACAGTATTGAGTAGTGGCCTTGCAGCTTTTCACTAATCTAAGTGGCCGCCTCCACTGTCCCATGTAAACATCACTGAACAGAAGCTGAGTCACAGTGTGTTTAAGCGCTCTCGCTGTCAGACTGTGTGCTGCACAGATTACTGCTGTTCTCTTTACGAACACCACCATTCACTCATAAACCATGAGTAAGCACAGTAGTGGCTCAAACAATACAACCTCCTGCTGTAGTCCTGATGCACTACTCTCTCACCACGTTAGTTAGAACTGGTCTTTATCATTACCTGAAAAGAGGAAACAGTGGTGCGACTGGCTCCATTTGTTAACAAAAAAAGTGAGCATTCAAATAAATCTGTATCAATTTTAAAGACACATTTAAGATATCTTGATTAATAATAACTTCAATCTGAACACCTAGTACAGGGGTCTGCTAGAGTACCATATGCAGCTCTTTAAAGTCTACAGTGCAGCTCTTTCTCTACTTGAAATCACTTTGCAATTATCACATTGCTGGATGCTCTTTATAGGTTGGTTGTACATTCTAGACGTCAATGATGGGCAAGACGGATTTTTTTTTCTATTGCTGGCATTAAATCTAAAAAATATATTTCACTATCTATTTAGTTTTTTTTAAAGTGACTACCCATTAGTGTTTTTATTAAAAATATAAATTGCATTTAAACAATATTAATTTTAGCTGCTTACCACCTCATTGAATTATTGGCATGTAGAATGTGAACAGAACATATGTTTATTAGCGCTCACAATGTGAAAAATTAATGAGCGCTGAAGAAAAATTCCCAAAACCATTTCTGCCTGTTGCTCCATTATTATTTTGGCAGTTTGTCTCATTGTATTTGTATTTTTTATTTATTTTTTTATTTTTTTCTAATGCAGTTGCGACTCTTTCTGACATCAATTTCCTTCGAGTCGGACCAGTGTGGCTCTTTAGCTCTAAAAGGTTGTTGACCCCTGACCCTGACTTAGTATAACTGAGGTGATCTGAATATTGCCAATTTACTTTTTTTGATAGCAAAATCTGTGTTGACAGTGTTTTAACCTCCGCAATTGCCTCACCAAACTGCAGACGCTGCACTAGCACTGACTCATGACTGGTGCAGGTGCTGAGTTTCAACCAATTGAATATCAGCTTTGAAACTGGCAACCCGAATGAGAGACTCATGTAATGCTCATTCTGCTCCCTGACTTAATCATCTTTAGAACAACAGTTTGGTCATCATGTCCTGTGTCTTTGTAGCTATAAATAAATCAGTGTTTTGCTAAATATTTCCCTCCCATCATCGCACACTAATGGTTCACTTTCATGAAATGAAAATCTAAAATAAATCCATATGTACTCATTAGACACAGTCAGGTGTGCTGGCCACACTAACAAAGACAGTAGGCAAACATTTGGCTGGTGGCCAATCAGATAGTAGTGAAGATAATGGGTTAAACTCCCATCAGCTATACTTCCTGGTGTGAGCAATAAAGACATTTATTTGAAATGATACTCTACATCCTCTTATCCGCTAATGATTCCTTATGTCACAAAGAAATCATTATACATTATGTAATGATTTCACTACACACAAAATATTGGAACATGATCGTATGTATGGCCTTTTATTGTGAGTTGACTGAATTAATCAAACTGAGAATTTTTAATTCTCATTACAAATGTTAACTTTTTTTTTACTATATTAGGAATTTGGTTAATTTTTGACAGTAAGTAATTGAAAGATGGTCAGCCTCTTTGAACATCTACCATGACACATTTAGATTTACTTTTTCTTGTCAATTTCAATAAAGAAGCCGTTTTGTTTAAATTATAAATAATCGTGTTTTACTCTTGCTCATTCTGGAGATATCTAAGCTTGCACCTTTAGCTTTATTGGTACCGTTTGATTGAAATGTTACAGCCCGGTTATATTATAGGATAAGCTATAATCCCACAACAATGTTCCTACATTAACAGACTCCGTGTTATGTGATTTTGTATTCAGGTCAGATTGAAAGCAGCTGCTGAAAGGTCTATCTCTATCTCTTAATCTTGCTTTTCTTTGGCCTTGTTTACACAGTGGGCAGGTCCACAGTTAAAGTGTCTCTTAGCATTAGCGAGTCGGCAGTGTAAAAGATTTGAGACAGGTGCTGAAGGAGATGTTACAAATGCTCCGATGTGATTGAATATAAGGAACATAGCATTCTTTAACATATAGAACTAATTACTGAACATATATTATTGTAAATATGTAATACACAACTTTTTAGCATATTTTTGTTTATTACTAAAAAGACACATTGTAAAATATACTGTAAGTCGGCTTGCAAATGTCTGACTGACAACTTGACACTGCTTGTTTCTATTGAATTTTAAACTTTTCAGGTTTTAGTTTATGAAATCTGTTAAAATAAGACTGTAAAAATCAGGTACGCTGCCTTTTAAATAATTTCCAGTTGGTTCCCAGCTCCACTCTTCAGTCAAGTAATTGATGCCATGCAAGTACAGAGGAAGTGCCTAGGACTGCTGCCGACGATTTTCATTTTTAATAGCAGACATTTCCTTCCATTTTGGGTACATAGTCATTCTGTTCTTTCTAAAGCACTTCAGTCTCTTCATCCATTGTCTTTTGTGCAGGTGCAGTATGTTAGTCAAGGTTATCACAAACGCAGGGAGTACATTGCTGCCTTCCTGAGCCATTTTGGAACGTAAGTACATCCAGTTATTACCTCTACAATGACTTCTCTACTATTTGCTTTAAAAATAAAACTAGTAAGCTGTTTTTTTGCAGTGGAGTTGTAGAGTACGATGCAGAGGGATTCACTAAACTTACCTTATTGCTCATGTGGAAGGATTTTTGCATTTTAGTACATGGTAAGTATGTCTAATCAAACATTGCAATTGGAATTTATTGTCCTGGTCTGAATATTGTTTGGTTTTGTAGTGGATTTGCCATTGTACTTTCCCCGGGACCAGCCAACCCTCACCTTCCAGTCTGTCTATCACTTCACAAACAGTGGTCAGATATACTCCCAAGTGCAGAAGTCGTATCCATACAGTCCAAGATGGGACGGCAATGAGATGGCCAAACGAGCAAAGTAAGTTGATGTTTTTATCATGACATTCTTCTATTTTAGAATAAAGAAAAAGCTTGGGAATGGCTGTGAAAGTTGTGGGAATCAAACTCCTGTCATACAAGATGCAATAAAAGAAAAACATTTAGCGATAGTTCTGCATTTATTGCAATTTTGTTCCCACTTATTCACTTTTTCAATGTTTGCCTTGGAAAATGTCAAATTTTGGAGTGTTTGTAAATTTTGCAACCCTTGTTCTGTCACAACTAAATGAACACATCAAACTGCTCATGTATTTTAGTAGTAATTAGAGTACAATACAATAGTAAGCCTCAAGCTCTCTCTGTACTTTCACGCCCTGAGCAAATAAACTGACATGACCCCATGAAATCTATAGGCCACTGTTTGTTCTTGGCACAAGCAACATTCATAAATACTGCTTAAAATGATCCGTCTGACATGTGCTATGTGGCTTTGTCTGTTTCCCAGAGCCAAGCTGCACATCCTCCTTTGATATTTGAATTATTTTTGTGTGTATTTATATTTACCTTATACTTACAACCATGAAAATCTCCTTCTGATTCCCTCATAGCTTGTGTTGGTGCAAATGCTTTAGGACTATTGTACTTAACGGCTTTGCTTTCATCTCCTCTTTACCACATGCTGTGGCTGGGACTGACCCAGTGAATTTGTTTTTTCTTTGAAGTGACAGAATCACAATTATTGTCACATGTGGATGTTTAGTTTTCTGTGCTGTTTCTACTGATTTCTCTTGTGTGTCTCTCAGAGCGTACTTCAAGAGCTTCATCCCTCAGTTCCAGGAGGGAGCCTTTGCCAACGGGAAACTGTAGTCTTAAGACACGCCTGCAGAAACACTGTTTGAAGGAGTGTTTGTGCATGTCACCGTGCACCTGGAGACTTTAAATGTACTGTACAAGTACAATCAGAGAGTTATTTTTCCATGAAACTGATGACTCTTAATTTGCTCCTTCACTTTATGTTACTAGACATGGTAATAACGCACTTCACCAAAGCAGTATCATTTTATTGGACTGCCAGATTATCTAAGGTCACACAGTTTAGGCATACTGTTAAACTGGGAAAAATACTATTTAAAAAGCTCATCTTAAAACCTTGAGAGACACAGACATCTGAGAGTACATTCTCAAATCACCTGGGACAAATATAGCAGAACTGAACATATTTTTTTTTGCTTTAAAGTTAGATCGTACTGTAAAGTAAATCCACTCAAAGTGTCTTTAATACTTCAGATAGCCCCAACTTGTGAAATGTTGTGAAATGAGTTGTCACTTCACCAGATTGACTTTATTACTACTAAAACTCCACTTAAAACGGCACATTATCTCTATGTAAGCAACAAAAAACAATGTCACTATGTTGAAATGCTGAAAGAACCTTTGTTTACTGCTCATTTGCCTTTGTCATAGACCTCTCTTTAAGCTGTTGTCATCTCTCTTTTCTTTTTTTTGTAAAATATATTTGACAATGTTAATCCCTGTGAAACTTTTTCTGACACGTAACTGTAATCTAAGTTGAAGATGATTGTTGTCTAGTCCAATAAACATGCATTTTCACAACAAGGTGGTTTCTTTGATTTCGTAAGTTATGAGTGTCCCAGTTCAGGGCCAGGGTTTTTGTACAAATATGGACTTCATCACTCGTGGGACTACTGCATCAAATTTCAAATATATTGATTCTTATAGTGAATACTGGTAGCATGTTTTGCCAAATAATTCTTTGTTTGGTGGGATAGTACGTGTGTCAGTCTAAGAAAATTTGAAACAGATGAATAGTAGCTTGATTTCAGGGTGACAATTGTATGAGCTACCTTGTCTATTGTCAGCTGCCCTGTACAAACATAAACCAAAATACAATTTCTATATCTTCATCCAAATCTAACTGTGTAAATTAGATGCGCTTTGATCCTTGTTTACGTTATGGTTGCTTGGAAACTTATGTCACGTCTTCTGCCTTTTTTCAACAGTCATGCCATGACCCAGTTAGCATACCTTTCCTAAAACCCTAATTTAACCAAATGACGTGTTCCTAATCCTAACCCCAACCTTAGCTTCTAATCATTTAATTATACAGTTATAAAGCTTGAATCATGATGAAAACATTTTTGTTCATAATCAAATAAGTCTCGGTTTATGGTTCATTAAGGTGTAGTTACTAAAGTAATACTCACATGTCACCAAATCATCATTAACACAATAAAGATGTTGCTAATAATCTTAGTTTTTTTCTGGTTTGACACGTTTTCTTATTTCATGCAGTAGACCTTTTTTTTTCAGCCAAGCTATGCCACACTACATCATTTTGTGATTGTGGCGATGCTCGCTTGTGTTTATATTTCTTTCTCAAATCAAGATAAGGTTAGAATTGTAAGTTGTAACTAAGCTTGAATCCTTCTTAATTAACAGTTTCTTCAATATGAATTTAGTTTTTGTTATGCTCTATTGAGGCGTAAATAAGTGTAGCTACCATAATGTGTATTCTAATGTTTAGGCATTTTAAGCTATGAGCATTATATAAGAAATGCATTGTTCTTTAATGCTCAATGCACAAACATTATGTATTTTGTATATGAAAAAAAATGTTTTGAACTTGCAGGTTCCATATAGATTATATTTGGATATTAACATCAATAGTACTTCATGTTAAATATTATTGCTATTCTTAAAAACCTGCTCAGACATGGTAAGACCATTGTGTGAATAAGACATATAGGCTAGACTTGTCCTGGCTCATATGTGTGTGCGTTCCAATGCCTAGTGTGCACGTGCCTCTGCCGGAGCGAGGAGTGTGCGCTTGTTTTCATCATTAAATCTGAGGGTCAGAGTTAGGGGTCCTCTCAAGCCCCAGGCACAGCCTTTTGCTATATTTATTGTTGGTAATGCAGCAACTGTCAGGTCTAATCCACAAGTATAAGCTGAATGTATCTGGGGCATTTAATAGCATCAAGGCTCTTAATAAAATAATTAAAATGCAAGATTCTTTTTGTCTTTTTCACTGCCTCGCTCCATGTTTCTTAGCGTAACCTTTGTCGACCTGCTTTCAAAACATTTGCTGTGCCAGAGAGATGAGCTGTTCTCTTTTGGAGAGCTAGGGGGCTGCGGTAGAGGGAGAGGGGAGCATCCGTAACGAGCACGAGAATAGTTTCACTTGACAGTTGGCTCAAGATGTAATAACCATGCTGCTCCAAAAGTACAATTGACTTTTAAAATGGGGAAAGGTGCATGGTTTGTTGTCGCCAGTGTCATTTCAAGAGGGTGATGTTAAAAGTCCACTCTGTATTTTCTAAAGGAACCACTGCCATTTGTTTGTCTAAATATGGAATGTTTACCTTGCATACCTTGAAGTACAGATGTTTTTATTGAACTAAAAAACAATGGGACAGTGAATTAGTTTCTATTTATAAAACATGCATGCATGCTTACATACAAAAAAGGCCTCTGTCAAGTCTAGGATTTAAAAAGAAGAAATGGGCTGTCCAGTAGAAAAAATGTTAAAACCTGGGTTTTCGGAGTGAGATGACAAATACACAAGTTTAAAGAAGTTTTTGGAAGTTAGTTTTTTGTAAATACAGTAGCTATACATTTAGTAAGCATCAACATTTATTAAAAAAAATACTGTAGGACTAGTGAGTGTCACAATGCAAAATTTTCAAACTCAATGTCAGTAACAAGGAAAATACATATTTGCTTAAATGTAAACAAAAACATGGCATACCCCCTTCACCAGAAAAGTTTCTTTGAATAGCAAATTATCTAGTAATCACTTTACTTGTGTATGAATGTACTTTTTAAATTTACTATTGTAATCTCTTTTTACCGTAATTTTGTGTTTATTAAATTAACAATGTTGTGCACCCCTGAGAGGTGACGGTTCAATAAAAAAATGTATTGAATTAGATTTTTACTTCCTGCTGTTAATTCATCTTAAAATTACTTTTCAAGTCATTTTCAAGTGCAAAGAGCTACAACTTGAACATGACAAACTTCCGTGCAAAAAGTTAGGTGTGCCATCTTAGATCATCCAAATGGGAGGGGACACTCTCTTCTTAATACCTGAACCCCAGCTGACATAAGCCCTTTAAGACACCTGTAAACAAGTGTCTTAACCACTGTCCCTGTTGCTCGGCCAAAGTCACGTTAGCATTAGCTCCCTCTCCAACGTGTCTGCACCCAAACATGGCTTACCGTTACACGCTTTTAAGCAACTTAGGGTGGATTTAGGCAGTGTAATGATCCTGTGCAGGTGCCGGTGGAGCTACCTTTTGAAGATGAGATATTCCTGAATCACAGTGCATAGGTCTGCCAGCCTTCTCGGTTAATACTGCAAATCCACTAATCCACACGTCTTTAGAAGATCGCAACGGCCAACGGATGGAATAATTAAAGACAAGAATAATTAGCCTCAGACTCTCCTAACTGGTGACTTACAAATTGATGGATTTTATTTATTGTATTCTGCGAGAGTTTGAGACCCAACTTTCAATTGATCCTTTTCTATGCAGAGAGGCACAAGTATGGACTTGCAAGTCAGAAAAAAGGACTAAAGTCAGACTTAAGTCATTACATTTATGACATGAACTTAATAAATTTAACATGACCTTGGCTTAGATGAGAAGCCCTATTATTTAACGAAAGTGGATTGAAAGTTTTATCTCATGTAGTAGGCTATATAGCTGACAGATGTACTTTTTTAGTTTAATTGTATACAGTATAGGAACATCAATACCTCTATTTGCTCACTGACTTGAGATTAGTGAAAAAAAAATGGTGTTGGTAGTTTTATTGTACTTGCTTGCTTATATGTTTTTATAGATTTGTTCACCACTAGCCTATGTGTTCTGAGCATTTTTCACAGCTGTTTGGAACGACACACGTTGGTATGCTAACAGCAGTTAGCCACAATGCTAACAACAACAACAGAGAACTAAGCAGAGTTTTGTGAACAAACTGAGCAAATTAGACGTAGGAGGACATTCCAGACTAATTTCCACCTGAATAGATACACATTAACAAGATATTTGCGGTAGCAAGACATTGATTTTAAGTAATTTTATTGTAAAAAAAATGAATGTAGTCCCTTAAATACTGTATTGGATGGAACCTTTTTAATTTTAGAGATACTCTGACCTATCACTCATCGTATTTTACAGTGTAATCATAGTTTTGGTTGTTGGCAAGTTGTTGGACAATAAACTTTACATTATTAACATTTGGAACTGTTTCTTACCATTTACTTTTTGTACAGGCAGTTTGCAACAACTTTATGCTGAGTGCCTACATAATATTTGCCATTAGTAGCATCCATCATAACACCATCAATTTAATTAGTTTTAAAAAAAATATCCAAGGTGAGACAAACTTTACTCTGTGCAAATGAACGGAGGCGGGCCAAGCACCTGTCAATCAGCAGTTAACTCTGAGCTGTTGAGGGCTGGAGAAAATTTAGATTTTTTGAGAACATATTTAGCAAAAGTGACATAATTCAAATATTGTGGAAACTAATAGTAATACTTCTAAAGATGATCCCCATTTTGTTTCGTTGATACAGTCTCATGTTATTCACTTCACCTTTCTGCGGTCATATTATTCCTGATTGGTGTATATGCCCTGACATGATTTAGGTTTTTTATAGAATATTAGCATACGATTAACATTAAGTTCACTGGTGACAGCCCCATAGAAGCTCTGAGGCAGTAAGGACCTGCCAGCCAGCGCCAGTGACAAGTGTGTGAAACAGGATCACTTCAAGCCCTGCAACAAGCACCTTTTTCTGGGCAATAACCTCGAGCTAACAACTACTCCTCACCCAAAATCACCTCACAAAAGTCTCCAAAAGTTTTAATGGCTGACAAACTTTAATATGAAAAGAAGCGCCGTGTACCTTTGTGCTGCTCTGGTGAATAGTGAAGTAATCAAAGGGACATCAGCAGCGCCTCCACGGTCTGGATATGTCAAGGAGGGGAGCAGGCGGGAGGTCTTATTTGGAATTATTTGTTCTCGTGTCCAATAAGCACATTCTGTCAGCTCTGTCTTGGAAAGTGGCTTGAAAATCTTGAGGACTCAGTCAGTGAGGATTGTGGCTGGCCATTAGAAAATCACAGCAAGTTGCATCAGATAAAAAAAAAAACACTTGGTTGAACTTAAGGCTTAAATTAAAACTGTAATCAGGATTTAATTGAAGACTAATTTAGACCAATCAATACCTTTGTTATAGAAAATTCTTAGACATCATGTTAACCCAGTTCTTTTTAAGATGCAAGTACCCTTTAGGCTTTTTCTTAGACAAGTACCCGATTATCAATCCAGACAAAAACACACCACTAAAAAGTACATACTGTAATTATGTTGGTTTCGAGGCCTTTCTGACCTGGAGAGAATTTGACTTAAAGGGGGCATTAACAATGTCCCAAACTTTCTATTTCTATTGAATTATATTTTGCCTTTCTTGTTTTTAGGTTGTTCCACAGCTGTTTTTTTATAAATGTGTTATAAAAGTTCTGCAAACCTAACAAGAAACATGGTGGATTTGCTATTATTTCCATGGCAACTACTTCCGGAGCTTTATACATAACTTGAAAACTGATTTTTTTTTTTCCTTATTTTTGGAATATCTTAAGGTAATAACTACATTACATTATAATACACAGAGCATCTCTACTGTCGTGGTTTTGTGTGACCCAATGGACTGTACAAAACATTTAACTCTGAACTAAATAAAACTAAATAATGTTCAAGTTGATACTTTCTGACTTATACTGGGGGACAAAGAATCGGCGACATTTTGCCATTTGGTTTGGTTGTTGCGGATGAGAGCGTGGGCAGAGTTGGATCGTGGGGAGGGGCGATTTCCCAGGCCTGTGAAGCGTCTGCGGAGCGGTTGTTGACGTGAGCCATGTTGAAGATGATGGAGCTGAGAGGCTTAACTAATTTTGGAACGAGAGAGAGAGAGAGAAAAGGGGAGCAGAGGGAGGGATTTGAGGCCTTTGTTGCAAACTGTTTGATCTGAGAATTCTGAAGAAAAATTGCCCAAAGATGTCATAAAAATGAGAGAATTTCAACTTGTGGCTCTAGATTTAGTTTGTTTGTTTTTCCTAAATTTTCGCTCATTATTAGTGGATTACTTACCTGACTTTCAAACTTTTATAGAGTAAGTTTTTTTATATATATATATATTCGAACTTCTTAGCTCTCACAGTCATTTTTATTTATTTATTTACTTTTTTCACCAACACAGCTTGTGTATGGTGAAGCAGACTTTGTTCAAAATATTGACCCTCATCCCAAAAATTAGTATAGTGATTTGTCTGGCTCTTTCTTATAGGCTTTTATAAATAGTTTTGGGGAGGTGTGGTGGGGGTTTGTTGGTGGCGCTGGTGTTGTCACATTACATGTACCTGTCTGAGTGTGCCTCCTGTCATCTGCCTGACAGCTCTATCAGTGTCCACAGCCAATCACAATGACAGGACCAACAGACAGGGCGGCAATCCAGAGTGACAGGTACTAGACCGAGGTTTAGAGAGAGTTTGGGGGGTAGAGGATATTGACAAATATTACTAGATTCAAATTCAGTTTCCTTATATAACTTTCCAACATAAAGTAGAGGACACGTCTGATGTAGAATTTACTCTTTATTTCCTTAAATAAATTCTGTTTAGTACAATTTTTCTCCTAAGCTTCAGAAAAAATCCGTTCTCAATTTTCCAGTTTTGTCAAGCTTTAGGACTTAACCTTTTCCATTACAAATGAGTGATTACAAGAAAAAGCAGAATTAGATTATTTCCTTTATGCAATTCCTTCTGCAGATAGATGAAGCTCAAACTTAATGTTTGACGTAAGAAATCCCTGACTTGTTGTGTACTTTTTTTGTTCTTATGCATGAGAAAGACGAATGTTTTCAAGAGCAAGTTTAAAGGAAAATAATAATACACATAGTGCATGAAATGTACATGTTTTGAGTTATGTAATGTTCTCTGGTCATTGAAAGATGCTTAACAGCGTTGACTGTGATTGAGATCAATGGTTCTCATCTTTTTTAACAGGTGACCCTTATTTTACCTGAAATCTGTTGTGGACCCAGACGTTTGTGTCCTTTTTAGGGATGCACCAATCCGATACTAGGATCAAATATCGGTGCCGATCCAGGATTGGGTATAGTTGTGCCTGTAATTAGACATAATGACAATAATTTATTTGCTGGTGTTGATCCAGAATGTCTCATATTATTGGACATTTTATTCAGATTAAGTTGTTTAGTTGTGGCTCGCACTATACATAACAGTTACATAGCACTACATGACAAAATGTCTTATGTTTTAAAAAGAAAAAGAATCAATTTCAGTCCTTACACTGGTATCGGTTGATACCGAGTATCAGTAGATACATAAAGCAGAATCGGTTTCGGAACTGAAAAAGCTGGATCGGTGCATCCCTAGTCCTTTTGTCAGATTTTTTTTACCTTCTGAACATTTGTTTATTTATAGAATTATGTAGTTCTTCCGTGTTGTTGTTGTCGACTGAAATGTTCTAGCATGCAGTTTGGTCTGATTTGTAAGTTAATTCATGGACTACATAGTGGAAGTGATAGTAAATGTAAGGCCTTGGTGGAGCACTGTGCTTTTCTTCTTGTTCTACAAACGCCTGATTGTTAAACACTCCATTAACACCTCAATTCAAACTGTGAATCTGCTGTACTAATTTGAGCATAATTTCAGGCCAGTTAAGTCTCATCAGTTTCTACAATCAAACCATTGAACTGGGGCCAGCTTGTTCCCCTAATGCAGCCGAACTAAGAACTGTGTTGCGGAAAGCTCCTCCTGGGGGGCGTTCTTAGTTAACCCATGAAGGCTTTGAGTGTTGATCAGCCCCAAAGGGAAAACGCACCCACATCTTTTTTGCTTCCCCAGAAATGGTTTATCTTGTTTTCTTGAGCTGCACAACAAGAGCAATGCAAAATGTTGCTGTGTAGCTAATAATATGATCAGTTTAGCAACGCTCAGCTGGATCTTCATGTTCTGGGAGTAATTAGTGATTATGGTTTAACTTGATTGAGTTGCTATCAGTAAGTATGCTAAGGTTCAGTGTGAAGATTGCTGTACTGTATTATTCTGTGACATGGCCTCCTACTGCTTCCCCACAACACACGAGTATAATTAAGTGGGAATGCTTCAAATGCTGTGCTATTTTGGGTTGTACGCCTTTAGTTATTTAGTCAGTTATTCAGTCAGTGGTGTATTTGTTGAACCAAAATATTAATATTACTTGGCTGATTAAATCATTTAGATTAAAAGGCTCTATAGCAACAAAAATGTGTGATTCTAAAGATCTAGAATTCAGTGAGATAATTTTTCTTTGTAAATAAACTCTTCCCAATATATTTGGGTCAGATCTACGTATAGTCAGATCAAAGAGAGATTTTTGAGATATTTTGCCACAGCCCCAATTTTAGACCAGGTGTTCCCAAACTTTTCAGATCAGGAGCCCCAAGATAATCATGTGACCAAATCGCAACCCCCAGATTTCACTGTTTTAGACTGCAGTACCGGTAATCGATCGACCAGACAGAAATTCTTGTTTGACAAAAGCCCAATTTGATTGCAGGTCTTCCGTTAATCACTGGTCACTGCTCTGTTATTTTCTGCGGTATTGTTTTGTGAACTTTGTGACTTTATGTCCATATATGGGATTATAAGTCTTTGAGTATAAACCATAATTCACTTTCTTGTCTTTCTATCTGCCTCTTCAACTTCTTGCACATAAAAAGATATGTATAGTTCTGTGTAGGCCTTTTTGTCATGTTGTATTTTGGGTTGTCACTCATGATTATTATAGTACCCTGGTCAGCAATTTTATTAATTTATTTATTATTATTTTTGATTAATTGATGAGACCAATGGTTATTTCAATTGTGTATTGAGAATTTAAATATATTTAAGTCAAATAAAGGTTGGAGAGAAAAGATTAGTTGGTGAATATTTACAAAATTCATTGATAATAATCAGTACTAGTTTATTGTTTTGGACACTTTGTTCACTAATGCATCTTCTGTATTTTAGAGTATTTATTTAAGCATTATTACAGCTCTAGTTGTGTTCTTGGTGCGTAATCATCTCATGTGAAGCCCACAATCTTTTGTTTGTGACCTCAAAACATGTTGGCGTCCCACTTTATATTTTAAATTTGCAATCAGAGTTTCTCAAAAGAACTTTTTGAGCTGTGGAACAAAACTGATGTTTTTTATGTCATTTAATACAAGTATAATGTCACTAAAACATCAATTATACAACATAACTAAAACTCTTATTTAAATTTTAATGTTATACTGTTGTTGTTTGTATGAGCAAAACATTTCAAACTCTAACCAGTTATAATTGTGGCTTGAGAATTGGCCATTGGTTGTAATCTGTGGAGGGTTAGGTTTAGGGTGGAGTCATCAAAAAATTAACGTACATTTATAATTATTAGGTGTGAAGTTCTGCTTCTCAGATTAAAAATGACTCACTACAGCATTTATAGAATTTGTGTGGACTTTTTCAATTTCTTTCCAGACATTTTCCAAGATCAAAAAGCAGATTTGAATCAGTTGTACAGTAACACTGTCCCCTCACACTCCAGCGCTTCTTGACATCTCCATCACATCGTCGACTCACCCGACTGCACTCCGCTACCTCTCACAGCTGTAAACTGTTGACCTGTGCGTGAACTTTGCCCCAGTGGGTCGCGCCACCGAAAGCACAGGGTTGGAAGTACATAACGGAGACGCGAACACTTGGATTGTTCCAGCAAATGAGTGAAGAGCAAAGGTTGCGATGGGGGAAGGGGAGGGGAGAGGGCGATGGTGGGAGGAGGCTCGTGCAAAGTGACACAAACCCCCTTTGGCAGCCTAATTAAATTTTCCACTTTTCCACACTCACATTAGGCCCGCATCCAGCCAGAAGGAACGGACCCCAGGACGGAGATCAAATGCTACTCGTGCCGCCATTCATGCTACAAATCATGTCATTTCACCTCCATCAGCAGAATGAAGGATTGGACTGGAAGAATTCAGATAGATTTTTTTTTTTTTTACTTAACTATGCTGAAGTTTCAAAGGCCCAATTGCAGTATGTTGAAAATTCAGACAAAAAGCTCTGCACAAACAGAGCCCATATATATAATGCCTATTTTAAAAAGTCTTGAATTGGCTCTCACTTTAAAATCTTGGTTTTCGAGTATTATGGGCAGGCATCAATGTATATAACTCCCCGAACATGTTTTAAAACACCAAGAGATCAGATTTTTTAAACTGATGCACCCCAAATTCGAAGCCTTTTCTTGTCGCTCTTTGGTCTCTGTGGATGCCTTTAAAAAGCGTCTAAAGCGTCTCTTTATTTTACAGCAAGTTTTGTTGACCACCCAAACAGTTCTTTCAAACATACTAACATATGCACCACACACATGCACACACATCCGCCCCCTTACCCCCCAGCCCCACCCCTACACACAATTTTGTTATAGTCTTGTGTACGTATTTGTTTGTTTCGTAATCTGTCTGTTTTGTCTGTTTTAG
Source organism: Mugilogobius chulae (assembly GCA_038363315.1). Taxonomy (NCBI): domain Eukaryota; kingdom Metazoa; phylum Chordata; class Actinopteri; order Gobiiformes; family Gobiidae; genus Mugilogobius; species Mugilogobius chulae. The sequence continues at coordinate 19,128,402 of CM076406.1, read as the reverse complement.
GTGAGTCTAAATGTTATGAATGTTGATTGTAAATTATGTCGCAACTATTAATAAAAAAAAAAAAAAAAAAAAAAAAAAAAAAAAATAAAAAGCGTCTAAAGACTGTATATTTTGTTAATGTCGTTTTTAAGCCATAGTAGAAGGACAGTGTTTCCGAAGATCAAGACATTTCGACTCTCATCCGAAAGACATTTTCATTTTCATTTTCATTTTCATTGAAATTAAAATGAAAATAACTTTCAATGAAAATGAAAATGACTTTCGGATGAGAGTCGAAATGTCTTGATCTTCGGAAACACTGTTCAGATGAAGACTTCAACTATGGATCACTCCTGGATGAATGAGGGATTACACCGTCTAGTTTTAAGCCGTTTTTTAGGGTCCCACTGTGAAACATTTTGTGACTTTGTGCCTGTGAAATTTACAAATTTAGCTTACTTTTACTTGCGCTATTTGAACTTGAGTACAAGGGATCAGTAGAGGCAATGCTTTTATTTGAAAAATGCTCCTCAACATTTAGAATGAGTGCCAAAACTATAGGCAAAACCATAGACATATAATTAGTAGACGTGCATTTCGACTCTGGTGCTATCGAACACTTAGCATCTGAGCTAGTCCAGTATGTTTTGAAGAACTCCAGAGCGTTCTCCTGTTTGTTTTCCTATAACCGTTAGCATTAGCCCGCAAAATACACGTTACGAAAGATGTGACCGAACACATTCGGGAAAGGTCCGATGCCTCGCTACAACTTACTGTTGAGTTTACAAACTTTTTTGTGTTTTATTATAGGCTAAGTTGGTGTATCAAAGTGCTAACGGCTAGCAAACTTCAAATAGAGATTTCTGATCAAGTGAATCGTTTAAGACTTTTATGACTACTAAACATCGTCTTTTACAGAAAAATGACATAAACATCTCCAAATAAAAGTTGTACATAATGCTTCATAAGACAAAAATCTGTCAGTTTTGCTCATGGTTTTGCTGAAATCGCTCGTTTTATCCATAAAAGTGCAACTTTTGCCATTATGTTTAATTGATTTGCATAATCACCTCTACCAGAGGAATATGGCGTCACGCTGTTCGTGTTGTAGTAACAGAGCAGAGATGCTGATTGTGCGTCGACTAATTTAATGTCTATGGGCAAAACAACAGACAACAGACAAAATGCACTTCTGTCTGTTGTCGTGGTAATAACTTGTTTGCTACAGACTTGTTGGCTAATGACATTTTGTGATTTTGGACATTTTAACTGCAGCAAACAGACTCAAAAACTTTTTTTTTCTTTTTTTAAGAAACGGTAGCGTAATAAGTTCAATTGTGTGTGATCAATATGGTTTTTCTTTGGCAGATTCTGATATCGATGTTAGCACATTTTGTCAGTCAATGACAATATTAATGGCCAATTTTCAAGGTCGATTTTCTTATTTAGTTTTAAAAAGCAGAGCTGGGACGGGATTGAAAAAAAATAAAATGATATAGCCTATATCTAAGCTATTATTTTGTCTCATTGCTTAATGAATAAAAATGTTTATACACAACACAAAACATTTTTCTAGAGCATATGATGAAAGTGCTCTTTTTCAACACGCAGAGACAAAGTGTTTGTATCATCACATTATAGTGCAGCCACGAGCTTTCTCTGTATTAGCGCAGCACATGATTTATAATGATAAACTAACAAGCACTTTTAAAGGGCTTGTGCTGCAGTCATAGGACAAGAATAAAAGGAATAGGCAGACATAAAACAAGTATTACCTTTTTTCCTTCAAAACTATCTGGGAGCTCAGCTGATCACTGTGTGAGGCTCTGTGCAGAGGACGACCCAAATATCGGCCAAAACAAGGTCAATATGCAAAAAAAATCCAAAAATGGGTCTAGCTCTAATCTCAATGTCTATGAACGCTGTGAGAGAAGTATTGTTGATTATTTGCTTTTCTAGCACTGTTAACCTATTTTTTTTTTCTTTTTAGAAATCCATTAATCCATTTCTCTAACTCACCCTTTGCTCATCACCATTTTTCACATGCGTAGAATTTATTATTATTATTACTTTTTTACAAGTTTGAAAATCCATAATATTTCAGTGATTCTCAATAATAAGATGAAAACAACACGTACATACAAGATTTTTTTACAACATTGTTAAGTATGCAAACATATTTTAATAATGGTGCTTCTGATTAAATCCAAAAATCAGATAATAGAGCTGGGTACATGTGGTTCAAGTTCAACCAAGAGAGTTTGACCTAAAATCAGCTAGACTTCCTGCTGCTCATGGATATATTTTCTTCAGCACCATGTCAAGATGTATTGCATATTAAAAAAACTGAGATAAATTTGTGTATTCATAGTTTTAATACATTTTATTTACATTTACATTTTATTATGGAGTGAAAGTGTTTATTGTATTAGAATATATAGAGTAACAGATTTGTAGTGTGTATTTATTTTAAAGAGGTTAAATTAGGGGCACGGGAAGCTTATCTTTTTACAGTAAAATCATGAATCACCAATTGCATTACAACAAACATTCTCTGTTCAAAAAGATGCTTTGACCACTTCCCGGTAAGAGTTTGCTGGCACATACAGTGAGCTGTATTGCTTAGTATTTCCAGACCTCAAGAAAATGTGTTAGTCAGATTAACTTTCATCATCCCAGTCAGTAACCCACCTCCACAATACTTCCTTCTTGTCATTTTAACTCTAGACCAGCTGCCGAGGCGAGGTGTTGTTTTCCAGCTCAGGTCAAACGACAAAAGGACAGCATTCTTCCATTAACTACATTCCACAGCCTCCCCTTCAGACCTGCATACTCATAAATTACTCCGGCGGGCGCGCTGACAGGGACAAACTTGGTCATTGTGTTCAGCTATGAGAGGCATCGCTCAAAAACAACCTGTGTACAATAATCTCGTACATAGAGAGACATTTTTCCTCTTCCTCTGCCTCTGTTTTAAAGTCTGTGGAAGGAAGGGTCCTTGCTTATTTGTTGGCACAGGTGTTGGAGCTGACCATCGCGTGCCTGGTTAGAAGTCCCTATGTTTCTGTGCTGTTTTCGGGAAAAAAATTCAACTTAAAGCTTGTGCTCCTAATTTTCAAAATGTGGAAAAAAGCAACATGTTTTATCTCATTCCTCACTCACTACAAGATTCAACACAGTGCATAGGTCTACTTTTTTTTTCTTTTTTTGCATTAGTATCTCATAAATATTATCTAATCAATATTTTAGTTCTGACAAGTTCACCTCATAAAATGTCCTGGGATTGACTCCCCGGCATGTTCTCCCTGTGTCTGCGTAGGTTTCCTCCGGATGCTCTGGTTCCCCCTAACACTAAAAACATGTTCAGTTGTGCCTTGCCCCAAAACTGTAGATGAAAGTTTGTTATAAAAGCTAGAATCTGGTACAAGCATCTCGGCCATTGTGCTTATTGTAAATGTTGCACATTGTTCAAATAATGCACCGATCCAGCCTTTTCCGATACTGATTCCGATATTTTGGCTTTAAGTATCTGCTGATACCAATATCAACCGATAGTGAAAGGACTGCAATACCTTCTTTTTCTTATCAAAACATAAGACATTTGGTAATGTTATGTATAATATGTAACTATTGTTTATAGTGCAAGTCGCAACTTAATAACTTGAATAAAATGTCAATCATTTTGAGATGAACATCAGCTGGTAATTACTTTTATTGTGCTCAATTAAAGGCACAACAATAGTATCAGCTGAACCGATATCATATAACCAATACTCGATCCAGCAAATTCCCTGGATCGGCACCGATATCGATCCAAGTATCGGATTGGTGCATCCCTGTCCGAATAAAAACAACCTTAGTTAATTAAAGTTTATTTGTAGAGTACCTCTCATGCACCCAAACAACTCAAAGGCTTTATATAAAACGCAAACATACACATGACAATTTCCATGAAAACAGATAGAAAAAAAACACAACTGAAATATTATTTGAAAATATTATACAAGTGGTTGTTTTTAGCTATTTTTGAGACACAAACACTTAAAACATGCATGTTCTTTGGTGAAGTATTCTCCTTTTTTTCAGTTTTAGCATGCAATGTTATCAGTTCTTGTCTATAGTATTATCAAGCTTTTTTGTTTTTTTCCTGGAGCTGACCATTGCGTACCAGATCAAAAGTCCCCCTGTTTTTTTGGGGCTGTTTTTGTTGACTTCCTCCACGCGTCTCACTCGTCTGTGTTCCACTCTTTGTCTCGAGGTGCATGAGCTGTGGCTGTGACGCACTTCCTTCCATTGTAGCCGGAACCATCGACCGAGCTCTGCTGAGGTTACTGTCAGCTGTTTACAGTAGGTTACGGTTGTGGTCCCAAATGTTTGTCATGTTTTACCCCCAGGATGTTCTGTCATCACAACACCTTACTCATAGGTGATTCTTCAGTGGTTTAATACTAGTGTGTCATGTGCTACAAGTGAACTTTGCCATACAAAGAATAACAGGCAGTTTGTTTCAAATGTATTTAATCTTATGTCAAATAAATAATAATTAGGTTATAAACAAAGCAGTGTAAGACATCACTTTCAGTTATTTGAACATAAAATAAATGGAAATAAAAATGTATTTGATGGCTATACAAAATAATGCCACATACTTTGACTATGATCTGAAACTTTCATCAAGATCATACATAGAACTACTGTTTTCTTTAAAGGAGACCTATTGTCATTTTTTCATATATTTAGGAAGAAACTATAGCATAAGTACATCAATAACTTGTATTTTGTTCATTGCAAAACACAAAAATTTGTTTAAACGGCTTGGAAATAGAAACCTGTCCATTGACTTCCTGCTCAAAACTGCAGAACTGGTAAGGCCCGCCTCTTCTTTGTAAAAGTTTATAGGCCACAAATGTAAAAAAAAATATATATATATACTGTATATTATATGTTGTTGTTGGAAAGTGTACATGACAATTTTGAACCTTACATGTTTTACTCACAATACTAGTTTTTGAATAAACGCGAGTAAAAAAAATAAATATAAACAGAAAAGTGAGTGGGGATAGTTGGTAGATGAAGACAGGGATTTTTTGAGCACTGAAGCATCAGATGCAGGACAATACAAGATTACTCAAACATGCATGAATCAATCCAAATACAACTTTGAACACTACTGTAACATGGTTAAAAACTCAGAAAAGTAGATTTTACATATTAGGTCCACTTCAAAACTTTTGCTTACTTACTTGCCTCATTTAATCTGAGCTTCATATTTCTATAAGGTCAGTTCGAGTTAGTTGAGCATGCTAACAGCAGCATGCTAACAACAAAAATAACACAAAATGCTCTGTTATAAACACAGCTTAAGTTTTTTACGCATTGACACTGACTGTGGTAGAATATATTACAAAACGTCAATATATTATTTAAGAAAAAATTATATTGGTGAATGCCTCTCTCTCTCTCTCTCTCTCTCTCTCTCTCTCTCTCTCTCTCTCTCTCTCTCCTCTCTCTCTCTCTCCCTCCCTCCCTCCCTCCCTCCCTTCCTCTCTCATATAAAGAAAATTAATATTGGTGTTGTTGTCTGTCTAGCCTTGGGTTTGATTGGAGGATCATCTCTGTGAAGGGCCTGTGACACTGAACAACCCTGTGTCTTTGTTGGCCGAGGTCAGCTGGTTTGTTTCCACTTGCAGTAAACAGCTGGTTGCTATGTGATGCCATAAAATAGATTATTTCCCAGCTCCCTGCAATCTGGCCATACTGCTACTGACACTGAGCTCTCGAAGTCTCATAAATGTGTCTGTATGCCAAGACAATATTCCTTCATTTTCATAGTGGCTCAGTCGGTAAGCAATGACTCTCTGACCAGATGGTATGCAGTTCAAATATCAGATCCAAAGACATAAGCCACTGTGTCCCTGGCTAAGACATTTCTGTGCGCAGTCACAGAATTGTGTCTAGATTTTGGATACACAAAATTACTAGTTTACAATTGCCATTCCTTGCAATAAAGAGAAAGGCTAATAACAAGTGTGTGTGTGGGGTGGGGGGTACATATTGCTGCAGTGTATTGTACTTAACGAAGACACATTTCATGTAAAATGTTCTGGACATTTAAGATTTTAAATGTCCTTTGGTAAATGAGGCATGAGAAAGTAACATCCCACAACAATAGAATATTCTGTTGGTCTAAAGTTAAACCAATGAGGTTTTAGACTAAAAATTTATCAAAGCATATGTAGACAGTAGAGTAATAGTAACACCAGTAACAACCCAGCAGTTTATTGGCTTGTTCAATGGCTGTTTAGTTAACATTTTTATATTATTTTTGCTAATGTATTTCTATGGAAGTTCTGCAAACCTGACAAGAAACATGGCATTTGCCATTCTTTGCATGGTAACTGTTGTCGCTTCCCGAGCCTTATACTGGTACTTCCTGGTTGGACACGCTGAGCACTAATTACTGTAAATAACAGCCAAAATCCATAATGATGGAACTAAAAATAATACCTGAGGATAACACCTTTACATTTTGTTAAATAATTGCTTAAACTGCCAAAAAAATTCCAGGTTTGTGTACATAAATTCCCTCTGCATTTTTAATGGTGCTTTTTGATTACATAGATGGAGGAAGGCACAACTTTTTGTAAATTTCAACATGTATTTGAGTTTGTTTTTGTTTTGTTTTTTCGTCACAAACTGCAACTCTACCATTTGTAAAACTGTGATGAAAGTTCAGCAAGTGTAGAGTCTATCCTACCAAAAAAGATTAATAATTAAAAAGAAAAACTATAAACACTATTGGTTTTAGATGGTTATCCAGTGTTTTTTCTTGCTAGAGACAGTAACATTTCTTCCACAGCTCCTTGCTCATCCCTATTACATGCCACCTAAACAAAAGTGTCAGAGGTGTTGTTTTTGCCTCTCTAACAGCCAGTCCAGACGGTCTGCATTAGCCCAATAACTCGGGTGTTTTGCAGACACTTTGCTGTTTGCACATCTGAGTGTGACTGGCTTTATTCAACCACATGTGACCAATGAATTCATAATATTCTCCTCTCCGCAATCCCACACTCCGGAGGTCAAGAGCGATCAGATTATCCCCGTGTGCTGCTGCTGCTGCTGCGGCTGATGTTTTGTGTCGGACTTTACTGAGTCACCACGGCAACCGCTCAATCAAGCTCTGAAGGATGCTTCCGTCAATTCACTGGAACAGCCTTTCAGTCTAAGTGCAGGAGGAATATTGATGACAGTGAGGATATGATTTATACTGAAGTCGTCTATGGACAGACACCATAATGTCATTGATAAAGAACAGGTTTCAATAATAACACAGGCACAATATATCATTTTTCAGATGGAGAATGTGCCACCTGCTTGATGTCATTTTTTTATGTATACTGATCTATATTGTTCAGAGATTAGCTTGAGAAGTCGCCTGTTGTCTGTGATTAAGAATTCTAATTATTGGATATCACGCTGTAAGATGTGAGGTTAATAATCTTAAAACAGCCACATTTGCACTATTTTCACATGATCGTTTTGGCTACGTTCGATTGTATCTTAGTGGATATCAGGCTCTGGGCTTTGTATGATATAGTCATTGGAGTTTTACCTTTTAGATGAGGCTGGAGCAACATGCTAGCAGCATCTTGGCATTTTGTGTGTGTGTGCGTGCGTGTTAGAGGTTACTGAATGAAGACAGACAAGTAGAGAAGGTCCGGTCCATTGCAAAGTTCTTGCTGTTACTTTAAGCAGTGCTGTTACATATTTACATATTTGATCAAGATCAAGTGTAAACACAGTAGAAGGATGTCCCACCCTGCTTCAGAAATGAAAAAAGAAGAGTCATTGCAGCTTGTCTTTTATTGTATGTCATTATAGTCTGCTGTTTTTCAGTCTCTCCATGTTTTTATTTATTTACACATTGGTTTTCAAATTCTGATGATGATGCACGACTCTGATTGGCTGATCCATCTGTCAATCACGCGCATGGAAAGTGTCAGATAAACACAATGATCAGACTTCTTCTTTTTAATCGTCTGAATTGTATCATCTGGATTTTCCAGGCAATAAAATTTTATCCAGTGGTATTATAGGAACATTTCAAAGCACAGGAACCATACCATGGTGTATTGGCAAATCATATATATTTTTAACATTCAAAAGTCAATTGAAGGAGGAATCTGGAAGGGGGTTCTATAAACGATAGACATGGTGCCAGATCAGCATTTATATTTGTTCTAGGGGTGTCAAATTAGTGCATTAATTGAGATTAATTATTCACAGACATGTTAACTGAGTTTTGTTTTTGTTTTTTTATCACATTAATCTATTTTGAAATCTTTAACTTCATTGTTTCCATATGTGAGTTGCAAAGTGGACATAAGGGTTGTTCAACTTGACAACTTAGCAACAAAAGACTTTTTTTGCAATATATTAATATTTCTCATCTACAACAATAATGTAATTAATTTAGTGGGATAAAAACAAAACAAAAACACTTCAGTTGAGTGTTTTTCTCAGCAATTTTAGGTGAGATTTAAAATAGATTAATTAGATTAATTAATTACAGATCATAATTAATTAATCTCTTCGATTTTTTTTATCGCTTGACAGCACTAATTTGTTCCACATTTTTTAGTAAATGTTAGTAAATGTTTTTGCTATTAGGATGAAAAGAAGATCAAGTTTAGAAACATGTTTAATTTTGGTTAAGGTCTTCCTTTTGACACCATTGCAACGTTATTGGTCTAATGCATGTTTCTGCTGTTTCTAACCACGGAAAATATGACATTGAGTAACTTGCAATTATAACATTATCTAATTGAAACATTTCATTGTCCTACATATACTCACAGCAGGTGGAATGTAAGCCAATAGCACAATAACAGGCTTGGTTATCAGTTTGTTTAGTCAGCAAAATGGCGTTTGTCTCTGCCCTACTGTCAGTAACTAAAGCATGAGATTAACTCCTGTGATTACACTATTATCCCGAAGTGCGCATTAGAGCATGACAGGTGAATGACGCAAGGCAAGGAAGCACAGAGACATAACAAGCCCTGTAAAAATGTTTTCACTCTATTATACATGCAACGTTCATCTGTCCAAACGGATGTCTCACCATGGAGAGAATGTACTTGAATCCCACCTAACACAGCGATGTGTTAGAATTTGTAAGAACCAATGTTGTTTTCACACAACATTCATTTCCAGCACCATTTCAATATTTAATGTGATATGCAGATACTGATTGTTGCCTGTGTTTGAATAATATACCAAGTGAATATTGTATTATAACAGTGGGGGGCCATGAAAGGCATGTTAGTAAGCACTTGGAAGAAAGTACTATTTTACACTTACTGCAATGGATTCAGATTCAGATGGTTGATCAGATGGAAATGCTTTTTGCATAAAGGCTCTATAGGTTACAGTAGACCTCATTAAACCTTAATGCTCTGGACAGAATCTGTCACCTTTTCAATCAAGAGTTCTGTGAACTTACTTACTCCTGCTCTAAATACTACAGAGAATCTTGGCCTATAATAGGCCTATAATTTCAAGATATGAGCTTTGTCCTGATCTTACCTCTATCCAAACTTAAATATACTGCTTAAAGTTTGAATATAATTATTCATAATCCATAACAGATTAGAGCAATAAAATTTGATTGACAGCCATCGCAAAAGTGTTTGTTGTGTTTTCCAAATTTGCCCTAATATCTCATTATGTACTTAGAGATGTGATTTGGAGTGGTATAAGAACAGGTCCTGTCACAGAGCCATACCTTTCTTCCCCTGGATTGACGCCGAAGGGTGCAGCTGAAATGATATTACGGCTTTAATTATAGGACTATGGCAGATTAAATCCCCCCAAGCAATTTAGCAGAAAGTGTGTCGCTTAGCAACACCATTGCTGTTCAAAAGCTGCTGCCAAATGATAAACATTAATCATTAATTAATATTTCATTTCAAATGTGGATTTATTGAACATCTGCGCTCTATCTGGAGCTTTAAGAGACTGGAGTCAGGGTTTCAAAGCTGAAAACTTGTTGAATTGATATTTTTCTCTTTTTAGGAGAAAAATATTTAAAACCTTTTAACAGTTCAGAAAAGTGTTTGGCCCCAACTTCTTGTGCCAAATTTTATGTTCACTGAGTTATTTACACATTGCTATTAAGTCATCATGTACTTTTGGAGGCGAATATGACTGCTGAAAAGTTAAAACTTTTGTTTGGGGTGTGCTCCAACGATATACATTACTTTCCTCTCATATATATTAAGGAGATCTATTGTGATTTTTCTGTATATTTAGAAAGAAACTATGGCATAAGTAGTCATGATTTGCATTTTTCAATGTAAAACACAAAAATGATCTAAAACGGCTTAGAAACAGAAATGGGTCCATTGACTTCCTATTGAAAACTGCAGAACTGATAAGCCCTGCCTCTTCATTGTAAAATTAAATTTTAAAAAGCCGTAGACTTAAAAATTACTATTTTTGTACTTGGAAAGTGTTTACATGGCAATTTTGAACCTTACATGTTTTACTCTGAGTCATAAGTTTTGACTAATTGCAAGTAAATGCAGACAAGTGGGTGGGGATAGGTGGTAGGTGAAGACAGGATTTTCTGAGCACTCGGTCATCAGATGCAGGATTATACAAGATTACTCAAACATGCATGAATCAATTCAAATACACCTTTGGAAAAACTATTCATGAGAGAACAATGTAGATTTTACACAATATAGGTCCCCTTTAAAGCTAAAGGAACAAGATTTCCATGAAAATAAACAAGAGGAGACTTTCCTCTATGAGACAAGAATTCTAGGTTAAAAAAGAAAAAAAAAAAGTTATAAGGTGTGCCTTTAGCATTTCAAAACAAAATAGTCTCAAACCAATGACCAACAACATTTTGAAACCTTTAGCTGATGCTAGCCTGCTTAGCACAGTAGCCAATAGGTGCAACTGTGTGATGGAGAGTTTGTCATGAGCAAACAGAAACTCTCTGTCTCAGTCAAACTGGTCCCTCAGACATGGTCATCTCAGAAAATCCCCTTCACTTCAGTTTTCACACAACTTTCCTTCTGATTGCGCAGAGCTTCTTTCGCTGACTTTGGCAAACATACAGGACCTCACAGGTCTTAACTGTTTCTCAATGTGCTATAGCGATAGCCTCCAGATTAAAATAGAAACCGTAGCGGATTGGATTAGTTTAATACGCCGTTTCAGATCGTGTCATATTCTGGGCGCATTGCCCCTGTTTATTAGGTGTGTCCGAAACACAATTAGCCCACATTTCACCAAGATTCCCTTTGAAGCTGGGGTGTTATGGAGCGGGCCACACGTTGAGCTGCTCTGGCGTAGCCTAAAAGCGAGTTAAAAGGCATTTTTGCGCATGTTGGTTCTCAACAATAGCCCAATAGCCAATGAGCAATTTAGCTCAAACCGATTTGCATTCTGTCAAAATTAGGCTGCTTTTTAAAAAAATGAATGTAATTCTTTATAACGTCAGAAAATAACGCATTGTTTTTTCTTCTTGACGGGCAGAATATCCTGCTGACCCTACATTATTAAACTCCTGAAAACATGCTTTTAATTCTGACAGCAAACGCAACAATCTAAAGCATGACAAATTAGAACATATTAGAAAAGGGAAAATTCCAGGTGAGTAGGCCTAACGTGTTAACATGTTTTGGAACTAGAGTTCTCTGGCCGCAGCATTAAACACCAGTTGCGCGCTCTCGCACAAGTTCCAGCGGTAGGGCGCGCACACTGACGTCCGTGGCTATAACACTAGGCTAGCTCTTTTTCCGTGTATAAAGGACCTGGACAGTCTCTTCTCTCGCACCTAAACCTCAACAGATGAAAGCAGAGCGAGGTTTTGGGTGCCGAGAGTCCGGAGCAGAGCGCGAGGGGAGGGAATCCCTCCAGTGCCTGCTGCTTCCTTTACCAAGAAACCCACTCGCGCTCTCTGACGCAACTGCCCATTTTAGGAAACATGCGTCAATGGACCGAAGCAAGTGAGAAAAATAGTGAAGTTCACAGTGCGCGCTGACGTCCGTGGCTCAAACACTTGTCTCAAATGGTCTTACAGCCACTTTCCCGTCTCCCCGCTCTCCAGATAAGTCTCTAATGTCCGCTTGCACAACGCTGCTATAACGGAGAGTATCTTTTTGTGAGTCTGAGCCGCTCTGAACCCCTCCCTGACCGTGCGTCGCAACGCCCAGGCGTGACGTCAGCCGTGTCGTTGGTGTTGAAAAGCCGATGCATTTTGTTCATAGTGCCATTGAAGTGAGTCATCTCTAGGAAGTGTGGTGAAAAGGAAAAGAAAAAGTTCGAACTGTTCCGAGCGCTCAGATCAGGCACTTAGACGGAAAATAGTGAGCACACCAGAGGACATAGGTCTTAAAGTGAACGTTTACCTGCGTGACTCACGGCACTTGTCTTCACTGGATCTGCAGCAGAAAGGTGTGCTGTAGACTTGGGACTGAAGGGCGCACCTGAGAAGACCTTTAGGGTAGAAGAGAATAGTGAAGCAAACATTACAAGCAGGCAAATACGCACTTGCACTGGCATCTTTAGATGTTTAGGTGCGTTTAGTAACAAAGCTTTGCACTTTATTCTAACTTCTTTGGATTTACTAAAACAAATATCTGAAGTCAGAGGAATTTTCTTGTATTTCTGGTGCCTTTAACTGAGGATTTAGGGAAAAGGTTTCAGCGCTCAAACTGAAATCTTGCTCTTTCCTGGATCATGTACCAGGACTACCCCGGGAATTACGACACCTCGTCCCGCGGCAGCAGCACTTCTCCGGGTCAGCCTGAGTCCTTCACGAGCGGCAGCAGTACGATCGGTAGTCCGATCTCTACCTCCAATTACCAGGTGAGCCACTTGCACACAGCCTATCCACACCATTCATTATGACATTCCTTCTCTTGACCTAATAGAACAATTTCACTGATATGGAGAGCTTAGGTGAACCCGTTGACACTTCATGACTCAAGACCCAATGTTCTAATAATTAGCAGATATCCCCAGCTAATGAGTCACTATTTGTCGCTGTTCAAGTGTTTTACGCACCGCGCCAAGAAATATTACGCGCTCCTTTGACGCACGCCATTATTGTCTTGGTCCGTGTTGCAAAATGAACCACACGTAAATCAATTCAGTAGTCTTTATAACTGTCAAGCTGTTGCAAAACACGTGTCTTGTTTTTTCCACTCGTAAAAGACATATTATTTTATATGTAACTGCTCGGCGTAAATGTTCTGATCTGTTTTACTCTAAGAGACCAATTTCACTGTGATCATATACGCAAATTACATTTAGAATAAGCGGATGAAGAAATGTATTTGGGCACCGGTTGTGGCTTTACAATTCTCGTACGCGCATGCACCTTTGGATTTACTGTTCTTAAATAGATGTTCTCTCAGATAACATTGTCATCTTTGATAAATACATGTGTTCACCTATAGCCTAGGTATACTGTATTTAATTTAGGCTCAACACATGTCATTCTGTGTAAGACGCGTGGAATGATTAGCCTACGAACGCTAGTGAACTTCTCACGAAAATCAAGATAATGCAAGGTTTTATACCACAATAAAGTCTCCGCTGTATAAAGTGTTCTACGAAAAGACCTCATCAGACTCACGCAACATGTAAACGACTTTTGGCCCATGTCTATTATTGCCCTGTTTCTCTGTAATCACACACTGGCAGCCTGTTTCCCATTACAGCGGGTTGGAACATGACCTCTTCGTTAGATTTTGCGCACACACAACAAGCTTTCTATTAACCCCTTTAACCCCCTTTAGACGCACAGGTTGGCACTCATTAGCGCACTAGTCTTTACGTACACACACGTCGTATTATTATTAGTGATAATATTGGTGTCAACCTTGATTCTTCTTAAAACAGATAAGCAACATGTTTGTTATCTCTATTTGGAAGCGGAGTGCACTTATTGTAAAAGTGAGGTTGTGTAAAATTCCTCCCGCATAATTCCGGCGAACTGCCTTCCCTGTTCCAGCTGGCTGCTTCCCCCATTACTGGAACTGAGCGCGTTTCACATGTGCTTAACAAATCCCATACATAATGACTCACCAGATAAACAAAAGTTCCAAAAGCTCTGCCGGGATGTCCGTCGGAAAGTCAGGAATATGTGGGATAAGGACGTGCGCAAATTACGCACATGGACAGAAGGTTGGTGGGCTCAATAGACTTGACTGCAAAGATACAAAAACCCTGTGCTTCTTCTAAGAATGTTGTACATGTTCTCTATTGAAAACTGTGCAATGAACTAAGAAGTTAGTTGCAAAAAAATGGAAATTAAGAATAAATGTCCAAAAGTTAGAAAATGTAGTGCCTTTGACTAATTGTCATAGTTTTGTTTTGTAGTAAAAACAAGATTCACAGGACACCTTGGGCTTTCCCACATGAATCACAGCGTGTGTCACCGCTCCTCTCCAGGGGTTACATTCAGCACTGAATCATTACTACAAGCTCTCGAATCCAGAATAAGCATCATTATGTGCCTGTAATTCTATTCTGTTGCACATCCTGACTTCTTCATGTCTCTTCTTCTGCAGAAGTATAGAGTCGACATGCCCGGCTCAAACAGTGCCTTTATACCCACCATCAACGCAATCACCACCAGCCAGGACCTGCAGTGGATGGTGCAGCCCACTGTGATCACCTCCATGTCCAACCCATACTCCCGCTCGCACCCCTACAGCCATCACCTGACCAACGGCCCGGGTCTGCTGGGTCACAACACTCTGGCACGGCCTGGGGTCATACGATCTATTGGGGATGCACGAAGACGCAAGAGAGATGAGCAGGTGAGTTTTCAACCAGAACTTTTATAACACTGGTGGGCTTGTAAGTTTGTAAGAATTGTTGTTTGTGAAAACACAAGTGCATTCAAACACATGCCCCATAGCAAAACTAATCAAAAAATAAATAGAAAGAATAATAGTACAATTGTACAATAGTACAAAAATGTGCCGAAATGGGTCACAGTTTACCCAGGCCTGATGTATAGCCGGCAACATATTCATTAAATAATTACTAAAAACACCAAAGTTTATGAAAAAGGAATAAGACATTAAATAGCACAAACAAGCTCAAAAAAAATGCAAATTTCTGTCAATTTTTAACGCTCACTCAGATTAAATCCACTTTTGTGTTAGTCTTTGAGTGGCTTGGGGGACTACTGGAAGAGTTAAAATAAACTACACTGGAAACTATCAAAGCAGAACATAAATAAAGTGACAAAAAGTTCCATATTTCCTCGATTACCAATACTGAAATTTATATCAGAGGGTATTGTTTACATTACTTAATAGGGTAATGTCAATCCTTCTCAAAGTAATAATTTTTTAAAAAGCTAAAAAGTGATACTTCTTGGCAGGCATTACACTTGTTGTCTGTGCCTCTTGTGCCATGCTATACTGTCAGTTTATTTACCCACTACATTCCTGTCTTTGTCGACCTCAGCTCAGCCCTGAAGAAGAAGAGAAAAGGCGAGTGAGGCGTGAAAGGAACAAGCTTGCTGCCGCCAAATGCCGCAACCGCAGACGAGAACTCACAGAAATGCTACAAGGGGTATGTAATGTACTGATGTATAGACACACACCTGTACCATGTAAACTGTGGTAGTATTGTTGATCTATAAGGAAAAGAGTGTTGAAAAAATAGCAAAGAACTAGTGAGGTAGCCTAGATTTCCTGATGAGTGATTGGACTCCACGCCTTAAACCTTACAACTTGCAGTACAGGTTCTGGCAGTGTGGGTCTGAGAGCCGTGATGACAGGCGCTGAAAAGCTTTTTGTCTGGAGCGGCAGACAGAGGTAGGGCTGTCTCACTGGCCCTCCCTGGCAGACACTAACAGCATCTAAATGGACTAATTAGCCACATTACAGTGAGGTTGTCAGAATTACAAGAACAGAAAGAAACCTAGGAGTGGAATTTACTGTAGGCAGCTGTCTATGAGACTCTGTGACAGTTTAAAAAGGGAGGTAATTGCTTGTTTTTCAATGTAAAAGTATGTTATCTAATCAAACAGCAATATGTGTTTGGTTAAAATTCCTTTGAAGGAAGTAGGAATTGTCCTTATATGGCCTGTTATTGATGTCATACAGCCTATGCTCTCCCTTTGGCTCCTTCAAAACAACTTCCTCATACCTTTGCCCACGAGTCAAAGTTCTCAGACAGCAGTTTGTCTGCCCTTATCTGCTCAGGCCGTGTTCAGGCCAAGCTTACGTCAGACAACAGCAACCCAAGCAAAAAGAAGTAGTCAAATAAAATCCATGACTTTACCAACTTGCTGCTGTGTCTGAGCCAGATTAGATTATTTGAAATTGTATGTGGTTAACCGAATGTTGCTATTGCAAGTAAATACTGCCCTCGTGCGGCAAGCTAGTGGTACTAGTTTTGTCAAGACTGGGATTATAGTTTGGTAAAATATAATATTTAAAATATGTCTCTTGTTGGATTCAAAAGGTACCTTTACTTGATCTTGTCTTGAACAGAAGGCTTATGCTTTATACACTGACTATTCTTTTCTTTAATCGTGACTAATAGAATATATATGACATTTACAGTGCAATAGTTACAAAGATACAAGGGCAAAAACAAAACAATAAAAGATAATACAATCAATTCTGACTGAAATAGGCTATATATTTAAGCATAGCATATAATATTATAGGCTCGAGCGGGACAAAATTGACAAAATTATTTTTGTTCTAGACATATTCTGATAACAATTATCAGACAAAATTAGGAGTAAATCCCACAAAAGTGTGTGTGGACATGTTTTAATGTATTAATAGAGGTGTTGTTACTGAGCAAAAATATCTACAATTTATCTTCATAGCTTTATTTTACTTTTTAGTTTTATTGCCTTTTTTCGCTGATTTTTTATAATTTTATTTATTTATTTATTTTTTACATTAAACTATACATTCGCATTTTTTTATTCTTTTCTTTTTCCTTATCACATGATTGATTGTAACATTTTCTCTTTTATTACCAGGAGACCGAAAAACTGGAGGAGGAGAAAGCGGACCTTCAGAAGGAGATCGAGACTTTGCAGAAAGAGAAGGACAAGCTGGAGTTTATGCTGGTGGCCCATAACCCTGTGTGCAAACTCCCCATGGAGGACCGCCACCAGTCTAACGGGCACCACCCTGCACACCACCAGCCCACCCAGCCTCAGCAGTGCACGCCCCTGCCCCTCACCATGCGCTCCTCCATGCCTCCTCGCCCCTCCATGAACCAAGTGGTGGTCAAACAAGAGCCAGAAGACAGGGAGGACAAACATCCGCAGCGCTCCGTCATCAAACCTATCTGTCTGGGCGTGGGAGGGGGTTTGTACTGCTCGGACGGGGACAGCCTGAATACCCCTGTGGTGGCCGCTTCTACTCCGGCCCAAACCCCTAACAACGCACCTAACCTCATCTTCACCTACCCCAGCATGATGGAGCCGGAGAGCCCCTCACCGTCCTCCGAGTCTTGCTCAAAAGCACACCGTCGGAGCTCCAGCAGCGGGGACCAGTCGTCAGACTCGCTCAACTCCCCCACACTTTTGGCACTCTAAAATACACTGTGATTCAATCCCCTTTTACAGTGTCTTTTAACAACAAGAAAAGCACATAATAATAAAGTCCGGACCAAGCTGACCGAGTTGTGTTACAACCGCCAAGGGCTAAGACGCGCGATCCTTCAAACTTTTTACTATGTGCGTGCAACAGTCCCATACAGTGTCAATCTCTTTTTTTGCCATTTCAAACAAGAGTGTCAAATTGTTTACTGGGCATAAACATACTCTTATGCCAACAATACGGACTGATTACGAATTTATATTTTGACAATTTATGAGAAAAAAAGCCATGTGGTCGACACTTGCACTCTGCCAAGACGAATCAATAACGAGGTCAGACAGAAGATATATAATGATAAACTTTTAAAATCAGGAATCACACATTTCTGACATCTTTTAATTGTATTTATGGCTCGTGATATATTTTCTGGTGTGTTTTTGTTCAGACATTGTCCTTTCTCTAGAAACATCCACGTGGCGTTGCAAAGGAAACAAGCCAACTTTAAATCGCAAATGCCTCTTTTTGTCGCAGCGGCTTGACTTTACATAAGTATTGGTGTGACTTCTTCAGTGATTCTGTATCTCTTGTGTCTTTTTACATTGATGTCAGGGATTTTGATGCTAACGGATCGTCGAGCCAGCCAGTGTTGCGGTACTTTGTCATAAATCATCAACATTTTGGACAAAACTTTGAAAAAAAAATTGTTTTGTTTCACTGTTCCCAAAATACAATCGATTTTCCAACACAAAGATGACACATGTAATCCTGTTATTCATCAGTCCTTGTCTACAAAAGAGGGATTTTAAACATTTTTTAATTTTTTTCAGATATGAACAAGCCACTGTGGTCTAGACAGCTGCCAATGATGTCAACCCTGTTTATGCTGTGTTTGTAAATCTGTCATTTTGAGTAAAGAAATATGGTGATTTTGGGGCGTGTGAACATTTGCCAACATTGAGGTACTTAGTAGAAACTTTTAGAGAAGCCATATGGGCCAAATAAGTATTTTTCCCTCGCTATTACAAAAGTTGAGGCGGACTCTTTCTGCAGCAGGCCTGAGAATGAAGTTTTGAAGTTCTACAAAGCACTTCTTAAATCATTTCTACAAAAGGGAAAGGGGGTTTTCAATACAGTGCACTGAGAAGGACAATTGTGATTATTTTGTATTGCTTACTTCGTACATTCCTGTATTAGTGGGGTCGTCAACTTTGCTTGTCTTTTGTTGCGCTGGAAGCAGGAAAAGTGACAAATCAACAACTGCTGCTGTTTGGGAAGACGTCGGCCATATTGGGGGCGGTTTTTGATAGATGAAAACCAAAAAACAGTGATGTGTGTGGTTGTATGTGTGCGTGAATGTACAAGAAGCCTCCGATAGAGACACATAGGAAAGCCATTTACTGTAGATCTTCTGATGTACTTTGTCATCTACTGTCTGTCACTTGTTTTCAACTCTTTACTGATTTCCAAATGCTTTAACTGTTTAAAATGATTCAAAATGGATAAAAACAGCAATATGTATAGCAGTGTTTGTTAATTTAAATGAATAATAATAATAATAATAATAAATCATTTTCATCTTAGAATCACGTGTTAATGTGTTTCTTGAACTCTTTCTTTCTTATAGGTCATTAAGCACTTCTACAGGCTTACTTTTACTCACTCAAAAACTGGACACTGTCAGTGGTGTTTTTGTGGCAACTGTTCACAGATGAAATTGTGGAAGTAACCATGGAAACACTATTTGATAAAAAAAATTGTAATTTTTTTTAACAGGCATTATCAGTACTAGCTTTTTAGCCATATTTGTCTTCATATCCAGGATTCCCTTTAAGCAAAAGTATTGTTCACAACTACAGTACAAGTGACAAAAACTTTATGTTGTAAAATAATTTAAACGTTTGTCTTACTTAAGTTTATAATTTTGAATTTTTACATTTTATCTTTTCTCTGATGATAACAAATTATGTATTTGTTCTGCACAATTTCTAATTTATTATCTACAGCAAATGTGTCCAGACTGATACTCTTATAGTACACAGAGCTCTTGAGTGTCTTTTCCTCTTACTTGAATAAATTCGGGGAGCACTACTCTGTACTTTAAAATAATTAATATTAGCTGGAAGTAACTTTTCTCCAACTTCAGCTACTCTACTCACCTCTTAATAAACGTTTCTTGTAGAAGATAGTTTTTGAACTATTGAGTTCTTCTGTTCATTCTGCAGCCTGAATTATGGTTGAAAATGTGACCAAGAAAAGTGCACTGAAAATTCAATTGGAGGGTCAAAACTGTTACTGCTTTGCACGACATTGTCTACAAATTGAAAAATACAAATGTAAATTCAAAACATGTAAATTCAAATTCCAAACCACAAAGGCAAATTCAAAAATGCGACGCCAAACACAAATTCAAAAACTCAAAAAAAAAAAATAAATAAATAAACACGCACTAAAATTAAAAAATCTGCACCAGCTTTCGAGAACACAAACACAAATTCAAAAACATGGTCTAAAGTTCAAACTCACAAATGCAAATTAATGAACAGGCATCAAAATCTAACAAAGCAGCTTATGGAAAGAGTACGTTCTTATTCCTCTATTGTCCTGTGTACTTTCTCAAGCCGGGCCCTGTCAAATCTCAGAAGCTAAGCAGGATGCTGCCAGGTCAGTACTTGGATGGAAGACCACTGGAACATGTGCCACAGTGGGTTATGTAAATCGGGTGGTTAGCTACTGCAAACTGATCAAATTCACGATAACCAATTGACCAATGGCCAAAAATTACTCAGAACACTATCATTCGAAATACATCTCTCTCTCTCTCTCTCTCTCTCTCTCTTCTCTCTCTGTCTCTCTCGCTCTCTATGTCATTCATGGTGTAACACTGCCATCTAGCTAACATTACTGTGCAATAACCATAATTTTTCATAATTTGAGAAGGAAGACAACTATTGCATTTAAGAGCAATTTCAACACAACGAAGGCAAAAAGCAACACTAATTCAGCAAGAGCATATTTTATACGGCAGCAGGAACTATTACCCTAAATGATCTGATATAAAATCTATTATTTCAGGTTTGAAATGCCCCTGACTCTAATATTATACACTGACCAGGAGATGGCAGCATATGTGAGGCAAATGTAGCCTACTTAAAAACATTATTAAACTAATTATAGCAAATGTATAAAACCATTGCTTTGTCCCAGTTTCACACAAGAAATGTCCCTGTGTCCAGTAGATCACTTAATAACCAGCCGGAGGAAATGTGATATTTTGTCGTTTGTTTAATCAGTTTTGAGTAAAGCACTGGCAGAATTCTCTCAGACTAATAAGCCACAGGTGCAGTTAAAATTATAGTTCTGATCGCTTTGTTAAAATGAACACTAAAGTATTTCTTCTTCTCTCATCTGCTTGACTTTCTCTCTTTTCAGCAATATTGGTATGACTGTGTAGAATTCAGTTTCATCTTTTTCATTTCCTGCAGAAACAAAAATCAATCATAGAACCTGATCTCAGCTTCTGTGAGAGTATGGCCCTTTTTCTGACAATGCAAATTCATTTTGTCTTGTGGAAAAATGTAGGGTGATCCCGTTTGTAAAATATCAATGGATGAAATGGCATTGTGGGCACTTTGTATGAAAGTTAAACTCCAGCTGAGTCAGGCAGTACAACAGAGACAAGAGGAAATGTAAGTGTTTACAAATGACAGGTCGCAAACAGCCTGAAATGTGATCCGTGATGACTTCTGTAAGTGACCCGCTGCAGGTACATGCATTGTGAAACAGTAAAACAAAGAATGTCATGCTCTATTACAACTTAAGGTTATATAAGAAACACAAATCAAGCTGAACATGACAGGACAGACATGGTGTATTATTTTCGCTGTTTGTATCTTTGAAACAGGCTTTAATTTTGCCTATTATCTATTAGAACTGAAATGTAAAAAAGCATGTGATGTTCTGACAGGAGGAATTGAGCTTTTGAGCTTCTGGCAGGAAGGGAAATGACTAAGGATAAATAATCAAAACAATATTAAAACAACCTTTCCTGATATGCTAATACAAACAAGTCTGGTTTATTTATGGAGTTAAAACAGTGTAGAAGATTTCAGAGATCTACCTTGACATTACATACTGTATATAGGACATTTGGAACAGCATATTGTGAGGCTCAAAGGAGAATCTCCACAAACAGAACTGTTGTGTTTTTGATAAGAAACCAACAGGATTCAGAATGTGAATTACATAGTTAGGCTAGTGTCCCAAAAATCCATTCACGTGAAAGGGGTGATGTGGCTTCTTTATTTTGTCATAGTATGAAAATGAGGTACTTCCCAGCTATTATTAAAGCAAGACAAATGTATTTGTATAGCACATCTCATACACAAAGCAGTTCAAAGTGCTTTACACGGCAGGCAAAGATGCATCAATCCACTTTGAAAAGATGCATTAATCCACTTTATTACATTTTAGGACATCCCAGTCATTATTAATCCACTTTATTACATTAGGCGCATTTGAAGAGCAAACTTCTGATTAGAATCTGCAGCTGCAGAGATGCTCGCTCAGATGAAAGCAGGATCAATAAGTTTATCTCGTCTAATCTTTAATAAAGCCATCAGCATGCTTTAGTATTGGTAGACATGCTTAAATCCACACACCAATTACCTGTTTTCACCAGAGGAGTTTGTTATTCTTTGTGTGAATAATAAATAAATGAATGCATTAAAAACATTTAACACTTTAGATGAATGAGTGAGGGGCGTTTTGCTTACTCACAAGTTTTTCCTTATGCCATGTCTTCAGAAATAACACATTTTATGTGTAAAATCCAAACCAAGAGACAAGTTTCAAGTCAGATTTGTCAGATGTATGTTCTTTTTTATTTTACTGTTGTTCAGTTTGATGTGTGTAAAAGCACTAAAGAGGTGATCAAGCTGCCTCTCGTGAAACAAAATGCATTGTTAAAAACATTCTTTAAAATTAAATGTCCTTTTTATCTATATGGATGAAGTGGATTAAATGAAATACCAAAACACCTTTAGGAGCAGTCTGGGCTGTTACTTCCAGATGAAAGTTTGTGTTGAACCAGCACAGGGACACACACACAAAAGAAATACATATACATTAAAAAAGAAAGCTTATTATTCCTGCTTCTGGTGTAATTTTTAGTCTATTCAGAAGTACTTTGTTAAAGATTTCATTTGAGTTATACTACATCTTATCATGCTCCCTTCATGCAGAGTAAGGCAGGTGCAAAGAACAGATAAGCGGTCTAATGTACTTTGCAATGATCACTATGGCGTGTCTGATTCCTGATCATTCTATTCCTTATATGGCTTGGTTCTTAATGACATACATTGAGGTGCCCATGCATGAATCACAGTTTGGCTGAATAAGCAGAAAGCACCACAAAGCATAATTAAAGAGTTAATTGATTTCTTATCTCTAGTAACCGCAGAAGAAAAACTGTGTGAGTAGTTCTGTTTATGAGCATTTGTACCAGCTGCACATTGTATTTTTCTCTGCTAGAGCAAAAATGTCTTCTGAAATTCATAAAACATACTTTATAGAGGAAACCGGTCTTTTCTAAAGCTGATCACAAGCCCACTATATAACTACAACGTCTAGTTCGTCGTACATAATAGCCTAATATAAAAACTTATATCACAAAATTTAAGAGTAATGAGCAAAACTAAAAAAATAGTAAAACTTAACTGGTACCATACACAAGCACTTGTTATGTACTTGTGTATGTCTAGTACAATATTATGTTTTTGTAGTGTAGAATTGCAGATGTAATGTGTGTAATTGTTTTTAAGTCACACACAGAACAGACGGTAAAAAACAGCATCTTTCATTTTTAAAACACCAATGCATTGCAGGAAATGAGAGGTAAAAATAGAGACAGAAATGACAATTAAATGAAATGTGAAAATTATGAAAATCTTCTGTACACAAATGAGTCAGTTTTTGAAAGAACTTGAGTAATTTAATGTAAACAATAGATGCTAGATGCTTTACGTAAACAATAGGAAACGATTCACAATTTAGTTTATGTTTCCACCTATTGTTAAGGTGTCTTTTTAATGGATTTCAATGACAAACCTAAATAGTGCTGTGTGTTGTAAAATTGCAGCTCTAAATTGGTGTTCTGCAGTGGACATAAGACACAATTCTATGAAGCTCTTTTACTATGCACTAAAGTTATGTTATGTGAAGTGTGTTGTGTGTCTGAATTGAAACCTGGCTGTCCTTTACGTGTAGGACCTTTTTGCTGATGGTGACTTTTCGTTATAAAGCCTTAGTGATGAACTGCATCATGGTCTGTCTTTGAGGAAGGACATGAGAGGACAAAAGGACCACTGTAATAGTACAGAGTTCTGTTGACTTATGTTGGAACCCTAAGGCTACTTATTAATTTTTAGACTTTTGAAAAATACTGGCTATAAAATAATAATTCATAGCATATTCTCTCTAGGAGGGCATGTAAAAATAAATGCTGTGGAGGGCAGTCCTGATTGCAGCCTGGTACTATTGATTGGTGCAGTCTTATCTTTTGTGAGATAACAATCCAACACGTTGATATAGCTGATGAAGGAACTGCATCCAACATTTACAAGGACATTTAAGCACAACACTGCACAAAGACCAAATATCGGGGTAAGAGATCATCTTGAAAAGTTAATCTTGGTCATGCTTAGTGGTTAAGTCAATGAAGTGATTGTGTGGTTTAAAGATTGCGTCCAATAGGCAGAACAGCGTATTCAGCACCTTATAAGAACCCTTTATTGACTTAACTGGCACATTGATTAAGAAGTCATTACTATGATAATACAGACACCAGCAGGGTATCTTCCTTTTGAACAGAGCAATTATGAACCACAAACACAACAGATGTTACAGAGGGACATGCATGTCGATATCAGAACACACTGCAGAGGTGCGGGCAGTACAAGCAGGCTGAGGAAGACAGCTGTGTGTTGGAAGCTACAAATAAATGTGCAATGGTTAATTTACTGTGCATGCAAATGTAATACTGTGCATTCTCATTAGCTTTATTTATTCATGTACAGATCTCAAATCTGTTGTTTTCACAGTGCGATGTCGAATAATGTCAAGTTGTTTTTGCTTTTCATAAAACTTTGAAAACTTCTGGAAGATGTTTGTAATGGGAAGGGCCACAATCAGCAGTCCACAAATGATGCAAAGAGTTCCAATAATTTTTCCCGGAAAAGTGACCGGGAAAGTGTCTCCGTAGCCCACAGTGGTCATGCTGATAGTGGCCCACCACCAGCCCATAGGCATGGTCTGCAGAGTGGACTCCTCTGTCTCTTTCTCCACAAAGTACACCAGAGCAGAGAACATGGAGATGCCCACAGACAGAAAGAGCACAAGCAGACCTACTTCTCGAGAACTGTGCCTGAGTGTGGCACCAAGAGAGCGAAGGCCCGCTGAGTGGCGTGCCAGTTTCAGAATACGAAACACACGCATCAACCTCAGGATCTGAACTACTTTGCCAAGGTTCTCCAGCTCAGTGCTCTCCCCTTCATCCATCATGTCAAACACTATGGTGACATAGAAGGGCAAGACCGACAATAGGTCAATGAAATTGAGAGGGCTACACAAAAACCTTTTGGCTGAAGGTGCAACCGCCAAGCGAAGAACAAACTCAGCAGAGAAGAACAGAACACAGATGTTCTCAATTACAGTCAGCGTTGGGTTTTCAATCTCTCGTTCATTTTCATCCAGCTCATGGAAGTCAGGCATGCTATGCACACACATGGCTATTATAGACAGGAGCACTACACTTAGAGAGGCCACAGCCACTGATTTGGCTAAAGTGTTGTGTCCAGGGTCCTCTAGATGTATCCAGATGCTTCTGCGCATGTCCCCACACCAGGACCCCTCATACAAGTCCAAGTTGTCCTCTGAAACTGACAGCTGCACACTGGAGGAGTCTGAACCCTCCAGGTTTTGATCTTCACTGTCCCAGCCTTTGTCCTCTGCCGCTTCCAGAAGCTCTAGAAACTTGTCACTGCAGCAACAGTCCAGATGTCGCTCCTTTATGCCCCAGTACTCTATCTCCTGAACAAAGGACACCACACAAAGACCGTCCACTAGGTGAATTTTTCCTGTCACGTAAAAGTTTAACACAGAACAGAAAAACAGAGGGTTTCTGTCAAAGTAGTACTCCATATCTGAGGGACTGAAGTCATCGCACAGCTCCAGGATAGCCTCCTGTGAGCTGCAGCACAGGAGACGTCCCAGGCGTGTCTGGGGAAACTTTTTCAACATGTGGGTGTCCATCCTCTGTTTGAACCCTCCAACATTGACGTTGATAAGGCAGTCGTCCCTGCTGTGGGGTGTCTGTCCATACATCTGTCCATACAGCATATTGGATGCATCAGTGAGAGGAGTTCTCCTGGACACAACAGCAGACAGTGATTAGTACACCCTGGACATGATGTTTACAGTATACGACTTCTTACCATAGGATCACCTTACATGGCGGTTTCTGCGCAACTTTGTAATGGAATGAGATGTATGCAATGGTATCTCTGACTCTGCATGTTTTATTTTCGCAGACAAGAAATAGGGCAATAGGATCAAATCTTAAGCTTTTATACCTACAGTCCCACGTCTATCGAGAATTTGACAATAGTTAAAATATGTAGATATAAACATAATTGAACTAATAAACAATCATTTCAAACTTTGAACAGTAGCTCAACATGCAAAACACAATGCAGGCATGTGACACAAAAACACACAATTCTATTAAAAACACAGCTGGATACTTTGAATGAACAGCTACTTTTACAACAACCGTGCAGCTAACAAGACGTGCATCCAGTCAGTATAGAATTACGCACGGTAAATAAGCTATAGCGTTTCAAACAACGAAGACGCTTTTCTCGCTTTTCTCTTACAACTGTTAGATCTGACCAAGTAACATCATTATTCCAGTATAAGATATTTATTTATTCTATAGTTTACCTGAAATTGTGGTCTGTCTTGTTCAAACTAAAGCATTCCTACGTGCGTAAAAGTAGTTTTCTTCCAAATAAAAACATTCCTTTGTGCGTAAAAGTTGAAAAAGGGATCTGCTCGCTGGACTTTATCATGTTCAAGAGTCAGTGTGATGTCCGCTCTGCACGCGCTCTGCCAGACTGGCCCTTGTGGAGCAAGATGAAACAGCAGCTCCCCTTCAGACCGCCGAAACTCTATGCGAATGTGCCACACTCTTCCTAAAGCAAAGAGGACAATGTGGTGTCTTAGCGCGCTCAGTTTACAGCCTGAGCAGGTCAGTCGTGCCACATTAATTGCTGTGAATGTTTAATGCTAGTGTTGCTTTTTCTGAAGAAAGGTTAACCACTGGAAGAAACACTGCCCTGTCTGTAATAATATACCCCTCATAAGTAATGCAAAAAAATAAAAATAATACAAATAAATTAGCAATAAATAATCTACATATTAATATTACTAAAATGGTTTAAAAAATGAATTTCTTAATCAAGTCAGTGAAATAAATTTAGAAAAAAATAACATTTTTAGTTAAGTCTTCAAACCCGCCTAGCAAGGGTCAAGGATCAGTGTTGCAATACAGTTTGTAATCAGTAGAGGGCAGAAGAGATATAGTTGTCACCCACTAAGGTTACTTTATTCACTTCACATTACAAAAATCAGTGGTATAAAAAATATTAAAAAACGTGAAATATGTGACCAAAAATAATATTTAGCTTAACAACACCAACAATATAACATAAGGTAAAATATGTTATCATTTTTTTGTCCCACAGTGGAGAAATTCTACAAATAAACCAGCCTAGTTATACATTGAGGCTGTGACAAAGCGGGCAACAGGTGTATTTACTAATCTCTTGCTCTAATGCACAATGTTTACAAACGTTGCAGATCCAAGGTGAATGTTGGATGGGGAGACCAGTTACAATACATGTGGGTAACCGGCCATCGGTTCTGAAAAAGGAAATACAACAGGATTTAGTCAGTTTTCTTTCTATAATATTTATTATGTGAATGTGACTTAAACAGGTGAATGGTTTTACCCTTCTAAAAGGTTGTCCATGTGCATCATGTCGAGGGGTCGATTGTCTTTGGGTGTGTGTTTAGTGAAGATCTCCAGAGCGAGGTCTTCATAGGCTTGTCTCTGCTCAGCACTCAGACTCTCTAAAGACTCCAGTTTGATGAAGGCCTGCGAGCAGGTGCCAAAAGCCCGGTTTGCAGAGGCACAGACTGCTACGAGGGAGTAGATCTCCACAATGGGGATGATGTCCTCATATTCACGAAGGTGCAGTGCTTTACATAGAAAGATGTGTTAATAGTTATTGTGCAAGACTTAAATTCATGAAAGCACAAGAAAAACAACATTTGATTATACAAATAATTTACCAGCCAAGCATGCAAAAAACCCATGGCATTACAAAAACACATTGACCCTAATTTGCCTGTAGCACCTGCTTCTCTTAAATCTATAAATACTTTGCTCATTCAAATACCTGTCCGCATTGCGTTTTCTGTGTAGCCGTCATAAAGCTGTCTTTGAGCAAGCAGGAAAAAGTGATATGCCTCTGCTCCCCGCCAAGCGTTGTCCACAATACGGTTGTCTAAAATGGATGCATCTTCCTCCAACAGACCAGCAAGAGCCACTGTTGCCTTGTTTGAGTAAAAGTATACATAATTTCCTTAGCTGATTACTGTAACTGATAAGTAAAAGTAAACAAAGCTTACCTCAGATTTCTTGCCCTTGCCCTGCTGCGTTGTCTTCACTTGCTCGTGGTAATCTTCAACAAGACGAGCTGCTAATACATAAAGTTTTTTCACCCTCAAAGGGCGAGCCCTTTTTTTGGCCTCCTCATCTGCAATCTGTTAACAGCAAACAATTAGTACAATGGCAAGTTACTGTTCAAAATCGAGTTATAAAGTAACTCATACCTTAAACATAAGATTTGCAGCTTCAAGAAAATGGTGGGCTTTTCGATACAGCTCTACTGCCTCCAGAGTTTTATTTTTCTCCAAAAGATGTGCAGTATATTTGGAAAGAAGAGATTTGATTTCTTTCATGTTGTAGCTTCGAGCTAAGTCCACTGCCTTATTCCACTATAAGAGACACAAGGCAAACTTTGAGTATTTAAGTCTGTGCAATTAATAAATGCAGTTTCAAGATTGAGATTCTGTCATATTTAATTGTGGGTTGTCAGTGCCTTTTTAATGGAAAGGTCCACTGTCAGTAAATGCATTTTGTTTGGAGCAGAGTTCAGACAGCGTTTGACAAGTTTGAGTGTTAAATCACTATAACTGCAACAAGCCTGTGTTATATTCAGGCAATACCACTTTTTTATTATTTTTTATTATTATTATTATTATTTTTTTTTTTTCATTTTTTGTTATTATTATTATGTTTTTTTTTTCTTCAGAAAATAAAAATACCTCGCAAAGAAAGCTTATCAATATGGCTAAAGGTGTCACAAAAAAGTAAAGTAAAATAAGAAATAACATCTATTTTCCTGGAACATATTTAAATGGGACATTAACTTTGGCTGACACGCCATAGTCAAAGTATCAGGACAGTAGCTGCTTCTTTGCAGTTACACATGTTCTGTTGTTTTTATGTCTCTAACCTGGTTTAGATGAACACAAGTGTCCACAGCTGCTTTAGGCTGGTTGCATTTCAAATATGCAGTGACCGCTTGTTCACACATTCCCACTGTAGCAAACATCTGTCCAATGTCCTGCAATACAAATACATATAAGGATTACAAACTATAACAATGCATGTTCAGTAATAAAAATATACTTAATAAAAAACAATGTTACTGGAAAAAGAAAAATTATCGATCCCTCATTTTCCGCAGATATGGAGACACTTGATTTGTTATGTCACAGTCAGATAAATCGACTTACAGGCAAAAGTTTGTGATTATCTGGTAGCTGGTTGCTTAGCCGCTCAAGACCATCATAATCTTCCAACATATAGTAACACTCAGCCAGTCGCTCCTGGTTACGGCCCTGGAGGTAGTACTGGACTGCATTCACCCTAAAACCACACACACTTCATCATTACTCCAAATTAGAAAAAATTACAAACTAAAAAATACTACCATTTCTGTCTGTCAGCAAAGTAGTCTCCGATTGCATTGTAAGCCTGTTCAAGCAGAGCGTCATCACTGGCCCCTGAGCCACTTTTGAGCAGCTGAAGAACTCTGAACCAATCTCCCAGTTTGATTCTGAGGCTGATGGCCAGATCCCTATGAATAATACATTTAAATATAAGTAGAGAAATGACACTTGTGGTTTGAATAGCTAAATTAGTGGCATTTACCTGCGGTCCATGTCCAAGTACATGCGCTCAGCCTCCTCAAAACGGCTGAAGTATGCGGCCACCTCTGCCTGCTTCATGGGCTCATTCTTGAGATTCCCCAGGCGCTTCACAAACTCAATGCCCTGATAGTCTTTGCATCGAACAAAGGCCTGCTCAGCTGTCTTCAAGTCCAGCTTCTGAAGGGCTGCCTCAGCAAGAAGACGCCTAGGTTCAGAACAGATGTATTTGTGTTTAGACAGGAGTAAACAGGAAGTCAAAAGAAGTAAAGCAGCAGGTTGTCATTCTGAAAACATTTTTGCAAGTAATGTAAATGTAAAATGTAAAGGTCATAGTTATCTTTTTTTTTTTCCAGGGTCTCAAAATGCTTTACACTTACAGTATGCATTATTTTACTACTAATCAATGTTGTTACAAAAATGTATTTTAAATATGAATACTTTCACGCTGAATTCCATAATCTTAAATGTGAAAAAACAACTTTAAGAACAACTACATAATGCAAAGCTATTCAAACATTTGTCCTGCAAACTTAAGAAAGTCTCACACCATACTGAAGTATTTTGCCACAGTATACACAGGTTTGATCACAAACCTAATATTAACCTTTGAATTAGCGAGTCAGTAATTACAATTTAACACACATTTTTGGCTTACCAAAGTCTTGGGTGAGGATTGTCCTCAATAAACTGAGATGCTTCTTCAATACCGACTTTTTCAATAAGAGCACGGCTGTCTCTCAAAGATCTGATTTCAAAATTAATCAGGTTATCTTTGTTGGGTCTATCTGGATCCTGTAAGAAAAATATAATTAGTGAATAACTGTATTTTTTAAAACAGACAACAATTTCATTTGACTCTACCTTCATAATTTCATCAAGCAGCACAGACTTGATCTCAAGTTCCTCAAAGTTGCAAATGTATCCAGATGTTTGAATAGGTTCCTTGTTAAAGCAGAACATTACTCATATTATTTTACAATGATCATATTTTTCATAAACTATTCACTTTGGTACTTACTTCTGGGTCTAGATTTCTAAACACGTACATCCTGGTCTTTTCCATCATGGCAAACAGATCGGGGTTGTCATTGGCCCATTTCATATCCCAAACATCCTTTCGCTCAAACTTGGATGGATCTCCGGCAGCACTAGCACCACCAGCACCATCTCTTAAGTTTCGTACATCCAAGTCCAGAAGGGTCAACACGCCAGCAATGTCAATAACTGCCAAACGACTGAAGGAGGGGTAATTTTACTTGACTTGAAGGATAAAAAACAAACTATGTATTATTTGTAATAGCATGATATTATTATGACATACCTGGAGTTGCAGTTCATGGAGAGATAATAAGCTCTGTTGTTTAAAGAGTATTTCTGCACAATACCAACTTGAGGTAGGCTATATCGGTAGATAACTCCAGATTCTCGTCCCTTTTAACAACAAAATCAGTAATTACAATAGATTTACTGTAGATATATACGTATATACTGTATACTGTATTAAAAAAAACACGTGCTTACAATAATGAGTGTCTTATCTGAGGCTGTGATAGCACAAATAGGATCCTGTGTTGACTAGAAAAAAAGGCATTTCAATATTTTACGCTGCATCACTGTGAAAGTTTTATACTGCATATATTTCCAAATACTTACAGAAAAGGCTTTTGCAAAATCAAGACCACCATCAACACTTGTGGCTGGATTACCATCGATGTGATAAACCCTGAGGATGAAGATAAAAGGCTTTGAAAAAGTTCATGGATTGTCATGACATTGCTAATTGTAAAGTAAGAATTGGATTTTTTTTACTGCCAGTATAAGGTCTGGTTAATGGCTAAGCTGTCTGTAACTTTTATGTACCAATTGGTGTCTAATGAAAGGACAGAAAAAATATGAAAATAATAGCCTCTTATTTACTCAAAATTGTATTTCGACTGAGTCATGCATTTTTGAGAAATATTGTCCTGCATTTGATCTTTTTCTCTTTATGTCTGTAAACTTGTCATTAGCATTTATTCTATATATATTTTCAAATTCTGGATCACACATGTAAGATTCAAAGATGTTGTTATGCCATTAACAAAAGTTGTTTTAAATCAGCACTTCAGATTAACAATGAAACTAAACGTCTGCCTATACTGTAATTCAGTACTTGATGTATTTTTAAAGTACACTGTGTAGCTTTTTTGTTATTTTGCTTGATTGTCTCTTTACATGGCATTAAAAAACATATCTAAAATGTATTTCACTTTGGGTTATTTTTAAATAAAAATACATTGAAAATATAGATCATGAACAGTGCGCCTCTCCACGTGTTCGACTTGCATCACATGTTAGCCTCCACAGAGTAATAGAAATTTAAAGTCACTGTGTGTAACATTCTAGAGGCAATATTTTTAATAATAGAAAAAATGGTGAGCGCAGACCATTCCCCAAAATCAATGCACAGTGAATCTTTTTGCCTTCTATCTATAATTATAATTTCAAACTTTAGAATGTTGTATACAAAACTTATGGGATAAAGGTAGAGAGACAGATTCTGGTGAAGATGTGAGAACAGCCCTGGCAGTACATTAGGTCTCTGTCCGCCTGTCTGGAACCTCAGTGGCATTTGACGCTGATGAATCATTCTTTCATGGCTGTCCATACCAGCAACAAAAGATTCATCTTCCCTATATGTGCTACTAACATTTAAAAAGAAGAAAAAACACAAGACTTAATGAAACAAGACGCACCGCTCGCGCCCTTCCTTCTTTGTCCTGGTGACTTGATTGATTTCCAGAGCAGTTAATTTCTTTGCCACTCTGTACTGCCACAAGTAGAAGGCCTCTTTGGATGCAGCGATCACATGTGTTTTGGTCATTGTGACGTAAAGTGGATCTGGGGGAAAAAAGTGACATGCTTATACAGACAGACGCTAGAGAGACATACATTTGACCTCACACTCATTTTGCACCTGGCGCCTATTTACTGTAAACCACTCCCATTTTAAATCTACAGGCTTTGAAGAATCTTGGCCTGGCCTCTTCTTCAAACAGTTGACTATTTCAGCCAGAAAATTGCATATCTGTGACATATTGTAAAAGGCTGCCCAGTGGTTACATTCTATTTGCATTATGATGCCGTTACTGTGGGAAGAAAAATCATAACAACCAACCAAGATTACACACAACGCTCTATACAGACAGTGTGAAATCTCATATTCACATGAAATATAGCACTGTTCATTTAGATCTGGACATATGTGCAAACATTGGGGGGCAAACAGGTATTTGATGCATGGTTAATTTAGAAAAACAATTTGATGGATACAGAAATTCACCAGTCTTACCAATATCGATGTATTTTGAGTCCAGTGGTGTCCCAATGGAGTTGCAAAGAATCAAGACAAACTGAAAAAGAAAACAGACATCAGAAGTTGTAAGCAGACGTCAACATTGAGTGGTAAATTGGTTTGTTGTAGAATTACCCTCAAATGATTCCCAGGGTCAGCTTCAGCTTCCTCCTGCACAGTAAAGAAACAAACAAAATACAGTCAAAAGTGTTTGCTTTTTGACAATATACTTAATAACAATTTTTTTTTGTACCTGAGGTTGGGTGTCATCTGCCTTACTGGCCAGGATGCAGAAGTCTCCAGATGTGGTAATAGACATCAGGCTCTTGACATATTTAACAAACTTCTCGTTGTTTTTTGTGTCCCAGAACACCACACAGTACTCTTGTCTTTCTGGTTTAGTGTAGGCATAGACCACTGTGCTGCAACAGTATCCCCACTTTTAGGACAAAGAAGTATAATTAGTACGAAAAGCATTAGGGAGATTTTTTTGGTCAAAAACATATATATTATTTAGAAATAATTCACTTTATAATCTGGCCGTATATTGGCAAAATAAATATAAGAGTCCACAGCCAAGGCAATACGCAGTCCACCTCCTTCCCAAGCAACTCCTGTCATCTGCTTCCCAGGGACCTTCAGTGTCCGAAGATGCTGTAGAAATTAGATTCTGTATTTAGTATACGTTCATCTGTTTGTGATTGAACCGACACGGCTAACTATCTGACAGGCTTACCGCGCCAAATGGTGTATAAAATTGAACCACATTCAATTCTTTCTCCATGTTAGCTGTTCTGAGGCACCCTGCTACAGCCAGGACACTGCCACAATGGTTCCACTGGATACTGACAACATTCATCACAGTGTCAATAAACACTGGATCTGCAGCAGAGAAAGAGTAATAAGATGTTACTGCATACAACAAAAAATAACTTTGTTTTAGCAATGAATATTTCTTTACTTTCATCATTCTCATAACGCATAATTTGACATTTTCCATTGTCAAAACAGATAGCCAAGCAAGGACAGTCAGGCTCAACATAACCTCCTGTCCCCGCGTACCAGTGGATTCCTGCAATGCTTACAGCTCCAGTTGTATTTGTCAGACAAGAAATTGTCATTTTCATCTGTAAAGAAATAAAATTTTCACAACTTAAAGTTTTCTGAATAATATAATTGCAAACAAGCCATTAATAGACTCACAATGAAGTTTCCTTGATTGTCATAGATATGGACTTCACCATTGGCCATGCCAAACAAAAGAATTTTGCTGTCAGGGGACCAAGCTACGTGTGCAAGTTGATTTCCCTTTAATTCTTTTCCCCAAATGCGGTTACCTACAAATAATATGTTTTTCAATATCTACAGTATTTATTCTGTGTATTTTTTTAGTAAACTAGTTACCATCTACAGATCCTACTATCACTGCTCCATCTTCATACACAATGCAGATCTTCTGGCCATCTGCGTTCCAGCTCATACTCCTTACGACTGACTTGTTTCTATTGTTGATCATCTCTTCATACCAAGCACCTGTGAAAAAGACACTTATAGATGTAAACAATCAGAAAAGTTCAATTTTTTTAACTTATTTGACCACAAATCACCTTTGTACAGCATCCATACAATGATGAGTCCATTTTGGTCACTTGTGGTCAGTTTTTCATATTGTTCATTCCATGTAACAACTTGCACAGCACCTAAAAGTGTACAATTAAAAATGTATTAGTTCTTTCAATAAAGCTGAATCAAATGTGTGCAAACATGTAATAAGTTAATTAACTCACCACTGTGTCCATCTAAACCTTGGTTCATTGAGAGATTACTGGGTGCAGCAAGACCTTTGAGTCTAGCATCATCTGTCAAAATGCAAAAATGAAATAGAGCTTTTTAGTGTGTTCTTTGCTATTATTTATGTATAAGCACATTCTTATTCTTTTCAATATGAGCAAGAAGATATTACTGAAGCATTGGACAAATTGGTACCATCTGGCTGTACCGATAGGGTTTAGGATCAGACTTCAGAGAGCGAGAGAAATTACCAGTAGTGACCCAGCAGTTTATCAGATTGTTCCACATCTGTTTTATTACTTTTTATGTTGTTTTTGCTAATGTATTCTTATGGAAGTTCGCAAGCCTGACAAGAAACATGACGAACCTGACATTAATTTCATGGAATTAATTGTGTTGAGTTAATGATGGTTTGTTTCAGTTTGAAAATGCTTCGTTTTCTGCTTAGTTCCATGGAGTTTTCACCACCTCAATTAAAAAATACTGTAGCATCCAGCAGTAAGCACTGGCAGTAATTTGTGATTGTTTTTTTCAGACAATATGATTAACGTTAAATACTTAATACAAATCAGGAAAATGCTTCTCCAGAGGACGAAAATGTGTTTGTTTTTCTGTCTAAAGTTAAGGCATGATAATTTGAAAATAAACAGCTTACATGACAGTCAACACCAACAACACCAATAACTCATTGGACAACACACCTGATTTTTTTTTTCTCCAACCCATACACCATCACTTTGCATTGGTGGCTATGCTAGAAAAAGTTTATATTTTAAAAATGTACTTCCGGGATTTGGGTAAGGTTAGGGTTAGGATGAGGGTTAGGTCAATAGTCAAATGGTACCAATGGTGCAACTGAACAAAGCTAAAGGGAATATCTTAATGATAAGCTGATAAGCATGTTTAATTGTATGTATGTATGTATGTATGTATGTACTTGTTTTTGCATCTTTGTGAGGACCGTTTTGAGTTTTTAACCAACAGAATGAGGACATTTTTGGGAAGTGAGGACATTTTGGCCGGTCCTCACTTTCTGAAGAGCCTGTTTTGGCCTGTTTGAGGGTCAAGATGAGGTTTTAGAGTTAGGGTTAGAATTGGGTTAAGGTTAGGATTAGGGCTAGGGTTAGGGCTAGGGGGTTAGTTTGGATGGTTAGGGTTACGGTAAGGGGCTGGGTAATACATTATGCCTATGAAAGTCTCACTAAGATAGTAAAACAAGTATGTATGTATGAATGTATGTATGTATGTATGTATGCATGTATGCATGTATGTATGTATGTATGTAAGTTATGTAACTTACATTATACTTAGTCTCAAACCAAGTTCAGTGTTTTGTGTTTTCTTACCTGTCTGACTGTCTAACTTGACGACTCTGAGAAGACCATCATCTCCTCCACAGGCAATGAAACCTTGGTCTTTGTTCCAAGATACACATTTTAGATTAATGTGATTGGGTATGGCAATCTACATCACAAGCAGCAGTGTTAGCGCTATTTTTCGACTGATCAACAAATTATCACAACAGATGCAATGTCAGTGTAAAAGTAACTTATTGTTTGCTGTTAAGTAACTCACCTTCTTACTGAGGTAGATAAACATCTTGTATTAGTCCTATTATTAAGATTAAACTAAACTAACGTTAAATTGATTTTATTTTGAGCAAAAACTGATCAGCCATGTTATATTATGTGGCTAGCCTAGCATTTTCGTTAGCTGTGTTGTAACCATTAACCATAGATTATCACTAGTTGGAACAATATTATATTTGTGAATATAAACGCATACACTGCTAGCCTATTAGCTACTTTACAAAATAAGAAGCAAACATAGCGATCACATAATTCTCGTTTTCGCGCAGTGTGCTCGTGAAATGTTTAGCTTCCTTTGGTCTCCCGTGGTAACCATAACCGGAAACAACGTCATGGGGGTCTCTGGGAGTTGTAGTTTTCTTCTCGCTCAAGTTCATTTGCTTGTTTCTCGAATAAAGACGAAATGTCAAGCTTTTTACCAATAAAAGTGGCATCAGAGGTCAATTGCTATAAGTCACATATCATAAATAAATACATAGTTCATATGAGTGTACATCAATGTTTATTTTATCTTTTGTAAAGTTACAGATTCAAAATGGAAACAAATCGCTTGAAATCTAATACAACATATATGGATATACCACAAATCTACTATACAATTGTTGACATGCAGTTGTTTCACCAAACTCAAAATATGAATATTATTATTTTTCAATCAACATTTCAACAGTTCTGAATACATTGGCAACAATGGTAGAAACTGATACTTATATAGCCAGCATTTTCATATCATAAGATTATAATACAATGATTTGTGATGTTGAAACAAGATGCATTCAAGGTCCACTCTTAATACTGTGGCATGTCCTCAATTAGATTCACCTTGCTTGAAAGTTCATCTAGTATTTGTAAGTAAGGAAGTCATGTGTATATAAGAAATATTGAACCTAAATGATGTGTATACAAACGTGAAAAGGATATTTTTTTGTGTCAACTCTTGAATAGTTGACTGAACTTTCTTCTGAAAAACAATCTGAGCTTCACACATGCAGGCATCTTGGGTTATTTCACTCCTCATTTCCTCTAAAACAAACAAACAAAAAATAGTGTTCACAATTTTTAACTTCAATATGTCTGAGTTTTGATGTCTTAAACTTTAATGATTACATGTGGACCTACTCATGGGTTAGATAAGATTTGGGTATTGGATATTGATGAATTTGATCACACAAGCTAAGCATAATCAATAACTTGAGTCAATGTATGATGACAGCATACATACTTCATATCATAGGGCTATAGTAGTTGTGTGTTACCACTAAAACCAAACTGATGTTTAATTGCAGGGTCACATGTACATTACTAAACACCCATTGTCAGTATGACAGTCTCACTGCCGGAGCCTTAAGTTAATTATTATCATGAACTAAATAACTGTGAATTATCTTGTACTTTTAAGCTGTTTATCTTTGAAGCCTGGACACAAACACATGGGATGTAGAAAGCATATTACTGAGAATTTTATGAAGATTAAGTAGCAAGTAGCTACTGGAAAAATAGGACTTGACTATGTTTACAAATTAAAAATAAATGATAGATGAAGTTATAACATATTGCTTTTATAAATTGGTTTGTGTTCATTTTCAAGCAGTATTTGGATCTAAGAGAAGGATTAATGGGACAACATAAAGTCAGTAAAAACACAGCTCTCACGTGAACATGTTTTCTGGTCCACATTCAGTACATAACCAGGTCGGCACTTGCAAGTGTATGAGGTCCCATTGTTTACACATATGTGCTGGCAATCATGACCCTTGGCACAAGCATCCTCCAAGGAACCTGTGGAGAGATAAATATACATTAACATGATCATAATGCAATAAAAACACATCAAAATAAAGTAGTGTAAAATTGTATCAATGCCATTGGGAGAGTGTCAGAAGAAAAAAGCATAACTTGTTATGTGACCATTTCTTTTTTTTTTCTACTGTTTTCTAATTGCATCCTGTACACATTCAAATTGTAATTGCATGTCATAAATCTGTATAGTTAAAGAAATATGTTGAATCTGATGCAACAGCTGGTGACACAAATACATTCTAGTGATAGAAATCCTTACGTGAACAACTTTTCTTGTCAGCATTCAAAACATATCCCTTTTGGCATTTACATTTGTATGAATGATCATTGCTTACACAGATGTGCTGGCATCCATGTCCCTGAACACATGGATGAAAACCTGAAGAAACAACATTGCTTAAAAACAAATGAGGGACACCTCACCTACAGTCATTACTTTGATTACTTCTGAATCTTACGTGAGCATGTTTTCTGGTCTGAATTTAACACATATCCCCCTTGACATTTACAACTGTAAGAAGTGCCATTGCTGACACAACTATGATGGCAGTTATGACCTTGGCTACAGACATCTGCAACTGAAAAGATAACTCAACTCAAATATAGTACAATCTTATGAGTTTGTAATGATAATGATTACTGCGAAATGTCTGCCTATCTTTAAGAAAATAATATACATCAGCAGACCAGATTCTTACGAGAACATGTTTTCTTGTCTGCGTTTAGGACATATCCACTTTTACACTTGCAAATGTAAGATTTATCATTATATTCACATATATGCTGGCAGTCATGTTTCTCGTTACATGTATTTGCACCTGAAATATATAAAACAAAATTCCAAACTAGAAAACTCTTTTGAACATATTATTATCCAAAAGGCCTTACTTGAACAAGTTCTTAGATCTGCATTTAACACATATCCACTCTGACATTTGCAGATGTATGAGTTGTTACTGCTTATACAAATGTGTTGGCATTTGTGTCCAAGATCACAAAATTCAGAACCTGCAAATAATAGCTGAAATGCAACAACAGATGTACTGTATGTAAAAAAAAATTGAGAAGCTTTTTTCATCAATTAATTCTAATATAAAAACAAAATGTCAGCTCAACAACCATTCATTGAAAACACAGCTTGTCATTTTCAACACATCATATAACTTTTGCAGAAAAAGCAGTGACCCACCAATGTTAGCCATTTGGACATTGGGTCCAACTTACCCTTTGGTACAAAGAAACCAAGCAAATGCATGATAATTATTACAGTATATTCTTACTTGAGCATGTTTTTCCATCTGAATTTAAAACAAATCCTTCTCGACACTTGCAAACATATGAATCATTTGCTTTGATGCAAATGTGCTGGCAATGTCCAGAATCACAAGTATCCAAATCTGGAAAATTATGGTCATTTAAAATGATTAGTTCCACTGTATTAGCAAGTACCAAATATTCTTAATCCCTTTTTACTACTTTTAATTTTGAATTAATTTTTGTAAAAAAAAAAAAAAAAGAAAAAAAAGAAAAAAGAAAAACTGATACTACTATTATGCAAACCCATATTCATTGGTGAGCATGTTTTCTGATCTGTATTTAACAAAAATCCTTCTTGACAGTGGCAGTGGTATGAATGATCAGCGCTGACACATATCTGATCACATTCATGACCCAAGGTACACACATCCAAACCTGAAAGACACATTATTGTCGATTTCGTCAACATTAGATAATTTCACAAATGCATCACTCTTTGGGCATAAATTCAAATTACTGACACTGTAAAAGACCTTCTTTAATGAAATAGCCTAACATAAAAATAAATAAGATGGAGATTCTTACGTGAGCATGTTTTCTTGTCCAGGTGAGAACAAAGCCGGGTCGACACTTACAGGTGAAAGAGCTGCCGCTGTTTACACAAATATGCTGACAGTCATGACCCCGACCACATGCATCCAAACCTGAAACACATACTCAAACGTTTGATTGGCTTAGAGTTTGTCAAATCAGCATTTATGATACAATTACAATTTGGTTTGTTAGTAAAAATTACATTAAGGAACATGCACATTAGCTTGCATTTTATGCAGCATATACAGTATTAGTGTTAGTGATGCTAACTGAAAAATTATTATTATAGCTATCAATCAGTTTCCAGTCTATAGTCTCATGCAGTGTAATACCGTAAAAAGGTGGAAAACATCAGGGAACATGACAGGACAAATGGTAAAACAAGAAGACTGTATTTGTTATATAGTGTAATAGAGTACAATATATAATACAGTCAAAACTCACATTTGTGGAGAGAAAAGCAGTATTCAGATTTATATTGCCAATAAAACCTGATTTTACTTTACTTACCAACACTGTGGCTATGACATCGATTGGCCCCTGCCTAATTTTTCTATGATGGTCTGTCAGCTCTTACAAAGTGGGCATAGGCAGGTACTGTATGTAGGCATAGTAGCATACATGTATTATTTGTATACATCACTCATAACCTCAGGTGATTAAAAATATTAAAAAGCATCCAGTGCAAGATGTAGCTTAAAAAGCATTGCACTTTCTGTGACAACAAAGGCAGCATCATGTTTGGTACCACCATTTTAGTCTGTCAATAGAGTTGGATTTGCTCAGGCAGATCAACCATATTGTTACACTTCTAATCATAGTTAGTAAGACCATGTACTTTAAAATGGCAGGTTCCTCTATGGTGCTGCCCCTATGTACACAGATGAAAAAA
This sequence comes from Mugilogobius chulae, assembly GCA_038363315.1. Classification (NCBI taxonomy): domain Eukaryota; kingdom Metazoa; phylum Chordata; class Actinopteri; order Gobiiformes; family Gobiidae; genus Mugilogobius; species Mugilogobius chulae. Next base: position 19,087,218 of record CM076406.1, on the reverse strand, counting down.
AAAAATATTGAAATGTGACATACCCTTTTTTATTTTATCGCCTTTATCTTTATTTTTTCCTTTCCCTTCCTTCTTTTTTCCAAGACCTAGGCCAAACTCATCCGTCCCATCAATTATAGAGACATCCGCACTCCCCTCATCATCCTTACCACACAAGGTTTCCCTAAATTTGGCTGTGAGCTTCTCTATGACCCCATATGTCTCAGAATAGAAGACATGGTCATCCAGAGGAGGACTGGCCATGAGCCTCAGAGACATCAGGTCAGCTCTTCCTACTCCAAGTGCGTAGATCTCTATCCCCGATGCCCGAGCAGCTGCAGACACCTCCTCCACGCTGTCCTGAGGATGTCCGTCGGTCACAATGATGGCTACTTTGGCAATGTTCTTAGAGGACATTCGAGCTCCTGCCTCGGTGGTGAAGGCCTTTTCCATTGTTGTTTTAATGGCCTGACCTGTCATGGTCCCTGAGGCCAGGGGCTCCACTCGGGAGAGAGCTTTTTGAGGGCATTCTTATCAGTATATGTTTTCAGCAAGAACTCAACTCTGACTGTGCTGGCATAGTTTACCAGACCAACTCTAGTGCTGTCTGGACTGATCTCCATCGTGTCCACCAAGTCTGAAGGAACTCTTTGGCTTTCTCAAACTCAGAAGGACGCACACTGCGAGAGCTGTCAATAATGAAGACCAAGTCAATGGGTCGAGTTTGACAGTTTGTTGTTACTGTGGAAACCAAAAAATATTATTATTAGAAGGTAACATATCATTCTAGCACTATATATTTGGCTGAAAATGTTTAATTACGCAAATTAAAACAGAGGTGACAAGATGGTATAGGCTATTATAGCAAATTTTTGGCCAAGACTAAATATTTTCTACATTTTTTCTTTGTTTTGATGCCCATGTCAATGATAGATTTATAAACAATTAACCCCTTATTATTTCGGTATTATACACGTCTGACTAAAATTGTCTGAACCCTTTGAAGCACAGGCTGGCGTTTTTGTGAAACTGAAATCCTATAATTTTAGCTTCTGAAGAGGCTCTGATCATAAATGAGAACTTTCTCCACTTAAAAGAAAAACAGAATCTAATTTACACATAAATGTTTATTTTAATGTAAGGATTGGCATGGTTGGCATATTTTTTTTTTTCCTTATAGTTTGTTTTTATTAAATACTGAACAAAAAAAATCACCAAAAAAATTACAGGGTCCAATTAGAAGCTGTTGATAGTACTTTCACATCCAACTGATGACCTATCAACTTTACAGTGTTTTACAATTGGCCTTATTTTTCTTTGTTGTTATGTCAACACGATCCTCACGACACATCCAACTGCAATAATGCTTGAATCAAAAAGGCGGGACACTTACCTTCATTGTTGTTTCTGCCCGCTGCCACATGGTTCCCAGCCCCTGTACGTGCACTCTGCTGCGTGCGTCTGGTCGCGCGCTCGTCCAAGTGAACAGGCTCACTAGTTTCAGAGGGTTCTGGAGTTTTGGCTTGGAGGTGTTTGCGGCTATTAGAAGGACTGGGTCTAATAGTTTGGATTTGGCGCTGCTGTGGGCCTCTCTGTGCATAGTGCCCAGCAGTGTAAAACAAAAATGGAACAGATAATATTCACCAGTAAAGCCATGATAAGTTTGTGCTTGGTTATTCCTGCTTCTGGGTTGACCAAAATCTTGGTTTGCCTTTTTATACGCAGGCTACACTGTGACAGAGTTTATGCCCACGAGCACATCCAATCCAGGTCTTCAGCAGGAATAAGGAGGAGGAGGGGTTTTCCAAGAAGCTTCCCTCGTCTGCAGACGGTTCTCTGTTTCTGATAAGTTTCAGTATCTTAAAAGATTGAATTCACACTCATCATCTCTGTCTCAGGGGTTGTATAAAACTGCAAACACAAAACAGATTTTAAATCAGACTGCTTCCTCCCATAAAACCTTTGACACATGGTTAATATTAATATGTATTCATTTTAATTGCAATTGCAGTTTATAAACATCTTTTACAAACAAAGTGAAACTGATGAGGACCACCCAAGCACAGTCAATCAGAGCGCTGCATTCGACTCCTGAATAGAACTAAAATTCTGTAGCCTATTCAGTTCAGACAGTGCTCAGAGGTGTAAACTTTTCACAAAGTGCTGCATTTATTATACATTATAATGGAAAACATAAAGTTTACAAAAAAAAAGTTAGTTACCCCAGCTTTAAGTCTGGGAGTTTCAATTTCAATTTTTAGGCTATTTAACCCATAAGGACCCACCGTGACACTGGTGTAACAGCCACTTCAGCCTATCTGGAAGGGCCTATAAATGATTTTATCTCAGTTTTGACCTCAGACACTCCCAGAGTGACTCCTGATGAACCTCCTGATGCATCATGGTCCTGGTCATGTGACTTTGTTCCAAAATGGCCGTTTTTCAACTTTGCCCAGGTGTCCTAATTAGCATTTTTGTAAAAGTGAATATTTTCTTGTTCAAAATAAAGTTAAACTATTTATTGTTCTGACAGTTACAGAAGAAGTGTCTGATCACACACAACCTGATGTTTACACATTTGATCAATAATTTGATAGAAAACTGATCAATAGAAAAGTGCTGTTACACATGTGTCACTACGGGACTTTAGACTTTGAAAACCCCAATGTTAACATATGTCACATTATTGATTACTGATCAGGGATCAATATGAGATGTGGAATATTTTTGCTCATTCTGTCACATTTTACCTAAGGAACTCAATTATACTTAAAATTCTGAAGAATGTATTGTTTTGTAATCAGTTTGGCATGTCTTTAGTAGATCTGTCTATATTTTCAAACATTAACGTCAAACAGGATCAGGTTTTATGGATAAAACTAAGTTAGAATGTTTTCTTAGGTGGGATTTATTCACAGAAGATGATTTTTAAAGGTAAAAAGTGGAATAAACCCAATTTTTGACATATAATAGCACTGTTATAGGTCATATTACTGTTGAAATTCAAAGAAATGTAGCCAAAAAGCCAATTTTGCCTTTTTGACAGACAGATGGGACCTGGGTGTTTCTGACTCACACTGTGATGTCACTGGGTGAAACCTGAGGCTGAGCTGCAGGAGTTCTGCTAACACAATTATCTGATACATCATTATTTTCAAAATACCACATGTTATATATTCAACATCAACAGTAAAGTGACATGTAATGGACACAATCTGTCTTTAAAGAGGTTATTCTTACATTGCTTGTGTTTTAAACCTGTTTTATGGTTAGATAAAGCAAACCTGCAGAAAATCACCATTGGTACAATATTTTTTGGAAAAAATGCAAACACATTCACATTTGTGAGATCTACTTGTACGTTTGTAAGAAATCACTTTGTGGCTGGTTTGTTTTCAAATGATGGTAACTTTTACTCTTTAAAACCCCACTGGAAGCTGCAGAGAGAAAAATAAATATAGTTTTTGATAATGAGGACAGTATTTTGGAAGAATAATTTTTCAATAAAAAATACCATTAGGCTATAATATTTTATTACATTAGACTCCATTAACGCCCAGTGTGACATATATGTTACATTGCATATTTCACTAGGGGGTGAAATTCTAAAAAAATGTCAGAAATGTCTTATTTGGGCTCCATTTAGTCTGTGTTGTGCCCCACATAATTTTCCTTCAGGGACTTAGGGGTCCGGGTTCTTATGGGTTAAAATTAAAAAAAAAAAAACAAAAAAAACTGGCGTTAAGCTAGCAAGTATATTTTTTTAGAACTAGAACAAGCTTATTGTTTAGATCCTACTGTGTAGTTTGTTTATTTAAATACAGACACGTGTGTGATAATGGCTATCACCCAATGCAATGCAAATTAACCTCTATGTTTCTGTTTTAATACTGCTATCTTTACTGGAGAATTGTATTTGTCATTTGGACACTGGGACAGAGTGCCTCTGCAGAAACAATGTCTTGCTTTTGCTCATTGTTTTGTTTCTATTTCTTAATCACAGGAGTGCAGAATACAATACATATTCATCTGATGGAGATGTCATCATTGGAGGTATTTTTCCCATTCACTCAAAACCAACAGGACTGAACTCACATCTGACTGGTCCAACCCAGTTTCATGTGAAAGGTATGTGCTTTGACAGATATCATAATATAGTAATGAATAGAGTATGTATTTATATTCTGCTTGTGTGTAGCTTTGACATAAAAGTTTTCCTACAATCACAAGTGATGATTTTTGCCATTGAAGAGATAACCGGCACAGACTTGTCCTAACCTGACTTTGGGATATGACATCTATGACACATGTTCAGATGTAAGCCTGGCTCTCTCAGCCACACTGCAGCTGCTCCGGCCTAACCAGTCTGACCCTCTGAGCTGTTTTCAGCCACAAAACACACATTCTGTCCTCAGTAAAACCAAAGTGCTCATTGGAGGAGCGACCTCAGAGGTGTCCATAGCTGTGGCCCGAGTGACCGCTTTGGCTTCTCTTCCTCAGGTTTGTTTGATGAGTAGTTTTGACAAGACCATTTAACAAGAAACAAAACTAACTTATATTATTTCGCAGATAAGTTATAGCGCAACAAGTGAGCTTCTGAGCAGGAAGACCAAGTTCCCCACTTTTATGCGAACGATACCTAGTGATAAATACCAAACAAAAGCTATTGCAGAACTGGTCAGTCAGTTTAAATGGACAACTGTGGCCATTGTGGGGAGTGATGATGAATATGGAAAGTATGGTACTGACAGTCTTTTAACGCTTTTTGCTGAAAATGATATCTGCATTGATTTTCATGAAACACTTCCTGGGGATTTTTCCCAAAACAATGACAATAATACACATTTTAACTTACTAAGGAAGATCATGAAATCCACAGCTGAAGCCATTATACTGTTCACAAAAGAGAGCAATGTTGAAATCATTTTGAATCAAGCAGTGAAACAAAATCTTAATAGAACATGGATTGCAAGTGACACGTGGTCCACGTCTGTAAAGCTCTTACAACTAAATGTTGGGCAGGTTTTTGGATTCATTTCCAAAAGGAGTAAAGTTTTGGGGTTTGATGAATATGTCAGAAATAAGACAAAAGAGTATAACACCACTTTAAAGATTTACAACATCCCATGTCCAGACGAATACTGTCTGATACCCTACATTGATCAAGATTATGCATACAACGTCTATCTAGCTGTACAAGTCACAGCAGAAAGTTTGAGGCAATTACAAAAGTGTGAAACCAATCACTGTGAGCGGACAACACCTTTTACAGCTTCAGAGGTAGGTACTGTGTAAAACATGACTTCATGTATATTTGTTAACTTTGCTGACTAAATCATTTTTGGGCTTGTCAACAGCTGTTTCAGGAAATGAGAAAAGTTAACTTCACTGTAAAAAACACAAGAATATTCTTTGACCAAAATGGAGACCCCAGTTTGGGGTATGACATTGTCTACTGGAACATTTCTACTTCAAGAGAAATTCAAACTGTGGGCGAGTACTGGCCAAATGGACGTATCAGCATTTCACACTACCTTGTTCAACAATGCAGCAATGAGAAGGTAAATGATTATGTAAAATGACAAAAAGCAGATATAAGGGTATAATATAAATTTTCTTTCCTTATAGGTGTCTGTTTTCAACTGCTTTAAAACATGTTACCCTGGACATGAATTACTAAAGTCTGAAGGAACTTGCTGTGCACACTGTCAAAAATGTGGAGACAGATTCTTCTCTGCTCAAAACGGCAAGTTTAAATATAACATTTTAACATTCAAGTGCCTAAAGACCACATAAAGCCACTCAAATAAAAGCATCCAATATTTTTTGGTATTTTAGGAGACAGTTGTGTCCCTGTGGTGCAGACCAGTATTCCTCTCTTCAAAGAGACACATGTCTGAATAAAACGGTGGAGTATCTGCGCTGGACAGATCCCTTCAGTGTTGTTCTGACTGTTCTGGAGGTTCTTGGTCTTGTTATAACCATACTTTTTGCTGTATTGTTCACAGTAAATCAAAACACTCCCATTGTTAAATCCATTGGGGGTTACTTGTGTTGCGTGGAGATTCTGTCCTTACTGGTTTGTTTTAGCGTTTCCCTTACTATTTCTGGATACCCCGATCCTAGAAAGTGTATGATAGGCCTTCCTATTTTTGGCATAGCCTTTTGTGTGTGTCTTTCTTGTATATTGGCTAACTTACTTCAAATTTTAGTGGGTTTCAACTTCAACCAAAGAGTATCTTTTTGGCTGAAGAAACTAAACCATCCTCTGGCAGTGGTGACTCTTGTCCCAGTGATACAGATGATCTTAGGTGTTGTTTGGATGTACACCAACCCCCTACACCAACTAATCACACATTTGAAATTAAAATACTTTATATTTGTGAAATTAACCCGTTACATTTTTATATTGCCATGTTTGGCTATGATGCTTTGATTGGACTTGTGTGCTTCTTTTTTGCACATAAGGGCAGACAACTCCCAGATCTGTATAAAAATGCAAGCTCAGTTGCCATCAGCATGCTGTTGTTTTTAATTGTTTGGGCTCTTTTAGTCCCAATATATTTAAATATGGTTGGTATTTACAAACGCGCCATGGAAGGAGCAGCCATAGTAATATCCACCTTCAGCATTTTATGTGGTCACTTAGCTCCAAAATGTTATATTATGGTGTTTAAAAAAGAGCTCAATAATCAAAATGCCATTGCGGAGTACATTAGGAAACATTATGAAATGAAGGGCATCCCTGTAGTGAGATCTGAGCCAACAGCCTGTTAACTCAGTAGCCTATTACTGGATCTGAACAGTTGTACAAGTCTGGGATAGTTTTTTATGTAGCAGTGAATTTAATCTGCCAATGTGAATTGTATATGCTGATGTGTATATGTTTGTACATGTTTTAAGTCTTTAAATTTGTAAAGCAAAATGCGAATATTAAAACAATTTGTCCACCAGATGGAGACATTATGATTCAAACCATTCAGTTCCATAGAAATGCATAACGCATTTGCAAAAAGCACTGCTTACCTGCGAGCCTGTTGTTATCACATCACATTAGCTTTGCCTCGAGTTTTAATTTTTTATGAATAAAAATATAAACGTTGTTGTTGTTTTGGGGACGTGTGCATATCTATGCTGTTCATGAATGTATGCATGTTTATTGTATTAGTTTCTTCTATTTATATATGAACAGTGTTGGGTAAGTTACTGTAAAATTGTATTACTAGTTACAGGGAGAAAAATGTCTTAGGCTATGTGTATTACAATATACTGTCTCAAAAATGTAACTGAGTTAGACTACTGTTACTTTGAGCTGATTAGTTAAGACATTGTTCAATACTAATCCTGTCACATTAACTCTTGATTACTGATTAATTTATAGAAATGTGATGTTGCAACACATTTTACTCAGAATATTTGATTCACCTTTAGCCAACAGACAGTATTTTAGTGGTGTTTTGGTCCTGAAGTGTTGTTTTCAATAGAATATAAAAGCAATTTATTTATATGGAAGTAACTTGAGTTACTTGGATTGTAACTAGTAATATAATGTCAACATATCTATAAGTAAAGTTATTGTACATAGTTACTGAAAAGTAGAATATATTACAGTAACTAGTTACTTTTGGATTGAGTTACTCCCAACACTGTATATGAATATGCTGTCAGTTAGAGCTTTCAAATTTACCCTTGAAAATGTAACGTTTGCCTTGATCCACCGTCCAGTGGGTAAACATAAAACTGACTGCTGATGTAATTAGATTAATAAAAACCTGAACAAATGCTGTGCAGCCTTCTAAGACCCACGCCTGTTACTTCATTTATGATAATCCAGGGGTTTGATTCCCCTTATTACACTTGACCTGTGGCATTTTACAGCTGATATGGTTAGTATGAGCAAAAATTGTAGACTTGAGAAATCTATAAGCAAAGAAATAATAATAATAAAAAATACTGTATCAATTTCTTGGCCAGTGATTTTCAACCAGTTGGCCAAGGAACACTAGTGTGCCTTGGGATGCCTCCAGGTATGCGTTGAACAATTTTGCTGTTTCAATATTCGATCTATACAATAAGCTCAAACAGATTTCATTAAATCATTTGCCATTTTGCAGTGTTTTCACCAAGAATGAAAGTAAAACAATTACCACTAACTACTAGTTTGGGTGTTTTTAACTCTTTTGAAGTGCCGCTGAATTTTTTACGATGATAAATCCTGGAATTATTTAAAAGTGCATTGTGTAACTTTTCCAACAAGAGGTACTGTCACTATGACCATCTACTTTTTTAATCTTGTTCAAAAAAAGATAGATTTTAAACAGGTTTGACTTGCATTTTAACAATTATATAAAAAATACTGTAGATAATGCCCCAATAAAGTATATATAGCCTTTGAATATAAATTAATTAAGTGTCCAGCATGGATGCATAACAGGGTAGGAGTCTACAAGTTTTTTGAACTTCTTACTAATTCTTTTGAGTACCATTACTTCAAATTTCTATTATATGTACATATTATACATGTATTCTTTGTAGCTCAAACAAACTCAACTATCGTCTTTGCCAAAATAATTTGATTTGGCTATAAAATGATGTCTGCTGCGCAAAAAAAGAAAAAAATAACCAAAAAAGTATACCGTGACTCAAAAAAGGTGGGGAAAGACTGCTCGAGGCAAATTTCCAGTTACATCCAATGCAAATTAACCTTTATTTCCGCATTACAGTTAGCTATATTGAAGTGTCAGTTGTCTATTGAGAACACTGGGACAGAGTGCCTCTGCAGAAACAATGTCTTGCTTTTGCTCATTGTTTTGTTTCTATTTCTTAATCACAGGAGTGCAGAATGCAATACAATATTCATCTGATGGAGATGTCATCATTGGAGGTATTTTTCCCATTCACTCAAAAACCAACAGGACTGAACTCACATCTGACTGGTCCAACCCAGTTTCATGTGAAAGGTATGTGCTTTGACAGATATCATAATATAGTAATGAATAGAATATGTATTTATATTCTGCTTGTGTGTAGCTTTGACATAAAAGTTTTCCTACGATCACAAGTGATGATTTTTGCCATTGAAGAGATAAACCGGCACAGACTTGTCCCTAACCTGACTTTGGGATATGACATCTATGACACATGTTCAGATGTAAGCCTGGCTCTCTCAGCCACACTGCAGCTGCTCCGGCCTAACCAGTCTGACCCTCTGAGCTGTTTTCAGCCACAAAACACACATTCTGTCCTCAGTAAAACCAAAGTGCTCATTGGAGGAGCGACCTCAGAGGTGTCCATAGCTGTGGCCCGAGTGACCGCTTTGGCTTCTCTTCCTCAGGTTTGTTTGATGAGTAGTTTTGACAAGACCATTTAACAAGAAACAAAACTAACTATATTATTTCGCAGATAAGTTATAGCGCAACAAGTGAGCTTCTGAGCAGGAAGACCAAGTTCCCCACTTTTATGCGAACGATATCTAGTGATAAATACCAAACAAAAGCTATTGCAAAGCTGGTCAGTCAGTTTAAATGGACGACAGTGGCCATTGTGGGGAGTGATGATGAATATGGAAAGTATGGTACTGACAGTCTTTTAACGCTTTTTGCTGAAAATGATATCTGCATTGATTTTCATGAAACACTTCCTGGGGATTTTTCTCAAAACAATGACAATAATACACGTTTTAACTTACTAAGGAAGATCATGAAATCCACAGCTGAAGCCATTATACTGTTCACAAAAGAGAGCAATGTTGAAATCATTTTGAATCAAGCAGTGAAACTAAATCTTAATAGAACATGGATTGCAAGTGACACGTGGTCCACGTCTGTAAAACTCTTACAACTAAATGTTGGGCAGGTTTTTGGATTCATTTCCAAAAGGAGTAAAGTTTTGGGGTTTGATGAATATGTCAGAAATAAGACAAAAGAGTATAACACCACTTTAAAGATTTACAACATCCATGTCCAGACGAATACTGTCTGATACCCTACATTGATCAAGATTATGCATACAACGTCTATCTAGCTGTACAAGTCACAGCAGAAAGTTTGAGGCAATTACAAAAGTGTGAAACCAATCACTGTGAGCGGACAACACCTTTTACAGCTTCAGAGGTAGGTACTGTGTAAAACATGACTTCATGTATATTTGTTAACTTTGCTGACTAAATCATTTTTGGGCTTGTCAACAGCTGTTTCAGGAAATGAGAAAAGTTAACTTCACTGTAAAAAACACAAGAATATTCTTTGACCAAATGGAGACCCCAGTTTGGGGTATGACATTGTCTACTGGAACATTTCTACTTCAAGAGAAATTCAAACTGTGGGCGAGTACTGGCCAAATGGACGTATCAGCATTTCACACTACCTTGTTCAACAATGCAGCAATGAGAAGGTAAATGATTATGTAAAATGACAAAAAGCAGATATAAGGGTATAATATAAATTTTCTTTCCTTATAGGTGTCTGTTTTCAACTGCTTTAAAACATGTTACCCTGGACATGAATTACTAAAGTCTGAAGGAACTTGCTGTGCACACTGTCAAAATGTGGAGACAGATTCTTCTCTGCTCAAAACGGCAAGTTTAAATATAACATTTTAACATTCAAGTGCCTAAAGACCACATAAAGCCACTCAAATAAAAGCATCCAATATTTTTTGGTATTTTAGGAGACAGTTGTGTCCCCTGTGGTGCAGACCAGTATTCCTCTCTTCAAAGAGACACATGTCTGAATAAAACGGTGGAGTATCTGCGCTGGACAGATCCCTTCAGTGTTGTTCTGTCTGTTCTGGAGGTTCTTGGTCTTGTTATAAGCATACTTTTTGCTGTATTGTTCACAGTAAATCAAAACACTCCATTGTTAAATCCATTGGGGGTTACTTGTGTTGCGTGGAGATTCTGTCCTTACTGGTTTGTTTTAGCGTTTCCTTACTATTTCTGGATACCCCGATCCTAGAAAGTGTATGATAGGCCTTCCTATTTTTGGCATAGCCTTTTGTGTGTGTCTTTCTTGTATATTGGCTAACTTACTTCAAATTTTAGTGGGTTTCAACTTCAACCAAAGAGTATCTTTTTGGCTGAAGAAACTAAACCATCCTCTGGCAGTGGTGACTCTTGTCCAGTGATACAGATGATCTTAGGTGTTGTTTGGATGTGCACCAACCCCCCTACACCAACTAATCACACATTTGAAATTAAAATACTTTATATTTGTGAATTTAATTCCCTGTACTTCCATGTAGGCATGCTTAGCTATAATAGTTTGATTGGACTTGTGTGCTTCTTTTTTGCGCATAAAGGCAGACAACTCCCAGATCTGTATAAAAATGCAAGCTCAGTTGCCTTTAGCATGTTGCTGTTTTTAATTATTTGGGCTCTTTTAGTCCCAATATATTTAAATATGGTTGGTATTTACAAACGCGCCATGGAAGGAGCAGCCATAGTAATATCCACCTTCAGCATTTTATGTGGTCACTTAGCTCCAAAATGTTATATTATGGTGTTCAAAAAAGAGCTCAATAATCAAAATGCATTGCGGAGTACATTAGGAAACATTATGAACAGAAGGGCATCCCTGTAGTGAGATCTGAGCCAACAGCCTGTTAACTCAGTATAACTGGATCTGAGTAGGGACAGTTGACGTCTTTTTTTTATGTTGTGTGTAATGTAATTACCATTAGCTGTGTGTCAAATTAATCTGTCAGATCAAATTTCATGAATATGTATAAATATGTTTATAAGTTTTTTCTTTATTTGTAAAATAAAAATGTAAACATTCACATTGAAACATTTCATCCGTCCACCAGATGGAGACATTGTCTTCTATGGATACAAGCTTAGTCTACATGCAAACTGCATTTGTAAAAATTGACTGTATTCCTAAGAATATTATTAATAATAGTCACATGACAACGGCTCTGCCTCTAGTTTTTATTTTAATAAAAAAAAAATACAAAAGATTTTTTTCTTCATATTAAACAAGTTCCATAGGAAAGCAAAATAAACATGCAATCCTGTCTCTTTTGTATCCACCTTATCCACCTGTGCTTTAACATTTTAACTTTCAAACTCAAACATTTGTCAAAATCATGAGAGAGCAAGCATGTGCTTTGATCCTTGTTTTCAGTATATGAACAGACTCAATAGTTAAGACTGCCATATAAAATTACTGATGTTTAACACTAGAGATTTTACAAAACCCATCCCAGCTTAANGACATTACAGGTGAAAGAGCTGCCGCTGTTTACACATATGCGACAGTCATGACCCCGACCACATGCATCCAAACCTGAAACACATACTCAAACGTTTGATTGGCTTAGAGTTTGTCAAATCAGCATTTATGATACAATTACAATTTGGTTTGTTAGTAAAAATTACATTAAGGAACATGCACATTAGCTTGCATTTTATGCAGCATATACAGTATTAGTGTTAGTGATGCTAACTGAAAAATTATTATTATAGCTATCAATCAGTTTCCAGTCTATAGTCTCATGCAGTGTAATACCGTAAAAAGGTGGAAAACATCAGGGAACATGACAGGACAAATGGTAAAACAAGAAGACTGTATTTGTTATATAGTGTAATAGAGTACAATATATAATACAGTCAAACTCACATTTGTGGAGAGAAAAGCAGTATTCAGATTTATATTTGCCAATAAAACCTGATTTTACTTTACTTACCAACACTGTGGTCTATGACATCGATTGGCCCCTGCCTAATTTTTCTATGATGGTCTGTCAGCTCTTACAAAGTGGGCATAGGCAGGTACTGTATGTAGGCATAGTAGCATACATGTATTATTGTATACATCACTCATAACCTCAGGTGATTAAAAATATTAAAAAGCATCCAGTGCAAGATGTAGCTTAAAAAGCATTGCACTTTCTGTGACAACAAAGGCAGCATCATGTTTGGTACCACCATTTTAGTCTGTCAATAGAGTTGGATTTGCTCAGGCAGATCAACCATATTGTTACACTTCTAATCATAGTTAGTAAGACCATGTACTTTAAAATGGCAGGTTCCTCTATGGTGCTGCCCTATGTACACAGATGAAAAAAAAAAAATATTGAAATGTGACATACCCTTTTTATTTTTATCGCCTTTATCTTTATTTTTTCCTTTCCCTTCCTTCTTTTTTCCAAGACCTAGGCCAAACTCATCCGTCCCATCAATTATAGAGACATCCGCACTCCCCTCATCATCCTTACCACACAAGGTTTCCCTAAATTTGGCTGTGAGCTTCTCTATGACCCCATATGTCTCAGAATAGAAGACATGGTCATCCAGAGGAGGACTGGCCATGAGCCTCAGAGACATCAGGTCAGCTCTTCCTACTCCAAGTGCGTAGATCTTATCCCCGCCGAGCAGCTGCCTCCTCCACGCTGTCCTGAGGATGTCCCGTCGTGTCACAATGATGGCTACTTTTGGCAATGTTCTTAGAGGACATTCGAGCTCCTGCCTCGGTGGTGAAGGCCTTTTCCATTGTTGTTTTAATGGCCTGACCTGTCATGGTCCCTGAGGCCAGGGGCTCCACTCGGGAGAGAGCTTTTTTTGAGGGCATTCTTATCAGTATATGTTTTCAGCAAGAACTCAACTCTGACTGTGCTGGCATACGTTTACCAGACCAACTCTAGTGCTGTCTGGACTGATCTCCATCGTGTCCACCAAGTCCTGAAGGAACTCTTTGGCTTTCTCAAACTCAGAAGGACGCACACTGCGAGAGCTGTCAATAATGAAGACCAAGTCAATGGGTCGAGTTGACAGTTTGTTGTTACTGTGGGAAACCAAAAAATATTATTATAGAAGGTAACATATCATTCTAGCACTATATATTTGGCTGAAAATGTTTAATTACGCAAATTAAAAACAGAGGTGACAAGATGGTATAGGCTATTATAGCAAATTTTTGGCCAAGACTAAATATTTTCTACATTTTTTCTTTGTTTTGATGCCCCATGTCAATGATAGATTTATAAAAACAATTAACCCCTTATTATTTCGGTATATACACGTCTGACTAAAATTGTCTGAACCCCTTTGAAGCACAGGCTGGCGTTTTTGTGAAACTGAAATCCTATATTTTAGCTTCTGAAGAGGCTCTGATCATAAATGAGAACTTCCCACTAAAGAAAACGAATCTAATTTACACATAAATGTTTATTGGTTAATTAAGGATTGGATGTCTGGCAATTTGTTTTTTCCTTATAGTTTGTTTTAAATACTGAACAAAAAAAATTCACCATGAAAAAATATTACAGGGTCCAATTAGAAGCTGTGATAGTACTTTCACATCCAACTGATGACCTATCAACTTTACAGTTTTTACAAATTGGCCTTATTTTTCTTTGTTGTTATGTCAACACGATCCTCACGACACATCCAACTGCAATAATGCTTGAAATCAAAAAGGCGGGACACTTACCTTCATTGTTGTTTCTGCCCGCTGCCACATGGTTCCCAGCCCCTGTACGTGCACTCTGCTGCGTGCGTCTGGTCGCGCGCTCGTCCAAGTGAACAGGCTCACTAGTTTCAGAGGGTTCTGGAGTTTTGGCTTGGAGGTGTTTGCGGCTATTAGAAGGACTGGGTCTAATAGTTTGGATTTGGCGCTGCTGTGGGCCTCTCTGTGCCATAGTGCCCAGGCAGTGTAAAACAAAAATGGAACAGATAATATTCACCAGTAAAGCCATGATAAGTTTGTGCTTGGTTATTCCTGCTTCTGGGTTGACCAAAATCTTGGTTTGCCTTTTTATACGCAGGCTACACTGTGACAGAGTTTATGCCACGAGCACATCCAATCCAGGTCTTCAGCAGGAATAAGGAGGAGGAGGGGTTTTCCAAGAAGCTTCCCTCGTCTGCAGACGGTTCTCTGTTTCTGATAAGTTTCAGTATCTTAAAAGATTGAATTCACACTCATCATCTCTGTCTCAGGGTTGTATAAAACTGCAAACACAAAACAGATTTAAATCAGACTGCTTCCTCCCATAAAACCTTTGACACATGGTTAATATTAATATGTATTCATTTTAATTGCAATTGCAGTTTATAAACATCTTTTTACAAACAAAGTGAAACTGATGAGGACCACCCAAGCACAGTCAATCAGAGCGCTGCATTCGACTCCTGAATAGAACTAAAATTCTGTAGCCTATTCAGTTCAGACAGTGCTCAGAGGTGTAAACTTTTCACAAAGTGCTGCATTTATTATACATTATAATGGAAAACATAAAGTTTACAAAAAAAAAGTTAGTTACCCCAGCTTTAAGTCTGGGAGTTTCAATTTTCAATTTTTAGGCTATTTAACCCATAAGGACCCACCGTGACACTGGGTGTACAGCCACTTCAGCCTATCTGGAAGGGCCTATAAATGATTTTATCTCAGTTTTGACCTCAGACACTCCCAGAGTGACTCCTGATGAACCTCCTGATGCATCATGGTCCTGGTCATGTGACTTTGTTCCAAAATGGCCGTTTTTCAACTTTGCCCAGGTGTCCTAATTAGCATTTTTGTAAAAGTGAATATTTTCTTGTTCAAAATAAAGTTAAACTATTTTATTGTTCTGACAGTTACAGAAGAAGTGTCTGATCACACACAACCTGATGTTTACACATTTGATCAATAATTTGATAGAAAACTGATCAATAGAAAAGTGCTGTTACACATGTGTCACTACGGGACTTTAGACTTTGAAAACCCCAATGTTACACATATGTCACATTATTGATTACTGATCAGGGATCAATATGAGATGTGGAATATTTTTGCTCATTCTGTCACATTTTACCTAAGGAACTCAATTATACTTAAAAATTCTGAAGAATGTATTGTTTTGTAATCAGTTTGGCATGTCTTTAGTAGATCTGTCTATATTTTCAAACATTAACGTCAAACAGGATCAGGTTTTATGGATAAAACTAAGTTAGAATGTTTTCTTAGGTGGGATTTATTCACAGAAGATGATTTTTAAAGGTAAAAAGTGGAATAAACCCAATTTTGACATATAATAGCACTGTTATAGGTCATATTACTGTTGAAATTCAAAGAAATGTAGCCAAAAAGCCAGATTTGTGCCCTTTTGACAGACAGATGTGACCTGGGTGTTTCTGACTCACACTGTGATGTCACTGGGTGAAACCTGAGGCTGAGCTGCAGGAGTTCTGCTAACACAATTATCTGATACATCATTATTTTCAAAATTACCACATGTTATATATTCAACATCAACAGTAAACTGACATATAATGGACACAATCTGTCTTTAAAGAGGTTATTCTTACATTGCTTGTGTTTTAAACCTGTTTTATGGTTAGATAAAGCAAACCTGCAGAAAATCACCATTGGTAACAATATTTTTTGGAAAAAATGCAAACAACATTCACATTTGTGAGATCTACTTGTACGTTTGTAAGAAATCACTTTGTGGCTGGTTTGTTTTCAAATGATGGTAACTTTTACTCTTTAAAACCCCACTGGAAGCTGCAGAGAGAAAAATAAATATAGTTTTTGATAAATGAGGACAGTATTTTGGAAGAATAATTTTTCAATAAAAAATACCATTAGGCTATAATATTTTATACATTAGACTCCATTAACGCCCAGTGTGACATATATGTTACATTGCATATTTCACTAGGGGGTGAAATTCTAAAAAAAATGTCAGAAATGTCTTATTTGGGCTCCATTTAGTCTGTGTTGTGCCCCACATAATTTTCCTTCAGGGACTTAGGGGTCCGGTTCTTATGGGTTAAAATTAAAAAAACAAAAACAAAAAAACTGGCGTTAAGCTAGCAAGTATATTTTTTTAGAACTAGAACAAGCTTATTGTTTAGATCCTACTGTGTAGTTTGTTTATTTAAATACAGACACGTGTGTGATAATGGCTATCACCCAATGCAATGCAAATTAACCTCTATGTTTCTGTTTTAATACTGCTATCTTTACTGGAGAATTGTATTTGTCATTTGGACACTGGGACAGAGTGCCTCTGCAGAAACAATGTCTTGCTTTTGCTCATTGTTTTGTTTCTATTTCTTAATCACAGGAGTGCAGAATACAATACAATATTCATCTGATGGAGATGTCATCATTGGAGGTATTTTTCCCATTCACTCAAAAACCAACAGGACTGAACTCACATCTGACTGGTCCAACCCAGTTTCATGTGAAAGGTATGTGCTTTGACAGATATCATAATATAGTAATGAATAGAGTATGTATTTATATTCTGCTTGTGTGTAGCTTTGACATAAAAGTTTTCCTACAATCACAAGTGATGATTTTTGCCATTGAAGAGATAAACCGGCACAGACTTGTCCCTAACCTGACTTTGGGATATGACATCTATGACACATGTTCAGATGTAAGCCTGGCTCTCTCAGCCACACTGCAGCTGCTCCGGCCTAACCAGTCTGACCCTCTGAGCTGTTTTCAGCCACAAAACACACATTCTGTCCTCAGTAAAACCAAAGTGCTCATTGGAGGAGCGACCTCAGAGGTGTCCATAGCTGTGGCCCGAGTGACCGCTTTGGCTTCTCTTCCTCAGGTTTGTTGATGAGTAGTTTTGACAAGACCATTTAACAAGAAACAAAACTAACTTTATATTATTTCGCAGATAAGTTATAGCGCAACAAGTGAGCTTCTGAGCAGGAAGACCAAGTTCCCCACTTTTATGCGAACGATACCTAGTGATAAATACCAAACAAAAGCTATTGCAGAACTGGTC
Organism: Mugilogobius chulae; assembly: GCA_038363315.1. NCBI lineage: Eukaryota > Metazoa > Chordata > Actinopteri > Gobiiformes > Gobiidae > Mugilogobius > Mugilogobius chulae. The sequence goes on along the minus strand of CM076406.1, from coordinate 19,069,509 downwards.
AGTCAGTTTAAATGGACAACTGTGGCCATTGTGGGGAGTGATGATGAATATGGAAAGTATGGTACTGACAGTCTTTTAACGCTTTTTGCTGAAAATGATATCTGCATTGATTTTCATGAAACACTTCCTGGGGATTTTTCCCAAAACAATGACAATAATACACATTTTAACTTACTAAGGAAGATCATGAAATCCACAGCTGAAGCCATTATACTGTTCACAAAAGAGAGCAATGTTGAAATCATTTTGAATCAAGCAGTGAAACAAAATCTTAATAGAACATGGATTGCAAGTGACACGTGGTCCACGTCTGTAAAGCTCTTACAACTAAATGTTGGGCAGGTTTTTGGATTCATTTCCAAAAGGAGTAAAGTTTTGGGGTTTGATGAATATGTCAGAAATAAGACAAAAGAGTATAACACCACTTTAAAGATTTACAACATCCCATGTCCAGACGAATACTGTCTGATACCCTACATTGATCAGATTATGCATACAACGTCTATCTAGCTGTACAAGTCACAGCAGAAAGTTTGAGGCAATTACAAAAGTGTGAAACCAATCACTGTGAGCGGACAACACCTTTTACAGCTTCAGAGGTAGGTACTGTGTAAAACATGACTTCATGTATATTTGTTAACTTTGCTGACTAAATCATTTTTGGGCTTGTCAACAGCTGTTTCAGGAAATGAGAAAAGTTAACTTCACTGTAAAAAACACAAGAATATTCTTTGACCAAAATGGAGACCCCAGTTTGGGGTATGACATTGTCTACTGGAACATTTCTACTTCAAGAGAAATTCAAACTGTGGGCGAGTACTGGCCAAATGGACGTATCAGCATTTCACACTACCTTGTTCAACAATGCAGCAATGAGAAGGTAAATGATTATGTAAAATGACAAAAGCAGATATAAGGGTATAATATAAATTTTCTTTCCTTATAGGTGTCTGTTTTCAACTGCTTTAAAACATGTTACCCTGGACATGAATTACTAAAGTCTGAAGGAACTTGCTGTGCACACTGTCAAAAATGTGGAGACAGATTCTTCTCTGCTCAAAACGGCAAGTTTAAATATAACATTTTAACATTCAAGTGCCTAAAGACCACATAAAGCCACTCAAATAAAAGCATCCAATATTTTTTGGTATTTTAGGAGACAGTTGTGTCCCTGTGGTGCAGACCAGTATTCCTCTCTTCAAAGAGACACATGTCTGAATAAAACGGTGGAGTATCTGCGCTGGACAGATCCCTTCAGTGTTGTTCTGACTGTTCTGGAGGTTCTTGGTCTTGTTATAACCATACTTTTTGCTGTATTGTTCACAGTAAATCAAAACACTCCCATTGTTAAATCCATTGGGGTTACTTGTGTTGCGTGGAGATTCTGTCCTTACTGGTTTGTTTTAGCGTTTCCCTTACTATTTCTGGATACCCCGATCCTAGAAAGTGTATGATAGGCCTTCCTATTTTTGGCATAGCCTTTTGTGTGTGTCTTTCTTGTATATTGGCTAACTTACTTCAAATTTTAGTGGGTTTCAACTTCAACCAAAGAGTATCTTTTTGGCTGAAGAAACTAAACCATCCTCTGGCAGTGGTGACTCTTGTCCCAGTGATACAGATGATCTTAGGTGTTGTTTGGATGTACACCAACCCCCTACACCAACTAATCACACATTGAAATTAAATACTTTATATTTGTGAAATTAACCCGTTACATTTTTATATTGCCATGTTTGGCTATGATGCTTGATTGGACTTGTGTGCTTCTTTTTTGCACATAAGGGCAGACAACTCCCAGATCTGTATAAAAATGCAAGCTCAGTTGCCATCAGCATGCTGTTGTTTTTAATTGTTTGGGCTCTTTTAGTCCCAATATATTTAAATATGGTTGGTATTTACAAACGCGCCATGGAAGGAGCAGCCATAGTAATATCCACCTTCAGCATTTTATGTGGTCACTTAGCTCCAAAATGTTATATTATGGTGTTTAAAAAAGAGCTCAATAATCAAAATGCCATTGCGGAGTACATTAGGAAACATTATGAAATGAAGGGCATCCCTGTAGTGAGATCTGAGCCAACAGCCTGTTAACTCAGTAGCCTATTACTGGATCTGAACAGTTGTACAAGTCTGGGATAGTTTTTTATGTAGCAGTGAATTTAATCTGCCAATGTGAATTGTATATGCTGATGTGTATATGTTTGTACATGTTTTAAGTCTTTAAATTTGTAAAGCAAAATGCGAATATTAAAACAATTTGTCCACCAGATGGAGACATTATGATTCAAACCATTCAGTTCCATAGAAATGCATAACGCATTTGCAAAAAGCACTGCTTACCTGCGAGCCTGTTGTTATCACATCACATTAGCTTTGCCTCGAGTTTTAATTTTTTATGAATAAAAATATAAACGTTGTTGTTGTTTTGGGGGACGTGTGCATATCTATGCTGTTCATGAATGTATGCATGTTTATTTTATTAGTTTCTTCTATTTATATATGAACAGTGTTGGGTAAGTTACTGTAAAATTGTATTACTAGTTACAGGGAGAAAAATGTCTTAGGCTACTGTGTATTACAATATACTGTCTCAAAAATGTAACTGAGTTAGACTACTGTTACTTTGAGCTGATTAGTTAAGACATTGTTCAATACTAATCCTGTCACATTAACACTTGATTACTGATTAATTTATAGAAATGTGATGTTGCAACACATTTTACTCAGAATATTTGATTCACCTTTAGCCAACAGACAGTATTTTAGTGTTGTTTTGGTCCTGAAGTGTTGTTTTCAATAGAATATAAAAGCAATTTATTTATATGGAAGTAACTTGAGTTACTTGGATTGTAACTAGTAATATAATGTCAACATATCTATAAGTAAAGTTATTGTACATAGTTACTGAAAAGTAGAATATATTACAGTAACTAGTTACTTTTGGATTGAGTTACTCCCAACACTGTATATGAATATGCTGTCAGTTAGAGCTTTCAAATTTACCCTTGAAAATGTAACGTTTGCCTTGATCCACCGTCCAGTGGGTAAATATAAAACTGACTGCTGATGTAATTAGACTAATAAAAACCTGAACAAATGCTGTGCAGCCTTCTAAGACCCGCGCCTGTTACTTCATTTATATAATCCAGGGGTTTGATTCCCCTTATTACATTTGACCTGTGGCATTTTACAGCTGATATGGTTAGTATGAGCAAAACTTGAGAAATCTATAAGCAAAGAAATAATAATAATAAAAAATACTGTATCAATTTCTTGGCCAGTGATTTTCAACCAGTTGGCCAAGGAACACTAGTGTGCCTTGGGATGCCTCCAGGTATGCGTTGAACAATTTTGCTGTTTCAATATTCGATCTATACAATAAGCTCAAACAGATTTCATTAAATCATTTGCCATTTTGCAGTGTTTTCACCAAGAATGAAAGTAAAACAATTACCACTAACTACTAGTTTGGGTGTTTTTAACTCTTTTGAAGTGCCGCTGAATTTTTTACGATGATAAATCCTGGAATTATTAAAAGTGCATTGTGTAACTTTTCCAACAAGAGGTACTGTCACTATGACCATCTTTTTTAATCTTGTTCAAAAAAAGATAGATTTTAAACAGGTTTGACTTGCATTTTAACAATTATATAAAAAATACTGTAGATAATGCCCCAATAAAGTATATATAGCCTTTGAATATAAATTAATTAAGTGTCCAGCATGGATGCATAACAGGGTAGGAGTCTACAAGTTTTTTGAACTTCTTACTAATTCTTTTGAGTACCATTACTTCAAATTTCTATTATATGTACATATTATACATGTATTCTTTGTAGCTCAAACAAACTCAATATCGTCTTTGCCAAAATAATTTGATTTGGCTATAAAATGATGTCTGCTGCGCAAAAAAAGAAAAAAATAACCAAAAAAGTATACCGTGACTCAAAAAAGGTGGGGAAAGACTGCTCGAGGCAAATTTCCAGTTACATCCAATGCAAATTAACCTTTATTTCCGCATTACAGTTAGCTATATTGAAGTGTCAGTTGTCTATTGAGAACACTGGGACAGAGTGCCTCTGCAGAAACAATGTCTTGCTTTTGCTCATTGTTTTGTTTCTATTTCTTAATCACAGGAGTGCAGAATGCAATACAATATTCATCTGATGGAGATGTCATCATTGGAGGTATTTTCCCATTCACTCAAAAACCAACAGGACTGAACTCACATCTGACTGGTCCAACCCAGTTTCATGTGAAAGGTATGTGCTTTGACAGATATCATAATATAGTAATGAATAGAATATGTATTTATATTCTGCTTGTGTGTAGCTTTGACATAAAAGTTTTCCTACAATCACAAGTGATGATTTTGCCATTGAAGAGATAAACCGGCACAGACTTGTCCCTAACCTGACTTTGGGATATGACATCTATGACACATGTTCAGATGTAAGCCTGGCTCTCTCAGCCACACTGCAGCTGCTCCGGCCTAACCAGTCTGACCCTCTGAGCTGTTTTCAGCCACAAAACACACATTCTGTCCTCAGTAAAACCAAAGTGCTCATTGGAGGAGCGACCTCAGAGGTGTCCATAGCTGTGGCCCGAGTGACCGCTTTGGCTTCTCTTCCTCAGGTTTGTTTGATGAGTAGTTTTGACAAGACCATTTAACAAGAAACAAAACTAACTATATTATTTCGCAGATAAGTTATAGCGCAACAAGTGAGCTTCTGAGCAGGAAGACCAAGTTCCCCACTTTTATGCGAACGATATCTAGTGATAAATACCAAACAAAAGCTATTGCAAAGCTGGTCAGTCAGTTTAAATGGACGACAGTGGCCATTGTGGGGAGTGATGATGAATATGGAAAGTATGGTACTGACAGTCTTTTAACGCTTTTTGCTGAAAATGATATCTGCATTGATTTTCATGAAACACTTCCTGGGGATTTTTCTCAAAACAATGACAATAATACACGTTTTAACTTACTAAGGAAGATCATGAAATCCACAGCTGAAGCCATTATACTGTTCACAAAAGAGAGCAATGTTGAAATCATTTTGAATCAAGCAGTGAAACTAAATCTTAATAGAACATGGATTGCAAGTGACACGTGGTCCACGTCTGTAAACTCTTACAACTAAATGTTGGGCAGGTTTTTGGATTCATTTCCAAAAGGAGTAAAGTTTTGGGGTTTGATGAATATGTCAGAAATAAGACAAAAGAGTATAACACCACTTTAAAGATTTACAACATCCCATGTCCAGACGAATACTGTCTGATACCCTACATTGATCAAGATTATGCATACAACGTCTATCTAGCTGTACAAGTCACAGCAGAAAGTTTGAGGCAATTACAAAAGTGTGAAACCAATCACTGTGAGCGGACAACACCTTTTACAGCTTCAGAGGTAGGTACTGTGTAAAACATGACTTCATGTATATTGTTAACTTTGCTGACTAAATCATTTTTGGGCTTGTCAACAGCTGTTTCAGGAAATGAGAAAAGTTAACTTCACTGTAAAAAACACAAGAATATTCTTTGACCAAAATGGAGACCCCAGTTTGGGGTATGACATTGTCTACTGGAACATTTCTACTTCAAGAGAAATTCAAACTGTGGGCGAGTACTGGCCAAATGGACGTATCAGCATTTCACACTACCTTGTTCAACAATGCAGCAATGAGAAGGTAAATGATTATGTAAAATGACAAAAAGCAGATATAAGGGTATAATATAAATTTTCTTTCCTTATAGGTGTCTGTTTTCAACTGCTTTAAAACATGTTACCCTGGACATGAATTACTAAAGTCTGAAGGAACTTGCTGTGCACACTGTCAAAATGTGGAGACAGATTCTTCTCTGCTCAAAACGGCAAGTTTAAATATAACATTTTAACATTCAAGTGCCTAAAGACCACATAAAGCCACTCAAATAAAAGCATCCAATATTTTTTGGTATTTTAGGAGACAGTTGTGTCCCCTGTGGTGCAGACCAGTATTCCTCTCTTCAAAGAGACACATGTCTGAATAAAAGGTGGAGTATCTGCGCTGGACAGATCCCTTCAGTGTTGTTCTGTCTGTTCTGGAGGTTCTTGGTCTTGTTATAACATACTTTTTGCTGTATTGTTCACAGTAAATCAAAACACTCCCATTGTTAAATCCATTGGGGGTTACTTGTGTTGCGTGGAGATTCTGTCCTTACTGGTTTGTTTTAGCGTTTCTCTTACTATTTCTGGATACCCCGATCCTAGAAAGTGTATGATAGGCCTTCCTATTTTTGGCATAGCCTTTTGTGTGTGTCTTTCTTGTATATTGGCTAACTTACTTCAAATTTTAGTGGGTTTCAACTTCAACCAAAGAGTATCTTTTTGGCTGAAGAAACTAAACCATCCTCTGGCAGTGGTGACTCTTGTCCAGTGATACAGATGATCTTAGGTGTTGTTTGGATGTGCACCAACCCCCCTACACCAACTAATCACACATTTGAAATTAAAATACTTTATATTTGTGAATTTAATTCCCTGTACTTCCATGTAGGCATGCTTAGCTATAATAGTTTGATTGGACTTGTGTGCTTCTTTTTTGCGCATAAAGGCAGACAACTCCCAGATCTGTATAAAAATGCAAGCTCAGTTGCCTTTAGCATGTTGCTGTTTTTAATTATTTGGGCTCTTTTAGTCCCAATATATTTAAATATGGTTGGTATTTACAAACGCGCCATGGAAGGAGCAGCCATAGTAATATCCACCTTCAGCATTTTATGTGGTCACTTAGCTCCAAAGTGTTATATTATGGTGTTCAAAAAAGAGCTCAATAATCAAAATGCCATTGCGGAGTACATTAGGAAACATTATGAACAGAAGGGCATCCCTGTAGTGAGATCTGAGCCAACAGCCTGTTAACTCAGTATAACTGGATCTGAGTAGGGACAGTTGACGTCTTTTTTTATGTTGTGTGTAATGTAATTACCATTAGCTGTGTGTCAAATTAATCTGTCAGATCAAATTTCATGAATATGTATAAATATGTTTATAAGTTTTTTCTTTATTTGTAAAATAAAAATGTAAACATTACATTGAAACATTTCATCCGTCCACCAGATGGAGACATTGTCTTCTATGTGATACAAGCTTAGTCTACATGCAAACTGCATTTGTAAAAATTGACTGTATTCCTAAGAATATTATTAATAATAGTCACATGACAACGGCTCTGCCTCTAGTTTTTATTTTAATAAAAAAAAAATACAAAAGATTTTTTTCTTCATATTAAACAAGTTTCCATAGGAAAGCAAAATAAACATGCAATCCTGTCTCTTTTGTATCCACCTTATCCACCTGTGCTTTAACATTTTAACTTTCAAACTCAAACATTTGTCAAAATCATGAGAGAGCAAGCATGTGCTTTGATCCTTGTTTCAGTATATGAACAGACTCAATAGTTAAGACTGCCATATAAAATTACTGATGTTTAACACTAGAGATTTTACAAAACCCATCCCAGCTTAACTATGGTATTGCATGCACATGGCACTGAGATGAAAATCAACTGCCATTCAACACAATTGAATCACAAAAGTTTGACAAAAAGGTAATGCAGGTAAAGAAGCCTGTCAACAGTTCTCAATACTGAACAAAAAAGTGCAACATGCCTCTCTGCTCAGATAACTGGCCATTTAATGAAAGTAGATGTAAAGGAAACCTTCAAACCACGTGAGTCTGACAGGGTTTGGTAGGCACTTCTACAACACTTTCTCTACCACAGAAGACTGGTATTTCTTGCAGGCAAGATTCTTCTTGAGCTGGAAGGCCTTGAGATGAGATTGTCTGGACACGTTGCCTAAGAACATACAATGTTAGCATAAGCTCAGATAAAACAAACAAACAAAAAAGAAAAAAACTAACTCTCATGTTGATAAAATTCTTACCATGATGATCGTGAAATAACATAATGAATCTCTGGTCTTTGGAAACCATTGAATGTGGAAGATGCAGCCACTGTGTAGGCTCCCATGTTCTCAAACACCAGCCAGTCACCCACTTGGAGGTCAGGCAGAGTACACTGCTCTACAATGCGATCCAGACCATCACAGGTGGGACCCCAGATGCTACAGGGGTACAAAGGCTCATCTGGCTTAGGCCTCTGACAATAAGATGATAACACAATTATAAAAACAAACTGTTTTGGAATGAATTACACAACACATTAGAGTTACGTTTACCTTGTGCAGGGAAGGTAGACAATGAGCATGGTCATACAGAATGCAGTTGAATGATCCATAAACACCATCATTGACATAATACATAATGGTCCTATCAGTGGTCCCTTCATCTTCCTCTGTAAGAATAAGAGCTTTTATTAACACAAACATTTGGTAAGGAAATTTAATTAAAAGAACATTTGAATGAGACTTGCCATCAGATGCACTGTCGTCATCATCCAGGATGACTTTCTTTGCAATAATATTTACAACCAGTGTGTACGCAGATGCAACGTAAAAGCGTCCAGGCTCAGCTATGATCTTCACCTTACTGTCAGTGGGGAAGTACTTTTCCAGTGCAGGGTTAATTACGGCTGTGATCTAAAGGAGGAAGAAATGATGAATAAAAAAAGTGTCTCCAACTTTGCATCACTAACAGCAATGTATACCTCTTCAAATTTGAGTTCGACATCATCTGAACCAGGAAAACCACCTCCAATATCCAGCAAGTTCATGTTGAAGCCCAGCTCATCCTGACATGGTACAAACTGATTAGATACAACATTCAAAATAAAACACAAACTATAGAAATTTGTGTATGCTTACCCCCATATCAAAAACACAGCGAGCGTCACCAATGGCCTGGCTGTATGTCAGTGGATCAGTGCAACCACTTCCCACATGAAAACTAACTCCGATGACATCAAGGCCCAGTTCTTTAGCCTTTTCTAGAAGTCCTCTGCAAGCCTTGAGAGGTGCCCCAAATTTTACACTAAGGCGACACACTGCCTTTGAGTCATCAGTGGCAATTCGCAAAACAAGCCTGGAAACAAGATAAGAAAATACATACTGTAATTTGTTCTTTTTTCTTGGTGGTGGGTTACCTTAAAGTATAAAGAAAAGCAGCATTTTTTTTTACTTACTTGGCATTGTCATGATAACGAGCGACTTTCATGAGTTCCACCTCACTGTCAAAAGTCATCATCTGGACACCATGGGCTGATGCATATTTGATCTGAGATACTTGTTTGCAGGGGTTGGCATAAATAATCCTGCTAGAATCAATCCCAAGAGACTGAATAAGTTGAATTTCCGTCTGAAAAATAGAAGAGTATTAGCAACAAAAAAAAAACATTTAAATGTTTATTAAGAGTGCTCATTGAAGAATCTTCACCTTGCTAGCACAATCAAAGCCTGTTCCTAAAGACGCAAGGGTTGTGACAACACTCCGACTGTCATTGCATTTAACAGCATAAAATGGTGTGACACGAGGCAGGGCCCTTGTCCAGCGCAGGTGTTTTTTCAAAATGTCACCCAAATCACAGACATAGAAAGCATCCCTGTCATCCTACAGCAAAAAAGCATAAGAAAATTCTAATAAATATGAAAATGTTGACATCACCTTTAAGGACTTTGTGAGAGACTGTTTTAGCTTACGGTTAAGGAGGCTTCATTGATTTTCTGCTCAATGATATCCCGAGCAGAAAAGCCCTCCTCCAGGAATGAAATGTCAAATTCAGCAGTAGGGTTCATGTTTGAGTTTGATATAAAAAGCTGCAATAACAAAGCATTGTTGAGTACACAGATTAAAACGGAGGCAAAGCAGGTAGAACACAACCATGTAGAAAAAGAAAAAAAAAAACTGCACTTACTGGAATACTAAATCAACAGAATCTGTTATGGTCTTTGCTCAGGTGCAAAGAAGCCAAGGGGGTTCACCTGTAAAGTTAAACCCTTTCAAATAAGCCTCCAGGCCAGGGCCTTCCAAGTAGCCAGAGTCTGATCTTCTAAAGTGGAGATTCTGTTAAAAACAAAACATTAAATTCAATAGAATTAGTTCTCAGCGACAATATAGAAGATACCAGAGTGATTCTGAAACTGAGTGAACATTATATTGCAACTATAGAAATGCCGCAGCGCACAGGCAGTACAACTGTGTCATGACAATCTGACACCATCCACTGCGACCACCTGAAAACCTCAAGGCCCGCCCAGCTTTGACTCAGCCAATCACGAAGAGGCGCCTCCATAGCCAGCAAGAGTGGCACCGCTTTAAACTAATGAGCGTCAAATAGTGAACCATGACGTCAGCGGCTATGCCGGTTCCGGTCCATGCGGTAATTTAGGATAAGAAGCGATAATCTACGTTATTGTAATAGATTTAGTCGGCTTAACCCACAGACGCAACAGAATTTAGTACAGTTATAGTATAGTTTATGCTTTTGTTCAGTAGTTAACGGCTAATGTTACGATCACATAGTTAGCTAAATGCTAAGCTAGCAGCAAAGCCACGCAGTTGTGATTCGAGAACGTGGATTGACATTATCAATGTACATGCATCTTTGAGTAGGGTTAATATAACACCGAGTATATTGGCGACAGTCTAGTTCGCTTACAAATGACTGGTGGTTATCATTCCTGTTCAATAGAAACCATCACAAAGATCAAACATTTCACTCACCTTAAAAAGCATTTACAAATAGTTTTCCCATTAGATCCGTGTACTGGGTAAATTACAGCAGTTCCCTCTTGGTGAAGTCTGCTGCTGGGCTCCTCTCCGCGCTTGAGACTGTGGAGGGAGCGTAAGAGCCCACGCTATTTATGGGAAGCCGTTTCTACAGCAACGCAGCCAGATCAAACCGGCTGCCCTCCCCCCTCCCTCAAGCGAACCGGTTCATTCCTGTCCCGCATCCTCATCAGGAGTCAGGACACTAGAGGCAGGGGCCCGGCGGCATGGCAATTACAAAAGTAGCGGTGTAACGAAGTAACGGAGCCTGTTCAAACCGGTCTGGGCATTCTTTCAGTGAATAGGCAAACTGTCTGCTGGCTAACTTTCAAATGACAAAGGGTTTATAATGGTGAAAGTTTTAAATCTATTCCCCTGTCTACAAATGAATCTAATACACATAAGCTTTACTATAAATAATTAAATTAATTTTGAAAATAAAATAGTAATTCACGGGATTGACCTGAAGACTTGTAAGCAAGGCAAGTTTATTTGTGCTATTGCTGCATTGGATTCACTATCATCTTTCCTAAAAGAGGTTTGCAGCTTAAATCCTTTCAGTCATATTCACAAATTGAAAAAAGGACATAAAGCTCCTGTGCTCTCGTTTTGTGTTTACAGCTATAATTAAAAATAGCATGTTTTTTTCTAATTAAAGCTAATAAACCACAACAAATAAACAATCTTCATGCCATTAAACCACATGTGAATTCATTTGTGAGCCAAAGCCACGATTTGAGGACCATTTGTCGAAAACCTATGCACAGACCCGTCGATAGAAAATTGGGGGCCTGGGGCCAGGTGCCTCATATGGGACCCCCACAATATAAATTAATAGAAAAAGTGTACCGTTTTGGGCCCTTACGACCCCCTCATGTCGACTTCCCTGCCTATTCACAAGCTTACAGTGAAATTGTCAATGCCGACACTAATTGTACAGACCTGACAGTCACTCCTATAATCAAAATGTAACTTAATTGTTAAAAATATGTGACTTAAGTGAGGTGCACTGCAAGCCTTTGTCAACTCGTGCAGAGAAGTGCTGATAACTCATAATGTTAAGTGCAAAAGACCAAATAAAACAGAATATGTTGCTTTCCTTGGAGCAGAAATGGAGAACAATCTATCTGTGATCTCACTCTCAAAAAGTACCAGTATAAGAAGAACTGGGATGAAGATCTATGCAGGCTACTCTAATAGCATTTTCTGATTTGAAAAACCACAGTCAAAATTGCATCACTGTGGCCTATTTTCCAGACGAAAGTGGTCAGTTCCTGATATTCAATTTATTTTTCTCCCTTTTCTACGCAAGCAGTACTGTGCAATTGTTGATTTTCCATTATTCATTAGCTTAACTTGATCAACACTTCTAATTTTTTTCCCCTGCCACAAATCTGTTGCTTCCAGGCAGGAAGTCCCACTTCCCAGCGATGTTTATCGTTGTCATGCAAAATCACAAGATCGAAAACCTAATGGACAGTTAGGAGACTGTATAATAATTCTGATGTATTTCTTTTGCCCACAACTAGAGACAGGTCTTTACCCTGTTCAAAAGTCTATCTTGCACCAAATCCATTCTTGTTGGATATTTCATGGGAGCAAATTTTTTTGATCATGACATTTGCCTGTTTACATTTGTTTGCTTTAAAAGAGCCTGTATAAGTTATAAGAATTACATACTTCTCTACTAGCAAAAAGTAGTCTCTTTTGTCTGCATGGCCTAGGCCTGCCTCCTGCATATCAGAGATCATTGAATTTTACATTGTTGCAAATTTGTGAAGGTGAGACACTTGTCTATAGTATTACATGACACTCTTTGGACTGACTTAGTAATTTGTACAAACCTCATCCAGACAAGTTGTCTGAACGAGGAGGCTAGACGTACAGCCCTCATTTGGAAAGTCTGATTATATTGCAGTTTAATATACAAAGCTGTGGAAGGATACCATCACGGAAAACATAAAACATATACTAAAAGAATCAAGGTGCAATGTCTAGACTATTTTATGGGGTATACTAACAATGGGTGGTTTGTAATTAGGGTCACATTGCATCTGGCAATGCACCGCAGCACTGTATACAAAGAAAGTAAATGAGAGGTTTAATGTGGCTTATGGAACTGTTGTCTGGTATTTTAGGATGCATGACTGCACGCCACAGCTTCTTAAAGGCTAACATATGCACTGACATCACTCTATGGGTTATACTAGTAAAGTAGGGGTTTTCAGGTTTGGAAATGGAAAAAAATTAAGTGTAGATGGCAGTCAACAAATAAGTCTACCTAAAAAAAAAAGATTATTTTTTTATGTGTAAATAATAGGTATATTATATTACCTCTTACATTTACTAGAATAGAGCAATATACGTACTGATTTTTTTCTGGGAAGGACAGTCTGATCGTAATTGTTCTGAAAACTGGTGTTACTTACTAGTGAGTAAGTGAATTTTTCAACTGGCACTTCAATACTTATAAATAAATTGTTATATATTTTATTCAAGTACATACATTACTTTTTACTTAAGTATCAAAATTGAGTACTGGTCCCAAAGTATAGAGTGTAGTGATTTTGCACAAAATAAGATTGCATTTAGAAAGAAATGTAAATGTTCAACAAAAGCTGTGAAGCTGACCTGTGCAGTTGACCTAGTTGTCACTTGTGAGCCGTGATACAATGAGAACAAAGTTGTTTTATCTGTCCCTGTGCTGGCTCATCATTTTTGGTCTTCTTTCAAGCTTGAGTTGTCTGGCCATTTCACTGGGCAGTGTGAAGACTGAAAAAAAAAAAAAAAACTTGTACCGACATTTTCACTGGAACATCTTTTGTGGCTCCAGGGATTGGCCTAGAGTTCCAACAGAACAAGCCACATCAGCACTTTTTACTCCAGCTTTGATCCTGTTGGAAGAAGAAGAGCTCATACCAAAGAATCATTATTCAGTCATTTGGGCCTTTTAGGATTTATGGCAAAGTAAAGGTGTAGTCAGACGTTTAATTGTCTATCCAACACCAAGACCATATAAGCAGAGCCTGTGACTTAAAATACTAAAATGACTAAGAACTTTACTTCTATGCTCAATGTCTACTTAATCAGTTTGGACCAGCGTTTGAGCCCTGACCTATCTCTTGAAAACTATAGTTCCACATCCTATTTAAAACTGTGTTGTTGACACCTGTAAGACATAAACACAGACCTCCTAATGGGTTAAGTAGATTTAAGTGTAGAGCCCTGACTGACCCACAACCTTCAGTTAGCCTGGATGCTTCAATTAACATAACAAACATGAACTCAAGGCCTCCTGCTACTGCTCATTGTTATGTACAGTCTTGCCACCAGTATACTGGTACTCAGGGCATTTTTTTTACTCTTCTCTTTCTTTATTTTTATTGGAAACACAACTGTTAAAAGTGGCTATGACAGAATGGATTTATTTTACTTAGACACAGTTAAGATCATTATATTTAAGATTTTGTAAGCATTTTTCAAATTTTATCTACATTTAGCCTTTTTGTAGAATTCAGATTGCACTTTGCTCTACTTCTAGTGATTCTGAACATTTTTTTTTTAACTTTTCTTCTTAATTCATATAAAAACTGTCATTTATTTATATAATTGTTTTTTCAAATAAAGCTACAGTTAGAAAATTAAAAAAAAGACAAACACATGTTATATATATTTTGTTGTCAGTTTTATATTAATTAAAACTGAAATATAAATACAAATGTTTTAACAGACACTATAAGCACATTTCAGTCTGTGAAAACTTTACATACTTGATCTTTCCTTATTTAAAATAGCCATGGCGTGAGGAGAATGATAGAAAATCAAGTTGAATCTTCCTGGCCTTGAAACAAGAGCACAAGTCTAGTGCATTCCAACATCAAAGTGAGCTCAAACAGGCCACTGATGCCACCCTCCTCCTTCACTTTTTAAGCGGGGACAAAATCCTGAATCAGACACTCCGGCTGCAGCAGAGCGAACAGAGGGGGATGGGTGGACACCCAAGAAGTTCTGGTATTTCCAAGAACTGCAGTTCAGGGCTGGGGGAGAAAAAAAACTAACTTTCTCCACCCCTTTACGTCAGTCTGATGCATCTGCTCCTAAGCCCGGGAAAATGTATTGCATGTATGTATGGTATGGGCACTGTGAGGTACTATAACAGGAGAGCCCTTAAATAAGTTCTTGTGCTGTGTATGCTATGAAAAACTACAGTCAGTCAAGTTTCTGTTGTACCAAATATAATATAGTACATATTAATATCCTACTAAACAAAAAGCAGATTTTTTAAAAACACAATATGTCACAAAAAATTACATTTTGACAATACTAGAAAGACATTTTCAGAGCATGTTTATACGCTAGGTTTTAAAAAACCTCCAAAAGCCAAAGTCATAGTAAATCTGTCTATTTTAAAAATGTAGTCCATTTATGTCGAGTGGCGAACCTACAGCTCTAGAGCAGCATGCGGCTCTTGGCCTGTCAGAGTGTGGCTCTTTCGCTCATTCAGAAACATTTGCGCCTCCACATGCTCTTTCTCTCTCCGTCTCTCCTTACACAACTGTCAATACAGCATCAAATCAGAGCTATTTAACAGACAGGTTTTTTTTTTTTTTTTTTTGACAAGCATTTTAAACTCCCAGTGATATTGAATGTGACATAAAACAGAAGTTTAGACACTGACTTGACAAAAATGTGTGCAGTAGCAGTGTTTTCTCTGCTCTGATTACACAGAACAGTCCTGTCAGGTTGAGTTGCTCCTAAACTCCAGTTTTACAGGGGCAGAGCTAAGGGGGCATCTGGAGCTGGGGTCCCTAAATCTGGTCTCTATGGGGAAAGCTGTTTTGATTTTTGATTTTTTAATGACTGTGAAATTACATCACATAATGAGAATATCACATCAAAAACACCAAAATGCAGAAAATTGCACTGAATTTAAAAAAATTCTCCAGGCCCTTCCAAATTAAATCAAAACCATGTATATTGAAAACTATTTTTAATAAAGGGCTTACAGTGTCTGTGTGTAAATGTAATTCAATAAACTGGTGGTGGCAGTAGGTTGACCCCCTGATGTACTGTATATGTATATAAGTGGGGCACTGCAGAGCCCACCCACAAACATCAGTGTTCATTTGTCACTGTGAGTTTTGCCTGAGTTTCACACACTTGGAAGGCATTTATGGGAGTGAAAAACCAGATTTAAAAACAGAAGGACGCCATTAACGAGACACCTTAGAAACGACCTCTTCCCCGGCCTCTTCCCCGGCCTCTTCCTCGACTTCTCGCGCTGCTAAGGTGCCCTGCGGACCGCCGGAGCTTCTTTCTCTCTGCATGGTGGTCTCTCTCAGCCTGTTGTTGCTTCTTCTGCTGCTCCGACTACAAGCAAAGAAAACTTTGATTATAGAACAATGCACATATAAATCTTGTTTATTGTTCTTGTGTGCTTAAAAAAGAAATCACCTTTTTAAGAGTAAAAGTAATTTGTTTGCTTCCCACTGCTGTGTCAACTACACTGCTTATTCCAGAGTTCTCTTCCAACTTTAGGCGCTCCTCCAGAGATGCCCTGGGAAAAAAGCATAACATCTCTCAATAGCTTCATAACGTTCATGTTTTATCACAATAGGAATTCAGCCAAGGCCATATTTCATGTCACGCTCCAGGACACCAAAGTGATATGTGATTTTAATCTAAGCTGTACAAAGACACATTACAGTATCTATGACGTACTTTTGGAGTTTCTGCTTGCGGGCCATGTCATTAAAACTGCGGAACTCTTCTCCAGCTTTTATCTGATAGAACTGAGGTTGGCTTGACTTCTTGCCCATGGACATGTTGCTGGTTTTGGAAGCTTCGTTCTGCTCTTGGTTGAGTAGAACAGTGTTGCGGTCGGCCTCCTTCCTCTCTTTAATCGGCGCTCGCGGTCCTCCTGCCGCAGAAGTCGCCTCTGCTCTCTCACTTCCTCCACCCAGCTCTTATCGTCGTCTGAGCTTTCCTCTTCCGAACTGGCCCGACCTTCAGGCTCTTCCTCGTCCTCAGCCTCCTGGACAATCAACAATATAACAGGCAAAGTTCTGTCAAAGTCCCCAGTTTCAACAAAACAATATTTCATCTTTCATGATTACAGTCAAGAGGCTTTTTTGTTTGAGAAAAAACAGCAAACCCCAATTTTTCTTTTACTTTAATGGGGAATGTCAAATCTTTAAATCAAGAATTATTTGCCTGAAACAGGTTGCGTTAATTTGACATCACATCTTTTTAAATGTTTGTGTCACATTAGCTTAATCATTCAGAATGTTTGCTTTCTTATCATCATTGTAAAGGTTGTTCATGTGGTGCTATCTTTAAAAGTAATTTGATTGTTCTGTAGAAATATAGCGGACTTCGCAATTGTTGCGGTCATTTAGCCCACTCCTGCTATTAGCATTCTTAGAAGAAATTGTGCACAACTTTGGTAGTCCTTTTGACCCAATTGTTGAGAATTTGGTGATAGAGCTCCTGTTCTCCATAAGGCAATCCATTAGTCAGCGTTGTATCTAGTGTATGTTTCAGACAGTGATAAACACATTACCTGTTGAGCCTCAGCAGCCTGTTGGGAAAGCAGCCTTAGCTTCTTCTTCCTCTTCTGTCCAACTTTGGACACTATTGGGTTTAGAAGGCGGAACTCCTCACTCTGTTCATCCACCTGATAGTCTGGATTTTCAAACATGACCTTAAAACGATCGTCACCCAAAATACTTGGAACAACCTGAAAATCCAGATGATCCAGGGATGAGATTAGTGATGAGTCATAGTGATTAGTACACAAAACAGAGAGACTTACCTTTCCTTTCTTTTTCCTAGAAGCTAGCTCTGCCTCGTCATCACCCTCTTCCATCAGCTTCAGCGCCAGCTCCTTGTTCACCTTGGGCAATTTCTGTTCAAGCCAGGGCATGGTTTGCAACATAAGACGCACAAAAGTATTGCATAAATCAGTGTGATGCTATGTCACAGAAAATAAGATTACCAAATATCCTATAACTACAAACAGTGAAGTAAATGCTTTTAACATTTGACAGAAATTATATTAATATAATTATTATACACATTACATTAACTGACATGTGTGGATATAAACAGTATCAAATGCATTTAGTTTGTAGTCACACCACAAAAGAACACAATATTATGCAAAACTAACTTCCTGAGCTTAACCCTCACCAAAAACACAGCTGAGTTTAGTACGTAAGATACTATTCTTTCCCCACTGAGCCTCAGAAAACACTTCTAAATTTCCCAGGTTTGTGATGTCTATCTCTGAGATTTTCTGAGCTCTTCAAATTCATAAATTATCCAGACTCATTTTGAGCATTTCTGCAGAATTAGCATGGTACAATCAGTTTGATTATTGATTATGTAATTTGCATCCAGTAGATGGTGCTGTAACTCAATTCCTGATGTGGGAAGCACATGACTTTTACATGCTTTGTTACAAAATGTTTTAAAATCCTAATACATGTGAACCTTTACTTTGGCATCTTAATTTTAAAGACAAGAATGAAAATAAAAATCATTCACAAATCTTACCGTTAATTGCACTCTCTGGGTCCGAGACTCTTCAATCTTCTGCCGGATTTTATCTTTGCGATACTCCTCATAAGCAAATGGGTTTGCCATGCTTTTAACCTGCAATCGAAATAGTTTGAGTTAATAAACATAGTAAATGATGGATTTACCTATTTCAGATTTTTTGTGACACTACACACCTTGTGATAAAGCCTGATGTCCATAAAAAAGCCATGCATGTAGGCTCTGAGCAAAGACGATCCCACCAGATGAGACAAACCTGAGAAAAATGCACAATAATGATAATATATGTGCTTAATGTTCCTAAGATTCTGTATAATGTATGTGGCATGTTTTATTGCTCTTGATTAATGTGTGAGAAGGCAGTTAAACCTTTATGCAAATGATTGAGTCTAAGCCAAACAAGAACAGCATTTCATTTGCAACTAGGTGTAAACTGCTGCGACACTTCCACTTGCTAAACTGCTAAAAGCCAGTGAGGTGTCACAGTGTTTGAGAAAGTGAGAGGCTGAGGGGAGACAGTGCAGTGCGTGTAGCAGCAGAGGGTCCAGTGTTACATAACAGAGGAGCATTACGCAGCTTCTGTAAATCAACACCGCTGTCGCCCCGCCCGTCCTCTTCTCTCCTTTATTCTTATGAAGCCAACCACTTTTCGACTTCTTGTCATTTGATCTCTTCACTGCTGAGCCTGCATTCCAATGTTCATTCAACCCTTCCAGAAATACTGGCCTCAAGACTAAAGTTTACATTGTTAACGTTACAAACTGCAAAAACAAATAAAAAATATAAGGTGGATAAAAAGTCCTAAATTCTCAGTAAATAGCTTTAATAAATGTAATGTGTTTATTAAAATTGGTGTATTTTCAACCTGGTATCAAATTTCTCACCGAGGTTTTCCAGATCCTTTCGGGTGACAAACTTGTAGTCATCATAAACCGTGCTCTCCGGACTCTCCTCGAGCTCCTCAGTCAGGTTGTCGAGGAACGAGCACCATCGTGGCGCTGGGCCTAGAGCCTAAACACATACATGTGGTAGACTTACACTACTGAGAAGTTCAGACATGACATAAGTCAACACTACAGCATCACCTACAGCATCAGACATTACAGTCAGTAAAAAATATCAGTATAAGAATGACAGGCTGGGGATGTAGAAAACTCAACTGCACATATTATCCTTATATTGATCCATAACAAATTGTAATGAATACATTTATTTATGTATTATTTTCCCTCTTTAATAATTCCCTGAACAAGACAAAAATCTAATTTCTATCTCCAAGTTTCAAACTTTGCTCCAAACTGCATGAATTCAATGACAGAGGTTTGGTTGGGGACTTTCTATTTAAAATACCATTAATAATTAGAGATTGGACAAGATCTTGTGCAACATGATCTTGACAAAATTGCTACAAAATTGTGCGCACATGTTGAAACTAATCTTGTAAAATATTTTTTTCTTGAACTAAAATGGAACATTGCTGAAGTATCCCTCTTGTGAAGTCAAAGTTCTATAAAGCAGTAATAAAAGTAAAGAAAATGTAAAATTGTGAGGCTAACTTAGTAGGGCAACTTTTGATTGCCTATTTCTTATATATTATGTTCAAATTTCTTCTTGTGGGAATTGTATTTCATCCTACCCTTATTTACAATTATAAATGAATGTGCAATTGTGCAACACTTAAAGAGAAGTGAGACTGGTATTATTACTCACATTGACACCATTAAAACCCACATATAATTAACTGGCATCAACATTGTTTCTGAGTGACAACAAATTCCTTACAATGTCCTTAATACAATCCTGATTACATAAGCGCATTCTTTCCTTTACTTTGGGGCTAAACAGATACTATTGGATAGAAAAGCAAAGATTACAAAGTACTACTGTGAGTTGCACAGTTGATAAAGCAGCTGTGATCTCATGGGGGCAAAGTCAAGCCCACCTACCAGCATTTTGTGAACTGATAACAACTTACTATGAGTCAATTTTCAACTGTTCAAAATGTAGGAGCAAAGTAAATCTAGTTACTAAAGCACAAACATAACTATAAAAGTGATATAATAAAAAGAAGACAGAAATAGAGATGCACAATTTGGGAAAATATAAAAATATATTTGTTATTTTTCTTACCAGTATTGTGATTGCAACTAGGTTTACTCTTCATTAATAAAAAAAAATCTGTTCAAAGTTAATATTTTAAATATGTGTCCATGAGAATTGACAAAATTGAATTGACAAAACAAAATATTAAAAACCACGTGTATTAACACTTTTAATGCAGAAAAGCACTGAATATTTTTAGGAGATATGTTAAGGCACTACAAAATTGCAGTTTTTGCAATTTGCCTCCGCGCAATGTCTAACTGATTTTGATTAACTGTGCAGAGGGGTGAAACCAAAGTGCAGAACTTGCTTATGTCAGATTTTGTGGCTAGGCCCCACAAAGAATGACATCACATCCTTAGAGTTTAAGTAGAAGCAAACGTGTAGCAATCTCTAGGGAACTCTGACCTCCAAGTTGGCCTCACCACAGAGAGGAAAAAACCACAATCCAAACATTATCGCCAATGTGCCTGTGTTTCAAATTATGAAGGAAATAGAGCGTCTGACTGTCTGATAGAGGTCACCAGAACCCAAGATCACCCTGTTTGGGTTATGTCTAAAGTGGACACATTTACACATTTACAATAAACACAAAAGGCATGCATAAAATTGTGTGTGGGATATCAACATCCTCAGCTAGTGAAACAGGGACCTTGAGCTTGATTTAGCGGAGAAAAAATAATATTATTGAGACATAATTTATTTTAAAACCATAACTAAATTGCGCAATAATTTCAAACTCAAAGCAATCTTTGTGGTAACTCACAGGGATGTAAAATGTATTCATCTTGGGATCTTCATTGGCAGTGAACAGCATGCCTGTAAACAACATGCAGACATGTAAAACAAAGTATGTAATGTAATCTTAGAAGGTGCACTGTGTAATTTTCTGAAGGTGAAAAGTAATTACACAAAAAAAAAAACCACTGAAATTAAAACCCTAATTTGGAACAACACACTTAATAGTGAAAATAAAAAAAAACATCTTTTGATCACGCAAGCCAACTCAATTTAAAGACTAAAGATGCCTTTTTTGTGCATTAACAACATCTAAATGACACAAAATTGCTTCTATTTAAGTCTAATTTCGATCAAAAAGTTTCGCAGTGCACTTTTAAAATATCATGCTGAAACAAGGTGAAAAATCAAAAGCCTTACCCCATTAAAAAAAAGTGAAATCATTACAGTATGAGGAACTTGTTCATTATTATATCAGCTTCACACCATTCTTTGGAATATTATAGTTAAAGTTGCACTGAGTAACTTTTTGACCAAAAATAGATCTAAATAATAGCTAGTTTTTGTACTTTAGATGTATTTGATGCACTAAATAAATAAAAAAATGTGTGTATTTACTTCTTCTTGTTTGCTTCCTTTAGGTATATTTTTTTCACAACACAGTCGTTACTAGTAACAAGGTTCCAAAGTATGGTTTTAAAAGCTATTTCTACTGTTTGTTTCACCTTCAGAATGTTACACAGTACACCCTAAAACAAACCAGATTTACATACAAACAAGCAAGAGAAAGAGATTTTAGGGAGATGTAAGCCTGCCCATACTAGAGAGACACATTTTTTAGTTAAAAATTTACACATTTGACCTTGAAGAGCCACTCAAAAATATTTTGAGCACAAAATTTACCAGATCTATTTTATGTAAAATAAAAGTAAGGTAACAAACAGTAGAGCTGCAGATGATCTCTTGTACCACCAGGTGGAGCTGCTTTAAAAGAGCATTTTGACTTTCTGCACAGAAAACTAGGAAGGATAGTGCCATCTCCAGGAACAACAGTACTTGTGGTAATTCTGTGATAGCAGTGGTCATAAAACTGAATGGATGATAGTTTGTTGTATCTGTGTGTTTCACTTCAGGCCAAAATAGCAGCCAAATTAAGTCAACAGCAGAGCAGCTGTGGCTACATATACATCGTAGAAACCTAACAATTAATGAGTACTATAGAAAAATTGAGACAATTTTTTCACTGTATGATGAGGAATTATTTTTACCTGACTTTGGATACATGCAAACTTCATTGATGTTGGTTTGTGGCTGAATGGAAGAAAACACTTTACCCTAAGAAGAAAATAGGAGAAAAAAAAAGGCATTATGCCTAATAGATGGAAAAGTGCAAGAAATCAGTGTTAGGTAACTTAAATGTATTTATTACCGAGTCTTTATTCCACATTTTTATAATCTTTGAGTCAGCAGAAACCACCAGGTCAAGTGGGTCATGGAAATTTAGCGATTTGATTGGAAGATTGTAGAAGTGGTCTTTGACCAGCAGTGGCTGACTGGAGCGCAAGTCATAAAGGAGAACCTTAAATAGGGATTGAGAATAGGAAAATACGGTTTGCTTTATTGAGATAGTACCCACACATAATTTAAGAATGGGAAAACAATCATTTTATTTAACATAGGATTTTTTTTCCCCACCTGTCCAGTACTGGTGCCAACTGCCATAGTAAGAACCCATTGAATTTTAGAGCACTGATTGATGGCAGTCCTTGAACTCTGTGAAGCAACAAATATTACTGTATGTCACTTTATAAAATACCAACAACTAAAACAAAAAACAATGATGGCTTACTCAGTTCCTTCAGTGACACTGCTAAGGGCACAGTCCAAAAGACCCACGCGATTTCGCACACGTGGGTCCCAGCACTCTACACGTCCCTGAAAAAAAAAAAGTAGTGTTGTCTGTGTTATATAGTAGAGCTGGAAAATCTGACAAAGTTGTGAACAATGAATTTTTTTTTTTTCCTGAATAATAAGCAAGACAAAACATGTACATTTACTTTGTCCAAAGCTCACTACTTGTCTTTTCTAGGCAGATGATTAGTTGTAGACCTTTCTCAATTGTTGACATTTAGAAATGACTGAATCTCAACAGTAATAGTAGAAGTTATTAACTCAAACTTTGATTTGTTGCAAAGGCAAATCATCTTTTTTTTTTTTTTTTTTTTTCAATTTAATAAAAAATACACAGTGTCTGTGTGAAAGCCCTCTATTTGTAAGCCCTCTATTAAAAATATTTTTTAGTATACATGGTTTGGTGTAATTCATGGGGTCTGGAGAATTTCTTTAAAATTCACTGCAATTTCCTTTTTTTTATGATATATGATATCATTCTACTATAATTAAAAAGACATGAGTCAGTTAGAGATCAGATTTAAAGGCCCCCAGCCCCAGATGCCCCCTTAGCTCCGCCCTTGTAAAACTGGACTGTAGGAGCGTTAGTCAGACTGATTCAACATTACAGGACTGTTCTGTGTAATCAGAGCAGAGACAACACTGCTGCTGCATACATTTTTGTCAGGTCAGTGTCTAAACTTCTGTTTTGTCACATTCATACAAAGCCACAGCTGTAAACATCACTGAAGATTTCTGAGCTGCAGCGTGTTCTATTTCATTGTACATTTTAGACCTTTTCTCGGTGGATATAAAGTGGATTTGCACAAAATAATAATCAATATGAAGCTCCATTTTCACAGAATATCACTTAGAGTTTGAAACGCTTCTGAAAAAAAAAACAGTCTGTCTGTTAAATAGCTAAGCTTTGATGCTGTGTTTTTGCGTGCTTTCTAAGGAGAGAGGGAGAGAGAAAGAGAGAAAGCATGTGGAGGTGCAAATGTTTCTGAATGAGCCGAAGAGCCACACTGCTGCATGCGGCTCTAGAGCCGGGTGCCCTACTCCATAACATCCGAGTAAATAAATAACTAACGTTTTCACAGTAATGTTTAAATTTGCAAGCATGTATCTAGTCAATGAGTGCACTTACCTCAGATGTTCCAGTGGCAAATAATTGATGAACAGGGTTGATATCACAGACATTGTGCTCTCTGATTAAAAAGAAGACATTTTAAAATACGGACGTAAAAATGCAATTTTTAAACATCAAAAATGCTGGTCTGCTACATACACAGCATCTGTCTGAAGAGAATTTAGAAAGCGCCCTTGCTCCAGATTCAGCCTGTATACCTCAGATCTAGAACAAAAATCTGTGTCAATGCTCAAATCCAACATGCTCAAATTTCCAATTTGAAATTAAGCAAAACTTACCCAGAGCCCACAAAGTAAAGATCACAAGATGGATAATGGTATGAAAAATCCCTCCCAAACTTTGGAATCCGAGTCTTGTAGTAGTGTCCGTGCTGGGAGTGAAACTCGACATAACGGTCACAGTGTAAGAACACCAACTGAAACAAACATTTAAAAAAAAAAACATTTTATATATGCATTTTAATTATACAAGGAAAATGCTTGATATTGTTTTAATTTTCTCACCTTAGAATAGTCATCAGACAAAATGTCAAACGCCACAACTACAAGATCGACAAAACGTGTAAAGCTCAATCTATAGTGATGAGGTTGTGAACATTATAGAAGTACTTTTTCACTGTACTTACCATCTGAATCTAGACATCGCTCAACTTTAAAGACAACTGATATGTATCATAACATCTTATCCTTGGTTTGTATGTCCCTAAGAATAAATAGAACAAATTAAATGCATTTGAGCAATTCAGGGCTTTGAATAAAATATTTGTGCATCAAATTACAAAGACAAAACAAGCTCTAAACAAGATAAACAATTAAAAAAAAAAAAGACCTGCAGCCAGAATGTACTGTCCATCCCTTGATACTTTTATAGATGTGCACACTGTGGGCATCTCAAAATCCTGAATGAGCTCGATTCTACGTTGAATGTCTGCCAAAAAAAAAAAAAAATGTAATGTAATTGAAAACTATTTTTAATTAGGAAAAGTAAACAATTACTCACCAACATCTTTCTTTTGAAGTTGCCTCTTTTTTCTATCTGACAACCACTGAGGAGGCATTAGAACAGTGTTATTACAAGATGTCACTACACTTAACATAAATACATAAAATAACAATGCAATGTACAAGTATTTTCGTACTGTCCATGTTGTGTCTATATTAATTTCCTATTAATGCAAAACAAATACAAGTATTGAATATAGGATAACTGCAAAGGTAAGGCTCAAGCTGTTTAAGCATTTAAAGACTTTTATTCTGTGTTATCTTAATAAGTCAAAGCTAACTAATGTGAAGGCTTCAAGGCTAGGTAAGAACAATGTTTTTTTACAAATATTAAAGCCTTTTACCTCAGGGAGAGATTTCCCGTGGCTTAAATTATAAATCTTCACGTCGTTTATACTAGAAATCTGCATCGTTAAAGTAATATATTACTACTACCACACATAACTACACATCAGTAAACTTCAGTGAACCCACGTTGCTGCACCAGAGCAAAACAGGAAGTAGAGTGTTCTACCAAATAGGTCCGTCTGGAAACCGGAACTCACGCATAAGTTCCTACTTCAATGAGCTTTAACAATTTATGATTTAAACTCAGCTCACCACACGGTTAGTAGTCCGTTAGCCTTATATTGCTACAAATTTAAAACGATCTCTTGGGTGATAATGATAAAAGTAAGTATTTTCTGTCCACTTTTATATTATTTACTAGTTTACTGGTAAATGTTTGAAGTTAGCGTAGGCTATCCTTGAGTTTCAGAATGAATCTACAAATCTAGCAACACCACAAACAATTACAAATTAAATATGTTAGAATTTGAAAGCATATCTAAAACATCACTGATAAAAAAAAAAATAGAAAACTAAAACCCTCAAAAAGGCCAAGAAAATTAAAAATGCAATATTTTCAATGTAGTAGGCTAACTAAAATTTATTTTGTGTAGGATACTGGGATGTATGGTTACACGTGTCC
Organism: Mugilogobius chulae; assembly: GCA_038363315.1. Lineage (NCBI taxonomy): Eukaryota > Metazoa > Chordata > Actinopteri > Gobiiformes > Gobiidae > Mugilogobius > Mugilogobius chulae. Next base: position 19,043,384 of record CM076406.1, on the reverse strand, counting down.
TGTTGCCACAACTAAGTATCTAATGTGCCAAAACAAACTAGTTGGTAAACAAATGCATTACCTGCTCCCCTCACCTGGGTGATGTAACCACAGAGAGTGTGATCTGGGGGACAGTCAGCTGTTGGCTCAGTCAGCAGCTCACACTTTCCCTTCACTTTGGGACACACAGAAGATGATTTTCAACATAGCCTGATGGTAAGTCATTCATAGATGAAGATACATGCATAAATGCATATAGGAGCCTTGTATTACAATGTATCCCTGTTTTGTTTATTATTTGAAAGAACAATGCATTAATGTTATTACCCAAGAAAAAAATAATTCTCAGAATGTTTGCTATATTGTTTGTATTGAATAGTATATTTCTTATCACTTTCGGGAGTACTTGTCTTCTTGGACACCCAAGTTTGGAGGCATGACTGACTTATGGCTAATTTCCGTCCCACTGGATAAGACCAGTTTGACAAATGTCGAGAAACTCAAAAGAACCATTGCCAAAACAAACCAGGCTTCCTGCTGCAAGTTCTCCATCCCTGATCTCAAGGTACAACCACTGTGATATGTATTTGGGCACTGCATGGCTTTTTGTGACTTTTTTGTTTAATCTTTTATGAATGTTCTCACAACATGTTTGTATTGTTGTTTTGAGTGATGTTGAATTCAGTATTATTTGGCCAAAGGATGTCATTTACTTGGACACATTCCATTTTCAAGGGTACAGTCTAGAAGAGGAGGCTGTTGGTGTTTGGTGTCCTTCTCTGGTGTAGCGATAAAGGCTCAGGTTGCTTGCTACAGTTTGAGGCAAAATTTCCATCCAACCTGTTTCACATCCTTTTTTTTTTGTTTGTTTGTTTTTCATAAGCTCTATTCTAAATTTCTAAATACATGAAATGAAACCCATATCATCCACCGAAGCTCAGATTCAATCAATCTTCAATGCAAAAAACATAGAGTTTGCATACATAAAATTACATTTACATCGTCACCTTTTTTATTAATATGTTTTGTTTCTATAAAAGGTGTGACATTTTTTTTGCAGGTGGGCATTCTGGACAGTTTACTCAGTGTTTCAGACAATCTTTCAAGGTTGGATGCAGTGACTGAAAGGTAATCTTACTCAAATTAAACATTAGAAGAAGTAGTTGGCTGACAATGTTTCTTATTGTTGGAAAGCCTCTTGTGTTAATGACCCTTGCATGTTAGTCACTTAATGTGCAGCTTTGTCCTTAATTAAAGCGTGTAACTTTGAGCTTGTGTGCGGTTGGTGGCATGATTAATTGATGAATCGGAGTGTCTGATAGTTCGTTTTCCTGTGCTGACTTGAAATTCACTGTGGTTGTGTCTGGATTGTTGCGGCTTAATCGACTAAACAGTTAAAGAACTACAAAGCCAGTATTCAGTAACAATATTTGAAAAATTACAGAATATTTCAGATTTTTATCACTTAAAAAGTGAAATAAATCCTACGGTTCCTTAGCACTAGTTTCTGAAATCTGAGGGGTTCCAGTCATCAGTGGTGTATGCTGGTCTTAGTTGAACAATTATTTTATCAGTTGACTATTAGCATGAGCAAGATGAAAATGGAATGCAAAACAACAAAAAGACGAAAGCATAGAGTGAGTTAGCTGGAGTTTGGAAGTGACTAGATAGTTAGATTTTGCCAGTCAGTGCACTTTTTCCCCTTTGGTCAATAAATTGATGCACAAGACCTAAGTTCTTAATACATACATGTTACTTTAACTTAAGATCACACTGTGCAATTTATGGAGGTGAAAAATTATTTGCATGGTTCAATTAAAATGAAAAGTTAAAATATTATTTTGGAACATTCTTCATGGAGATATATACTGTATGTTTTAGGCCATATTGCAAAACAAATGTAGCTAAAGGAACAGCATATATGAAAACGATATACTGTATGTATTATGCACGACTTTGCACTAGTCTAGTCTATTTTGTGCCTAAAGAGTTACATGGTGTGCCTTTAACAGTATGTGTGAACACTAACTCACAGCATAAAAGTTTGTTCTCTTGAATTGCAGTGACAGTGTTTGAACAATGGTGGCAAATACACACTTGATTTTAATATTGCTTAATGGCTAAGTACATACAATGCTATTAATACTATTATTAATACACTTTCTCTATAATCTTGCAATTAAAGTACACATTTTTCTGTTAAACAAAAACCTGATTATACTGTATTCGCTTCTTGTGTTATATTTAGTTGTAGCTATATGTGTTCTCTACTTAGCCTAGCTAAAATGTATCTCACTTAAAGAGATGCCTCCCTTATAAATCATAAAGTGGCAAAATTTTACTATTGTTTAACACTGTTATTGCTGTAAGTTAAAAAGTATATTTTTAGTAATTCTATATCTTATTTAAGTATTTAACAAAACACTGGAATCTAAGCACATTGTGTTCTTTTTACAGTGTGATTAAAAAAACATGTCAGTGTTTGAAAGAGGTGATGGAGCAGTCCAGTGATAAAATGCTGGAAAACGCCTTAGCCAATGGTGGTAAGTCACCCACCCCGCAGCCATCTTGTTATGGTGTTAATTACACTCTATGCAAACTCATTAGGCAAATGTATATGCCCCAGGCCTCTGAGGCAAAGCTGACTTACATCCTTTTCAATTTAAAGTTTACTCATGCTGATGACCCATGTGTCCTCTTAGAGCGTGGGCTAAACAAGAAAACTCCATTGTCCCCCCAGAGGGCCTACTTCCAGTCACTGAGAGGTACTTTTGTTTGCTGTGCTGTGTATACGTCTATTTACTTAGGCATGGCTAGTGTAAATACAGTATATGTAGATAAAGTTCCTCACACGTTTTATCATAGTAAAAGTAATACTAGGTTTTTGTTTTTTTTCATCGTGTTTTTTTCATGCCATGCTTCTATTGTCAAAAAAAATATAGAAGCCATGGCATTTTTATGTTAAATGCTACTGTCGCCATATGTGCATTCTGGTTGTCAGTGTCCAGTTCTTGCTCTTCCACTTGATTATCTTCAGTTTTACAAATTCCACATATGTTTGTATTTGGCCAAACTCCAGCTCAATTGAAAGGTTTTAACTGTGAATTCATTTGCTTAGTTACTGTTACCTGACAGCCACCAGAGGCAGACAGACAACCATTTACGTCACAGCCAGGTCAAAATGGCAGCCATGTGATTTCTTTAAAACATGATTTGATAAAACTACAAATACTTTCAAGGTTTTTGTTCTGAATTTATATAATGATATATTATAGTGTTTTAGGGTAACTTGTGATTGTAGCAGGTTCGCTTTAAATGCCAGATTTAAATTAATGGTTATTTGTGATGACATATTAGATACTACAATACTTACGAAGTGAATTTTTGTTGTCTTATTTATTAGAGAAAACTAGAACAGACTGAAAATTGCATTTTAAAAATCACATTTGTTTACATTCCTTGATGTAATATTTTTAATAAGTCAGGTTTAGAATTAGATCTCACTGTAAAAAAAAAAAAAAAAAAATCCACAATTTTTTTTTTCATTTTGAGATTGTGCGGTTTGTTGTGTGCAGGACCTACTCTAGAGGGTGATATTGCTGCACCTGTGGAATAAAATGTAGTTTGAGAAAATTACCTTTTAAGTCACAACATCTCATATTATTCTAAAACATCCTCTGGGGCAGATTTGAAGAGCTAGATTCACACATAAAAAAGACTGAAAAAACATTTATCAGTTTAGCCAGTAATGATTAACAACTGCAAGAGTGTTTAAGTAATAAGTTCCTATTTTTAATTATACTATTCAATAATTGCTCATTACTAATAGTATTGCAGCAACCACTTCTTTTACAAGTCAGTTAAGAGACTGTTATTGAAGTGTTTTGTGTTACAGTGGACCTGGTGACTTATGTGACAAGATTTCAATGGGATAAAGCCAAGTATTCCACATCTCTATCCCTATCTGCCCTGACAGAGGTCATCGACAAGGTGAATAGGCACATGAAATTTACATAAGCGTGCAACTGATATATATTTATTTTTTTGATTACACTGTTTTATTCCAATAGGAGGTGACTTTGGTGGAGACAGAACTAAAATCCAGGTCTACTGCATACAACAGTTTGAAAAGTAGTCTTCAAAAATGTGAACTGAAACAGCAGTGAGGAACTCTACCTATGCAATTTAAAACCTTTAACGATGCATGTATATAAGAAGTAAAAACAAATACATTTATGTTTTTTGCAGAGGGACATTACAAAGTCGCTGCTTGAATGACATTGTCAGAAAAGACGATCTGGTAGTTTCTGAGTACCTCACAACATTACTAGTTATTGTCAGCAGGTCAGTAATGGATAACATAAAAGCAAAGTCCATAATGTTTGTGTTTATTTTAAATTTGTGATGTTTTGGTGTGAATTTCTGTTCTAGAGGGAGCTATGAGCAATGGGAGAGGACATATGAATCACTTTCAGATTTTGTGGTTCCGAGGTCCAGTAGGTCAGTATTTTTATTTACGTGTTTCATTTTCACTTGATCCAAGTTTTTAGCCGACAAAGCTGAAAAAAAGAGTTAATTGACCAAGGGCTGCCCAAAGGGGTTTGATTACCTGGAGAAAGTAAAAGTCCACTTCACATGGATCAGTGGCAGGAAGTGAACTGACAAGTGCCATTTCTCATTTGAAACAAGCAAAGATAAAATGTCAAAAAACTGTTTAAGTTACTTAAAACGTGAAATCAATTAAAGTATATAAAGGCCTATTAAATGTACTGTAAGTAGGCCTATGAGTTTAAATGTCAAAAAAGGTCAAGAAAAATTAGTGTATTTGTTGTTGCTATATTGTATATATCACTACAGGAATGATGTGGCGACAACAAGCCCAATGGTAAAATTTAATATCTTAGTGAAGTGAAAAGTGTGTTCACTTTCCTTGTGACTGCATGGCACAATCACATGACCTGCAGGAAAAAAAATCTAAACTAAGTCGTCTCACTGAGCACCAAGATTGTGTAGAGGCCTTGGGGAAACACCTGAACCAGCTGCACACGGAAAAATGTAACTAAAAATCATGTGAACCTGCAGTTTAAGCTTCTGCACTCTGGGAGGCGCTATAGGGTCTATTTTTGAAAATTCTTTTGTCTCGTGCTGTTAATGCAGCCGGAGATGGAAAGTGTGAGCCACAAATATAAACAGTTTTTAATGCACTTTTTATTGCTGTTTCTGTTAATGTCTTGTGTGTTTTTATGTGGCTGTGAGCAAATTATGAATTTCTGTCTGTAGACAATCAAGCTATTCTTCTCTGTTCTAGTCTATTTCATTCTGTCCTAATCATTTAACCTTTTTTTTTTTCAAAAAGGAGAATCTACTTTATTTCTGATGAGATGTTAATAATTTCAATCCATATTTCATGATTAAAAAAAGAGAAAAGCTAGTTAACACATAAGACTTAAATTATTCCATGAAGTCAGTTTGAACCTAATGACTTTATTCTCTTGTCTTCTCGCAACAACCACCAGGAAGCTCTATGAAGACGCAGAGGCTGGGCTCTTCACTGTCACACTTTTTAAACGAGCTGTGAGCCAGTTCAAAGCCAATGCGCTGGAGAGCAAGTAAGCAGGGTGCACCAGGAGGAAAACATCTCGTAATGCCCACTGTGTTGTCTTTGTCACTTAACATGGTGTAGCCTGTGATCCACACAGGTTTACTGTGCGCGAATACTGTGTGGAGCTGGAGGAGCAGATGCTGAGGGAAATGAAGCTGCTTAGTACTCGCAAGAAAGAGCAACATGTGAGTCCTGAAAGTTAAACCAAAATCATGAATCATGTTTTAATACAATCTGCTTGTGTAGGGGATCTTTGTTCGTTGGCTCAAGGTGAATTTCAATCAGCTGTTTGTTGCCTGGATTCATCTAAAAGCGTTGAGAATATTTGTGGAATCAGTGTTACGGTGAGAATTGCTCTGTGCAGTTCAAAATCTATAAACTGAACTGCAGATGCTCCTCTTTAAAGGTGCATTATGTAACTTTTCTGTTGGACTTGTTTGTTACGTCAGTATGATCAGTATTCTTGAGCTACAATACCTGCAGATAAATCAACTCTTGAAGTGGCATGTCACCTGTAGAATTCTTTAAAATAGAACAGGTTAAAACCATAAATAAATTAGCCGAATTATACCATATATTGTAAAAAATTATAGCCACTGAAAAAATATTTCTGTAGACAAGCAGATAGCGATGCCAGAATCAGGGTTGAGAAAAAGGAATACAATTAGGAAAGTTAGATATTACACTTCTATCTACCCTTTGATAAATATATTTATTTTTATCCATGGCAGATACGGATTACCAGTAAATTTCCAAGCTCTTCTCCTACAGACGGATAAGAAGCGTTCCAAAAAAATGAGGGAAGAGCTGGCATCACTTTTTATGCACCTGGATCCTGCGGCCATGACCAGCAAAACAGATGTGAGGAATGCAGATACAAATACATATTTGTAGTATACAACTCTATCTTCACATTATTATGCAGTAGGGCAAATGTTTAACACTATTTCAAACTTCTGGCCTGTAAATAGATGTATTATAAAACATAATATATTTTTTCTATGTTATCTTAAAATTGTATTTGGAAGAGTAGTAGAAAGCTCTGTTCAAACTGATTGATCAATAATATTGATCAATCATGATTTTTTATTTTATTATTATTATTTTTTTTTGCAATACATTTTCTAAACATAAACTAAAGAGCACATGACTGACAAATGAAAATGGCTGAATCTGAGTTCTAGGTAAAGATTGAAATAATTTCAGAGCACCAGCCTCTTGCTCTCTCTGAACTGTAACGATCTGAGTGGTCATTCACTGCAGAACATATAATGATAGACATTAAGTACATGCATAGCCGCCTCAGGGAGTTCATGCTCTCATGCTCACAGAGCAAACTGATCATTTCAAGGTGACCCACAATGCTTCTGTCTTTGCTGCAGGTGAGCTGTGACATCCCAGGATTGTGTCAGCAAGAATATTTCTCCTACATCTCCTTCCACATCAACACCAGTGTCCTGGAGCTCAGCTAGCAGCGGGAAAAGAGGTTCCACTCGATAACTGCCCTGTAAATAGATGTACAGATACAGATCTATGAACAAAACTGATTTATTAGGAAGATGCACTTTTCACTGCCTTCAAATGACCAAAAAGTCCAATTTATTTGTTGAATTTAATATTGTATTTATTTAGGCCTGAATTAGAGTTTGTAAACTATATTCTGTCACTCTTCTACATTGTTAATCTGGAAACACAACTTTTAATAGTAATTGCAAACTCTTTGAAACTGACAAAACCTTGAGAACTGATTCATGTATTTAGCAAGTGAACTAATGTGAACAGAAAAAAACAACAGTTAACCGCAGTAAAATGATTCATGAAATATGTTCATGTTAAATACAAAATATTAAAAATAGATCTCAGAATACATAATTAAAGAAGCTTTCATTCTGTTGTACAAACACGTTGTGTTCCTCATTTACATGAGACAACTGTTCCATGCTGTTTCCATGGTAAAACATTTTCACCCTAATAATGCAAATTTATGATTGCAGGAATAAGTAACAGCACATAAATTAGTTGCTTGCAAAAAGTAAAGAGAAAAACTCCAGCACTACATACAAACTAAACAGCAATTTAGTTGCTGAAGAATGGCATCATGGGAGACAATAATATTAATAATACACTTCCTTTGGTTTTTGCTGATGACTAACGTCTTATGCTGATGAATATATTCAGTGATTCCGAATCAAACACTGCATATTGCATTTCTTTAATCGATGGTTGTCACACGTGTGTAGAGATAGCCCCTCTACAGCACACTCGGATGGGGAGAGAGAGAGGAGGGTAGTGATAGGTAAAGCTGTGCGCAAAAGCAGTTCCACTCATTTCCCATAAAGCTTTGGAGAGCTTTGGCCCTTTTACGCACCAGTGTTAGGAGCGCTCGCTTTGGTTGACGCGCCCCAGTGAGAGCTTGTCTACGTTGGACACTTCTAGATTTAACCATGTGGACTGTACCGAAACCTAGATATAGACCCGGTTCGTGCACTGAAGGCGAGATCGCAGTGAACATCGGTGGGGTTAGGGTGATTCTTTTCGGGGACGTCCTGAACCGCTACCCAGAGAGCAGATTGGCAGAGTTACTTACCTGCTCCTCTCAAAACTACGAGGCGATTTTAAGTCTTTGTGACGATTTTGACCCCTGCAGAAAAGAGTTCTACTTTGATCGTGACCCAGACGCATTCAAGTGTATCATAGATGTTTATTATTTTGATGAAATACACATCAAAAACGGCATCTGTCCTATCTGCTTCATTAAAGAGATGGAGTTTTGGAAAATCGACCAGGGAGTTTTAGACGAGTGTTGTAAAAGTTACTTGAGTGAGAAAGAGGAAGAATTGAAGGAGATCTCCAGTAAAGTGAAGGTGATCTTGGAGGACTTGGAAGTGGAACGATGCGTAACTCGGAGCCAAAAGTGTCAGAGGTTTTTGTGGCGCCTCATGGAAAAACCCAGCTCCTCTTTGGCAGCGCGCGCCATCGCCATCGCTTCTTTCCTCTCCATACTCGTGTCTGCGGTGGTGATGTGCGTGGGGACCATCCCGGAGCTCCAGGTGGCAGACGCGGACGGGAAACTTGTTGAACACCCCACGCTCGACGCCATAGAGACCGCCTGCATGATGTGGTTCACGGCGGAGTACGTGCTGCGTCTAGCCTCGTCTCCAAACAAACTCCACTTTGCCTTATCCATCATGAACGTGATAGATTTCATGGCGATAATGCCTTTCTATGTGGTCCTCACGCTCACATATCTTGGCACCGCGTCAATGATGGAACTTGCAAATGTGCAGCAGGCGATACAAGCCCTGCGTATCATGCGCATAGCAAGAATATTTAAACTGGCGCGTCATTCAGCCGGACTTCAAACCCTCACTTACGCGCTGAAGCGAAGTCTCAAAGAATTAGGCTTACTTCTCATGTACATGGGTGTGGGCATATTTGTCTTCTCAGCGTTGGCATATACAATGGAGCAAAGCCATCCTGAGACACTTTTCAGAAGCATCCCTCAGTCTTTCTGGTGGGCCATCATCACCATGACCACAGTGGGATATGGTGACATCTACCCCAAAACCACCTTGGGAAAGTGCAACGCCGCTGTCAGCTTCCTTTGTGGGGTCATAGCCATTGCCCTCCCCATACACCCCATCATCAACAACTTTGTGATCTTTTACAACAAGCAGAAAGTACTGGAGATAGCAGCCAAGCGGGAGGTGGAGATGATGGAGATAAAATCCAGTCCAAAGATGGAAAGGAGAAAGAGCAAGGATCAAGCCTCAGCGACTTTGTAAAGAGTAAAGTTAAATGCATATGAGCAATCACAAGAGATTGTCTGGAACTGGACAGTATTCAAGAAATGTAATACTTTATTGTGAAGCCAGTGTCGTCTGTTGTCAGCCATGCACATTGTTGCTTTTTATAGGAATCATGTGGTGACTCCAGTTGTTTGAAATGTCAGTGTCAATGTGAAGGATATTATACAGTGTGTAAATAAACTGTTCATTGAAATATCTCGAATATGAAATTAATTTATTTAATTTTAATCATCTTTATTTTATGCAGGAAAGTCTTGAGATCTAAATCTCTTTTTCAGGGGAGCTTTGGGAGAAGAATAGAGGTAGAGCATAATTTTTGTGTTTTTAGTGTTTTGGGAGACTGAAGCACTCAGAAAAAACTAACTTGGAAAAACATTAAAACACTAGAAAGATCCCGAGCCGACCAGGAATCGTTTTGTTTAGTTTAATACATTTGTAATGTTTTGCTAAATACATTTGTGCAGAGTCAAAATGTGGTGAAAGTGATTTACATAAAACAAAAACAATATATAACTTGTAATATAATATTGTGTCTGTTGTTCAATTTATTTCAAGGTCCATCTTTGAAGTCTTCTTCCTTTGCCTGAAATATTCTACAGCTTTGACTGTAACTTGAGCTGATAGCATCACCCTGTGGTCTTGAGACTTGATACAGTACAGTAGAACAAATCAGGCAAAGCAATAACATCTCCATGAAAATAATGGCAGATCCTCTGAAAACTTTCAAGTTACATATCCGGCACCTTTAAGAATCAGTATCATCAGAGACACATGAGTCATTATGTCCTATTTAGTAACTAAGATCTTTCTTTATACAGTACCTTTCACAGGTAGGATTCACCCTCCCCACTCACTGATAGCAAGTAGTCTTGAGGCAGCTCAGCAGAAGCAATTTGCCCAAGCATCCTGCATATTATTGGTTGGGAGGCCAGAGTGCCCAGACACAGGGAGGAACATGCAAACTCCACTCAGAAAAGCCAGGGCCAAGCGGTATCCTCTTTGGTTGTTTTCATTAGCTTTAGCGACCTCAACAATTTGCCAATCGTCTTTCTCTCTTCATCTTAGCACAACAAGAATCCACTTGCTTTTGTCCATAAAACTTATTGTTAGACCACCTTCTTTGCTGTGCATTTCACAAAGTCCACAAATATTATACACAGATGCATTAGTTTGTGAGAAAATGTAGTTCGCAGTGGGAAAACACTTCAAAGTAAAGCCTCCTGCCACCCACTCACTGCTCTCTCAACCCCCTGTATCCCCCAATGGCACAGGGTGGGTCCTATTTACCCTATTCTCTTATGTCTGAAGTCATTTTGAGGGCAGAGAGAAACAAAGGTAACGTAATAACATGTCACAAACTACAATAACACAAATGTGCGTGGGTGAGGTGTGTAATTATGTTGATTGTGGAGAAAAACAACATTTTCTGACATGCATCAGTGGCCATTGTTGTGAGAGCACATTCAAAACATGACCTTTCATCAAAGTGCTGTTAGATACTCTGTGGGCCCCTGAGATTTAAGTAAGTAAGTAAACTTTATTTGTATAGCGCTTTTCATCGACAGGGAGTCACACAGCAACCCCCCTCACTCAGTGATAGCCCTGGGGAAGCTCAACAGAAGCGATTCGCCTACACACCTGGCGCCCCAACCTCCGACCACCAGCAGCATTTCCTAACCTGCATATTATTGATTGGTGGGTAAACCGGATTTCCCAGAGGAAACCTCCCAGACACATGCAAACTCCACACAGAAAGGCCCAGGCTGAGCAGGAGTCAAACCTGCCACCTTCTTGCTGTGAGTCAAGAGCTTATCAGGTGGCAGAGAATGTGAGAAATATTGGTAGGTGGTTGTTTCTATTTGACAAACTAAAAAAAAAAAAAAAAGACAATAACATAGTGTAAAAGAAAAAAAAAAAAAACTGAAAACCACACAGACAAGAAAACAAACATCACATAGAAGACATTTATGAGCAGAGATAGCTGTCACAGTGACATGCATACATCAGAATGAACTAAAATCAAATGTATTGAGTGAAATTACTCACCAGGGTCTACTGTGACTGTAAAATTATTATTATTTTTTTACAGTGGCCAATTATCTATATTATGTAAAACAAATCTCTGGATAAACATTATTTCCACAGTAAATGTTCACTCACCTTGTCCTCCAGTTGACATTAATAGAATTTAAGCTTTGCTTGAAACAGATTTTCAGTAGATCATCTTTAATCTGTTCACCATAGACACTGTACTTCTTGACCTTTATAGCTAAATAAAGACCATTAGAAGTGTTTGTAAGTCTCTAGTGAGCATTTATCTGGCGGTCTCCTGGTGGAGGAATCAATAATGCCTCGTATGAACATGAAAGAGCTGCAAAGGTCTGTTTATCAATACCTGCTTCACCGGGTCAGTCATGCCGCTTCACAACAGAGGTCTCCCACGATCTTTAGTCTTCTATGGAGCACGTGCATTTAGAGGAGGGGAAATGCTCTGGCAATTTTCACAGGATGCTATCTGAAGTGGGCGGGTAAACTATAGTGAAGGCTGTAGTGAAGACAACCAATAGAATTACTGTAGAACTACAGTAAAATGCTTATTATCTTGCATACCAATCATGCTCACAGCTTTCTTGTTGAAAAGGTTTTTTGCTTTTTATGACAACATGTTTGTACTTAAATGAATTTAAAATATACTGAACAGAAAACTAAGTGCAACACAGTTTGATTTAATTAGAGATTCACTCTTCAGATTGTTGTTTTATCGTAAGACCCAATATTCATAGACTTTTCAAAAACACATTGGGCAAAAATATACACGGAACACTCTACATGTGGTCAAAATTCCTTTTGAGTTGATGGTAGAGAAATAAGCTTTCAATGCAGGAAAACTTCTGATGCTAAGTTTGAAGTTTTGAAGTTTCTTAAAATCTTTCAACAGCTCTATCACAGTGGGTTAAGCAAGTCCTTTTATTGTGGCCAGTCTACAGCACACTGCAATATTAGTGTATCTATTATTCGACTCAATGCACATACACCTCTAAAGTGGAAAAGATTATCACAGCAACGTGCTCAACTTCGGATGGATGTGTTGACCAGATTTTCACTATCACAGTTTAGACAGATTTCTGAATATTATTTAAAAGAAATGTGTGTATGAAAATGGTTTTAGATATTTTAGTTCAGCCTAAGAAAAGGAGAGCAAACACATTGTATATTATGATGAGGTTCTTATAAATATTTTACTCATGCATTCATTGATGTTTGGACTGTGGGGGTGTAGTAAGCCCACTTCTAAGAGCCCCATGTTGTTTTGTTCTTACAAACCTCATTTTAGTCGCATATCCCCCTCTGCTTCCCCTTTTCCACAGTAAAAGCTGCACTACTTCTCTCCACAGTGGTCTTCTGTTGTCATGGTTCCAGCTTTAAATAACTGTCTGCCTCATTATTCTGCCTCATGAACCTTTTTTATGCTTTGAGACTAGACTCCCACTTTCAATGTACTCTATACTTGATCAAAATAGGTTTAATAGCGACGCCTTTCAAAAAAACAAAAACAAGCACGTCAAAAATGAATCATTATGAAGTGTGGAACCAACAAAAGTGCACTGAGGTTTAGGATTACTTGAAATCAGAGCTCTGTGTAATAAGAAGCAGTGTGAGTTTGCAATGGGATATGTTGCCAAATAAAAATGTAATTGGACTTAAATTTGTCACCTTTTCACATATACATCCTTCAGTTATTGTCAAAGTATTGTATAGACATCTACAGTGAGTGTGATGCAACTTGCGCCCATATACAGTTTAATGCTGAAATTATTGAATTTGATCACAAAAGAATATATTTTTACCAACTTGTAGTGAAGAGATTCAAAGACTCTTCACATTGTTTAATTATTTTGTTACTGATGGCAATTCTGACCTAATGCAGCGCTAATGGACAAAACACATTAGTGCTCTTCCCTGCTTTGAGTAATACTTAGTTAAAAAGAAAAAAAAACGACTGAAAGTTTTGTGTCCTTTTGTCACTGTGAGTAAACTTAGATGACAAAAAAACAATCTATTCTTTGAAAGGCAATTTTTTATTTATTTTTAATGTTTTACCTTTCCATTCACATTATTGTGTGTTTATGCAATCACAGAGTCTATGTGTAAGTCAGTGACAACATGAGCAAAACTGATCGATTCTGGCCTTTTGATTCAATCGCTGCATACTTCGAACGATCGATTCCATCCATACCCCAAATATATACTGTATAATATATATTTTCCCTTTTACTTTGTTTGTTTAGTGGTTGCTACTTATTACTTTTGCTTGATTTACACATTAACTAAGTATAAATTCTGAATTCCCTACCCACTAGACTATAGAGAATGACTCTCTGACTCACACTAGTATGTGTGAAGTAAACAATTGATCATAATGGTATTTTTTATTTAATGTTGTTTTTAAGCTGTTTTTATGTCCCACTGTGAAGCACTTTGTGACTTTGTGTCTGTGAAAAGCACTATATACAGTAAATAGACTTTGCTTAATTACTTATTTACCAAAAATCACTATTATGTTTAATATGTTTACATTGTGCTCTTAGTCACTGACCCGAAAAGTCAGTTTCTTATGTTGTCCGGTGTCACTCCTCTCGAACACTACAATTCTTTCAGTGAACAAAATCTTGATTTTTGTCTTAACATGAATTTATAGAGTTGCTGCTGGCGTCTCTCGTCACTGAATGATATTGATGTCAAGAATAAATCAGTGAGAGCAGCAGGACTGAGACCTTTCAGACATGTTATTTTAGCGCTCTGGTCCGATACACTCAGCCTTGACTGTTGAATGATTGCTTTGTCCTCTTTCTCAGCTCCTGCTCTAACTCAGCGGGTCACTGTCTGGGGTTTTTAAGCCTTGACTTTTTGCCCATAGAAGTCTTTTAAAACTCACTTTAGTACAGTGCTTCTTGGTCAATAATGCATGCGGTCAGTCCACAGAATGGCAAAGCTGGCAGGATATGTTGAGTTTTCAAATGGGCACAAAATGCACTCTAAACTTGTCGGAACATTCACTTTCTTTCTTTCATTCATTCATTCATTTTCTAGCACTTGTGCCCGTAGGCGTCAGGGGTGACTGGAGCCTATCCCAGTGACTTTGGGCCTTTGGCAGGGGAGCACTCTGAACAGTGGCCAACTTGTCGCCAGAACAAGCCAGAACATTTCTGCTTATAAAAAGTTATCCTTCATTTTGTGATTATTATATTTTAGACAAACGTTACCAAAAACAGAACTGCTGTACATATCCAGTTACTGCCGCACCCACAGTATAAAGACCAAGCTATTGTGTGGTAAAAGTTTGGATAAATTGTCTGTAAGGCGTACATCTCACAGTACACGGTTTAAAGTTGTTTGTAACTTCAACAAATAAGTCATCTCTACATGAAGTAACTTGTGCATAAGGCAGCAGCGTGAGGCTGAACACTCCCTGAATTATTGTTTGTGCGAACATGGGAAAAACCCAATCACATGGTTCAGCTGGTACTCCACTCACATCCATTTCCTCCAAATTGCTCTTTCAAATGTCAGTGGCTCCAGAGCTTCTGTGAGCATGTAAAATGTCTTCTGATACTGATGGAGGAGCTCACACTGCAACGATGTGGTGCAGCAACTACTCAGAGGAAAAGCAGTTTACAAACAGAGTAAGTTAAGCCCATCCAACTTATTTGCTAGTTCTTTTGCACAAATAGATAAATTAGGTATACATTAAGATTACAGATAGTGGATCACATGCAAGACTTTAGAGACCTGTCTCCTTCAAATAAGAGCTTTTCTAATAGAGGAGAAATTGCTTTAGACATATCACAATGTCACCAACACAAAATATACTGACCTCAAAGTAAAAGCTGAAGAATCTTCTTATAAGTTCAAGATAATTGTAAAAAGTGACTGGGAAAAAAGTCTAACATTTATTGGCTTTCAACTAAATGTATTTTAAAATATTAACCCAACAAAACAATTACCAAAATGAACCAAGAAACACCAGAAAAATAACAGCAGCAGTTTGGAAATAAACCTTTTTTACTTTCCACCAAAAACTCAAGGTGGAAAAGATTTTGTGACAGCAAATAGGATCCAAAATATTTAAAAATAAAGAATTGACTATGTGTTTTTGTCTGCTCACAGTAACAATTATTTTGGAATTAGACTTTTAACCTTTGCCACTCGACTTGAGTAAATAACTGAACCATTTTAATGAGCTGTCTGAAAGATTTATAGTTTAAAAATAGAAACAGAGGCAAAATTTATTTGATTGTTAAACGTTTATTGTTTTTATTAAATTATTTATATCACATCTTAACTTTGAGAAAGATCATCATAAAGGTGTCTAAGTAAATGGACAGTGCGTTCTGAATCCAGGGGAGCTAAAACTAAATAATTCATGTGCCGAGTACCTTTTTATTAATGTGTGAAAACTGGAGGACCTCACCTCTTCAGGAGGTAATAATAGCACTGTAAAAAGCCAACAAGATGGCTGAAATTAATGTAATACATTTCTGTAAAAGTAACGATTTCACACAGTCTGAATAAATCTATTAATGCATGGCCTGGCTTTTAATCTCTCTCTCATTATTAGTTTACTTAAAGTTTTATTCAGAACATTTCTTGTATGTTTGAGTAATCTTGTCCTGCAGCTGATGAATGAGTGCTTAGAAAAGCCCTGATTTATCGTAAAGCATGTATGGTCAGTTAAAATTTATTCACCTAACCCTAACCCACAATAGGCCACTTTTACTTTAATGAAAATATACATCAATTAGTGAGTAAAAGTAAGTTTAAGTATGGTGCAAATAGTTGCTCAAGTAAAAGTTACTTCATGTTAAATCTTAAAATACTTCATGTTAAATTCAGTTAAATAAACAATGATAATATGATAAAGTTTGTGAGAACTTAGATAAAGCCCCACCCCCCCACCCCACCTCACCCCCAACAATCAATGTCCCTAATCTTTCCCTTTCAGGGTCATCTTTAGCCCAAAGCCCTGTGGATGATACAAGTCTGGGCTTAAAATACAGAGATTTGGAGGGGCGCTAGAGCGCACATGAGAGAGTAGACGTGCTTGGGAGTGCTCCCGTCCGATAAATCGAGTTTTATCATAAAAAACACCTTTATTAAAAAACATTTAGTGGGGACACTTCTTTATAATCGCGGTAATCGACAGCTACGGAAAATGCCACCAAAGAAGCAAGTTTCTATGAAAAAACCGACTGAAGAAATCGACGACGGTACACATGAGAGCAACATGCTAGCTGAGTTAGCAGCTAATCCCTCGACTGAGACGGCTGCAGTGCTCGCTGCCATTGGGGAGATGAGCCAGAAAATGGACGTCAGATTCAACTCTTTGGACGCTACTTTGAAAGCTAACCAAGCAACGCTGGACGAGCATGAGACGCGTCTCTCTGATGTTGAACATGCTAGCAGCGCTCATGATGGCAGGCTATCGGCGGTGGAGCAACAGGTTAAGCGGCTGGAGGATGCTAACAAGGCCCTGCTAGAGAAAGTTATCGACCTCGAGGCTCGCTCCAGGCGTCAAAATATAAAAATCGTCGGCCTGCCAGAGAATGTGGAAAATGGGCGACCAGCGGATTTTGTGGCAAATCTCATGCTTGCTCTCTTTGGCAGAGAAACTTTTCTAAACCAGTGGAAGTGGATCGAGCTCACAGGCTAGGGAGCCTCGGATCGGCTACCGCTACTGCTGCTAACAAGCCTCGGGTCATGATTGCTAAGATCCACAGCTATCGCGTCAAGGACTCTATTATCAAGATGTCAATGGAACGATCGCCTTTGATGTACCAGGGTCACCGTATCCACATTTTCCCGGACTTTCCTGCAGAAATCATGAAAAGACGACAACTCTTTGAGGACACAAGAAGAAAACTGAAAGCTGCTGGCCTCCGCACGGGATTCATTTATCCTGCTCGCTTACGGGTTACCCGCGGCAACGAGACATCTACGTTCAACACACCAGAGGAGGCGAAGTTTTTCGCTGACAATCTGTAGCTCGCCAACCAAGAAAGACTGAAGACACTTTTTATGCTGGACACTGAATGTCAAATTCAGTTTAGTGATGTCCTAGACATTTTCCTGTCCACAATGTAAGGATAATTCAGGTAAAAGTTCTTCAATAATCTTGTTTAGTATGCCTGTTATAAACAAAGTCTTTTCTAAAGCTAATGTTTAGTGTTTACGGTTCTAATACTTCATTGTTAAATCAAGAACACATTGGTGTTACTTTAAATTTTGTGGTTTTATCGGAGGGGGTACTGAATAGTAGATAGCTATTAGTGAGTGACAGCTTGGTGGTTTATACAACTAAGTACTGTTGGATCCCCCATTAGGAGTATGTTAGGTTGGGTTTTTGTCCTACTTTGTTTGGGAAAGTTGGAAGGAGGGGTGGGGGGAGTTTTGTACTTGTTTTTTGTATTTTTTTATTTTTGCTCTTTTGTTTGTGCGCCTTGGAAGTTTGAACAAAAAATATTGCTTAAAAAATCATATTCTGACAATGGTTGGTAATAAGGGAAGAGCGGTCACTATGGTTAGCTGGAATGTAGAGCATGGGTCATCATATCAAACGGGCTAAAGTGTTTGCTCATTTAAAATCGTTATCTTCGGATGTCTCATTTTTGCAAGAAACACATATTAAACCTTCTGAACAGGCTCGTTTAAAATGTGGATGGGCAGGCCAAATATTTCAGTCAACTTTTCAAGCAAGGCACGTGGGGTTGCAATTATAATAAAAAAGAATATTCCTTTTTTCATATAAACACTATCAGTGATGTTAATGGTAGATTTTTGATTGTAATAGGTGAGCTGTACTCTAAGCATGTTACATTAGTTAACATTTATGGCCCAAATGTTGATGATGCTGGATTTTTTCGTAAAGTCTTTGATAAATTACCGGACCTAGCTACTACATCTCTGATTATAGCAGGAGATTACAATGTGGTTCTGGACTGGCATTTAGACAGGTCTTCTAAAAAACAGGCTACTCAATCAAATGCTACTGTAGCTTTAAATAACCTTATTTCTTCAACCAATTTGGTTGACATCTGGCGCTTGCAGCATCCTACGGACCGGGATTACT